>CM033465.1:9769758-10969758 GCA_019425755.1 Amaranthus cruentus | reverse complement strand
GACTTTGATATAATACTTGATGGGTAATCCTTAGAACACAAATTGTTGTGAGAAACGGTCTCTCCAAGAGACGCATTAGAAATATGGGCTAAATAACCCAATTTACACAAATTTAAGAGAAAATAAGAATGTGCGCTTCTTATTTTAATGTCGTCTCTTTGAGAGACGGTCTCTCACAAGAGTAGCTGTCCTTTTAATACCACATGGTTTTGAGAAATAATACTCAATCTCATTAAGTGTTGTATGAAAATCAACAACTAATTACCTGTGAGTTTGTGGGCCCGAGACCACATGTGCCCAATGGATATGACCACATAAGTGACATGGGGTGATCATGTGACAAATTATTATAGCACAACACACCAATTTAAAGCAAGTGAGTATTGAAGATTTGGTTTTTATGTGCGTATTTACGTTTGTTGGAGTAGTTTTATATGATTATTCATTCAGTCTCTTTGAAATTACTTTTAAATTTAAATAGTGACATGTTGTTAGAAATGTCACTATTGTTAACAATCACAGAAATATAAACGAAAATATTTATAATTTTTAAATTGATTTTCCACATCATCAACATAATTGTACGAACTTTTTTAAATCATAGGAAATCTTTAATATATATTTTTTATTTGTCTTGTAAGTCTAATGAGACTAAAATTTCTTGAAACATTTTGGAATAAATAACAAAAAAATGTCCAATTTCCAACGTCAATTGATTGACACCGATTATACATACATAATTATATTTGTCAATATGTATGGCATACATACGCTATTAATTTATATTTTAATGTCATAAATATTGATTTTTATTTTAAGTTCATTATAAAGTGATTTAGTGATATTTTATTTAGTCTTTAGTGACATATGTAATTGTTACTATAGTCTATAGTGACATTGATGAGAAATGTCACCAGATCCTATGTCGTGAAAAGCTTTAGTATGATTTTTTATTATGCTACTAATGAGTCTAATAACTGTCACTATATATACTATTAGAAATTCGAAGTAGTGACATTTAAATTTATGTCGCTAAATTTATTCCACTAAAAGCGAATTATGCTACTGTAACGTGTATATGATTATTATTGTTGGTGTTCAATAATACGTCATCCACTCGTGGTCCATTCATTGTTTTAAATAGATGTATACTAGATGTATTTTTTTATGCTATTCTCAACCGTTTGTATAGTTTGTTTTTTAAAGTGTAGGCAATCTTCAATTCCTCATCATCAATGGAGTATTACACCATAACTTTACTAATCCTCCTCCTCACCATCATCTTCTTCTCAAAAATACTACCCACCAAACACAAACTTCCACCGGGTCCGAAACCATGGCCTATCATAGGCAACATACACCAGCTCGGCAACAAGCCTCATAGCTCTGTTGCCGAGCTTTCAAAAATTTACGGCCCAATAATATCTCTAAAACTAGGAAGCATATCAACACTAGTTATTTCATCCCCTAAAGTAGCTCAAGAAATGTTTCTGAAACACGATTTGACTTGTTCAGGCAGAAATATTTTAGATTCTATAACTTCAGTTAACCATCACAAGTACTCGATTGTTTTTCTTCCTATATGTTCTAAATGGAGAAAATTTAGAAAAATTGCAACAATTCAATTATTCACGAATCAACGATTAGATGCTAGTCATGTCACACGACAAAATAAGGTGATCGAGTTAATTAACCACGTACGAATGTGTAGTGAGACGGGTGCACCGGTCGATATTGGTAAGGCCGTGTTTACAACCACGTTAAATTTGTTGTCTAATACGTTTTTCTCGATGGATTTGGCTAGTTATGCTAGTTCGAGTACCCAAGAATTTAAGGATCTTGTTTGGCATTTGCTAGAGGAAGGAGCAAGGCCTAATGTTTCGGATTTTTTTCCATTAATTAAGAAATTGGACTTACAAGGGGTGAAAAAAAGGGCTACTAATTATGTTCATAAAATGTTAAGGATTTTTGAGCAAATTATTGATGGAAGATTAAAAGATTCTAAAAATGGAAACTATGGAGATGATGTGCTAAGTACTTTGCTCAAACTTGTTGATGAAAAAGAATTGAACCTTGATGAAGTCAAACATTTTCTCTTTGTAAGTAACATTTTTTTTGTGTTTTTTTTTTTATATTTTATCTCGAGTTAAAAGGGTTAATTTTAAGAATGAAAGAAATAATTATGTTGCTATTTGTTGTTGATTATGTATATACTTTTTCTGTTTTTTCCTTTGCTATACAACGCATAAAATGTTTTTCGTTTGATTTTTGCAATGTAGAGTACATATAATTTATTAGAATCAAGGGTTAAACTAGTGATTGGTTGAATATTTTTCCCTTTAACCTTGTGACAAGAGTATTTATATTTACCGCCTACAAAAATAATTATTTTTCCCTTTTTATTGCATGTAGTAATTTTCTAGCTATAACTCATTTCTGAATGAAAAAGTACCTATAAATTACATTATATAAATTAATTTTTTATACAGTTTCACTCTCTTATTTCTTTCTATGTAATAATTCATCATGGATTTTTCTATTAAAAAAAATCCCTTATAGCTAAACTCTAATTAAAATATTTTATGTAACATTGTAACATTAAATTCTAAGTAAGCTTTTTAGGAAAAATCACACTTAATTTTAGTAGAATGAAACATTGTAAGATTAATTCTAAGTCAATTTTCTAGGAAAATCACACTAAATTATTTATCATTTTTAGATAGGTATATACTTCCTTCGTTTCATAATAATTACTACTGATTGTGACATTTTCCCACACAACATGTCACACTCAGTAGCAAGTATTATGAAACGGAGGAAGTACTATGTATAGCTTCATAATTTTTTTTAATTGAAGGATAGGCTCAATATTATATTATTCATGAATAATGTTAAAAGAAGTTACATCAACAATCCACCAAGGACCACTACCAACCACATTTCATCATCACATGTATAAAATAAGCGGACAGATGGGTTTACTCGGATGGTCGGATATTTATCCGCCTGATTATAGTGGGCGATATCACCCTTTTAAAAATAAAATAAAATTAAAAATAATCGATAAATAGTCAAATAAAACATTGTTGCACAGTCATATTCATATTTCATAATATGAATTTAAATTATGTATACTAGTCCACCCTTTACACTAGAACAATTGAGAAAATAAAATTAAAAAAATATATTGATGAAAAGAATGATTAAATTGTATGGATGGAGTGATGATCATTACTTTCTTTGTCCTAATCCATTTGCAATATTTTTTATTTTTGTTCGTCCCATTTAATTTGCATTATTTTTATTTTTGGACTATGGCCTACCACTTCTTTTTAATCTCATTTATATATTTTTACTCTCTTTCAATTTAATCCACAAAATTTATTCCCTCTATTCATTTATTTTTCACCTTTTCCTTAAAAACAACTCTTTTCTCTTTAATGCAGTTTATTCAGGACAAAAAGAGTATTCATATTTATATATAGTTGCCCCACTTACTTTGTACCATATTTTTTGGTAATGATCTCCACAAATATCTTTTAATTTCATATATAAAATTATTTTCTCTTTCAATTTCATTGACTTTTTTTTTCTACTTATAATTATTTATGTTATTTACTTAATTGTAAATTAATATTTCTATTTGATTGGAGTATTATTTTATTTTTTTTTATTGTTTTATTTACTTTAATTTCAGATTTAAATGCAATTTAAAAGTTAAATAATTTTAAATGTGGGAGTTTTTAAAATTATATAAAACTTGCTTTAGGATATTATGTATATTAAGATGAATCCATCAAAGTTCCACATGAATGTTTTTTTTTTTTAATATTTGATGTAAATTTCTCATTTAATTTATTTTTGCAAATTTAAATCCACATTTTTGAAAAAATATTTTTAATTGTGGGTTTCTAAAAATTATAAAAAGCTTATCATCATACCTAGTGTATCCCGCTCATAGAAAACTATAGTCAGAGTCTGGGGAGGAAAGAACGACGTCAGCTCATATATCCACAAAGGAGAGTGCAGTCAAAGAGTCCAACAATTCGAGAAAGGTATTCATAGAGAGAAAAACCTGCAAAAATTATAAAAAAAGTTGCTAATAAAATATACGTATATTAAAATGAATCCATCAAAATCTCACATAAATATATATTTTTTCATATCGAGTGATAGATTGATAAAAATTCGTTGTTAAATTTAACACTAAAATTCAATGATTTTATTTAAGAACTAAAAAACGGGTCGTGCAATATTCTGACTTAAAGCATATTTTATGTTATTACTTTAGCTTAATGCTCTCTTTGAAATTGCACCAAGGGAAGTTGATACAAAATTTAAATAAAGAATTATAAATGTATAAGAATTAAATAAATAGTCAGAAAATGTCCATTAAATGGACAAAAAGAGTTATTAAATAGTAATAAAATATAAAAATGTATGACTTGTCGTTTATGTGTGTATATTAGGATTTGTTTATAGCAGGGACGGACACAAGTGCAAGTACCTTAGAATGGGCAATGACGGAGTTATTACGTAACCCGGAACACATTGTAAAAGCTCAACTCGAATTAGACCGGGTTTATGGCAAAAACGGTTTTGTTAGAGAGTCAGAATTTTCAAAGTTGCCTTATATTCATGCAATAGTGAAGGAAACCTATAGACTGCATCCAGCAACCTCATTTCTCATACCACGTAAGACCGAAAAAGATGTGGATCTATGTGGCTATTTTGTTCCAAAAGATACACAAATATGGGTGAATGTATGGGCTATTGGTCGGATTCCAAGTATATGGCCTAATCCGCTCTCATTTTCACCTGAAAGATTTCTTGAACGTGAAACTGATGTAAAGGGTCGAGATTTTGAACTTATACCTTTTGGAGCAGGTCGAAGAATATGTCCCGGTATGCCATTAGCATATAGGATGGTACACCTAATGTTAGCTTCGTTACTTTATTCATTCAATTGGAAGTTTAGTGATGGCATAAGTTTAGAAGATAAAGACATGCTAGAAGAAAAGTTTGGTATAACATTACAAAAGGCTCAACCACTTCAAGCAATTCCCTTTCCTAGATGAAGAACTAGCTTATGCATCTATTATGGTCAGGGTCTTCGATTAGCAAGGGTAAAGCAGGCTAAAGCTCATGGCCTCAAACTTATATTAGGCCTCAAAAACTTATTTTTATGCATATGAGTGATATTAATTTGAATATAATTTAAATAATATATATTTTATATTTTGTGTTCAGTGATATGAGTAATTTGTATTTTTTTATAAAATAGTTTAAATATCAACAATAAAAATAAAAAGTGAATTATATTATTCGTTATGCCTTAAGTTTTTAGAGCCTTTTTAACTTTTACTCTGAAACCTAAAAATAAACGAAACAACTCTGATTATGGTCATTACTTTAATTTTAGTCACAAAGCGTTTTGTGTCATTTTTATTGCCCAATCTCTTTAGCGATAAGTGAAGTAAAAAAACTACATTGTCGATAAACGCTTTTCTTATTGTAGTGTTTGTTTTCTAGGAAATAATTTGATATATGAAGTATAATGTAATATGTATACTTTTCTTGAGCATAGGTTTAAATTACCAAAAAAAAAAAAAAGAAATTTGTAACATGAAAATTTGGTGCTGAGGCTAAAGGCTTTGAAGACGAGCATTGAACTGAAAAACCCATGTACTTGCTTTGTATTTCAAAAATCATAATCAATTTGGGGAAATTTTGTAAGTGTAAAATTAAAATTTAGGGTTGCCAAAACAAGGAATTGATAGAGCAAAAAAAAAATTTTTAAACTCAAATTGACGAAGATGATTTAAATGTCAAAGGATGAAAATAAATTTGAAAAAAATAATAATTCATAACTCAAAACTTTGATCTGCAACAAGGAATTGACTCTCGGTGGTGTACATAAGCCTTAATTGTCATAAGTAATTTATTTTCTACTTAAAACTTGTAACTTATTTTATCATTTATTTTATAAATTAAAGTAACATCTTTTAATTACATGAGAGTCAAATTTATGACTATTCTTGAAAATTAGTATCTGATCTCCAAATAGGAGAAATGAGTAATTTTTTGATGAGTTAGTTCTCTCTAATTATTTTCTCAACTTTTTTTTGGAAGAATTATCTATATATCTAGTAGAATATACTATTATGGCCCTTTAACTTTGCAACGGATAATTATATTTCACTATCAATTATTGTCTCTGTTTTTTTAATAAAGTTCCCACAAATGTTCACGGTTATTAAGAAAAATAAAGCTTTTAGATAGTGGAGATATTATTTTATGTTGAACAATAAGTTTGATTATTCAAAAAAAACAATAAGTTTGATGAAGGAAAAGTGGGGACCATAAATATTAAAAAATATTTTCTCCGTTTTGAAATATTTGCTACATTTTGATTATCGACACTATTCATCGTTCAAGTTAATTTTATATAATGTGGCTAATGTATACTCTCTCGGTCCCTATGAATTTGCAGCATTTTCTATTTTCGTCCATCCCACTTAAATTGCAGCATTTATATTTTTGGACTATGACCCACCACTTTCTTTTAATCACATCCATACATTTTAACTCTCTTTTAATTTTATCCACACAATTCATTCTCTCTCTTCATTTATTACTACTTTCTTAATTCTCACAATTTTTCTCTTTGCTACTATCTCATAGGGACGAAGGGAGTAAGTTGAAATATAGTCAAAGATCTTGTTTGAATAGTCTAATCGCGTACTTTCATAATATTAATTTTTTGGTAATTTAAAAATACGTACAGTTCAACATATAAATAAATAAAATAGTACATTGGATATTTGGAGTGCGTAAAATGTAAAATGTAACAAGTATACTGAAATGAAGGAATTGTATTAAAAAGGGTTAGTGGAAAAAATATAGGAAGCACAACTAATAAAAAAATATTTTTATAAACTTAGTGGGAAATATGTGGAGACTATAAATAATACTCCCTCCAATTCATAATAAATGTTCACTTTCCTTTTTTGGTAAAGTCACTCTAAATGTCTACTTTCCTTTTTAGCCAAAAAATTAATTTTTTAATTACATTCACCCCCATGCCAAATTACCTATATACCCCCACTTAACTTACATTACCCTCTAATTAACACCCTAAACTAATTACCCTACTAATTGTTCCCTCCATTTTCAATAAAAACACATCCCCACCCAATCCCTCTCTTCTAACCCTAACGCTAACTCCTTCATTCCTGCACTGTTCTTTGTCATTCTTCATCATCTTCAACCTTGTTCTTCTACTTCCATGCTTTCTTCATCTTTTACATCTGTGTTTTTTACCCTACTTCCTTCTTCTACCTCCCTTCATTGACCTCTCTTTCTCTCTCCTCACGTCTAACCCTAACCCTAGATCTGCGATTTTTACATAATAGCCTCTCCAAAATCGTGTCTTTCATGGGAAGAATCCTCTGAGGATAACGTGTTATTTTGTCCTCCTAACCCATGGTTTGACTACTACCAGTATGTTCCTGATTCTCCTACCATCTCTGTAGAAACGGATCCAAATTGGGGGAGAGAATTGAATTTAGAAGATGAAGAAATTGAGGCTATGTTTGATTTGCAACTAGATCTACAAGATCTGTATATTGAGAACCTATTTCCCTCTTCTGATGAAGAGTCACTTTGGGTTATTTGTCACTTGCTGCTGTGTTGAATAATCTCTATTTTTGGAAAATAATTTCAGATTTAAATGACTTCGTTTTAAAATTGATTTTTTTGGTTTCTGTAGCTAAGTAATCTAATTTCAACACTAAATGAAAATTGTTTTTATTTTTATAATCTGAAATCAATGAGAGATTCAATATCCGTATGCGGATGTGGCGAAAAGGTTGTTCGTTATCGGTTGCCGTACAAAAGACGTTGAAGAAATCAAGGAAAAATTGAAGACTTAAATTATTTTCCAGCTTTTATTATGTACAGTAATTATGTAATTTAGTTTGGATATTCGGAATATTAGCTATGTAATTTTTGAATTTTATTTATGTAATTTGCAATTTCAATTTTTGGCTCCAAATTTGAATTGTATCAACTTTATTAGTGAGAAATGGTGGAATCATTAGCATTTAATCCATGCACTTAAAACATATCAAATATCCACTTTTGTGTGGTCCCTACCATTTTCTTAAAATGCGGTCCAAACTCAAAGTGGACATTTATTATGAATTGGAGGGAGTATAAATATTCTACAATAAAGTTAGTGGAATATACGCGAGGACCATATCATTATTATCATGCCCAGTATATCTCACCCATAGAAAACTATGGCCAGGGTCTGGGGAGGGAAGGATGGCGACAACTCATACTCATAAAAGAAAGCACGACCAATGAGTCCCTTGGCTCGAAAATAAATATGGTAAAATTTATATATAAATAGAAATATTTCTAATAAAAACAAAAAAATGATAAGTGAGAACTTATTAATAACGTAGTTTGTGACAATTGGATCTTAACGAAAATTTAGTTGAACATGTTTATTGCGTGATTTATGTGACAACTCATATCAAACTTATAGGAGAAATAGTATATACAGCTGTATATAATTGACTAATTGTACTGTGGAGAAAATATTTGAAATGAAAGAAAATACAAAGAATTAGTCGAGGCTGACCCTAAAGGTGGACAAGAGGGGCTGTCGTCCAAAATCCTTTGTCAAAAAAATAAAATTAATGGTTATAGAAGGTCTATATATGTTATAAATTGCAAAGAAAAAAGACTCCAATGTGTTATTTCGCCCAGGGCCCCAATATATCAAGGGCCGACCCTGGAATTAGTGCATTAAAGACGAAGGAGTGTTCAAAACAATTTCGATGATTTGGTATCAATTCGATCTTGTAAATGAATTCAATTTGACCAAACTTTAAAAATAAATTTATAATTATGTAAAAACAACATGAAAACGAGATCCATTGTTAAACCGATTCAAAACAGCTAATATGAAATCAATCCAACGATTCAAATAAACATTTTAATTATACACAATGACGGTCACAGACTTGATTTTTTAACTATAGAAATCTTTAAAATTAATTATAATAATTAGATAGAAATAAAAGAAAAAGTTAGAGTTCTCATAACATATTTTTACTCGAGATATGTAATATTTTTGACAATTTTTCTTAAAATATAAAACTTTAAAGGAATTATCAGGAATAATACAATATTTTACTTACTTGTTTCCCTACAATAATACCATTTTTTGATTAACCATGAATAATACCAATTTAGATGGATGTTTTCCTAGAATATCCCTAACATTTTAAAAATCAAACTATATGAGATTATATGACAATAAAAAATTAATAAATTAGTTGATAAACTAAAGTTGGTATTATTCTAACCAAAAAACCCCCTAAGTTCGTGGTTTTCATGGACAATTGGTATTATTATAAGGAAATTAACAAAAAGTTATACTCCCTCATATTCTACCTATTACTCCCATTGATTTTTTTTTCACTATTCACTTATCACTCTTAATTTGTATTTTATTCTTAATCTATAATTAGTTAAAACATAATCATGTTGGTTTTGTTTGATTCGTCTCAATACAAAGATTATTAATATCTACATTTTATAATTTTTAATTAAAAACAATTAGAGATACTAAAGGTTAAAATGTTGTCTCGACAAGTGTGAAGAACCAAATAAGACTAATGGGTTGAATATGAGGTAGTATTATTCATGGTAATTTTTTCAACTTTAAATACGTGTAGAAAATTTGTACTAATTTTTTTTTTAGTGGAAGAAAATTTGTAATTAATAATGTAGCCTAAACAATTAGAGATACTAAAGGTAATTTTTTCAACTTTAAATACGTGTAGAAAATTTGTACTAATGGGTTGAATAGGAGGTAGTATTATAATTAGTAAAATGTTGTCTCGATCAATAATAAATGTTCCACCAATGGCAGACTCTATATTTCTATACCACAAAAAATATTGCTAAAAAATAAAATTAAATTATAATTAATGATCATGTATAACACGTTTAAGAGCATATTTGCAAACACAAAACTCTATAAAAATCAGTACTACTAGTACGTAGGCCAAAACACATTATCCAAACTTAGAATCAATGGAGTATTGTAACACCTTAACCCTATTCCTTCTCTTTGTGTTTACCATTATCTTTTTCATCAAGTTTGGTAAAAAATCCAAAAATATTATTCGTCGTCCCCCGGGACCAAAATCATGGCCGATTATAGGCAATATTCACCTTTTAGGAACTAAGCCACATTATTCTGTAACAAAGTTATCAAAAAAATACGGCCCGATAATGTCTTTAAAACTTGGAAGAATTACTACAGTAGTGATTTCTTCTCCGGAAATAGCCAAAGAAATGTTTCTTAAACATGACTTGGACTTTTCCGGAAGAAGACTCTTAGATGCTACACGAGCAACGAACCATAACAAATTTTCATTAGTTTTCCTCCCCGTATGCCCTAGATGGAGAAAACTAAAAAAGATTGCAACAATTCAATTGTTCACTACACAACGACTTGATGCTAGCCAACATATACGAGCTAAAAAGGTAAGTGATCTAATGGAATATGTGACACGATGTTACCAAAATGGTATACGTGTTGATATAGGTAAGGCTGCATTTACTACGTCGTTAAATTTGTTGTCCAATACTTTTTTCTCTATGGATATGGCTACCCATGATTCATTGAGCTCACAAGAGTTTAAGGATCTAATTTGGCATGTAACGGAAGAGATAGGAAGGCCTAATTTATCCGATTATTTTCCAATACTAAGGTGCTTTGATTTGCAAGGAGTGTACAAAAGGAATAGTAATAATTTAAACAAAATGTTGAATATTTTTGAAGAAATTATTAATGAAAGATTGAAAACTCCAAATGATCCTAAGGATGATGTGCTAACTACTCTACTCCAACTTGTTAAGGATAATGAGTTGAGCCTTGAAGAAGTAAAACATTTGCTTATGGTTAGTTTGCCTTTTCTTTGAGCTATTCTTAATTTATACTTTCTCATAAATATTAATTATTATTGTCTAATTTAATTTTTTATTAATAATTATTAATCATATTTTATCCTTAATCTATGAGTTAAAACCTAATCAAGCATGATCGTATGTAGGATAATATAATTTGATCTGACATATTGTCTAATTTAATTCTTCTATCATATTAATTGATATCATCTTACATTTTAATTCTTCTATCATATTAATTGATATAGGACATTTTTACTAAGAGTCAAATATGTTGTCAGTACATATAATATATAAATATTTCCATATAGAAGTCATAATATAATGTCTTTGTCACATGTCGTACCGAATGTCAGGACTTGTTCGCGGCAGGAACAGACACATCTTCAATTGTATTTGAGTGGGCAATGACAGAGTTATTACGTAATCCAGAGAAAATGAAAATGGCTCAACTTGAAATAGACCAAGTTTTTGGAAAAGATAAAAGCATTCAAGAATCAGAACTTTCAAAGTTACCTTACATTCAAGCAATAGTAAAAGAAACAATGAGATTGCATCCTCCTGGGCCATTTTTATTACCGCACATGACTGAAAACGATGTAGAGTTATGTGGCTATTTTGTGCCAAAACATGCACAAGTATGGGTCAATGTTTGGTCAATTAGTCGTGATCCAATGGTATGGTCGAACCCATTGATGTTTATGCCTGAAAGATTTATTGAAAAAGAAGTAGATCTCAAGGGTCGTGATTTTAAATTTTTACCATTTGGAGAAGGAAGGAGAATATGTCCCGGCATGACATTGGCCTATAGAATGGAGAATTTAATGTTGGCTACTCTTCTTCAATCATTCAATTGGAAGCATCATGACAACAAAGAAATAGATGTGGAAGAAAAGTTCGGTATTACCTTGCATAAAGCTATACCCCTCTTAGCAAATCCGATTCCTAGGTGATCATACAAAATTATAAACTTAATGGAAGATATTCGATCGTATAGAGCTTCTTAAATCAAAAAGCCTTAGTTTAGTTACGACTTTATGTTGGTTTTGTTTCGATCTAATTGTTTGCGTTTAGGCCCTAAAGTTGTGAAAAAGTTTAAGATAAATAAAGTCTAAAATTGTTGTGTATTTTATTCCGTCCCTATAAATGCTGGATCACATTATCTTGACTAAGTTTTTAACTTTTTTTCTTATATAACAATATGATTTAAGAAAAATTGTCAGGAATAATACAACCTTTTACTTATTTCCCTACAATAATAGCAACTTTTGATTAACCATGAATAATACCAACTTATGGGGTGTTTTCCTGCAATATACCTAATATGTTAAAAATCAAACTATAGGTGATTATATGACAAAAAAATTTAGTAAATTAGTTAATAAACTAAAGTTGGTATTATTCAAGGAAAAAAAACCCCCAAAGTTGGTATTATTCATGGTTAATCAAAAGTTCGTATTATTGTAGGGAAATTAACAAATGGTTGTATTATTCACTGTAATTTTTCCTATGATTTATCATTTTATTTACTAATGTCATGGTGTTTTTATTTAAATTTATAAAGTTTGAATGATTAAATATAAGTATATTAATTAGAATATATTGTTGGAAGAAAGTAAAAACTAGAGAAAGTTTGTAAGAGAAGGAGATTAAAGTAATAAAATAATTGTGTTTATCATATGAAAAGGTGAAAAAAAATTCCTTTATAAGAAACTACCTTATGTATTTACTATATTAATTAATGAAAGCATACTAAACTCTAAACCATATTAACAATATCATTAACTAACATTTATGTTATATTATGGATTATATTTGGGGATTTATGTCCGAATTTTGTACAATTGTCATTGTAAATGTTCAATTGATGTTTAATGTGTTTGCTTTTATTTTATAATTTTATATCTTTATAGTCTTGATATTTCTTTTTATTTTTTATTTTGAGTTTTTATCTATTTATAGATATTCATAAGATATTTAATTGTTAAAAAGGAGTGTTTCTCAAAATTCACAAAAACTTGGGAGAAAACGTCTTACTTGTGAGACGCGTCTTATTGAGCCAGCTCAATTATATATTTTTTTTACCAATTTTACAAATTAAAATGTCAATTTTAAGAATTAAAAGACCAATTTGAAGATTTAAAAAACAATTTCAAGGATTTAAACTTGACATTTTAAATCATGAAACTTGATAATTTTAAGACTTAAAAGACTAACCGCTACCTAGACTTAAAATTCTCATTTCAACTTTAAAGTAGGATGACTCAAACATTAATGTTGATGTTAAAAACTTTGAAATTGACCTTTTAAGTCTTAAAATTTGATTTTTAAGTTTTGAAATTGTCCTTTTAAATCTTAAAATTAATATCTCTGAATATTCTAAAAAACTTAATGCACTTGAGTTGATTGCATGAATAAGGCGGTCTCACGTGAGAATTTCTCTTTAAAATTTGATGAGGAAGGGTCTAGATAATGGAGAGAGTACTACAACCACACAAGCCATTTGAAATTTAAAAAAAAAAAAAACAAAATCAATAAAGTACAAAAAGGTTAAAATAAGGTGCGGTCTAAACAAAAATACAAAAGGCTTAAAAACAAAAAAATTAAATGGCATACATAATAATAGCAAAACCCTGCTACTGCCAACAAAAATGATATTCACATTGTTTGATTTGGGTTATTCACTACAACATAGTTTGTTTTTAGTGAAATATATTTAGCGACATTTAATTTGAATGTCACTATTTCCAATTTCTTATAGTGTATATAAAGGATTTAGTGACATTTATTAGACCCTTTAACAACATATTAAAGAGTCACACTAAAGCTTTTAACGACATAAGATCTAGTGACATTTCTCACAAATGTATTACATATGCCATTAAAGACCAAATTAAGTGTCGCTAAATCATTTTATGGTGGAACTAAAAATAAAAACTAATAATTATTACATTAAAAATATGAATCAGTGGCATTTTTTTTAATGCCACTAAATCCAATGTCGCAAAAAGCTAAATTTGGAGGGTGACCAACAGACCATGGTGGGATGTTTTTATTTTTTTTAAAAAAAAAATTTACGTTTGAGGTTTTGGGTTTTCTACGTGGTAACCAAAACTTTTAGAAAATCTATGCGGTAGCCCTGAGGTTTACAAAATTATTCTACCGTGACCTATTAGCACATTAAACGTTAATTTCAAAGCTTTAAGGCTATTGTGTGTCTATTTATACGACTCACCATTTCAAATGTCATCGTTTCAACCTTTTCCCCTAAAACATAACCCTAACTCTACTGTCTTTTTGCGCCTAAAAAAAACTCTACTATCTTTTATTCAAATTATATTTTTTCCCTCAAATTTAAAGATGATAGAATTTGAATTTATGTTTTGGGGGAAAATATTGAAACTGATGGCATTTGAAATAGTGAGTTAGATGTTACATTTACTTGTTGATGTAGAGCTTTTCGAGTTAGATGTTGTAATTTTATGGGACAAATGAGAAATTTTTTCTTATAGTTAGGATGAGGAAAAGAAATGTTTATATGAGAGTCAAATTCATCACAATTCTTAAAAAATAGTATTTGCTCTCAAATTAAGATAAAGAGATAATTTTTTATTAAATTAATTTCCTCTAATTATTTCTTCTAATTATGTTCTCTACTTTTTTGGAAGAATTATCTCTATACCTCTAATAGTATATACATATCGATTTAAAATGAGAAACACTTGTGTGGACTTGGTGCACACTAAAATATGTGGACCAAGTTTTAACACTCGTATTCCTATTCTCTTTAGTCTTCACCAAAATAATAAGTAAAAAATCTTTTAGAAATTTTTTTTTTATTTTCAAAAAATTTTAAATCTTAATTTAAATTTTTAATTTTAATTTTAATCTTTAAAATTTTTAGTTTATTAACTTTTAATTTTTAAATTTAATTTTTTGGTTTTAATTTTTTTAATGTCTATTTTTTATTTTATAAATTTTAGATTTTAAATTTTTATTTTTTAAATTTGATTTTTAATATTTAATATTTAATTTTTAATTTTAAAAAATTTTTAAAGTATAAAAGTGGAGTGAATGAAGTGTGAGAGTATAAGAGTAGAGTTTAGAGTGGAACAGTGGTGTATAAGAGTGGAGGGGGGGAGAGAGTGTGCTAGAGCCAAGTAGAGTGTAAGAGTTGGTCCATGCTAATATTTATGTAAACCAAGTCCATATTAAACTTTTTCATTTAAAATTATTATCTTCTATAATTTTTTTTCTTCACAACAAGTTATTATCAAAATCTTATCAAAACCTTAAAAAGACGGAGGAGTACGCACTAGATTTTTTGTGCAAAACGACAATTGGATCTTTACCAAAGTTTATTTGAACATGTTGTGATGAATGACTTAGTGATGTCTCTAACAAATTTTTTGGGGAGTTATTATTGTGTGCAGTTTTATATAATTGTATGGTGTAGATAATGAAATGGAAGCACAAAGAATATACATATATAGAGGGTTTTAAAACTGGTTAATGACTTGGTATTTACCTGATCTTGTAATTAAATTTAATTTGCTCCATATTACTTAAAATAAACTCACTTATTATTATGTTATCACAAATTCTTGTGAGAGACGGTCTTTATAAGAGACCATTTCTAATTGAACTGGCCCATTAAAGAAAATATAGAGTAAAACTAAATATTAAGCTTTAATGGGCTGGGCTTGAAAGACGTCTTTTAGAAAGACGGTCTCTCATGAGACTAGCTGGTATGTTATATATACGTCAATACACCCCTACACATGAGATCCCTTTAGACTAGAAGTGTTGATGCAGCACAGATTTTCCTTATTCAATCATGGCGCTAAATATTCCACTTTAAATGATGCCCAAAATATGTTATATACTCTAACATTTATTTTCGGCAATTATACCGAATAAGTGAATTTATTTAAAATAATAGATAGTTGAGTTTATTTTCAGCTAATGTATCAAAGATTAGTTTACTTTTGACAATGTACCACAAATTTTTTTGCTAAAAAGTAAAGTATAATTAATGATATATAACACGTTAAAACATTTACAAACATAATATCCTAGTATAAATTTCAGTACTACAAGTAGTAGTTCAAAATACATTGTTCAAATAAACTTAGAATCAATGGAGTGTTTTAATACCATAACCCTCTTCCTATTCTTTGGGTTTAGCATCATCTGTTTCACCAAATTTGCTAAAAAGTCTAAAAATGTTATTCCTAGTCCTCCGGGACCAAAACCATGGCCAATTATAGGCAATATTCACATTTTAGGGACTCAGCCACATCGTTCAGTAACCAAGTTATCCAAAATTTACGGCCCTATAATGTCTCTAAAACTTGGAATGGTTACTACAATAGTGATTTCTTCTCCAGAAATAGCCAAAGAAATGTTCCTTAAACATGACTTGGAATTTTCTGGAAGAAGACTCATAGATGCTACACGAGCAACGAACCATTACAAATTTTCAATAGCATCCCTCCCGGTATGCCCTAGATGGCGAAAACTAAAGAAGATTGCAACGATCCAATTGTTCACCACGCAACGACTTGATGCTAGCCAACATATACGAGCTAGAAAGGTTAGTGATTTAATGGAATTTGTGACACAATGTTACCAAAATGGTGTACGTGTTGATATAGGTAAAGCTGCATTTACTACCTTGTTGAATTTGTTATCAAATACATTTTTCTCTAAGGATATGGCTTCCCATGATTCATTGAACTCACAAGAGTTTAAGGATCTAATGTGGCATATAATGGAAGAGGTTGGAAGGCCTAATGTATCCGATTTTATTCCAATACTAAGGTGTTTTGATTTGCAAGGAGTGTACAAAAGGAATAGTGTTTATTTCAACAAAATGTTGGATATGTTTGAAGAAATTATTAATGAAAGATTGAAAACTCCAAATGATCCTAAGGATGATGTGCTAACTACTCTACTCAAACTTGTGGAGGATAATGAGTTGAGCCTTCAAGAAGTAAAACATTTGCTTGTGGTTAGTATGCATTTTCTTTGAGTTATTTCCTCATATTTACTACTCCCTCGGAACCAATTTAGTTGTCTCATTTCCTTATTTGACAAGTTCATATCAATTGTCTAATTTCTTTTTTTGTCAATGATTTTTTACCTAAATACCCCATATTTGCACAAGTAATGACCAAAATACCCCTACTTTTACTACTTACAATAACCCAACTACCACCTTTACAATTAATTTAATCAATTAAAATACCCAACGACTACCTTTTTAATGGACCCTACACCACTCTTAATAACCGTGCCCAAGCAAATGTGACAACTAAATTGGTTCGGAGGGAGTATCATTGTCTTATTTAATTTTTTTAGTAATATTAATCGATCACTTTTAATTTATAATTTATTTTTAATCTATAACTTAAAATATAACCAAGTGATATCTTATTCAATTCGTTTGAAGTAACTTATCAAAATCAAAATTTAATAATTTTTAATGAAACAAAATTATGGATATTTAAAATTTAATAGGTGTACTTAAATAATAGTGAATATTTTTCTTCCAAGTATGTTAGTTGCATACTTACATCTTTTTGACTTTGACATTATTGGGTCACTATGTTTGATGATAGTTTTTATTACTGGGTAAGTATTTAAGGGAGAAATAGACGTTAAACCGTGAAAACAAAGGTAAGAAGAGGTGAATTTATAAAGGAAGATGAAAAAAAGATGATACTTCCTCCGTTTAAAATACTTGTAATGTTGGCTATTTCACATTGTCGAATTCATTAATTCAATCCTTAATGTTTCAAATTATGTACATTAAAAATTATAGAAATATATATGTTAATAATCTTTTCCTTGAGACGAATCAAACAAGATCTCTCTTGACTATGTTTTAATTAACTTAAAAGTTAAAAACTAATCAGAAATTAGGAGTGATGAATGAATATTGTAATATATCTTTAATGTTGCAAGTAATTTGAAACGGAGGAAGTACAATTGTACGAGAATGATGAAGAAAAGAAATAGTATCATCTTATTTTATGGAAGAAGTATTGAAATATTTTATCTCCATTTCATTAGTGTAAATATTTACCTGAAAAAGAGGGACTAATTGCTTCAATATTCTCCATTGCTTTACACCTATTTCTTACCTTTAACGACAATTATATTTTCTTAATTTTAGTCTTTTATAGCTTTTTTCTCAAAGTTCGATTTTTAATTCTCACATAAATATTTACACTCCACAAATATAAACTTAGTGTTAAAAAAAAGGTACTAATTAAGTGAAGAAAGAAACTAAAATATGTGGTTGGTATTAAAAAAAATTTCAATGTATGAATGAAAGTAAAAGAATACGGTAAAATTTACTTTCTAGAAAGGAAATGAAACAAAGTAACAAGTCTAAGAAAATATAAGTTATATTATTTAATTTTTTGAATATTAACTTTTTATAACTTATATTATCATACATTACAAATTAGACATGACATTTATTACTAAGAGTCAAATATGTTGTCGATATACTCTCTCTATTTTTTTTATTCTCGTTTACTTTTTGTACAGTTTTTCGAGTATAGTTTGAGCCTTAATATTTCTAAATACACATTATACAAAATTATAAAAATATATAATAAAAAATATATATTAGACGAGTTTAACGAGATATCACATGGATATATTTTATTTTCTATAAACGTCTCAAAATCCGTTGTCGAATTTCTCTCTCCTTAAAGTAGAATATTTTCTAAACGGAAAGAACATTATAGAGCGAAGAGAGTATATAATATATAAATATTTTCTTATAATAATATGATGGCTTTGTCACATGTCTTTTTGAATGTTAGGATATGTTTGCGGCGGGAACAGATACATCTTCAAGTACATTTGAGTGGGTAATGACTGAGTTATTACGTAATCCAAAAAAAATGAAAATTGCTCAAATTGAAATAGACCAAGCTTTTGAAAAAGATAAAATCATTCAAGAATCAGAACTTTCAAAGTTACCTTACATTCAAGCAATAGTAAAAGAAACATTGAGATTGCATGCTCCTGGGCCATTTTTACTACCGCACATGAATGAAAACGATGTAGAGTTATGTGGCTATTTTGTGCCAAAAAATGCACAAGTATGGGTTAATGTTTGGTCGATTGGTCGTGATCCAACGATATGGTCGAACCCATTGATGTTTATGCCCGAAAGATTTATTGAAAAAGAAGTAGATCTCAAGGGTCATGATTTTAAATACATACCATTTGGAGCAGGAAGAAGAATATGTCCCGGAATGACATTAGCCTATAGAATGGAACATTTGATGTTGGCTACTCTTCTTCAATCATTCAATTGGACGTATCATGACAATGAAGAAATAGACATGGAAGAAAAGTTTGGTATTACCTTGCATAAAGCTCTACCCCTCTTAGCAAATCCGATCCCTAGATAATTAGTGGTGATTATGAACATATGTAAGATGTCCGATTGTATAGGACTTCTTAAATCAGAGGCCTTAAATTTTAATCTACGAATTTACGTTGCTTTAGGCCGTATAATTGTTAAAAAAATATTATTAAATAAAGCCTAAAAATATTGTTAAAAATTATTCATATTATCTTGACTAAGTTCTTAACTTCTTTTCTTATATAACGATATGATTTATTGCCCTAAAGTTCAAGATGCTTTTATTTTAAATTTATACGAAGTTTAAAAGATGAAATAATATATTGTTGGAGGAAATTAAAGACTAGAGAAAGTTTGTAAGAGAAGGAGATTATGAAAAGGTGAGTACAAGACCTCTTGATATAGGAATTGAAAAAAATCTACTAATAATATTGACCGTCGAAAAAATACAATTCTTGACCTTTGAATTACTTATAATAACTCCAATGCATATCTACAATATTTTTAATGGCTACCGAGAAACTTAGCCCGTTTATCATATCTTTAATGTCTACTTACAATATACTTAATGTCCAGCGAGTAATTACTTAAGCACTTACAATATTATAAATGTTTACTTATAATATTTTCAATGCCTTCCAAAAAACTTACTCTCTCCGTTTTCTTAAAGAAGTTCTCTATAGATATTACTCATCTTCATTTTATGTTTAATAAGATTTATGGTCCTTACAGATCTTTCACTAACTTGATTTATGCTATGTTTAGGAATGTGGATTTCATTTAAAAATATAGATTTGACTCAAAATTAGTGTTTGGCAAATACTAGAATTTCAAATTTGGATTTGAGTCAAATCCACAATTGTTATCAAAATGGTTTAAAGATGAGGATTCGAGAATGACCTCCCAAACCTTGTCATTATCAAATTCTACATTCATAATTTCATAATTGAAATCATTAATTTGAAATGAAATGATAGTTCCCAAACACAACCTTAATTAATTTTAATCTCTTATGGCCTTTTTCTCATAGTTTGGCATTTATTTCTCGCATAGATATTTACACCGAATACAAACATAAATTTAGTATAAAAAATATATTACTAAGTGAAGAAATAAATTAAAATGTGCATATCATATTAAAAAAAATAAAATGTGTGAATGAAATCAAAAGAAAACAGTTTTCTGATACATTAAATGTGATTTGACTCAAAAAGATATTTACACTGAATACAAACATAAATTGATTTTAATCTCTTATGGCCTTTTTCTCATAGTTTTCTGATACATTAAATGCAGATATTTACACTGAATACAAACATAAATTATTAGTTTAAACGACAAAGATAATTTTTTCTCATAAAAAAATATAAGTGACTTATAAAAAGATAGTCACAACCTAATCATATTATAATTAATCATTGCATTTAAGTAACCAAAAGTATAAATAAAATTGAAAAAAAATTATAAATAATTAAAATAAATGAATTATAATGTATAGTTTTCTGATACATTAAATGTGATTTGACCCAAAAAGTAAAAAAAAACAATTAATAAGAATAATAATACTCAAAATAAGAAAGTAGAAAGTCAAAGATCATAATAACAATGACATCATCATTTAATAAGGGAAAATTTTTAATGAGGAAACGACACGTAAGCAATTTTGAAAAATTATGACGTAAGCCGTGTTTTGTTTTAGTAATAGTTATAAATAGATAGATTATAGATATAGATGAAAGCATACTAAACTCTAAACCATAATAACAATATCATTAACTAACATTTATGTTATATTATATATTAAATATTAATAAGTTATTAATTTGGGGATTTATGTCCGAATTTTGTACAATTGTCATTGTAAATTTCAATTAATGTTTAATGTGTTTACTTATATTTTATAATTTTATATCTTTATAGTTTTGATATTTCTTTCTATTTTTTATTTTGCGTTTTTATCTATTTATAGATTCATAAGAAATTAAATTGTTAAAAAGAAATGTTATTAAAAATTTTTTTTGAAGATAATGGAGAGAGTACTACAACCACATAAGCCATTTGAAATTAAAAATGATATTCACATTGTTTGATTTGGGTTCTTTGCCAATTGGAGGGTGACCAACTGACCATGGTGGGATGTTCTTATTTTTTTAAAAAAAATTTTACGTTTCAGGTTTTGGATCTTTTACGTGGTAACTCAAACTTTTAGAAAATTTATGCAGTAGCCCTGAGGTTTACCAAATTATTCCACCGTGACCTATTTGCACATTAAACGTTAATTTCAAAACTTTAAGGCTGTTGTACTCCTATTTACCACTTAAAATTTCCCAAACTTTTAATTTATAATAGGTGTTCATCAATAGCAGATTCTATACCACAAAATTTTTTGCTAAAAAGTTATGTACAATTAATGATATATAACACGTTTAAAACATTTACAAACATATAATACCCTAGTATAAATATCCGTACTACAAGTAGTAGTTCAAAATACATTGTTCAAATAAACTTAAAATCAATGGAATGTTTTAATACCATAATTACCCTCTTCTTATTTTTTGTGTTTAGCATCATCTGTTTCACCAAATTTGCTAAAAAGTCTAAAAATGTTATTCCTAGTCCTCCGGGACCAAAACCATGGCCGATTATAGGAAATATTCACCTTCTAGGGACTATGCCACATCGTTAACCGAATTATCCAAAATTTACGGCCCTATAATGTCTCTAAAACTTGGAATGGTTACTACAATAGTGATTTCTTCTCCGGAAATAGCCAAAGAAATGTTCATTAAACATGACTTAGACTTTTCCGGAAGAAGACCCATAGATGTTGCACGAGCAACGAACCATAACAAACTTTCATTAGTATTCCTCCCGGTATGCCCTAGATGGCGAAAATTAAAAAAGATTGCAACGATCCAATTGTTAACCACGCAACGACTTGATGCTAGCCAGCATATACGAGCTAAAAAGGTAAGCGACCTAAAGGAATATGTGAGACAATGTTACCAAAATGGTGTACGTGTTAATATAGGTAAAGCTGCATTTACTACCTCGCTAAATTTATTATCAAATACTTTTTTCTCTAAGGATATGGCTACCCATGATTCATTGAACTCACAAGAGTTTAAGGATCTAGTTTGGTATATAATGGAAGAGATTGGAAGGCCTAATGTATCCGATTTTTTTCCAATGCTAAGGTGTTTTGATTTGCAAGGAGTGTACAAAAGGAGTAGTGTTTATTTAAACAAAATGTTGGATATGTTTGAAGAAATTATTAATGAAAGATTGAAAACTCCAAATGATCCTAAGGATGATGTGCTAACTTCTCTACTCAAACTTGTGGAGGATAATGAGTTGAGCCTTGATGAAGTAAAACATTTGCTTATGGTTAGTATGCCTTTTTTTTGGAAAAATTACCGTGAACAATACAACCTTTTGTTAATTTTCCTACAATAATACGAATTTTTGATTAACCATGAATAATACCAACTTTGGAGTGTTTTTTCCTAGAATAATACCAACTTTAGTTTATTAACTAATTTACTAATTTTTTTAGTCATATAATCACATATAGTTTGATTTTTAACATGCTAGGTATATTCTAGGAATACACCCCCATAAGTTGGTATTATTCATGGTTAATCAAAGTTGGTATTATTGTAGGAAAATAAGCAAAAGTTTGTATTATTCCTGATAATTTTTCCTTTTTTTTAACTATTCTTATAATTAATAGGAATATTAGCAAATAGCACCCTTGAGTTTTGGTACTTTATTAATGATACTTCTAAGTTTTTTTATTATCAATGGTACCCTCGAATTATTGAGCGTGTTACAAACGTAACCTTTTTTAACTTTTTCGTCCAAAATCATCTGAAACTGTTAACTTTCTTTTATATTTTAAAATGAAAAATAAAATGAAAAAAGTTAACGGTTTTTGACGATTTCAGACGGAAAATGTTTAAAAAAGGTTATAGTTGTAAGACGCGCAATAATACGAGGAAACCATTGATAAAAAAGAACTTAGGGATGTCATTAATAGTCATTAATAGAGTGTCAAAACTCATGGGTACTATTAATAATTTCCCTAATTAATACTCCCTCATATTAATGTTTATTATTATTGTCTCATAGTTTGGCTTTTATTTCTCACATAGATATTTATACTCAATACAAACATAAATTTAGTATTAAAAAAAGTACTATGTAAAGAAATAAATTCAAGAATTGAAACGTGTGAATGAAATCAATAGAAAACAATAAGATTTATTTCCAGAAAGAAAATAAGACAAATTAAAAAGGTAAGAAAATATAAGTTAAATTTTTGGTGATGAACTTTTTATAATTTATATTATCATACATTAGAGAAATAAACAAGTAAATATTAAAAGTTGAAAATATAAATGTCACAAAGTAGAGGAAGAATCATATCATATCATACTATAAATGAACTAGAAAATTCCACACGGTGATTTTATATAGTTTTGTCAAATGTAGAGTTTTGTCAAATGTAGCATATTTATTTATAGGTTAAAAAATGTGATTGTGTAATATTCTAAAGATTTTGTTACATTAATTATAATTTAAGTATTAAAGGTAATTATTTTTCAAAAATATTTATTACATAAAATTATACAGTCATACAATCACACTTCATATCATACATCGTACAATACTATAAAAGAACTGAAATAAATTCCAAATGATGATTTTACAGAGTTTTGCCAAATGTAACATTTTTTATTCGTTAGAAAAATGTGATTGCGTGATATTCAAAAGATTCATCACATTAATTATGAATTAATTATTATCATACAATACTATCATACAAATGCTATACAAGAACAGAAAAATTCCACATGACGATTTTATAGAGTTTTGCCAAATATAGCATTTATATAGGTTAAAAAAACGTGATTGTGTGATATTTATAATATTTTATTACATTAATTATGATATAAGTATTAAAGGTAATTTTAAAACAAAAGTTATTAGATCAAATCGTACAACCATACATCATATCATACAATACTATAAAAGAACTAGAAAAATTCCACATGACAATTTAATAGAGTTTTGCCAATGTAGCATTTTTATAGGTTAAAAAAATGTGATTGTGTGATATTCAAAAGATTTTATCACATTAATTACGATTTAATTATTAAAGGTAAATTTTCAAAAAAAATTTATTAGATCAAATCATACAACCATACAATCATACAATACTATTAAAAAAAATCTGAAAAAATTACAAATGACGATTTTATAGAGTTTTGCCAAATAGAGTTTTTTTACAGGTTCAAATGTGATTGTTTGATATTCAAAAGTTTTTATTGCCATAACTATGATTTTTAGTATTAAAGGTAAGAATTCAAAGAAAAATTGTAAATGATGATTTCATAGAGCTTTGCTAAATGAAAATATTTTTACTAGTTAAAATATGATTGTGGAACATTCAAATCATGTTTCTATAATATGCAATTGCATCTTTCTTTAAAAAATTTATTTATAGGTATTTTCATACTAACAAGTTTTGTGCATTGAGTTTTAAGCTTGCATTTTAATTGCTCTATCATATTAATTGATATGACATTTTTACTAAGAGTCAAATATGTTTTCAGTATATATAATATATAAATATTTCCATATAATAATATAATGTCTTTGTAACATGTCCTACTGAATCTCAGGACATGTTCGCGGCAGGAACAGACACATCTTCAATTGTATTTGAGTGGGCAATGACAGAGTTATTACGTAATCCAGAGAAAATGAAAATGGCTCAAATTGAAATAGACCAAGTTTTTGGAAAAGATAAAATTATACAAGAATCAGAACTTTCAAAGTTACCTTATATTCAAGCAATAGTAAAAGAAACACTGAGATTGCATGCTCCTGGGCCATTTTTATTACCGCATATGACTGAAAACGATGTAGAGTTATGTGGCTATTTTGTGCCAAAACATGCACAAGTATGGGTCAATGTTTGGTCAATTGGTCGTGACCCAATGGTATGGTCGAACCCATTGATGTTTATGCCTGAAAGATTTATTGAAAAAGAAATCGATCTCAAGGGTCGTGATTTTAAATTCTTACCATTTGGAGAAGGAAGAAGAATATGTCCGGGCATGACATTAGCCTATAGAATGGAAAATTTAATGTTGGCTACTCTTCTTCAATCATTCAATTGGAAATATCATAACGATGAAGAAATAGACGTGGAAGAAAAGTTCGGCATTAGCTTGCATAAGGCCATACCCCTCTTAGCAAATCCGATTCTTAGGTGATCATAGATAATTATAAACATATGCAAGATGTTCGATTGTATAGGGCTTCTTAAATCAAAAGGCCTTAAATTTAGTTTAATTACGACTTTATGTTGGTTTTGCTTCGATTTTTTGTTTGCTTTTAGGCGCTAAAGTTGCGAAAAGATGTAAGATAAATAAATTCTAAATTATTACGTATTTATAATTGTGTTTATCGTATATATGAAAAGGTGAATAACACCCCTTTATATGAAAAATTGAGAAAAAGCCCTACAAATAATCCTGATCATTGAAAAGTTACAATTTGTTACCTTTGAACTACATATAATAACTCCAATGCTTATATGTTCTCTTACAAATCTAGACTTATGTATTTACTATTTTAATGAAGAAAAAATTAACAGGAATAATACAATTTTTTGCTTAGTCCCCTGTAATAATACCAACTTTTAATTAACCATGCCAACTTATGGGGGTGTTTTCTTAGAATATACCTAACATGTTAAAAATCAAACTATAGGTGATTATATGACCAAAAAAATTAGTAAATTAGTTAATAAACTAAAGTTGGTATTATTCTAGGAAAAAACACCCCAAAGTTGATATTATTCATGGTTAATCAAAAGTTCGTATTATTGTAGGGAAATTAACAAAATATTGTATTATTCACGGTAATTTTTCCATTAATTAATGAAAGCGTACTAAACTCTAAACCATATTAACAATATCATTAACTAACATTTATGTTATACTCCCTCCTATTCATAGAGGATGAAACATTTTCTTATTGGGTCAATTCACTGAAAATGTTCCAAATCTATTTTTGTCATTCTTTTTTACCCTTAATTTTACCCTTACTACAACACAACACATAAATATCAATACCTTTATGGAAAAGAAAGTTTTCAACTCACTTTTAAGTGGTCTCTACCCCTCCTTGGTTTTGGTGCAAAACCCAAATATCACGTTCTCTATAAGTAGGAGAGGGTATTATATATTTATAAGTTATTAATTTGGGGATATATGTCCGAATTTTGTACAATTGTCATTGTAAATGTGCAATTAATGTTTAATGTGTTTACTTTTATTTTATAATTTTATATCTTTATAATCTTGATATTTGATTATGTATTTCTAGTTATTTGATTACTATTCACATTGTTTGATTTCTGTTATTTTCCAAATGGAGGGTGACCAAGCGGAATTGTAGTTAAACCCAAATTAATATTACATTACATTAACTGAATACAAATATTTAATTACATCATAAGTTATACTAAAATATTTAGGTGTGGAACAAGTATCCCACCAAAATATTCTATTACAATTTATAATGTAATTAAATTTTGGAAAAATTACCTAGAATAATCCATACTATTTACGATTTTCCTACAATAATCCCACCTATTGATTAACCATAAATAATCCCTCCAACTCAAATTAATTGTCCACTTTCCTTTTTGGGTCAATTCATCCTAATTCTCCACTTTCTATTTTTGACATAGATTTTTTACCTAAATACCCTATGCTCACACAAATAAAGACCATAATACTATACCTGTATTATTTAAAATACCCCAACTACCACCTTTACAATTATTATAATCACTTAAATACCTCAACTACTACCTTTATAATTATTATAATCACATAAATACCCTAATTATCATTTTATTAAAATCTATATCTAATTCAAAGTGGACAATTAATTTAAGTTGGCTTAAATTTGAAAGAGATATGTGACTTGGTTTGTATGTTAGGAATGTGCAGGAAGTTGGGTAAATAAAGAAAAGACTTTTGTCTTGAAATCCGAGACCTACTTGATGAAGCATTCCAGCAAACATTCTAATTAGCTTCTGCTTAAAAATAATGAAATCTCGACCGAAATTTCATGGGATTTGAACTATTAAAATTATCATCGTCATATCCAATATATTTTGTGATAGAATTTAGAAAATGGGTCTTGACAATCCTAAAAAGGTTCACTGTTAAACCAATTGGTGATAATAGGAGTTGCTCCTTGAGTTTATAAAGTGATGCATACTCTTCTCTTTCTCCGATGTAGGTAATACATGGACACTCCAACATTCCGCTCATAGAAAACTATGGACACGGTCTGGGAAGAGAGGGACGGTGGTAACTTATACGGTTACACCCATAAAAGAGAGCGCGACCAAAAGGAATCCCCTGCTCGAGAAAGATAAAGGGAAGTCTCTGCGTCGTGAGAGATAAAAAACACAATAGATAAAATAAATACGTAAAAACAATTATAAAACTAAAATGAGAACAATACAACAAATAATAATCATACAATACTATAAAAGTCTTGGAAAATTCCAAGTGTCATCATTTAGAGAGGCATACAATACTATAAAAGTCTTGGAAAATTCCAAGTGTCATCATTTAGAGAGACATGAAAATATTTATCAAATTTAGAATCTAATATTTTTGTTTAAATTTGAAACTAAATTAGTTAAAGTATTTGTATGATATACTATAGCAATTGTATTTAGTTAACTTAGAATTTAAAATGTTCAATTGAATGAAAAAAAAAGTTGTATCAGGTAAATAATTAAAATAAATATCAGTAATTATGAAACTACATAAGTAATAAGGGAAATAACATATATTTTGATTTGATAACATCAATAATTATGTTTTGATTTAAAAAATCATAAATTGGTAAATTTAAGAACAATAGTATACAGTACTTACATTATAATTTGAAATTTTTATATATATATTTCGCACTAACAAATTCGTGCATTGCACGAGTTTCTATACTAGTAATAATAAAAACGAGAAAAGGCCCAACTGCAATTAAACTTCTGAAACTTCCAAACGAAGTCTCGTTCGAATTGCTACCCAACTTCGACCGAGATTAAAAGTTTGACCGAATTGGATTTAAACATTCAGAATTTGGAGCCTTTTCATTTCTTTCTTACCATTTTTACTCTCTCTTGGAACCCTAACCCTTCTACACTCATCTCCACATCTTTATATGTTTCTCTTCAATTAACACCAAATCTACCATTTTCTATCACCATGGCTTAAAAATCTGGTGAAAAGAGAAGTCTCAAAGAGAGGTTTAAGGGTTCTTCCAAACATTCTGTTATGTGACCGTTTAAATTTGTCGCCTATTTTGTCGCTATACGGCTTTTCTCAGTTTTATGTTTTGTCTCAAAATTGATATGTATTTTTAGTGTTATTATGTTTTTTAACCGCTAAGCCATTTAAGTAAATCTGTTATGTGACCGTTTTATTGTGAGAGAGCTCTATATAAGAATTCCAAATTCAAATAATTTAATTAATTTAATTGGAGTATTGGACTATTTATCTTAATTAAAACTGTATCACTATAAGCCCGTCATTAATTAGAATTTGTTATGTGGCTTGGATTATTAGGGTAAAATGTGATTTTAACGCACTACAACATAATTTGTTTATAGTGGGATATATTTAGCGACATTTAATTTAGATGTCACCATTTGAAATTTCTTATAGTATATATAGAGAATTTAGGGACATTTATTAGACCCTTTAGCAACATAATAAAAAGTCACACTAAAACTTTTTGCGACATAGGATCTAATGACATTTTCACAAATGTCACCATAGACTATAGTGATAATTACATATGCCACTAAATACCAAAAAAAAGTGCCGCTAAATCACTCTATAGTGAAACTTAAAATAAAAACCAATAATTATTGCACTAAAAATATGAATCATTGGCATTTTTGAATTTCGCTAAATTCAATATCGCAAAAAGTTAAATTTGTCGTAGTGACGGGCGTAATAATTCTCTTGTATTGAACATTTGAGAGTACATGAGTGCAAGAATACATTCAATCGTTGACAATTTTACATACATGATATCCCATTTGGGATGGGCATGTATTTTATCATTCGAAATTGCACCTATTTTATTTAGAAATTGGAATGGCACGTAGAGGTAAAGCCTTTTGTATTGTAATTCCAAACTTATCACTCATATCCAAATCTTCTGGTCGAATTCCATCACCAACCTTCCAATTGAAACCATGGAGTAAATTTCCCAACATAAGGTTCAACATTCGAAACGCCAATGTATCTCCAGGACATATTCTTCTTCCTGCTCCAAACGGTATAAGTCCGAAATCTTGTCCTTTCATATCAATTTCGCGCTCTAAAAATCTCTCAGGTGAAAATAAATCTGGATTTGTCCAATGATTTGGATCTCGCGAAATTGCCCAAAGGTTAACAAATATTTGTGCATCTTTAGGCACTACATAACCATACAATTCAACGTCATTGTTTGCTTTACGCGGTAACAAAAACACCGTTGGTGGGTGCATTCTAAGTGTTTCCTTTACCGTAGCTTGTAAGTAAGGAAGTTTTGAGATGTCGGATTCTCCAACAACCTTGTTTTTGCCTATGACTTCTTCCAATTCAGCTTGCACATTCGCCATTTTTTCTGGATTATGTAGAAGTTCTGTCAATGCCCATTCTAAAGTGCTTGATGTAGTATCTGTTCCAGCCGTAAAAAAATCCTAAACAACAAAAGAAACAGAATTATAATTAGTCAACGATAAATTTAAATCCTTGGGATTTATAAAAAATACTTGCATATTTGTTTTTCCTCATACTAAATAAATCTTATGGGAAATCACTTATTCCTAAAAACAAAGCTTTAAAATGTCCACTAGTGTAAAAAAAACTTCATCTGTTGCGCCACATATATGCAGTTTTTACAGACGCATCATAAAATAGGATAAAAAACAAGGAAAAAAATAGAGAAGAAGATAGATAAGTACCATGAGAAGATGCTTGATATCATCAAGACTCAACCCTGATTCTTTTTCTTTCATCAATCGAAGAAGGGTATCTAACACATCGCCATCATTTTCACTAACCTCATAATTATTCAATCTTTTTTGAATAATATCCTCAAAAATCTCGTTTAATTTATTTCCATAACCCATTAACTTACGATTAACACTAAACTTACTAAAAAACCTTAACATAGGAAAACAATCAACCCAATTAGGCTTTCCAATTTCTTCCATTATTTTCCAAACAAGTTCCTTAAACTCTCCCGAATCCTTGGAACTATAACCAGCCAAATCAAACGAAAAAAAAGTGTTAGACAATAAATTAAGTGAAGTTGTAAAAGCCGCAACTCCAATATCAAGAGCTTCTCCTGTTTTACAACATTCATTAACGTATTCCATCAGTTTCGACACTTTTTCTTGTCGAAGGGCTTGACTTGCATCAAGCCTTTGCGACGAGAACAAATAGATAGCTGAAATTTTTCTCAATGAGCGCCATTTTGCACAAACGGGCAGCCAGACTACAGAGAACTGGTCATGCCCGTTTGCGCGAAGTGCAGCGCAAACTTGTCTGCTGGACACTGTAAGGTCGTGTTTTTGGAACATTTCTTTGGCTACAACCGAAGAAGATACAACAATTGTTGTTATACTTCCGAATTTAAGGTGGATTAAAGGACCATAAGATTTAACTAAACTAGCTAAGTAACGATGTGGCTTATCTCCTAATTGAGGTAAATTTCCTAGGATTGGAACAGGTTTTGGTCCTGGGGGAAGCCTTGAGAGTTTAGAGGATGATTTGATTTTCCAAAAAACCCATATAAAGGGGATTAAAATTAGAATGATATTGTAGTAATCCATGTTTTTGATGTTTTTTTTTTTTTTTTTGATGATTTGGTTATGGGTTTATATAGGCATAAATAAAGTTCAACAGATAGTCAAGTCCAGGCTGCAGCAGCCGGGTGACTTGTAAGTAAAAGGAACGTACAAGGGAAATTGCTAACGACTCATCTGTCCGGATAGAATTGAAGAGAGAGAATGCATTCTGCGGATGAAAATAAAAAAAAAAAGTTAAAATTTATAGATGGAATTAAAAGAATGTGGTGGTTCATTGTCAAAAATTAGAAATGTTGTAAATTAAGTGAGACGGATTATAATAGAAAATGTTCAAATCAAATGTCTGCTAATATAGTCTATATAGAAGAAAAAAAAAGAGAAAATCAATCTTCAATTAGCGTTAAGGTTCGAATTCTTTTATGTATACAATAATTTAGGAATCCAAAAATAAATTTTCGCCCTCGACCCCTAAAAACTTAGGGCCGACCCTGGAGTACAAATCAAATGTCTGCTAATATAGTCTATATAGAAAGAAGAAAAAAGGAGAAAATTAATAGTGCACTAGTGCATGTCTTCACCAAATTGCTTAGTGCTTACCAAACCCCTGTCCCACAATTTAGTGGAAAAGCCCAAATCATAAGATGTGCTTTGGATTAAAGAATACGATTGAAAACTTATACATACAACTATTTAGCTTTCATTATACTTTCTCCGTTCCGAAATACTTGCTATATTTTATTTTTTGGCACTATTCATCGTTTAAGTTTATTTTATATATTGCGACTAATATAAGAAATAATATAATCAAGTGGGATTTTGTTTGAATCGTCTAATTGTATAGGAGTACTTTTATAATATAAATTTTTTTTAATTTTTAAATGTGTATAATTCGACATATAAATGAACCAAATACCACATTAGATTGCGTAAAAATTAAATGTAGCAAGTATTATGGAACGGAGATAGTAATTGTTTTACCAACCCCTTAAAGTAGTGGCAATTGCCGAATCTATTACTCTGGTCCGTCACATTGATTTTGAAGCATTTTTTATTTTTGTATGTTCCATTTAATTTGTATTATTTAAAATTTTGGATAATATTTCATTACTTTTTTTTAGTCTCATTCATACATTTTAACTCCTTTTTAATTTCATCCATATAATTCATTCGAATCTCTTTATTTATTATCACTTTCTTAAAAATTTACCTCTTTTTCTTTGATGCAGTTCTATCAGGACAGATGAGTATTAGTTCGTATGCTTATTATTTAGTACTACGTCTTTATCATCAATTCGCATCACTTTTTCTATTTGTCCAATTAAATTTTCCTTATTTACTATTTTAGATTTGAATATTATATAATTAATAGGAAGTTAACTGCTACGAACAAATTGTTAATGACAGTGGCGGATTCAAGTTTAGACTCTTTTGGGACACTAATAAGACGAAATTTCGGCCTAACTTTATTTGTAAAATAAAAACTATTTTTTTATAATTTTTGCAAAATGAGATTTCGAGACACAATAACCCCTAGACAAAGAGGGTGTTTGGCAAATGGCTAGTAGCTGATAGTTGATTACAGTGGCTGATTTGACTAGTTGATTTTAATAGCTGGTTTGACCAGCTGATTTCGAACCCGTTGCTATAAGCAAATTGTTCAAAAACAGCTTATTCATATCAATAAGTTGTTTCAACCGGCTAATTCACCAAATACTATCAATAGCTGATTTGACCATCCAGCCCTCTATTTATATCAAAATAAGCTAAAATTGCTTAATAAACTAATTTGCCAAACACCCTCAAAGCTAAAGTAATATATAAAGTAACGAATGAATTACTTATGTTCAAATTTAAAATGAAATTGTGATCTATCATTGCGTTTATAACTGTAACCGCTGATGTCAAATGTAGAAGTTTTGTATGCGAATAATCCCTTGTACAAGTCATTTGAAAATTGGGCATATGCGATCAACTGATTTCTTTTTCACAAATTCTTGTGAGGGACGGTTTCTTTGAGAGACCATCACTTATTAGGCCGGCTCATTATATATTTTTTAATATTGTAAATAGAGCATTAAGAATAATATAAATAGACATTTATGATATTGAAAGTAGGCATTAAGCATATAGTAAGTAAGTATTAAGGATAATGTAAGTCGACATTAAAAGTACAATAAGTAAGCATTAATCATTAATGGACTGGACTTAAGATATGTCTCTAAGAGAGACCGTCTCTCAAGAGACTAGCTATTTCTTTTTAGATGAGAAAGTATAAGCAGACACTAAAAATACGATAAGTAGGAAATTAGAAACCTCCTTTATCTTTGGTACTTAAAGAGGTGATTTAATGATTGGGAGAGCCGCAGAGGTAAGCTAGAGCCAAAAAGGATAAGAAAAACTAAAGAAAATACTCCCTCCGTCCCATTTTTATTGTCCAATTTTTCTTATTTGGTTATCCCATTCTAATTGTCCACTTTCTATTTTTGGCAAAGATTTTTTACCTAAATACCCCTAACTACCCCAACTTATATTATTTAAAATACCCCACCTACCACCTTTTTAATTATTATAATCACTTAAATACCCCAACTATCACATTTACAATTATTATAATCACTTAAAATACCCCACTACCATTTTTCTTAATTTGCGTGCCCACTCAAAAGTGGACAATAAAAATGAGACGGAGGGAGTATGATAATTTCTTTCTTGTGGAAGGCACCAAAATATATCATTGAATGGACAATATAATGTGGGGAGTACTTCTATCTTTTTCTTTTTATTTGGCATTGTTGTAAACATCATTAGTCTTGCTTTTTATTTGTTTGTGGTTTGGTGGTTGGAGGAGAGGGGAAATTGAGTACTTATTTTTTTCTTTTAAAGGTGCAGATGAATTAAACAAGATTACATTTATTTTAACTTATATATAAAGAAAAAAATTAAATTAAAAGTAAATTGTGAATAATATGAAAATCAAATAAGACAAAAATTTAAATTAAGAGTAAATTATAAATAATATTATAATATAACTCTTCAATTATATGCTTCAATAGCATATTTTCCGAAGGTGGTTGGTTAATAGTTATTATTACATCTACTAAGTGTGCACGCATGTATCAAATTATTGATTCAATAAAAAAGTGGCCTAGTGGTTAGGGATGGGCATGGGTCTTGGATTTTAAGGGATCCGATTTTAATTTTAAGGGTTTTGGTCTAATTATTTTTTTGGACCCTATGGATTCGGGTCGAATTTGGGTCCATGACCTTAGAATACGACCCATGGAATCATTTATACCTTTTTATAAAAAAAATTATACATAAGCTATCATGTGTATGTAATTTTGTTATATTTTTAAACATTACGTGATTTTGAACATTGTCGGTTCATGTAATTTAAAATTTAGTCGTTGTACTTATACTTTAAAAATTAAAGACTTAATAAATATTTTGTTATAAGAACTTGAATGAAGGAAAACTTCATATATTTCGCTCAATTAGTATAGCGTATTAGAAGATCCTCGTTAGTCGAAAATGTTTAAATAATTTTATGCGAATGATCGAAAATTGTAATTCATATATTTTTTTAAAAAAAATTTAGGGAAAAAAATTGTTCTTGAGCTAGATTCAGACCCTAGACCCACCAGACGCTAAAGATCTGGGTTTGAATCCAATAAAAAATTAGGATAAAGATCTGAACCCGACCCAGATCCATGCCCATCACTACTAGTGGGTGTAGTGGGTGTGGTGTGCCTGAATCCCACACTGTTATTATGGCTGCCTACCAGTGAGATAATAAAATAATGGGCATTATTATTTGTCGCCACCCTTTTACTAAAATCGCCACCCTTAATTTTTTTTTATTTTTTTTTTGTTTTTTTTTGTACGATTTTCCTTTATTTTATTTTATTTATTATAAATGTTATTATTATTTGTTATTGCTATTATTTGTTTATAAATATTTTTATTATTATTTGTTATTATTGTTATTTGTTTATAAATATTTTTATAAATATTCTTCTGGATTACGGCTGGTTCCTATGATCATAAATTTGCAACCAGACGCACTACATGTTATAAATAAATTAAATAATATTAACATAAACATATTATAAATAAATTAAATAATATTAACATAAAATTTTTAAATAAATAATATATTATCAATTAATAGCCTACATATTATAAATAAATTAAATAATTATTAATCACAACACAATAAATATTTAAATAATTAATTAACATAAACATAATTATATGTTAAATAAATAATTTATAAAAAAATGGAAAAATGCACGAACGATGCTGAAAATAATTCGCAAAACGCGTGAAATATGAAATTCAAGACAAACGCGCGAATGTACCATGTACATTCGCACGTTTGTCTAATTTGAGGTATTTTCACGCTTTGTGCTAATATGCATGGTTATTTCAGACGCTTCGATGCATTTTCAATTTTTTTTTAAAATTATTTAAAAAAAATATAAAAATAAAATAAATAATAAAAAATAATAATAAAAATTTATAATAAAATATAAAAATAAAATTTAAATAATAAAATATAAAAAATAAATTTAAAAAGGATAACCGCATTAAAATTCAAAATAGAATAGAATGAATGTGGAATGCATTATAAATTTGCAAAAATGTCGAAAAACATGGCAGTTAGACAAAACGGCGAAGTACTATGGTACACTTCGACGCTTTGTGCTTAAATCGCATGTATTTTCGCACATTTTGTGCTAATGTCATGGAATTTTCAACATTTCGTATGATTTCAAAATTAATTAAAATTTATTATAAACAAAAAAAATTATTATAATATAAACATTAAAAATTGGGGTGGCGATTTTATTAAAAGGGTGGCGACAAATAAAAATTGGGTAAAATAATTGGTATTCATTGATATTAATCATTAATCATTAGTATTAGAGAAACATAACCAATTAAGTATTTTACAATTTTGCAAAAATATACTCCCTCTTTCCTTCCATTGAATTTTCGTCCCTCTTAATTTGCATCATTTTTATTTATAGATAATGGTTCACCACTTTCTTTTAATCTTGTCCATTCATTGTAACACTCTTTTAATTTCATCTACACAATTCATTCTCTCTCCTCATTTATTACCACTTTCTTAAAAATACACTAATTTCTCTTTAGTGCAATCTAAAGAGGACGAATTAGTACTCTGATAAAGAAATGATTTTTCACGACATTTACGTTAAACTAGTTACAAAATATATATATTTTTAGACATAATATGTACATGCATATTGTGTTATGAGAAAAATAAAAGTAAGAAAAATGTGATAATAATAATAGAAAAAAAAATAGTAAGCGGAAATATAAATCAATTATATGAACTATAAAGTGTAAAGCAAAGGGTAGTGTTTCTGTCTGCCATCTTCTTTATCGTTAGGAATTAGAATAATGAATAAATTGGATATTATTGGACCAATATAAAAAGTAGTTAGTCCACCTTTTAATCAAGAAACAAAGTCAATTTTCTCCAAGATTAGTCAACCATACTTAGAATCTAATGCTATTATCACTTTTTAATTGGTTCATAATACCTTTATCTAAATTAAGGAAGAAATATATTTTTCACAACTTTTTTTCTATAACAAAAATATTTTGACTTGTTCTAGTTTGAGGGCATATTTAAAAATAATCAAAAATTCAAATTGATTTGAAATTCTATTTCCAATTGAATATACAGATTTTGATTAGTAATTTGAATATCAGATTATTAAATTTGAATATCTAAAATTTTTTGAATATTCGTGTATCAGATATTTGATGCTATTTTGTGTATCATATATTCGTAATATTACAGTCTTATTGGTTAGATTTTTGCAAATTACATTCTTCACCACAGTATCAATATATACAACATTTAGGCCAAGTCACAAGAATTTCAACCAATTAACCTAAAATCCAACTATTTTCGTAATACTTGTTTTAGACCTAGTCTTGGTGTTATTTACAATTAAAAATGTCAGAAAATCAAGACAAAGGCAGATTTGATGCAGCCTTTGATTATGCACTTACTTCTATTTGGTGTAACTTCTTTTAACTGGTCAACTATCCGTTACAAAATACTTACAATATTTGTTTTTCACATGGTTAAATACACTAATTCAATCTTTAAAATTTATAATTATGTATAATATAAAATTATAAAAATTTGATATTTATAATATTTGAATCAAGACGAATCAAACAAGATCTCATCTGACTATGTTTTAATAACTTAGCTTATAGATTACGAATTAATCACAAATTAAGAGAGATAAGTGACAGTGCTTGTTTTTCAAATGTTGCGACTATATTGGAACAAAGGAAGTATAAGTTTTGCCAGATGTAACATTAATAATTAACATAAATATAAAAAATTAGTATGGACACTAATTAGAAGATAGGATTAAAAGTGTGAGAAAGAAAATATGTAGGTAAAAATTAAGAAAGTAGTGAAAACACTAAATAGAAATATTGCATAGTTTAAGAGACAAATTACATTGAAAAGTCTAGTAATCTCTTAAAGACATAAAAAAAATAGTATTTCTTTCGATTATTTTGGGTGTTCTTACATCTTTATCTTTAAGACTCTTTTCTCTTAAAATTGATAAAAACTAGGAAAATCTGCTTAAAATAATTTCAATTATCACCCGTTAGTCAAAAATAATTTCAATTATCAATAATTTTTTAATAAAGCCAACTATTCTCTTAATTTGTTGAAAACATACCCATCCCCTTGTGACCAGCTGGAACATGTAACTTTTTCACTTTTTTTTCTTTTTTTAATTAACTGTCCCCTTCATCTATTAATCAAAAAAGAAAAAAAAAAGTGGAAAAGTTACCTATTGCAGCCGGTTAAAAGGGAGGTGGGTATGTTTTCAACAAATTATGAGAATAGTTGGGATTATTAAAAAATTATTAATTGTTGAGATTATTTTTGACCAATGGATAATAGTTGGAATTATTTTGATCGAATTTTCCTATAAACTAAATATTGTCAACTTTTTACTGGCTCAAAAACAATTCTCCCCATACTATCAACATAGAACAAGTCTTTTATAAAAACAATTGAATACATATAGTTAAGTAATATTCTCTCTGTTTCTTTTTTTATTCTCATTTACTTTTTGCATAATTTTCAATGCAAATTTTAAACCTCAATATTTCTAGATACACATAATAAAAAATTATAAAAAATACATAATAAAAAAGTATATATACACTAAGACGAATCTAACAAAATCTCACATGAATATATTTTATCATCTAAATATGTGTCAAAAACATGAATTAAATTTCTCTCTCATTAAGATGAAATATTTCAAATAGGAAAAACATTAGAGAACGGAGTGACTATGAAGTAGTAATATATAAAGCGGTATTTCAATTACATGTTTTTAACAATTTACTTGTTAATTTTTACAACCAACATATTCCCTCTTATTCATCTTAAGTGTCTCATTTACTTTATACACTCTATTCAATGCATTTATTTAATCCTTAATATATCTAATTAAGTATAATTAAAAATTATAAAAAAATTAATATTAATAAACTCTATATTAAAACAAATTAAATAATATTCAACATGACTATATTTAAACTTATAAATTAATAATAAAATACAATTTAAAAATGATAGATGAACAGTTTTCTAAAAGTAAATATGACAACGAAGATGAATAGGAGTATTACTTACTATGTCAAATGAGTAATTTTTGATATTGGAGCGTTTTGAGTTAGATGTTGTAATTTTGTGGGACAAATGAGTAATTTTTTTGTTATAGGTTAGACAAGGAAAAAAATGTTTAGGTGAAAGTACCACACATCATGACTATTCTTCAAAAGAAGTTTCTCAACTTTTTCTGGAAGAATTATCTCTACCTCTAGTTGACTAACATTGACATAAAATTGCTTTTTCTTACAACAAGTTATTCATCATCATACCCAGTTTATCCCGCGCATAGAAAATTATGGACAGAGTCTGAAGAGGAAAGGACGACGGCAACTCATACCCATAAAGGAGAGCACGACCAAAAGGAGTCCCCCGGCTCGAGAAAGATTAAGATGTATTCCTGCCATGTGAGAGATAAAAACCATGCATATGCATCAAAAAGAAGGTAAAAACCATTATAAAACTAAAAATAAAAACTAATAATACTACTAATAAAAGCCAGGGCAAGCAGGAAAGCAAGAGCACCAAAATGAATTCTAAGAAGAAAATCAATAGTCTAAAACCTGGATAAGTCGCCTCCAACTACCCCTATCCCTGGTCAGGTCCTCAGAGAGGTTCAACTCATGCAAGTCAACTCTTATTTGTTCATTCCAAGTTCTACTAGGTCTTCCTCGACCCCTCTTACCCTCTACTATAATGCTTTCGACCCTCCTTACATGGGCGTCGAAAGTCTTTCTCTTCACATGCCCAAACCACCGCAGCCTGTATTCGCGCATTTTTCGAAAAATAGAGGCAACTCCTAGTTTGTCTCTAAACTCTTGGTTCCTAATTTGATCCCTCAAAGTGTGTTAGCACAATAGCACATCCACCTCAGCATACGCCTTTCTGTGACTTCCATCTGATGCTCAAAATTCTTCTTTACAGGCCAACATTTTGTCCCATATAGCAAAGCCGGTCTGATTGCCACCCGGTAAAAAAATTTCTTTAACTTGTTTGGGATCTTCCTATCACAAAACACCGCGGTGGCTGCTCTTCACTTGAGCCAACTACTTGTTTGGGATCTTCCGGTCTGATACGATGTTTTACATCTCCGTCAATCTCCCCAATCCCAAATACTTGTACTTGGTTGTACTTTTAACAACTTCTTCCCCAATGAACACCTCTGGCTCACCTATCGGTGGTGTCCCACTAAAGTTACGGCGCAAGTACTCGATCTTTGTACGACTAATACGCAACCCTTTACTTTCTAAAGCTTTCCTCCTCTCATTCAAATTATTACTAACCACCTCTTTAGTTTTCGCTACCAGCAGGATATCGTCTGCAAATAACATGCATCATAGTACCATCTCCCAGATAAATTTAGAAATTTTATCCATAATAACGACAAAAATAAAAGGGCTAAGAGTTGATCCCTAATGAAGTCCCACTTCACAACAAGTTATCATCAACTGCAATTTTAAAAAGACAGGAATACGCAGTAGATTTTTGTGCAAAACGACAACTAGATTTTTATGAAAGCTTGTTTTTTTTTTTGTTGAATAGTTTATGAAAGCTTTTTTGAACATGTGGTGATGAGTGATTTAAGTGATAACTCATCCTCTTTGGCGAGATATTGTATACAGTTTTATATAAATTGTATGGCGAAAAGAAATCATAAAGAGTACACAAGTTGTTCAAAATAGTTCGATGACTCAATATTTACATGATCTTGGAATTGAATTTGATTTAGCTTAATTTTAAAAACATTTATTATTATGTAAAAATAACATAGACACAACTCAAATAAGATTCGACTTTCAACTAATCTGAAACATTAGACATGAAATCAACTTGACTATCCATATAAACACCTCTATTTATAAACACTGACGGACTTAATATTTTAACTGTAGAGTTCTTTAAAATTGATTATAATAATTAGACAGACAAATAAAAGAAAATATTAGAGTGCTCATAACATTTTTTTAGTTAAAAAATATAATTTTTTTTACAATTTTTCTTAAGATACACTCTCTCCGTCCCTATAAGAATGGACCCAAAATATTTTGGATGAAATTGGGTTGGAGAATAAGACAAAAAATAAGTTGAACATAGAAATAAGTGTGTGGATAAGATTTAAACAAAGAAAGTGAAGTAATTGCGAAAAAGAAAAAGGTGCAAAATGAATTAATGAGACAAACTAAAATGGAAAAATGTGCAAATATAGAAAGATAGAGGGAGTACAATATGTCATAGGAAAAATTACCGTGAATAATACAACCTTTCAGTAAGTTCCCTATAATAATACCAATTTTTGATTAACCATGAATAACATCAACTTGGGGGTGTTTTTTCCTAGAATAATATCAAATTTTGTTTATTAGCTGATTTACTATTTTTTTTTTGTCATATAATATAGTTTGATTTTTAACATGTTAGAAATATTATAGGGAAACACCTCTTAAATTAGTATTATTCATGGTTAATCAAAATTGATATTATTATAGGGAAATAAAAAATTGAATTATTCCTAATATTTTTTTCTATTTTGCTAAAAAATAAAGTATAATTTTTTATAAACACGTTTAAAAGATTTGCAAGCACAATACACTATATATAAATCAGAACTACAAGCACTAGTCCAAAACACATAATTGTTCAAACAAACTTAGAATCAATGGAGTATTGTAACACCATAACCCTAATCCTTGTCTTTGTGTTTAGCATCATCTTTTTCACCAAGTTCGCTAAAAAATCCAAAAATATTATTCGTTGTCCTCCGGGACCTAAACCATGGCCGATTATAGGTAATATTCACCATCTTGGGACTAAGCCACATTGTTCAGTAACCGACTTATTCAAGATTTACGGTCCTATAATGTCTCTAAAACTTGGAGGAGTTACTACAATAGTGATTTCTTCTCCTGAAATAGCCAAAGAAATGTTTCTTAAACATGACCTGGACTTTTCCGGAAGAAGACTCTTAGATGCTACACAAGCAACAAACCATAACAAATTTTCACTAGCATTCCTATCGATATGCCCTAGATGGCGAAAACTAAGAAAGATTGCAATGATCCAATTGTTCACCACACAACGACTTGATGCTAGTCAACATATACGAGCTAAAAAGGTAAGTGATCTAAAGGAATATGTGACACAATGTTACCAAAATGGTGTAAGTGTTGATATAGGTAAAGCTGCATTTACTACCTCGCTAAATTTGTTATCAAATACTTTTTTCTCTAAGGATATGGCTACCCATGATTCATTGAACTCACAAGAGTTTAAGGATCTAGTTTGGTATATAATGCAAGAGCTTGGAAGGCCTAATGTATCCGATTATTTTCCAATACTAAGGTGTTTTGATTTGCAAGGAGTGTACAAAAGGAATAGTGTTTATTTCAACAAAATGTTGGATATGTTTGAAGAAATTATTAATGAAAGATTGAAAACTCCAAATGATCCTAAGGATGATGTGCTAACTTCTCTACTCAAACTTGTGGAGGATAATGAGTTGAGCCTTCAAGAAGTAAAACATTTGCTTGTGGTTAGTATGCATTTTCTTTGAGATATTCTTATTTAACGTACTTCCTCCTTCAATAGTACTTGCTACTGATTGTGACATGTTCCCACACAACATGTCAAGCTCGGTAGCAATTATTATGGAACGGAGGAAGTATTTTTCTTACTTGAATCTTTTTGACTTTTGACATTACTCCCTCAGTCTCATTTAATTTGCAGCATTTTTCATTTAGAACCGTGCTACATTTATTTGCATTATTTCTATTTATGGGTGATGGTCCACCACTTTCTTTTAATCTTATCCCTACATTTTAACTCATTTTTAATTTCATCTACGCAATTCATTATCTCTCTTCATTTATTATCATATTCTTACAAACAACCCTCTTTTTCTTTGATACAATCAAAAAAACAGAGGGAGTATTTGTTTACTATGTTTGATGGTAGTTTTTTTTACTGGTTTTAGGTTGTTTTTAATGGAAGTATAGGTTATTATTATTTATTAATATTTAAGGAAGAAATAAACGTGAAATTGTGAAAATAGAGGTAAGATTAGTTGGATTTAAAAGGGGAGATGAAAAAGAGATGATGTAATGATTGAGATGGATGAAAAAAGAAATTATCCTCCTATATTTTACTAGGTGGAAAAGGGAAATATTTCTTCCGTCTAACTATGATAAATATTTATCCCAAAATGAGGGGACTAATTACTTCATTTCGCTCCATTGTTTTACACGGTTACACCTATTTCTTAGCCTTGACAACAATTATATTCTCTTAATGTTAGTCTCGTATTGAATGGTAGGACTTGTTCGCAGCAGGAACAGAGACATCTTCAATTACATTTGAGTGGGCATTAACTGAGTTATTACGTAATCCAGAAAAAATAAAAATGGCTCAAATTGAAATAGACCAAGTTTTTGGAAAAGATAAAATCATTCAAGAATCAGAACTTTCAAAGTTACCTTACATTCAAGCTATAGTAAAAGAAACATTGAGATTGCATCCGCCTGCGCCATTTTTAGTACCGCGCAAGCCTGAAAACGATGTTGAATTATGTGGCTATTTTGTACCAAAAAATGCACAAGTATGGGTTAATGTTTGGTCAATTGGTCGTGATCCAACGGTATGGTCGAACTCATTGAAGTTTATGCCTCAAAGATTTATTGAAAAAGAAGTAGATCTCAAGGGTCATAATTTTAAATATATACCATTTGGAGCAGGAAGAAGAATATGTCCCGGAATGACATTAGCCTATAGAATGGAACATTTGATGTTGGCTACTCTTCTTCAATCATTCAATTGGACGTATTATGACAATGAAGAAATAGACGTGGAAGAAAAGGTTGGTATTACTGTGCATAAAGCTCTACCCCTCTTAGCAAATCCGATCCCTAGGTGATTATTATGTAAGATGTCCGATTATATAGGACTTCTTATATTAAAAGGCCTTAAATATTAATCTATGACTTTATGTTGATTTTACTTCAATTTAAATATTTGCGTTTAGGCCGTAAAATTATTATTAATATAAATAAATAAAGTTTAAATTGTTCCGTATTTTTGTTCCATGCCTATCGTTTGTCACATTATCTCTTCTTATCTTATATAACGATATGATTTATTGCACTAATTAAGGTTCAAGATGTTTTGATTTTAAATTTATATACAAAGTTTAAAGGATGAAATGTAAGTATCAATTAATAGATATTGTTGGAGGAAATCAAAGACTTGAGAAAGTTTGTAAGAGAAGGAGATTCAAGGAATAGAATTTGTGTTTGTGGTATGAAAAGGTGTTTATAAGACTCTTTGAATTGAAAATAATCAACTTCTTTTTACAAGTTGCATCAGTATGAAAGTGGAACCTACCTTCTAGAAAGGGTTGAACCATCTCACTTTTTATGTGCATAAATAAGAGGAAACGCCTCAAGGAAAAATAGAAAAATTAGACTTCAAAGAGGTAAAATGAATAACTGATACTAGTAAGAAGGAATACCCATAAGAACATAGGTCACAAGTTGTAGCCGGGCAACATAGGAAAGATTCTTTTAATACCACAAGCACAGTCTAGTAGTCATCTTGACTATTAGAACATCACAGTTTGTGGCAGAGATCTTCTTAGATGTCAGGGGGATCCCTAGATACCTAAACGGAAGATTACCCAATGGGAGGCTCATCTGGAGTGCAATGTCTTCTCTTACTTTCAAAGGCAACCCATCGGTGTATACGGTAGACTTGTTCTTGTTAGCATGCAAGCATGAGGTAGAAGCAAACTTATCCATGCATTGGCATAAGACACGGACAGAGTCCATGTCACCTTTTGAGAACAAGATAAGAGGTTCAGCAAAACAGAGATGGTTGAGTTTAAGCTTCCTACATCAAGGGTGGAACTTAAACATCTTAGATCATGCATTGTTCAGCATTCTGAATAGGTACTCCATCTCGAGGACAAAGAGCAAAGGGGATATGGGATCACCTTGGCGTAACCCTGTATGGGTTAGAAGGGCTCGCAAGTGTCCCCATTCAACAAAAGCGTATACTTTGTGGATGAGATGCAAGTCATGATGATCTTGATAAAGCGTGGGGAGGGGGAAGCGCAGCGCCACAAGCATATCCTAGATGAAGCTCCATTCTAGTGTATTATAAGCTTTGCGAAGATCCACTTTTATCAAACAGCTAGGAGAGCAACCCTTCCTAGTATAGTGTTTGACCAAATCCTGGCACAAGAGGAGGTTGTGTGCAATGTTCCTCCCGACTATAAAGGCACCCTGTGTTTGATTGATGATGCCTCCAAGAAGAACCTGCTTCAGCTTAGAGCAAACAGGTTTGACAATACATTTATAACAAAAGTTAGATTATTAAAAAATAATCCCAATGTGAGATTGTTCACAGTAAATGGATGAAATATTGGATTACTAGCCTCAATAACTTTTGACTTTTAATTATTTCATTTACTTAAAAAAATAAAACCCTCCCACCACCCCTTTAAGCTCTCTTCTTCCTCTTTCAAGCTCAAACCATGGTCATCCATGAGTACTATTTCTAGGAAAATGCTGAAAAATCACGATTAAACTCCCTAAATCACATGAAGAAACTTAAAACCCTTAAACCCCAAAACTCACATACAACACACATTTTTATAAAATATCAAAATTAACTCTGTAGTTCGTATAAGTCTTTAAATTGGTATGTTTGGTAACTTGAAATTCATTTCCAAATATTAAATTGGCCTAAATAATATGTTTGGCAAATCTTAAATTTTAAAATTTTGGAATTGGATCAATTCCATAGAATTCCAGCAACAATGTAAAATGGATCAAATATCAAAATTTGCAAATTCCATATATATAGGTGTCATCATTTATAATTCTTGAATTTGAATACTAAATTAAATTTCCTATTTTCAAATGAATTTTATGTTCCCAAACACTACCTACAGAAATTCTCACTTCCATTTCAGTGTGTTCCATTTGTTATTCTCATATAAAATCTTTTTATTTATATCACAAATTTTGTACAAAAATAAACTCATACTTAATGTTAATCTTTTAATAATACTTGTCCAGCTATATCCTCCATTAACTTTATTTTAACATTTTTATATTTTTTATGATTCCCACCTATTTTCCACTAACTTTATAAAAAAAACATATATTAGTTGTGATCTTCATATTTTTTTCTACTAACATTCTTTTAATAATTTTTTAAATATTTTATAGTGTCCACTTTTCCTCCATCAAATTCATTATTCAATAAAATAATATTTTCATTACTAAAATAATTCTATTTTTCTTAATGCCTGGAAATTTTCCTCACGAGAACATTAAAAAACGGATCGAAAAGTAATAGATTTGATGCAAAAGTCCCAGAGACAATTCGAAACGAAAATAATGTTAAATGAGATAGACGAAATAAGTAGTATAGAGTTGTACTCCATACACAATAAAAATTAAAAAAAATGTTACAAGTCTATGCTGAGGTAACAGTAATTTTTACAAAAAAAAGATGGTAACTTCCAAATTGATTATTGCTGCAGCATGCCCCAACTAAATAAAGTCCTAACTTCAGACCACATTTGGGGGTAGCCTCATCATATTTTGTCCTGCAATTACACTGTAAAAATCCATTTCTCTTTAGATTTTTGATCCTTAAATGTTAGGATGAGTTATCCCACATCGATAAATTAAAAATAATGTGCACACTTTATAAGCTATTGGAGACCTTCTTCCTATTGCCATATTGTTTTGGGATGGCATATATCTCCTTGGCTTGTGAAGGGTGTGCACCTCGTGTTTTCCCCAATAATTGCTAGTATTTACAATAAGTCCAGCCTAATTTAACATTAAACCAATAAATTTTGTTTTGAAAACAAAGATATTTCCTCTGTTCTATAATACTTGCTACTGAGTATGACATATAGTGTGTGAAAATATCAAGTATTATGGAACAGAGGAAGTACATTATTGCACAATTTGAGTTGCTAATTTTCCTTCCAAACATAGAAAGGAATTTTGGATGTCGTCGCGCATTACGAGAATAATAAGCTCAAAATCAATTATAAAGCGGTCATTTATCAAATAATAAGCTCAAAATCAATTATAAAGCGGTCGTTATGTAACGAATCAAACTCATTTTTATCTTATGCTTCTAAAATCTTGTAATTAAACAAACCGTAACTTGTTCTTTTAGAAGTTTTTCTGTCCCTTTGAAGATTTGCTACAATATTCTCAGAAAGCTCTCACTTTGCTAACCCTATCTAGTCGAACAGTAATTTAATATTGAGGCTCTTTATTTTTATAGCTCTGTGCGGTTGAACATGTTGACATACTCATAACCTCCCATGACTATAATTTAGATTGATAACAAGTGATTCAAACCACTTGGCCGGTTTGACAAATGATGGCCAATTGGGATGGTTTAACTTTAATTAAAACACTTTTGTAGGGAATAACTTAGTCATTTATTCTAGTTTTACATAATATTCTTTATATAATTTGTGGAAATAATTCCATTTATATTATAACTCTAGTTCATCTCTAAACACTCGACAAATAAAAACACGTCCCAGATTCGAATTAATTTGTAGCAATAAAATGAGTCATATAATGCACGGAGTTTATTAGTAAGTGATCGATATACCTCTTAACATAGTAGTAACAGAAGTCTGCGAGGATGAAAGTTTGAACAAGTTCTGCAAGAAGAGCTACGGCTATATAAAGATGTCCCTGTCCTATTTGGGTCAGCAACGATCCACCACTGTCGATAAGCTGTACGTAATCACACAACATACGACTGTAAGTCGAGTATTATGCAAAATCTCACTTGAAAATAATGTATAACCTTGAATAATCAAGAGTCTCCCATCTATGTCATAATGTCACTCGAACTCTTATTTCATATCGTTTTGGGATGGTACGACAACTTGATATGTGATTAGTTGTCTTCCTTAGCTTACTCGGAATGTGCTTGGATTATGGGCTCAATAAACTGGTATCAAAGCCCATGGGCCATGGCTCACCTGGTATGCAATGGTCCATCTCTTATGTGACGGGGCACTAGTAACCGTAGAGTGAAATGTCGCTTGACCAAGGGTGCAAGTCATTTGAGATATTGCAAGTAGGTTCTTTGTGTGGGTTGTGAAGATCCTTTGGGCTAATTAGTTGTGCTTGTGTTCATGGGCTCTTCAAAAGAGTTCATCCTTGGATTGATAGTAGAGCTAGCACATTTGAGGGGTGTATATACATGTGAAAGGCATACAAGTATGGTCTGTCTGCTACCTTCCTCCCGCCATGACCCCGACTTGTGAAGGATACTGGGTTGATGACCATGATTATGACTATACACATGTGAAAAGGAGGAGGAGATTTGTTGAGGTTCTCATTTGCGTGGCAAAAATGTCTCACATTTGAAGAACACTAAGGCCTAAAGGTGCATGACGGGTGTGAGACGTGAACTAAACTGTGCCATGGCCCGTGAGCTTATGAACTCTAATGAAAGCAGAAGAAAACAATTAGAAGTGATAGAATATATAACATATTTTGAGACTGCAAAGCAATATTACTTGATGATGGTTGAATCGCTAATATATGTACATACTATATCACTAACAATAACAAAGTAGTGTAATTTATACTAACCAAATTCATCCAATTTGCAAATGAGAAGAATCTTGCAACACCCAAAGCAAATACATAGTGTGCAGTGAAAGGTTCAACCATCTGCAACACAAACGAAAAACGAAATAGAAAACTCTTCTTAGATCATCTTTAACAAAAAAAATAATCCGAAAAGTTCAAAAAAACAATATGATAATGAAACACAAATTATTTTCTTCGTCACTGATCGATTATGTAAAATTGGAGTCGGAATCAGAAACAAGGGCCAATACTATATAAGGCCTCAATTAGACCTAAACTCTTAAGATTTCTTCGTCTTGTAATCTTTTATCTTTATATTACACTTCAATACTTTGACAAAAAGCTTCGACAGTTTTGGTCAAAGTGTGACTAACAAATTGAAAAAGAGGAACATGTAAATTGTCGCAATAGTATCGATATCTACTAGCATTCAGCTCGAGCCCAACTTTCCAACCTAATCTATACCAAACAAAACCTAAGTCTGTCAAAAAATAACCCAAATATGATCCAATATCGAAGAACTAGAAAAAGGTTGACTAACATATATACTTGATGAGCTACTCCTAAAACCAATTAGTCTTAAGATGTAACCTCATCAAGTACATGTGCAGTCAACTCTCCTCTTATGCAGGTCTTATAGTCAGGGTCAGCCCTACATATTTTGGAGCCTTGGGCGAAATAGTACATCGGAGCCCGTTTCCTTTATAAATTATAACCTATATAGATCTTCTACAACTATTAATTTTATTTTTTTTGACATGGGGCCTTGGGCGACGGCCCATCACCCTTAAGGCCGGCCCTGCTTATAGTGTACAAGCCCATCAACGAACTTATCACTCGGTATCATTAGCACCATAACTGACACTTGACAAACAGGCAAAAAACATATCTAAAGCTTGCCTACACCATCCATGGTATGTTTGCAAAAAAAGCTAGTAAGAGTAGTAAAGATTTACAGAAATACCTTAGCATTCTGTATTAGATGGAGCTGGGGAAGAACCGAAACTGCTTCAATTGTGATGTAAAACACAAAACAAAACCCCAAGAGAATGCCAGCATTGAATCCAGGATGACCGATTATTGAAACAATGGCGCAAGGAACCAACTGTCAAAAGCACACACTTGTTAGTATTAGCATGGTATGTTGATTGTTGCATACTTGCATAAGACTAGATTAGAGGTGTTCAACGGGGCGGGTCGACCCAACGGATTAAGGACCGGGTTACATTTTAACGGGTCATTAGCGTTCAGGTTAATAACGGGTTTTGGTGTAAAGGGTTGGGCATTGTTGGGTCGGATAATTGTAGGAATTGGCTGTGAAAAAAATCTTACCACTTTTTTTAAAATATTTTAAAATGATATTATTATATGCATGGGTGGGTCGACCCAACGGACCATAAAGTAGAAAACTTTTGAAAAATGGGTTTAAGTGGGTCGGTTTTAAACGGGGTTTGACCCATTCCGGCTCGTTTAAAAACAGAATCAGTTTTGTATCTCAAACATACACAAGCCTAAACATCACTCTAGGTGGGAGCCAGGTAATGACATCAGGTAATGAAATGATGAAACACGTTTAACAATTGTTCTGTGGTTGTGCCTACATAACTGGGAAGTTTGTAAAGATAAGATACTTAGTGATACCCCAAGTTGAGTTATAAAAAGGATTGATAGACTGCTCATATATCAACAAGGTGGATCTTCTTTTCAAGAATCTCATTTGTTAAAAACTCCACAGTTAAGCATGCTTAGTGGGAAACACTTTTAGGATGCATGTCATACTGGGAAGTTTTCCAGAATGCGTTGAAAAGACTTTTGTTGATTTGTGGGGCATGTCTAGAACCTCCGTGATTAGTCACCGACGGCCTGATAGGCCTGTCGGGTTGTTACAATACTCGCTTGCTACACAAGACTACTTCGAAGAGCTATAGGGTATCATACCAGAGCAATGCACCCAATCCGCCTCATACCCACAATACAATACTTCTAATCTATACTAAACCATAGTCTGTTAGGATGATTTATCCCACATCGATGTATTAAAGATGGTATGCACACTTTAGAAATTCATAAATAACATGAAATTTAAGTTCCTTACCACATAGTACAAAGGCAAGTTGTCATGCTCCTTCATATAGGTGTTGTTAAGCTTAAATCTTATCATATAGATGACCCAAAGAGTAGCTCCAAGAGTTAGAAAATCGAGTACAACATGCATATCGCGTAAGAATCCATAAGAAACTAACATTCTAATGAATATAAATATTGCTGTAAGCTCCTGAGTTTTCAATGATAGACCTGTTTACACCCACAAACATATGTAAATATACATTACAATTTACAACATCCTAAACTAGTTATATGGCTCGTATCGTATCATATCATATCATATCATACCATATTATACTATCAGGGGCGATTTTAGGCCCACTCATGGTGCCTGAATGCCTGACGCCCCAGAAAATAAAGGTCTCATATATTAACAAACTCCTTATAATTTACACAAATTCTTACTTGAGACCGTCTATACAATAGACGTCTCAAGTTTTTGGGTTGGCCAAATTTATAAATTAAAAAAACTGATTGGTAGTTTTGTAAGTTAAAAGGTAGATATGGGTTGGACTCTTAAGAGACGTCTATACTATAGACGGTCTCTCAAGAAAGGATTTGTATAATTTATCGCTTAAGTAAAACTTAGTTAGTGATGTGTTTTTCTTCGATATTGTTGGTTAGGCTTTAGCATTAATGATTGAAGAAAAGCTTCAATTTATTAGACATCAATAAGTAAATAGGATTTTTATACTCTTTGTTCCTTCCTACATATTATATCATTATACCCAATAAACCTCGCTAAATAGCAGGGGTGTAACCTTTATTTAATGGAGTGTGTAGATGAACTAAAGTGATTTCATACATCTTTTCTTGTTGATGGAGTCGCATTTTGATTTAAAAAAATAAATAAAAACAAAAAAACAAACGTGTATTAGACTAAAGATCATAAAATTTTGTACATCTTTTCTATCTTATTTTTATTTTTAAGTAGGAAATGTGATTAAATTTTAATACTATAATAAGATCTGCTAGTAGCAAATTAGCCCCAAAGATTTAAATTTTAAAACTAAGGCGGATTAAGTAGGTAATTTACCGGAAATTTTAACCCTAATAGCTAGAGGTGTTCATTCGGGTGATCGGGTCGGTTTTGGACGGGTGTTATTCGGTTCGGTTATATTTCGGATCAGTTATGTTTCGGCTGTTTGTTATGACGGGTCACACTCGGGTCGGGTCGGTTAGTCACGGTTCGGTTAACGATCGGTTATTCGAGCTATCGAGTTAGCAGCAATTCGGTGTCGGTTGAAGTTCGGGTCGAGTGTTAATCGGTGTCAGATTGTCATCGGTTAATAATTGGTTTGGTTTTGTCGGGTACAGATCGGGTTCGGTTTTTTTAGAAAACAAAATTCGGCTACGTATTACTAATTACTATCGATCGAGTTAATATCAAAATAGGTTTTTAGTGAATTTTTAATTGATGACAAGATTCCTTTTACTTAACGCAAAATAGTTAAAATGCAAATCAATTAGTGATCATTATTACTTTGTTACTTTTACTTGTTTGACCGGAAATTAAAAATATAAAGTTCTATCAATTTTCATCTAATACGATTAAAAGTAGTTAAATAAACATTGACCTTTGATTATTAACTCTAAATATATGAAATCATGTATTTATAAAATTTAATTTATTAAAATATCTATAATTTTATTAGATTAACTAATAATATGATTGAATATAAGTATATCATACTTCTATGTTAAAAATTGGTTCAGATTTAAAGCAATTTGATCTAAAACTCGTTCGGGTTAAGTCGGTTTTAGCCGGATCGAGTTCAGTTTCGACCATGATTCGAGTCGAATATAACTCGGGTCGGTCATTTTTAGGTTCGGGTAATCTCGGTTAACGCTTATGCGTCGGTTATAAAATTCGGTTACAGTTCGGGTTCAGTTTTCCCTTTTTCGGTTGTCAAACGGTTCGATAAACCTATAAAAGGAAGATATTTTTGGGTCAGTTTACTTTCGGTTTCGGGTCGGATCACTTTTGAACAGCTCTACTAATAGCCGGCCCAAAAAAAAGACAGGTTAAACTCAACCATTTTGAACCGTATTTCATTTTTGTCAATTTTTTCTGTTTCGCGACATATTTTTTAGTCGAATCTTACTATATTTATTATATTTTTTGCATTTTGCTATATATTTTCGTTGTTGAATCTTTAAAACTGGTATATTAGTTTTTTTATAAGAGCTTTTTTCCAAAATCGAAAATAATTACTTTGCTTTTCTGGAAAACATAAGTGATAAGATTAAAAATAAAAAACTTGATTTGTTGGTCAATTCAACGTTGGTTACTTCGTATTTTCATAATATTAAATTTTTATAATTTTTAGATAAGTGTAGTTTAATATATTAATGATCAAAATTGTACATTGAATTGCGTAAAAAAGTGAAATGTAACAAGTATTATGGAACGGAGGAAGTACGAAGTAACCAACGTGATACACGAGCTTAAGCAAATACTGTTTGTAGTGGGACCTACTGGACGTGAGTTCGTGAGTCGTGACAACAACACCCTTAAGGCCTTAATTTTTTTTTATGAATTACAAATTACAAATTCATACTATTATTATATACTCCCTTCGGTCCAGTTTACTAGCCCCATTTGACTGGGCACGGATTTTAAAATAGTTGTGGGGTCCATGTAAAAGGTGGTAGTTGGGTATTTTAATTGATTAAATTAATTGTAAAGGTGGTAGTTCGGTATTGGGAATTGCAAAAGTGGGAGTATTTAGGTAAAAAAAAGATATCCAAAAAAGGAAATGAGACAAGTAAAGAGGAATTGCTAAAAAAGAAAATAGGACTAGTAAACTGGACCGAAGGGAGTATTTTTTTCGGATTGCAATATCAGCAATCAACCATATTTAATTTTGTCCTATTTGAAAATACCCGAAGATCCGTTACATTAGCGAACTAAATTGTGATTTAAGATTCACGCACCCCATAACTATTTTTTATTTAAAATATCTTTCTTACTTTGCATTTTTTCATTAAAAATAATTTTTGTATTTCCTTCGGCACTCTCAGCAGCCCAACTCAACAAAAATTTTAGTTGCTTTTTTGGAAAATGTAAAAATTGGCTAAACTATTACACTCGTCTATAGAAAGTTTTTGTGTTTTTTTTTTTTTGAGATAGGATTAAAGGTATTTTATTGATTATGGGCTGATTTCGAATTAAGTTTTTTGAAACGATTTAAAATTAGGTTTAATACTTTTTATTCACAAATTCTTATGAGAGACGGTCTTTATGAGAAATCATCTTTAATTGAACTGGTCCATGAAGGAAAATGTAAAGTAGAAGTAGATATTAAGTTTTAATGGACTGGGCCTGAAAGACATCTTTCAGAAAGACGGTCTCTCAAGAGACTAGCTATTTTTTATTTTTGATGGAGTACAAAATTAAATTCATTTTTAAAATTAAATCAAATAAAATTCAATTATAAAATCAGCTAAACATTAAATTATGACATCTATTTTAAAGACCTCTATGGAGGACTGAGGACGTACAAGGGGTAGGAACAATAAGTAATTGGAAAATATGAGGAAAAAACTTCCCAATAATAACACATACTCGCTCCCCATAATTTAATTTGTAACATTTTTATTTTGGTTCGCCTTACAAAATTTGTATCATTTTCATTTCTATTTATTGACTAAGGGGTGTTTTAATCTCATCGATACATTTTAACTCTCTTTCATCTTCATCTACATAATTAATTTTTTCTCTTTATTTATTACCACTTTTTTAAATTTTGCTCATTTTCTTTTTGATGCAAATCAAAGATGACAGATAAGTAAGGGGTGTTTGGCAATTGGCTTTTAACTTGTTGGTTTTTTGGTTGGCTTTTGACTTGTTGGTTGGTCAAACAGCCAAAAAAGTATTTGGCAAATTTAGCTGCTCCAGCTAGTTTTTTGAGTTGGTTTTTGACTTGTTGGCCCATTTTTCTCTAATAAACAGCCAACAACCAATATAAAAATTTATCAAACAGGTAGCTTAAAAACAACCAATATTTTCATCTGGTCAAACTAGTCAAGTAAAAAAGCTAACGGCCAATGCCGAATTACCAAACACCCCCTAAATTGTTTGGTTAAAGAGATAATTACTCATATTTAAACCATTTTATCTTAAATCATCAAAAGCTTATTACTATTTACTATAATTCATTAACTAATTTACCACAAGTTGTTATCAAATACTAATATATTTAAAATTATTTAAAATCAACTAATCAAATTAATAATAACCATTTTTGTTTGTCCAAAATCTTGTATTTCATACGTATAAAAATACAGTATACAAAAAAAAAAGAAAAGAAAAATACCAGAACAAGTTTTGGTGATAGTGAGCTTATAAATTAAGAGGAGAAGAGCAGAAGAATGAGCAATCTGAGTAGCCATAAAAAAGTATGTCTGATTTTTCCAGAAAAGTCTGAGTACAAAAAGTAAGAAGATACCAGAAATCAGACCCATGGATACTATTTCTCTTACGGATCTGCTTCTTACCCATCTTGATATTCTTTTCATTGCTTCTCCACTTTCCTTCTTCTCTCCCATTCCCATTTTCTTTTTCTTTTTCTATTTCTTTTCTTGTTTGAAGATCAAATTAATGGCAATGTGTTATGCCTTCTATGACTAATTTATAAGTTATTAATGGTACTTCTAATATGATATACTAATACTCTACCAAAAATTAATGTAAGGTTCACAAATTGCCATTTATTTTATCCATCATGTGGGCCCTTTAAACAATTACTTCCTCCTTCATCGGTGTCGTTTCTGATCATTTTTACGTTAGGCAAAATATAAAAAAAAAGTCTTGTATAAGTAAAGTTTCAATTTTTTTCCAACTACGTCCTTCGTTTTGTATAGATTGCATCAACGAGAGAAATAGTATTTTTTAAAAAATTGATGGATAATAGTAATAAATAAAGAGAGAATATATAAATTAAGTGAGACGGACCAAAATGACAAATGCTGTAAATTTAATGGGACAGAGAGTATATATTATATAATTTCTTTTTCAATTCCATCACATTAATGTTAAAATGTAAAAAAAATAAGATCATATATTGATCAGGTCCTCTTTTAAAAGACCGCCTATAGTATAGACGTCTCTCAAGAGCCCAACTATCTCCTTCTTAACTTACAAAATCACCAATAAGTTCTTTTATTCAATTTATAAAATGAGTCAGCACCAAAACTTAAGACGTCTATTGTATAGACGATCTCAACTAAGAATTTGTGTATATTGATAGGGTGATACACAAACTAAATTTTGATAATAATGATTAATTTAATTTGGCCCCTTTATAAGTTCAACAAGAACAAAACAGAAACAAGTAATTGACAAAAGTATTAATAGTCTAACACATGAATTAAGAGGTAAATTACAACCTTATGAATGATACTTTATAATATCTCAATTCTCTTTTATATTATTCATACAAAATTTTCTTAAAAATTTTTTGTTATTTTTGAGAATGATAATTTCATTTTAAAATTTATTATTAATTCAAATTTAGAGTTTAAGTTGGGATTCAAAAAGATTTCACAAACCTTATTATTTTTACTTTATTTAAAAATTTATAATTGAAATTCAAAGATTTGACAAATTACTTGTTGACATGTTGTCATATTACAACCTTATGGATGATATATACTTTATCATATTTCACATTTTCTTTAATATTTCACATTTTCTTTAATATTGTCCACACAATTTAAATGGTCCTATAATTTTTAAGATAACATTCAAAAAATTTATATCGATCATGTTCATTTATCCGCAGTTCCATACAGTTCAAATGGTGGGCAGACTTCCGAACATTCAAGCCCGCAGACAAATTTTTATAAACATGTCCAATTCGCTAACCGCTGAAACCACCCAAAAATACCTCTAATTTATATATAATTATGTCAATATAATAATTATATATGTAAGGATTACTTATTTAATCTTCTAAGCTAAATTGTATATAGGTCCGACTTGATATTTTATCATATACATCTTACTCAATGTATCTTATTTATAGCAACTTTGAACAGGGTATGAAAAGAAAATAAATACGATAATTCATAACATAAGGATCGAAGAATGCAGCGAAAGAGTCCGTCAGCTCCAAAATAATTTATACCTAAAAATGAATAATTAGGTGCCAACAGTTATTTATTTTTGATTATAACTCCTTTGTTTCATAGATCATTTGATTTAGCATCAAAGTTTAACATGGGATATTTTTTTAAAAATTTTGATATTTGATAATAATATAAAATTAAAATATACGTAAGAGATTAAAAGAACATGATTATCCATATAAAAGAATGATAAAAAATAAAAGTGACAATTCAAAATAAAAAATAATACTAGATTTTTAACTCAGCCTCCTATTTTGAAATTCTATGATCAAAATATGAATACTTTATTCCAGCTATTATTTTCATATTTTGTTATAATTCTTTTTAAACTAATAATTTAATCGACTTTTTATCTTAAATTATAATTATTACACTTCTAAACAAAAATTAACTTAAAATGGTAGCTTATTGGTCCCCCCAAAATCCAAATTAAAAATAAATGGTTCTATATCAAAATAAATGAGAGGGATTTTTGATAAATTAAAAAAATGTTAAAATTTTCCCAATTAAAATTGTTTTCGACGTAGCATATCCAATGACTACCAAGATGAGTCACATACTCTGAGACTCACAATAAAAACCTGTCACATTCTGTTTGACGTAGCATATCCAATGAGTATCCAACACGTGGCAGATCTAAGATAATTAATACTGAGAGACCTCCAGGTCCCAAAAATATTTGTACTTCTATCATTTTTTTATTTAAAAATAAATCTATTACTATTTTATTTTTAATAACATTCATATATTTTATCTACCTAATTTAATCACTTTCTTTATTTATTAATCCCTCTGAATCACTTACGATGTCTCATTTGAAATTTCACGGATTTTAAGGGTTAAGTGGGGTCTATTAAAAATGTTGTTGTTGTGTATTTTAATTGATTAAATTAATTGTAAATGTGGTACATGGGTATTGGGAGTAGTAAAAGTGGGAGTATTTAGGTAAAAAAAATAATAGACAAAAAGTGGGGACATCTAAACTGATTCGGAGAGAGTATTAAATAACAATCATACAATTATATAATGGTATGTTTGAGAATGAGGATTTTATTTGCAAATATGGATTTGGCTTAAAGTTGATGTTTGGCAATAACAAGAATTTAAATTTGGATTTGAATCAAATCCTCCAATGTTATAAAAGTAGTTAATTAAAATGAGGATTTGCAGAATGACACCCCAATCCTTGTCATTTCAAATTCTTTATTATGATTTTATAATTGAAATCCACAATTTAAAATGAAATATATGTTTCCAAATGCATCCTAAAAGAGTTGCTAAATGACAAATATCATGTTTATAGCACTCTTGCCAAATGACAAAATATTATAGATATTGTGCTTATGTGCCATTAAGTTTACAATTAGAATTTAAGATCTACATAAAATTAAACAAAGATATTCATTACCATATTAAAGATTATTTGTGATAACTAAGTCCCTATAACAAGTTGTTTTAGTAAAGTTTTTTATGACAAGTGGTACAACCGTACAAATATAACATTATGTGTGATGTGTCAATATTATTTTAGGTATATTTTTAAAAATTTATTGTATGTTAATTAGTTATGAATTACTCTTAAAAATATTATTGTAAAAATTTAAATAAATTACTAAAGCTAAAGCTTTTTTACATGTCAATATTTAAAACGTATGTGCATTGCACACGTTTTAATACTAGTACTCCTATATTTTATAAAACAATCATTATTATAAATAAAATTCTGTTTACGATAAGAGGCCACTTGCTCACATGAAGAGTAAATTCTTTTAAAACCGTATTTATGTATGGAAATTTCAAATTTCAATAATATGCCTTTTTATTTTGATGAAACTTTAAACTTAATTTATTTTAGATAAGTTTATTTTTATAGTTACTTTATCATAAATTAATTTATTTTTTTAATATGTAAAAACTTATTAATTTACATTGAAAAAAACATATATTTATTAAAAATTACACATATCAAATTGCTTACATTGACATTAGAAAAATTTATGTATAGAATGTAAAGTAGAATAGATGGATAGATAGCTATAGATTTTGCCATAATTCAAAAAAAATAAAAATTGATTATAACATTTTTTGATGTGAATTATATATTGGACCTAATTCTTCACAATCATCATACTAGATTTATAAGAGTTTCGATTCTAACAAACTTTGATCGTAATTATTTTTTTTGAAATATTATTTTAAAGATTCGTTTCAAAGATGAAGCAACATGTTTAACAGATTAGAGGTCATTTAGACTTTTAAAAGAAAATGACATAAAATGTTCCGGCCTTTAAAAACTAATCACTTGAAAATCGAACCTTTAAAATTAAATTTCGATTTCGGTTCTGATTCGGGTTGAAAGGGAAGCTGCAATGGATCATTTCTTGGCTTATTGAAAGTGAAGCTGCAATGTATCATACACATGCTCATGTAGTGTAGTTTACACAAAATGGAGATACATTTCCTTAACATATAAAAACAGAGAAAGAGTAGATACAGATCCGAGTCTCGAAGCATTAGTCTTGCCATCCTTCTGGTAAACTCGAGCCTCTTTGTGAAGAGAATTTATTCTTGCAACTCCTGAGGATTCCGATCTCAGACCATCTGAGGTAGTCTCATCATGCGTTGTCCCTCTATTACACTGTAAATTCAATTTCATTTTCAGATTTCGAATTTCTTAACCGAAGCAACAAAAAGGAATTGTAAAATAAACGTCGTTTTAGGCTAGCGTGCAAAGTACTAAATTACTAACGTCATCGAAACAAATGCATTATTAGTGTACTCGGAAACAGTTGGAACGTGTAGTAGTCTGAAATCGTTGTTAAATGGCTAATGTGTATACAGTAGTTGAGTACCTCTTGATGTAGTAATAACAGAAATCTGCCAAGATGAATGTTTGAACCACCTCAGCTAGGAGAGCTACTAGAATATAAAGGGATCCTCGCCCAATTGATGTTAGCATTACTCCTTTGGAGTCGATAAGCTGCAAGTTGATGCAAAAGATATCGCAAGTTAAGCAAATAATCTTAGAAAAATTTACAGCATACGTAGGATAGAACTGGAGATATCCAAAATTGATCCGGTTAACCGAAATCGAGTATAACTTGATACAACTTGAAAGAATATAAATTTTTAATTTGATTGTCAAGATAATTATGTACACACAAGAATCGAAATTAACTCGACCCACCCAAACACCCTAATGTATGCGTTCAGATCATAGAACATTGTATTATGTTTAGATTTATTACAAGACATAATGTATCCATCAATCACTCGGGTTTAACCGATCCAAGTTTGCATCTATGCCCCCCCTTAAAAGAAACAAATGAGATCGATCATCCTGATGCACTTACACTTTGCCGAGGTTTTGGATGAATGAAGTTATGGCATACTATCAACTATCAAGCATGCTAAGGTGCAGTAATGGCATGATATAGTTGCAAATAATAATTTCATTGAAAGAAAGGAAGGGTTAACAATATTTGAGACAATCAAATAGGCTAAACTCTGACCATGATAATCCAATTTGCACATGTGAAGAATCTTGCGACACCCAGGGCGAAGACATAGTGAGCAGTAAATGGTTCAACAATCTGCGACACGATCAAAGGGGAGAAAATATTAATATCTTTTTCAGACCCAAAAAGAAGCAAGCCAAAGAAGGTACATAATAAGCAAAGAAAGCAAAAAGATATAACAAGTCTAAGTGTTGGTATATTGGAATTTTTACACCAAAACCGGAGTCGAGTATCAAGCTTGGTGTACTCAAATTGTTCCAGCAACCAGCTTCACAAACACTTATGTCTACTTAAATATCCATTCTCTAAGATCTTGAAATGCATTAGGCTTCTGATTAGCTGATGATTATGGGAAATTATTAGGTGTAAAATTGGTGAATTCACTCCTTGATAATGTGAAAGTAATTTAGAAGTACCCTCGTGTAATAGTTGACATTATCACTTGAAGCATGTTCACCTGATAGCGAAAAAGGTCCCTGGATGCTACTGTTTGGCTAGCCTTCCTAAGTCCTTACTAAATAAATTATAGTTAGTTTTTGGCGCAGGTATCGATGGTTTTTCAAGCACTACAAGTTGAAGGTTATTTACGAAACTGAGGGTTACTTTCTTTTAGTATTGGGCTGGAAAGAAAATAAACGACAAAGCTACAAACTTTACTGAAGATTCATAGACAAAATTAGTCACTGTTTCATGCTTATCTGAAATGAGCTTCTTCATGTTCTAACAAAATGGACAACTGTATACCCCAAAGATTGGAGTCGGCTACATAAACCAATATATAAGTTACGTAAAGTATAATGCTCATATTAACAGTACCTTAGCATTTTGTATCACACGGAGTTGAGGGAGCACTGACACAGCTTCAATTATCTTCGAATAGATATAGAAGAATCTGAGGCCAAAACTAGTCCCAAATCCCGGATGGCCTATAACTGCAACAATGGCAGATGGCACAAGCTGTAAATGGCAAGAGTAAACAATCATTAACACTTAGTCATATTCATTTGTTTGGGAAAATATTGTTTCGTATTGGATTTAAGTGCATTGTGCTCATGACAGTACACATATTTCATGGCATAGCTGTTGTGCTCATGTACAGTGCAAGTAAATCATCAAATATAAAAGTTGTAATAAAAGTGGAAGACGACTAAACAAGGATTGAAACATGAACAAGGATCAAAAATTGCTCACCACATAATACAAGGGCATATTATCAAGATCTTTCGTGTAGGTGTTCTTCAACTTAAACCGTATCATATAGATTACCCAGAGAGTAGATACCAGGGTTATGGAATCAAGGACAACATAAATATCACCTATGAACATAAAATGGCACAAGATTCTCATGATTAAGTACACTGCCGTAAGCTCTTGAGTCTTCAATGATAAACCTGTGAAGATGATAAAAGGTACACACTCAAATCACACGACGAAAGCACACATATTGTATGATTAATATTAGTATAGCACAAGTGCAAAGGGAATCAAAGTTGGAAAAACATCATAAAGATGAAATAAATCATCTTGTAGCATGTCTTTGCTTGATAGTTGATACTCCCTCTGAATCAGTTTAGTTGTCTCATTTCCTTATTTGGCAAAACCATACCAATTGTCTCATTTCCTTTTTTGTCTATCCTTTTTTTACCTAAATACCCCCACTTTTTCAATTCCCGATACCCAACTACCACCTTTACAATTAATTTAATCAATTAAAATACCAACTACCACCTTTTTAATGACCCCACTCAGCCCTTAAAGTCCGTGAAAAGTCAAATGGGACAAGTAAGCTGATTCGGAGGGAGTATTTAATAGTAAACCACACTCATAATTAGACCAAATTCTCATTTTATATTTGTACACAAGTAGATTCTGACTAAGGGAAATTCATAAAGATTATTTTCAGTTCATTAAAATTATGAAGAGCGGAAGGGCATTAGTACTTTAATTAATTTGAAATTCAAGTGTCTTATCATCAACGTTTGGAATCAAATCTTAATACTAATATTGAATCAAATCTTATACAAGTAGTTTTCTATTCTCGTTGATAAACAGCAATAACCATATCGACTTGAACTTTGACAAACACAACAAAACTTATGTAATGTGATGGTTCAAGTTTTACTCCATAATATTCATTTGGGTTTACCCCATCGTATTAATAACTGACTATCACCAACGCTGCAAACTCAAAGAGATCGAAGATTCAATCATTTACTTTATGTAATTATTCAATCAATCGCCGAAAGCTAAATAAAAAGTCAATTGTGAAATACACTATACATCTTAGGAAGCTGGGTAACACATACATCATAGAACGCTAATGGGAAAGAGTATACTATGTAAAACATCAACTCTTTTCAGCCACAAATTTCAACTGTTAATCTAATCAGTGTAACATAATTCGTTAACTAATTCGCTTTTTGAATTAGCAATTCGCTCAAATTTATCCAAGAATAGTCCAAAACCTATCAAAATTCGCTTTTTCTAATTTACAATTCGTGAGGACATTAACGAATCATGTGACACTGAATCTAATCCAATTGTAGTAATTAAACTACAGGGTTCACTCTTTATCATTCTCCACTTCAGATTTTTTTAGTAAAATATTCCAAATTTGCTATATATTTTCCCTAGTGTACCCCATTCTACCTACTCTCAAATCTCAATGCTTATCTCACCATATCTAATCATGCTCTAAGAGAGCATCTTCTCCAATCATAAAATTATAATAATTTTTATTCCTAATTATTGTAGAAATTATTAAAATTAACTAATTTGAAAAATAAACTCAAATTTCAAGCAATAAACAAGTCAACAAAGAACAGCCATAAACATTCATCCTCAAGCTTTAATTCCAGAATAAATCATGAGTTTTTCTTAATAACCAAATTAAATCCTCGACACTTCACTTGTAAACTTCTAATTGAAATAAAAATTGAAAATTTTCCATCAACTACTAAATTTTTATTATTTCCAATAGTATAAACTGGTTTGATTGAAATTAAGTATAACAAAGTATCAAAATAGCCGAGGATTTAACTGGCCGCAAATCAACCTATTAATTTAGGGTTTTCTTAGAACCAGTTCGATTCTCTCCCGCTACAAGAACGGATTAATCATTTTACCTTAGCCATCATCTAAGGCTACCCACACCTTCATCATAGCTTCTATAACGAAGACTTTCAAATAAAAAAAAAAAGAAAAAAAACTAAAGATTATAAAGATGAGTACTCAGAAATTAGCAGTAAAAAATGGAAGAAAAAAAATACCAGAACAGTTTTTGGTGATTGTAAGTTTGTAGATTAAGACTAAGATTCCAATAGAATGAGAAAGTTGAGTAGCAACATAGAAATAAGTATAATTTCTGACAAAGATCTTCAAGAAAATAAGGAGAATAATGGCAGTAATGGAAGCCATGGTAACTTGCTGCCTTACTGATCGGCTTCGAATCCATCTTGATAGCTGCTTCACCGGCGTCGGAGATGCTCTTTTGTCGCCCATTGTTGATCGTTTTGCGTTTACTTTGGAGTTTGGAGTACCAAACAGAGAGTATTATTGATCGTGGTTCGAGTTTTAGTGGGGTTATAATGGAAATTGTTTTGGTTTGACTATTTGGGACTGTTAGTCTGTTGGTTGTTTTTATTGACTTTAATGTAAAAAAGTAGATTGCTAAGAATCATCGTCTCAATGAGTCTCACTGAGTCTTGCGTAAAGAAGAATATAGGGAGGGTAAGAAAGTGAAGTACTTGATTAATACCCTTATTACGGGGAGATTGCAATCCAAACGAGCATCTCAATTCGAGTATTCCTAATATATGACAAAGTTTGAAACAAATAAGTAAAAAAATATAAAATATTCACATTATAGCAAATTTTTGAAATTATTTTCGAAGATAAGCAGTTTATCCCTAAACCTAGAGTTCGGCTTGTTCGCACTTAGTAACAGCGAACATAAGCAGAGGGTTCAAAAAAGACAAAGGATTTGTTTGATATTACTAACAGCGAACAAAGCTAAAACCTTGTCAAACAGGATCAAAAATGAGGAAGAAAAGGGGATCTGCTGTTTTTAGCGTGCAGCTGTTCGTTGTTACTAACAGCGAACATATGCAGAGGGTCAAAAAAGACAAAGGATCTGATCGTTGTTTTTAGCGAACAAAGACTGAATGTCAAAAACAATCAAAGTCTTTGTTCACTGTTAGTAACAAAGAACAAACTCTTTGACTTTTTTTACCTCCAATTTATGTTCGCCGTTAATAACAGCGAATAGCCCAAAAACACAACTTTGGGAGAAAACTACTTATCTTGGGAATTATTTTGCAAACTTTGCTATTGTGTGAATTTTTTATATTTTTTTTGATAATTTGTTTCAAAATTTCAATATATAAGGTCTCTACAAATGAAAAGTCTGCTAATAACAAACAACAGTAATTTCCAAAGTTAAACTTACATAGCAGTTAACTAAATAAAAACATTTTATTTATTAAAATTTAAGAAATTTAAAATTTAACCAGCCCATATTAAATCATTTTACAATGAAACGTTCTTAATAAAGAATTTGTCAAACAAAAGCCAGAAAACACAAAAATCAAATAGAATTGTCTTTTTTTCATTTTGAACCAAAAGTAAATGAAATACAATGTAAAAAAATAGCTATTACAATATACATGATTAATATACTTTTTACTAATCAATATCTATTGTTGAACATTTAAATTCATGTTTAATATTCGTTGCAATTGTTTAATGTTTAACACGTTATTTTAAATGTTAAAATTGACATTTTGAACATTAGAATACAATTTTTTAAGAATCATTAATAAATTACAAAGTTTTAAGTCATTTTAGACTATCATTAATAAATTTTTACTCACTCCTATTCATTTTAGTCGTTCCATTTACCTTTTTCACATGTACCTTAATAATATTTTAACCATTAATATCTCTAATTATGCATAATTAAAAATTATATGAAAAATTGATTTTAATAATGTTTATATTGAGAAAAATGAAACAAGATCCCACTTGACTATATTTTAATTTATAGTTAAGAATAAAATACAAATTAAGAGTGATTAGTGAATAGTAACAAATAATCTAAATGAAATAAGTAGGAATATTAGGAGGGAGCATTATTTTAAGGGAACGTATCTTCAATAATCCAATATTTTCATGATTTTTCTATAATAATCCAATTTATTGATTAACCATGAACAATCTAAACTTTGGGGTATTTGTCTATAATAAACTTGAGTAACCGTATAACCTGCTAAATTTACAAAAAAGTAAATTGAAAATTAATGTAAAATTAGATAATGATCACGTGCATTTACTCTAGGCAAATAAAAATTTGTTATGATAACTCATTTAATTATTAAGTTTATTCATTTTTATTAGTTTGGATTATTCATAGTTAATTAGAAAGTGAGATTATTGTTTTGTCAAAAAAAAGATGAAATTATTGTAGCATAAAATGGTTAAATTATTGGGAAAATTACCGTGAATAATACAAATTTTTGTTAATTTTCCTACAATAATACGAACTTTTGATTAACCATGAATAATATAAACTTTGGGAGGTTTTTCCCTTGAATAAGGATCATTTACCAACAACAGCCACCAAGTTTCCTCAATTTCAAATAAACAGTCTCAAACTTCGTTTTTTACCAACTACAGCCACCAACTTACAAAATGTGACATCGACACAGCCAATCCACTAAATTACCGGTAAAAACCCATTTTTAACCTTTGACCAACCGTTGACCCATATCTCAACCATGTTCTGAACCCTAGTTAATACTTTTAACCCTAGTTTCCTCTTTCTTCATCACTAATCAAACATTTATTTCCATTTCCACTCTTAATCCCATAATTTCCTCCTTCTTCATCACTAATCAACCTTGGATCGAATTCCCGGCACATTTTCCTTAATTTTCACTCTTAATCCCATAATTTCCTCCTTCAGATTCCATAATTTCAATCAATTCGTTCTGATTTCTCAATTATTTCCATAAGAAATCGCGATATTAGGGTTTGGGTAATTGATTTGATTACTTCTCATGTTCCCCTGCAAATTTCACATCAATAACTCCATTTCTCTACTCAATTTCACAAATTTTTCTCCCATCTGATGTTTTCTTAATACTCTACTTCAATTGCTCTCGTTTTTGCCAAAAAATTTGAACCCTAAATTTCCCATTTCACTTTAATTTTAGTGGGTCTTTTGCCAAATTTAGATTTTCATACAAATTGAAATGTTGTAGGTCGACGAAGAGATTTGGAGAAGACAAGAAGAGATTTGAACACCTAGCTTTTTTGAATTAAGCTCAAAATGTTGTCTGTTTGATCTGGAAATTTCTGGGAATTTTTTGGGTTTGAATTGTTTTGTCTGGAATAAATTAAATTAAGGTAAAATCAATAAGAGTCAAAGAGATTTAAGAAAGCTTCAACCTCCATTAATGGTCTGGAATAAATTCCCTTTCAGCTTGTAATGAAGATGCAGAATCAAGTTTATGTTGGTAATGAGTTAGGCATTATTAAATGAAAAGATTCAATCTTTCCTGTTTTTCTCCTTTATTAACCTCATATGTGCTAATTTATGTTGCACCAAAGAAGAAATAATGGGAAAGTGCAAATCTTTTTGGTCTAAAGAACACCAAAACAGGCTTTTGAAGCTCTGAAATTTTCACCTAAAAAAGCAAGAATTAGACATCTGAGTATAGAAAGAATGAAAACCTAAGTAAAGAGAAAGAATGAAGAACTTACCTTCAATGGAGGATGTAGTTGATGAAGGTTGGGTTTGGGCATTAACTAGAGTTAGAGGGATTGTTTTTAAAATTAAACTCAACGGTAATTGGGGTTGGTCAAAGGTAAAAAAATGGGTTTTAACCGGTAATTTAGTGGATTGGCTGTGTCGATGTCACATTTTGTAAGTTGGTGGTTGTTGTTGGTAAAAAACGAAGTTTGAGTCTGTTTATTTGAAATTGAGAAAATTTGGTGGCTGTTGTTGGTAAATGACCCCTTGAATAATACCAACTTTAGTTTATTAAGTAATTTACAAAATTTTTTTGTCATATAATCACATATAGTTTAATTTTTAACATATTAGGTATATTGTATGAAAACACCCCCATAAATTAGTATTATTAATGATTAATAAATTGGTATTATTGTAAGAAAATAAGAAAAAGATTGTATTATTCCTAGTAATTTTTTCTGAATTATTCTAATAATTGAGTGTTGATAAAAAAATAAGGCTCGTGGATCGTCTCCTTCGGTGTACAAAAACTGGGGTTCGCAGAGCCGGCGGCGGATCATAACATGGAACAACCACATTACTGCCGCCATCCTCCCCACAAACACTCCCACCACCTCCTCTTTTTTCACCCTACTCCTCTCTCCCCTCATCATCATCATCATCATCATCACCATCACCTTCATCATCAGCATCATCATCACCATCACCTGCATCATCATCATTATCATCATGTTCAGTGTCAATGTGCAGTGCCTGAGCAAAACTATCATTCACACTACCCCAATTCAATTTCCCTTCCGCTACATACTAATCCCAATCTTGGTGTTTCTGGGTCTGAAGTTTCTCATACTTTGCCGGATACCCAGTAAGTTCTTTTATCCTTTTACATTATTTCTCTTTTTACCACCATTTTTAAATCCTCTTTATACTTTCAATCGTATGATTCAGATTATTTTATGATTCTTCAATTGGGTTTTTTCCTTTATTTGAATTGTGATTGTGTATTGATTCATTCATATTGCCTAATTTTATTCCCTAATCTCATACATTGCCATTGTTAGTTAACATTTGAATAAATTCTTTATTGTTTCTGCTTCGAATCATAGAGAATTTGGATCTTTATGGGGTTAAAAGTAGCAACCATACTTCAACTAATAGAAATTTAGTTTGATGCTAATCGTTTTTTTACTTAGCTTTAGTTTCATTGGTGGAATTGGATTGGAATTGGGAATGTTACTACTTGAATTGAATAGAGTAATGAGTATATTCAAGTATATGATGCTACATTGAGTAGGCGAGTAGCTAGGAGTCCATTGAGAATCGGGTTTCGTCTCTGTTGGAGCAAATATCGTCTGCCCTAGGCAAGGTTTTGGGATCAAATCTTACTTAACTCTTCCCTTTTCTTAGTTTACTCTACTCTGTAATCTCAACAAAAAAAAAGTATCTAGGATCCCCCCAATTGTTTTGAGTTTTGATTCCTCTTGTCCCTTGACATGAAGGTTCTAGTTGTTTATAACAACTTAATTTGTTCCAAATAAGTGTTTATCTTTGTCCTGTCTCCTATCACTAGGGAACTAAGTTCCCTCTTTATAACTGCCCTTCCTATACTACAGTAAGGAGCACATAATGGTAAAATTTCTGATGTAGGACCGAACGTATAAGTTGGGTATACACACTTAGAATGAAAGAACACAAATTAGGGTTAAGAGGGATTAGGATTTGAGACGGTGTTGGGGTGTTTGATACGTGTTTAGAGGGTTTAGAAAAGATGAGATAGGCATATGGTATGATGGTTTGATGGGTTGTGAGAGATGATGCTATGCCATTCGTCATTAACAAGCAGCCCAAGCCCAAGCCCAATATAATTACTTATCACAGGAGAAACAAGAAGAGTATTACAAATGATGAGGTGGCACCTATGGGGAATATTTCTGTTAGCAATGCATAATGCAATTTAACCGTTTTAGCAGGAGGAATGAATACCAAGTATGAGGTGGCATATAGGCCTTTACTTATTATAAATAATGTAGAGATTATGGGTTGTATTCATGCTTTTCATTGAGTAGTAATTGAGGCTGTTTTGGAGTAAGCTGAGTACTCGAATTCTTCAGCATTATCCTTTCTTTTTCTTTCTGTTTTCCTTTAAGTTTGTTATTGCTGCTGAGATCATTCCAAACCTGGTATCAGAGCAATGGTGAACAACACCCAACGTATCGATCGTCTGGAAGGTGAAATCCAAGCCATTCCCCTCCTACTCAGCTCTGAGATGGATCGAATCCGTTCAGAGTTCAACCTAACCACCCAAAATCTCGGCTCACAAATATCTACCTTAAGCCAAACCATCCAAATCCTAAGTGAGAAATTAACCAACCCAGAAACTCTAAACCCCATAATCCAAAACCAACAAAACCAACAAAACCCACCCGTCCCACATACACCTAACCAAAATACCACCCCACCCGAATTTCCAAACTATGAAGGAGAAAATGAGGAAGAAGATAGAGGGTACTGGAAAGGGAGAAAACTAGACTTACCCATGTTTTATGGCGAAGAACCGGATGGCTGGGTTATTCAGGCAGAGCGTTATTTTTCACTTTGTGGCCTGAACGAGAGGAAGAAGGTGGAGGCTGCTATCATTAGTTTGGGTGGTGCCGCCCTACAATGGTTCCACTGGGAACACAACCGTCGGCCCATTCGACGGTGGGAAGAATTAAAAGGGATGATACTTCGACGTTTTCGATCCGACGCTGAGGGCACCTTACACGAGCAGTGGATGAGTGTAGAACAAAGGAACTCAGTTGCGGAGTACAATTTGGAGTTCGTTGAAAAGGCGAATTCATTGGGCGAAATTCCTGAAAATTACCTGATGGGAGTGTACTTTAAGGGGCTGGAAGAGAATGTAAGAAAGGAGTTAAGGTTGTTTGAACCTGTAAATGTGGATCATGCTATGAATTTGGCTGAAAAAATAGATCAAAAAAATACCCCACCCACTACTACCCATTATAACCCACGAAATACACCCCAGCGACACGTGTCCCACTTTAAAAACCTTACCCCACACGTGCCCACTCACCAAAAAAATCCCACCCAAAATTACCCCACTAATAGAAACCCATCTCAACATCACCCCACTCAAAGAATACTATATCAGCCTACCCATTCTAAATACCCCACACAACAAAACACACCATACTTACCCATTACCAACAACCCAGGCAAAATGAAACTCACTCACAGAGAGATGATGGAGAAGAGAGCTAAAGGGCTCTGTTTCACATGTGATGAAAAATGGTCTCACGGCCACATTTGCAAAAATCGAAGGGAGCTAAATGTCGTTTTGGGGCCAGAAGATTTGGAGGATATTGCGGAGGGGGGTGAAGGCGGGATAGACGACGAGCCACCACTTACCATGGCCGAAATCTCTCTAAGTTCGGTGGTAGGTATCTCTCGCCCTAAAACTATGAGGATGAAAGGGTATATTAAGGGTCAGGAAGCCATAGTCATGATCGATTCAGGGGCTACTAATAATTTCATTTCGTCGGCCGCGGTGAACCGTTTGCAATTGGAGACAGTGATGGGGAGCCAATATGGAGTAACCTTGGGAAATGGGCAAAAGATCTTTGGCAAGGGAAAATGCCAGAAATTATTGATGAATTTGCAAGGGCTTGAAGTGGTGGAGGATTATTTGATATTAGGGTTGGGCAACTCTGATATTATTTTGGGGATGCAGTGGCTAGAGAAATTGGGGGAGGTAGTGACAAATTGGAAGAAACAACTCATGAAGTTCAATTGGGAGGGTACGGAGCATGTATTACAGGGTGACCCATCCTTGGAGAGGTCACTTATGTCCTTAAGGGCAATGAGGAGGAACTGGAGTAAAGAAGATCAGATCGTTTTGGTGGAAATCAATCAAGTTGAGGAGGCAGTGAAGGTGATGAAGGAAATTCCAGGAGCCTTTAGGTCACTGTTACAAACCTTCCTTGATGTATTCAGTGAGCCAAAAGGACTCCCACCAAATCGGGAGCGGAACCATACGATCAATTTGAAGGAGGGAGCCAATCCAGTGAGTGTCCGACCCTATCGATATCCGCAGATCCAAAAGGACGAAATAGAAAAGATGGTGAGGGACATGTTGGATGCCAACATCATACGACCTTCCACGAGCCCTTTTTCTAGTCCCGTACTTCTTGTGAAAAAGAAGGACGGCTCGTGGCGATTCTGTATAGATTATAGAGCCTTGAACAAGGTCACAGTGCCCGATAAATTTCCAATCTCGATGATCGATGAACTCCTCGACGAGCTCCATGGTGCCAGAGTTTTTACTAAACTCGATTTGAAATCGGGATATTTTCAGATTCGGATGGAGGAACGAGACATTGCGAAAACGGCCTTTCGTACCCACGAAGGACATTACGAGTTCGTGGTAATGCCTTTCGGTTTAATGAATGCACCCGCTACTTTCCAGTCATTGATGAACCAAATTTTCCGTCCTCACTTGCGGAAATTCGTGTTGGTTTTTTTCGACGATATCTTGGTGTATAGTAAAGACGAAAAGGAGCATTTGGTACACTTGGAGCAGGTACTGACTATCCTTAGAAACAATCAGCTTTTTGTTAACCATGGTAAATGTGAAATTGGGGTCACAACAGTATCTTATTTGGGGCACGTAATTTCCGGCAAAGGAGTTTCCATGGATATGGGGAAGGGTTCTGCCGTACTGTCATGGCTGCCACCGGCCAGTTTAAGAGAGTTGAGAGCATTCCTTGGGTTGACGGGTTATTATCGAAAATTTATTAGAGGCTACGCCATGATTACAAAACCCCTAACGAAGCAATTAAAGAAGGATGCGTGGGGATGGAATGAGGAGGCAGCAGCAGCCTTTGAGCAGCTCAAACGGGCAATCACTGAAGCTCCTGTGTTGGCATTACCAGATTTCTCTAAACCATTTGTGGTTGAAACCGATGCATCTAGTAGTGGAGTTGGAGCAGTCTTAACTCAAGAATCCCATCCTATTGCTTATTACAGTAAAACTCTGGGAACTCGCGCTTGCCTTAAGCCCATCTACGAGAAAGAGTTAATGGCGATTGTATTTGCGATACTCAAATGGCGACATTATTTACTCGGGAGGAAATTCCTTGTGAAAACTGATCAGAGTAGCCTCAAATTCCTTCTGAGTCAGCGCGAAGTGGGAGTAGAGTATCAAAAGTGGCTCATGAAGATCATGGGGTTTGAATTCGACATTGTCTACAATCCGGCGTCACAAACAAGGCAACTGATGCCTTATCTCGCAAAACGGATGGAGAAATCATTTTATCAGCCATGCTTACTTCACACAGCATTGATTGGGCGGCTCTCGACAAATCAGTACAACAAGATACCTTGTTGGGGCCAATCATCAAAAGGCTTGAGGCAGGAGAAGAAGTGCTTCCTGGGTTCACTTTTGAGCATTCACAGCTTCTTTACAAGGGGAGGTATGTCTTACCTAAGACCTCATCTCTTATTCCCATTTTGTTACATGAGTATCATAACACACCGATGGGTGGGCACATGGGAGAGCATAAAACATATACCCGAATTGCAGCGGAATGGTTTTGGGAAGGGATGCGAAAGCAGATTGTGGAGTACGTGAAAGGGTGTGGCGTATGCCAAACACAGAAAACATCTACTTTGAGTCCGGCAGGGCTTTTACAACCCATCCCAATACCCAATTTGGTATGGGAACACATTACTATGGACTTCGTAGAAGGATTGCCATTGTCACAAGGGAAGGATACCGTTTTGGTTGTCGTGGACAAACTCACCAAATATGCTCATTTTTTAAGTTTGAAGCACCCATTTACTGCGATCACTGTAGCAGCTGTTTTTGTTAAGGAGATAGTCCGGCTTCATGGTTTTCCTACTTCCATCATTTCCGACCGTGATAAAATATTTATGAGTTTGTTTTGGAAGGAATTATTTCGATTGCAGGGGACATGGCTGAAACGGAGTACTGCGTACCATCCTCAAACCGATGGTCAGTCCGAGGTAGTCAATAAAACCTTGGAAACATACTTGAGATGCTTCATCAGTGGGAAACCCAAGAAGTGGATGCTTTGGCTGCACTGGGCCGAATATAGCTACAACACCGCCATACATTCAGCTACTAAAATGTCACCCTTTCAAGCTCTTTACGGAAGGGCACCCCCACACGTCACTCGCATGAGCTTGGGAAAAACCGCAGTGGGAAGTTTAGAGGCTATGTTAATTGAGAGGGATGCTATGCTTGATGAACTCAAATTCCAACTCCTTCGAGCTCAACAAATCATGAAGTCACATGCGGATAAAAAGAGGAGGGATGTCTCATTTTCACCTGGAGATATGGTTTATGTGAAGCTCCAACCGTATCGGCAAAAGTCCTTGGTTCACAGGAACAACGCCAAGCTGGCTCCACGATTCTATGGACCATATCAGGTGCTGCGAAGAATTGGGTCCTTAGCCTACGAACTTCAGCTGCCCGACTACAGTCGTATTCACCCCGTCTTTCATGTATCTCAGCTCAAACCTTCGTGTGGAAGCCACTCTCCATTAGAGCTGCCCCGTCAACTCACCGATGAATTAGAGATGAAGGTGGCTCCCAAGGAACTTTTGCAATGGCGATATAATCCAGAAGGTGAATTGGAGGTTCTGGTTCTTTGGAACGGTTTACCTGATTCTGATGCTACATGGGAGGAAGCCACACTCATGCACACCTTGTACCCAGACTTCCACCTTGAGGACAAGGTGTTGCTTCTAACGGGGGGTATTGCTATGCCATTCGTCATTAACAAGCAGCCCAAGCCCAAGCCCAATATAATTACTTATCACAGGAGAAACAAGAAGAGTATTACAAATGATGAGGTGGCACCTATGGGGAATATTTCTGTTAGCAATGCATAATGCAATTTAACCGTTTTAGCAGGAGGAATGAATACCAAGTATGAGGTGGCATATAGGCCTTTACTTATTATAAATAATGTAGAGATTATGGGTTGTATTCATGCTTTTCATTGAGTAGTAATTGAGGCTGTTTTGGAGTAAGCTGAGTACTCGAATTCTTCAGCATTATCCTTTCTTTTTCTTTCTGTTTTCCTTTAAGTTTGTTATTGCTGCTGAGATCATTCCAGATGATGTAGCATATGTGAAGTGTTTGAGTGGCAAGAGATAGATTATGCTAGGGTTCTCGAGTTGGCATGTGTTCGAGGGGGTTCCACCGACTTTGAATGTCATGGAGGGGGGAGGGGGTTATTAATCGGCCATGGGGCGAATTTTTTAGGATTTATGTTTTAGTGTTTAGAAAAGAAAGAAAGAAAAAGATAGAATATCTATTTGGCTTTTGAAATCCAATACAGAAAGTTCACCATGGATAACTAAGTCACTAAGTTTTTCAAGAACACAAATAACCTAGTTAAGGGCTTATTTGCATGGACGACTTAGGGTCTACTCCCAATCTTGAAAGAAAAAAGGAAAGACAATGGCGAAGAATGAAAGTCTTGAAGTTTTTTGTGCATATTCGATTTGTTTGCATTTCATACCCCCAAAATGGTTTTGTATAGTACAAAGTACTCAAAACGGACTTATCGTTGGATCGATTAAGCTCGAATTTTCAACTTGGGCGTCATTTGGATCCCTATTTCAACCTTCATGTGTTACTTGTTTTCTTAGCTCAGTGTCTTTGCACGCATCCATCTCCACAATTCGAGAACTTGCTTTCAAAACTTGAATAAAAATACAATCTCAAAAGAAGTAGAGTAGGTAAACTTATTAATAAAATTAAGAAGTAGTACTACTTAAATGACTAAGAAGTAGCAGTAGGTAGTTTTGTCAGTAGTAATACTTGAAGTGGGCCCCACAAAGCGGGGGCCTGTGCTCAAGCTCATGTATTGAACATGACTATAGTCGGCTCTGTCAACATTGTATGTTCAATACTAAACATAATTGTTACTCAAATTTGGTTGGTTATCCATGAGATTTAGAAAGCTTTATCTCTTTATGTTTATGAAGGAATTTCATCGATGATGGTCTTGAAGAATATGAAGAGCTTGAAGATGAAGATCCGATTTATGTTATGACCGATGAATGGAGGGAGTTCTTTGCCAAATCCGAAGCAAAAAGGAGAGAAGGTAAAGGACTCTTTTTGGGACATTCATTTACTCAATGTTTGAATAAAACATTGCGCTATAAAAAGGGAGGGATAGGAAGGTGAAAACCCTTGTAGTTTTCCCTCGCTTTCTCTTCCTTTCGTTCCTCTTCCTTCTATCAAAACTCAGTGTTTTCTTAACATTGTTGAGAGGAATAACAACATAGTCATAGTTCAAATCTGATGATCATGTTCATTTCTAAAATTGGAAGGTGAAAACAGAATTGAAACTTGCCCAATGTCGGTTGTCCTGTGTTGATAGCTAGCTAAAAATACAGGCCCGGCCCTGAGATTTGTGAGGCTCGGGGTGAAATATTAATCATGGACCCTAGCTACCAAATATAGTATTATCGGTGTCCCTAACTATTAACTATTAAACGTCGTTAATCTAATATTTTTGGGTGAACCCGAGGCAAAGACTCTGCTTACCCCATATAGGGCCGGCCCTGCTTACATTGATCATCGCACTCACTATATACCACGAATTAGTGAAATTGAGCGAGGGATTTCTTCTATCTTCTGATGATTTGAATTGAATTTTCAGCTAAAAAGCAAGCCAAGAAACAGGGAAAGTCCTTGAAGTAGCAACAGCAGTGCCACAATTGGGTGATATGGTTTCCATGTTAAAGTATAGTACAAGCCGTAAGAGAATACGTTAATAATAATTGTTTGGAAATTATGATTTCATCTAGAAATTTGGATCTATCAAAATTAAAACCATTACCATCATTTTGGACACATTCTGGCCCTATATCATATTACAATCTTGTAGTATCAACATAACCCCCAACCGAAGGACATGGGAGGTTCCGAGGGTGTGCGAGATGCCCAACCGCTAAGGGCCCCCAAATTTAAAGGGCGTCATATAAAAAAATCATACTATAATATTATAGTATTGAGGTAGAGTAGTTGGTTGATGTTTTACTTTAACATTTCAAGGGTCATAGGTTCAAATTCTATTGATTATATTTTTTTTCTTCTTTTTTAACACTTTCCAAAATAACTTTTTAACTTCCGAATATTATCTCTTACATCCTTTTATTTTTATTCATTCTTTAAACATAAATTATCACCAACTTAATTTATAAAAATATTCAACATTTTATTTCTAAATTTTTTAATCCTTTCAACTTTTAATCATCAATCTATTACTATTTTTCTCTTCCTTTTAAAATTAGAAATAAAAATTTAATATTAACAACTTCATTTGAGTTATTTTATAAAATCAATATTAATAAAATATAAATTAAGTTCAGTTTTTATTTTAGTTTAAGATATTTTTTCTTTTAAATATGAAAGGCCCCATTTGTAAAAGTTTAAGAAAATTAAACAGGACTCGAAATCTTTTACTCCGCCCGTGCATAAGGATCAATATCGATTATGTTAGTTTTAGTGAAGTTGTAATTAGAAGAAGCTACCATGTAATTTGTTTCTCCGCTCAAAATATCTTTAGCGAATCATTCCAATTTTGCATTTATTACAACAACAAATTAACGGATATAACCTATTCAAAGAAAGGTCTTTTAAGTCTTAATATATCATCATCATCAATTTAATATTCCGCTCGAAAATAGGGTTTGGGTGAGGGAATGTGACGGACAATCTATACCCGTACTCCCTTAAGAGGGAATACTAAAGGAAAGCTGTTAATTTTACCCCAAAAAGAAAGAGCACTACATAGATAGATAAAGGTTATCATTGTTTCTTGGAGGATTCCTTTTATCATAATTTATGAAAACAATAATATGAACTTGATTTACTTGATTATAAAGTAAGTATGCCATATTATTTCCATTTTGATTTTACTAGTGTTTTCCTGTTTGCTAACAATTCTAGAACAAAGAAAAACTAGATAGCCAATGCAAGTCCTCTACTTGTTACGGCTCGTTTGGTTAATGCTGTTAAATGGTGGTAATGTGAATGATTTTTAGTGTAAATTTTAATGAAATGTATCATGTTATTACCATGGTAGTGAAAGATTGATCATAAAAAAGTCAGTTTTTGTTTGCAATTTTTATTACTTAATACCACAAAGTGTAATGCATTTGAATGAATTTTGTGAAGAAAATGAGCTTATTGAAGAAAAATAAATATGGTCATTATATTTATCAAGAGATATCCTCGCTAAAATTACACTAACATTTCATAATCATTCCCATCAATTAGTACCGATTACCAAATGGGTCGTTAGGGTAATAATGTAGGAGCATCCTATCAGGCCTAAAGAGTGTTGGTTCGTGTGCTTAATAATATTTCCTCAGTTTTATTTTGAATGTCTCGTTTGCTTTTTTGAATTCCTCAATACGCCAATTCAATACCTAATATTGATATTTGTGTATATTTAAAAATTATAAAAAACTAGAATTAATAAACCTTATGTTGAGATGAATCAAACAAGATATCATTTTACTATTTAGAATGCATGAAATAAGAATAAAATACAAATTAAAATTAATCGATAAACAGTAACTTAAAAGCAAATGATACATTTGAAAAGAAACAAAAGAATGTATTAATTAATCAAGTGGAGCATTATACTTAGGCGGTTAACTAGTCTTATAGCCACGCTTATAAGCGTAGATAATTGGGCTATATTCAAGGTTTTTTTTTAACTTTAGATGTAGATATAAGTCGGGGCTAATTATTTGTTTTTATATTATAAAAAATAAAAAATTATTAAAATATCAATACATTTTAAGAGAGATTCTTGTAAAAGAAAGCCCCACGGTAAGTTCGTACAATGACCTTATCATGAAAAAATTGAGTGTTTTAAATTTAATATCTTCTTCCGGATCTGTTTCGAGTCGAAGGACTCTTTTATTGTATTTTCTTTTACTGGTATGATTTGTCGCTTTTTTTCTTTCCCCAAACTCTAATTATAGTTGTCTATGAGCAGGATATACTTAGTAAAATGATGATGATGATTATTTTTTAATATCTAAAATGGCGTGCTAAACATTAAATAACTAAAGTGAATATTTAAGTAAAAAAAATGGAAGTTTTAACTAATTTTGTTGGACTATTTAATTCAATTATAAATGAGAATTTGTAAAAAGTATTATGTAGTGTTTGGGAACAAGTATTTCATTTCAAATTATGGATTTTAATTATGAAATCATAAATAAAGATCTTGAGAATGACAAGGTTTAGATAGTCATTCTTAAATTCTCAACTATAACTACTTTAAAAACAATGGTGGAATTTGATCCAAATCCTAATTTGAAAATTTTTAATCTGCTAAACAATGAATTTGAAACAATTCCAAATTTTCAAATGAAATCATTGTCACCAAATATGACATCAGTGAATTTCGACCACAAAAAAATGACACAAAAACAAAAAATTTAACAAAATTGAAAAAAGGAACCAAAAATATCGGGTAGATAAAGAGCCTTTAGTTTTATCGATAAATTAAAATTTAAAATTATAACCCACTAATTTTAATCCAACTTTAATCAATCCTAAGTACATTAGATTGGGTTAATTTAAGTACCCATTCAAATTAATTTTAGTCAACCATGTCTTTCAGATTTTAGTTGTGAAACATTATTGGTCATCCTCTTATCTGAGTAAGGTCCTCATCAAGATTTCAAGAGTGTCACGACAAAGAGCTGTTTGGTATGGCTGCTGTATGAGAAAACAAAAATATAATTCACAAATTTTATAAAATAACTATTATAATTTCTTCAACAATTATTGACCACTTAGCGACTAATTATATGGTGATTTGGATTGCGGCTTTAAAAAAGATTGGTAGACTATCCATATTAATAAGATGTATATTCTATTTATGGGAGTCTATTTGCTAAGAATTCCACAATTAAGCGTGCTTAGTGGAGAGCAATTTTAGGATGGGTGGCCTCTTGGGAAATTTTCAAGAGTGAGGTCAAAGTGTGCTGAAAAGACTTGTGTTTGTTTGTGAGGCTAGTACTCGGTCTCTATAGGTAGTCACCGGCAGTCTGATGGATCGGGGTGTTACAAGTGGCACAAATTCTTGTGAGAGATGGTTTCTTTGTGAGACTATCTCTAATTGGACCGACCCATTATATATTTTTTAAAATATTACAAGTAGGCATTAAAAATGATGTAAATAGATATTTAAGATATTGAAAATAGACATTAAGGATATGGTAAGTAGGCATTAAGAATAATGCAAGTAGGCATTAAAATACATTAAGTAGGCATTGATCTTTAATGAACTGGACTTGAGATACGTTTCTCAAAGAAACGGTCTCTCAAGAGACTAGCTTTACAAATTAAAAAATATTCAGTAACCGACAATTCGAAAAGCAGGTTATTACTAGTTACCTACCAATCAATGATCAAAATGTTGGTCATTATTTATCTTCCAACCTTTTATCGTTGGTTGGTAGGTAATTCGCGTGCGATCAACTTTTTAATCAGTGATTGGTAGATTATATCGACCATTTCAATGACTAAAAATAGCTATAGATCTATTAATATTGTTACTATTTAAATATAAAAACATTAATACTTATATAATTTGGTTCTACACGTTTAAAGTCTTAAATTGCTTGGTGTGGTTTGAAAAATTGTGTACTTTTTAGTGTTTAATTAATCCTATTTAATTATCAAACTATAGAATATCACACCATAATGACTAGGAATGCAAGCATAATAACATTTGAAAAATCAACTATTCAATTTTACATATTGGGGTCCATCGGAATGTGATCTGATACACAATTTCAAACTAATTTGGTCATCATGACATGTGAAAAGAAAAAATTTCAACATAATAACACAAGACTTTAAGAAAGTATCTTCTCCTTACATTATACTCCTTCATAGATGATGATTTGGATTTTCACGGTTATTAAGAATGGTGTGGGGTCCATTAAAAATGTAATAGTTGGATATTTTAATTGATTAAATTAATTGTAAATGTGGTAGTTGGGTATTGAGAGTAGTAAAAGTGGGGTATTTAGGTAAAAAAATAGAAAAAAAGGAAATGAGACAATTGATATGAATTTGCCAAATAAGGAAATGGGACAACTAAAAAGATTCGGAGGGAGTAATAGTCATATTCTCTGGCGAAATATATTATTATTAGTTGTAAGTATTTTATAACGAATTTAATATTTATTCCTTTATTCGAAATTAGTTATAAACTTATAATATTTTTTTCAATATTCTAAATTAATTGCTACGTTTAAAATTGTCTGTTATTTAAATTTATAATTCTATAAAAGAAAATGGTTAGAATAAAAAGGAAATTATTTGATTTGTTGATGAATGAATCTCCAAACAAATAGCTAAACCTAACACCAAAAAAATAACAAACCATTTGTAGCAATTACAATGTGACTAAACATGGTTGAAGTCTTACTTCAAAAAAAAAAACATGGTTGAAGTCTGAAGATATGTTAATATATACTCTATCATGCTTTCTTAAGCGAAAACCCTTTGGTTTAGAAGTGTGGATGCAACGCATGCTCTCTTTATACATTGTGCTAAATATTTGACTCAAAATTAAGGATGAATGAGATTTAAACTCGTAACCGTTTTATCATGATAGCATTTGATAACATCATAACTGAACTTGAGAAGAGGCACAGGGTGAAACATTAGGGTTCCTATATCCTAAATATACTATTATAGTCCCTTAACTATTAAATATAAAAGTATCATTTTTCTAATTTTTTTTGATGGTTACAACTTCCAAGCTATGTGCTCCTCTTACCCCATATAAAATAGGCCCTAGAATCCTATTATTATACTCCCTCCTATTCTACCCATTAGTCCCATTGATTTTTTTTTCACTATTCACTTATCACTCTTAATTTGTATTTTATTCTTAATCTATATGTTAAAATACAGTCATGTGGGATCTTGTTTGATTCGTCTTAATATAAAGATTATTAATATCTACTTTTTATAATTTTTAATTAAAAACAATTAGAGATATTAAAGGTTAAAATGTTGTCTCGGCAAGTGTGAAAAATCCAAATGGGACTAATGAGTTGAATAGGAGGTAGTATATATATTAGAACACTCCCATGATAAACCTCACAAATATCCTCAAACGCCAATACCATGGAAAACCCTCCTACATCATGGCAATTCAATACTCTTCTAGTAATCCTAGCTTTGACTATTCTAATAAAAGCCTACTTTGCTTCAAAAAAATCACCCAAAAACAACATAAAAACCCATCAAAAAACTACCCTAAAACACCTCCCACAACCAAAGGGTGCATTACCCTTCATAGGCCATTTACACCATCTATGCACCAAAACCACCATAGCCCGAACACTCGGCTCCATGGCCGACACGTCCGGCCCAATCTTCGCCCTCCGCCTCGGAAATCAACAAGCGGTCGTCCTAAGCTCATCGGAAACAATTAAGGATTTGTTCACAAACAACGATTCATTAACTGCTACACGTCCAACTCTAGCTCTAAGTAAACACCTTGCATATAATTATGCATCATTTGCTATCTCCCCTTACGGAAAATATTGGCGTGACATACGTAAAATATCAACCGTTGAATTATTATCAATCAAACGGCTAGAAAAAATGAAACATATCCGTAATTTCGAAATAAATTCATGCATTAAAAATTTATTTAAAACACTATCTAAATATAAAAACAATAAAATTACATTATGTAAATGGATAAAATATACAAGTTTTAATATTGCATTAAATATGATTGTTGGAAAAACATTTTTTCATGAATTATATGATGATAAACTTACATTTGCTTCGAAATTCGAAAAATTAATAGAAAAAGCCACGTATTTTTCGGGCGTAGCTGTGCCGTCGGATTTTGTTCCGGGTATTGAATGGTTGGATTTGATGGGTTTGATTAGATCAATGAAGGAGATTCATCATGATATTGATTTGATTATTGGTCATTGGCTTGATGAACATGTAAAAAGAAGGGAAATTAATGAGATTGGAGATGGTGATTTTATGGATGTTATGTTGTCAAATATTAGTGATGGTTGTTCAATGTATGGGTATGAAAGGGACACTATTATCAAAGCAACTACATTGGTAAGTACTTCATTTTGCTGCATTTGAATTTTTAGGTTGAAGTTCTTTTTTCGCATTATAATCAGGGTCGATTCTAAGGGTTGGCAAGAGGGGCTGTCGCCAAGGGCCCTATGTCAAAAAAAACAAAATTAATAGTTGTAGAAGGTTCATATAGGTTATAAATTATAAAGGAAAAGGGTTCCAATTTGCTTATTTTGTAACTTGATTCTTTCGTTTCTTAAAGTTATTGATGGCGTTTGGTAAAATAGTTTATTGAGTAATTTTAGCTTATTTTGATATAATAAAGGGTTAGGTAGTCAAACTTTCTAATACTAATGAGTGATAATTAATTTAGATGGGTAAAACAACTTCTTATTATGTATAAGCTGTTTTTAAACAAGTTGTTCATAATAGCAGGTTCGAAATTAGCTGGTCAACAAGTTAACAAAATTAAATCGTTAAATCTACTACTGTAATCAACTATCAGTTGTTTGCCAAAATCCTTCATTCCCATAATTATTGTTCATGAAAAAATAGAATTTTTTATGTGATGAATATATTATTTTATTGAATAATAAATTTGATAGAGGAAAAATAGGGATCATAAGCATTAAAATTATTAAAATAAAGTTAATGAAAAAATAAGGAACCACAACTATTAAGAAAAGTTTAAATAAAGTTGGTAGGGAAATATGTGGAATCATAAGCAATATAAAAACGTTAGAATGATGTTATCGGAAAATATATAGCAACCAAAGCATTATTAAAATATTAAAATGGCGATGAATAAGATTAATAATATTTAAAATTTGTGATATACTCCTAAATAAAAAGTTTCTTTAATGTAACAAGTAGAACAATTCAAATTTAAAATAAAACAACTTTAAGAAACGAAACGAGCATATGTTAAATCATGTTATAAAATTAACTATCAATTTAAACATTTGACTGAGTTAATTCATTAGTACTTTCTCCGTTCCATAATACTTGCTACTGATAGTGACATTTTCTTACATAATATGTCACACTTTATAGCAATTATTCAATTATTATGAAACGATGAAGTATTTAGTCTACTTGACTTCGTACACAAATATCGTAAAGTTAAAAAAAAAAAATAATAATATCTAATGGGGATTGGGACCGCATTAATTGCAAAATCCCCTTCCAAACAGAAGTAAAAAGATGTGATATTACATTTCACGGTTGATAACACCTTCTCAAGAAACACTTAAAAACACTTGGGGATAGGCTGCCAAGGTGGGGCCTATATATGTCTGTTTGGTGTTTCCATTTAATATTTGTTACTGAGTATGACATGTCGTGTGGAAAATGTCACTATCAGTATCAAGTATTATGGAACGGAGAAAATATTTGAGAGGGGTTTTGATAGGACTAGAGGGTAAATTTAGCGACGGTTTAGGGTCTTGTATTTTATTGAGAAAATCCTAATCAATAACGGTTATTTGCAAATAACCACAAAATGACAAAATAAATAATATTAAAATAAATAAAATAAGAAAAAGATAAAATAAAAATCTTAAAAGCCCTCCTATAAAATAAAGACACATAAGGGTGATTTACTACTTTCATAAATAACCGTTATTTACCTATACTAACTCTATTTATTAGCACATCATTTTGATTGAACAAAAGAGAGACAACGTCATAGCATTGGAAAAGGCAAAAAAAATAAAAACATATGTGCTCGACAGTTACAATAGTACAACTACTCATAGGCCATAGCTACTTAAACCACAAATAATAATTATCCACCACAAATTCTTGTGATTGAACTAGCCCATAAAAAAAAATGTAGAGTAAAAGTAAATATTATGCTTTAGTGGGTTGGGCCTGAAAGACGTCTTTCAGAAAGACGGTCTCTCAGGAGATTAGCTGATTATCCACACAGCTACCATATGCCGAACAACTCTTAGAAACCTTAATCAATAACCATAATTATCAAGAAAAAATTTGTTCACTTTGTTATATAATACCATTAGAAAATTCGAGGTACAGATTTATTTTTAATTTATAAAATAGGTTAAATTAAGAAAAGGATTAAATGAGAATTAAAATCAAACTTTTATTTCTAAAAAAAAATTTACTTGGCAACTAAGAGAAGATTTGATTATCTTAGACAACTATATTACATATTTACATCTAGTGATCTACATGTTTGATTAATCAAAAATTGACTGCAGACACTACTTTTAACCGGGTCAGAAAGCACATCCATCACACTAACATGGGCCATGTCGTTACTATTGAACAACCCGAAGGCCCTAAAGACAGCCCAAGAAGAATTGGATCAAAAAATTGGCAAACAAAGATGGGTTGAAGAATCAGACATCCCCAATCTCTCGTATCTCCAAGCCATTGTCAAGGAAACACTTCGTTTGTACCCACCAAGCCCGTTGGCGGGCCCACGAGAGGCAATGGAAGATTGCCACATTGATGGGTACCTTATCTCTAAAGGAACTCGTATAATTGTCAATATTTGGAAGGTGCATCGTGATCCACGGATCTGGGTCAAGCCCAATGAGTTTCGTCCTGAAAGGTTTATAAATGAAAACGAAAATATTGATTTTAGGCGTCAAAATTTTGAATATTTACCGTTTTCATTGGGTAGAAGGGCTTGTCCTGGAATGAATTTTGGACTACAAGTGGTTCATTTGATGTTGGCTCGTTTGATCCAAGGATTTGATCTATGTTCAGAAAATAATGAACCGATTGATATGTCGGAAAAGTTGGGGTTGGCCTTGCCTAAGGCCAACCCCTTAAATGTTATCCTTAAGGCACGTTTGTCCACTCCATTGTATGAATCTTTATAAATAGGTCTATTGCTTAAATGTATGATAAAGCTTTCAATATACATTATATCATGCAACAGGTATGATAGTATCATGTTAAAAAATCGATTAAATTAGCTTGTGGTTACTAATATTTTGGTAGTCTTTTCTCGTCGTGATCTGAATTAGCTCATCGTGGAAATTATGTCGTATTGAACTATTCATATGTCATACATGTCTTATTTTGTGCTAAGTCGTTACATGAAAAGTGTCGCGTTATGTCGTAATGTGATGGTTTGGTCATCTAACATTGTGGCACATGTACGGTTGCGCCCATGTGCCATCATGTCATGCTCGTGGATCCACGTTTTGACAATTTTACCTTCTTTTTTTAATATTTGTCACTTTTAATCACATTAAGTAAATGATTTTAACGATATAAATAATCAAAATTATAATTGAATGGTGTAAAAAATAAAATGTATCAAATTTAATAGAATTGAGAAAGTGTCTATTTGGATTTCAATTTTAGAGAGGTTTTGATAGGATGGCAAATAAAGGACAGTTGAAAACCTCGTATTTTAACGACTCCTTGTCCCCTTACGATAAAATCCTAACAATATTTAGTTTGTGGTTGACGTTGTAATTTGAAATAGTAATTAGTGATTTAATGAGACTAAAATTATATTTTTTTAAATTATTATTATTCGATAAGTAGTAGTTTAATTTTTGTTATTAATGAAGGTAATTATTTTAGAACGTCACAAATTGAAGGCTTTTCCAAATCAAAAGTATTTGAGACTTTCTCCATATATTTCTCAACAAACTTGTAATCCAACAGGCCCTTAGAAACCTTAAACAATAATTATAACTATTACAAAAAATAAGGAAAATATATTTGTTCATTTTGTTGTGTATAATACCCATAATAGAATTCCCTGCGCTACAATTATTTCTAATAATAGGCCAAGAGGACTAAGTGATAATCGAATTCATATGCTCGCTCCGAATCAATTTAGTTGTCACATTTTCTTATTTGGCAAATTTATATCAATTGTCACATTTTCTTTTTCTTGTCATTTTTTTTACCTAAATACTCCATGTTCACACAAGAAAAGACCAAAATACCCTCACTTTTACTACTTACAATACTCCAACTACCACTTTTACAATTAATTTAATCAATTAAAATACCCCAATTACCACCTTATTAATGGACCTCACACCACTCTTAATAATTGTGCCCAAGTAAATGGAACAACTGAATTGGTTCGGAGGGAGTATAACTTTTGTGAAATACATTTTTAGCTTTTTCAATTATGACAAGACCTGATTCGCTGCAAATTATTTTCACAAATTCCTAAATAAGATTCTCAAAGCGAAACCATCTTATTTGGTTTACTCAATGTATACTTATTGATTTAATTATAGTGATCGTTTATAACGTTAAAGTGATTCCTTACAATTTTAAAATGATCGTTTTTTATAATTTTAAAGTCATCATTTTATAAAGTTTAAGTGACTACTTACAAACATAAAATAATTAATTAAAAAATAAACTAATTATATAAACTAGTCATATAGTGAGATGGTTTTATATAACACGTCTTGCATTATTTTAGACGGCTATATTACATCTACTGATCTACATCATGTTTGATTAATCAAAATTTGACAATAACATGGGCCATATAGTTACTATTAAAGGCAAAACGAAAAAAAATGAGTTTCTTATTAAAAACAACTCCACAAAAAATTTTGGAAAATTTTTATTCCGTTTCCGTATCCGAGTTTAAGATTAGAGATTGTTTGATATCAAGAACAGCGAACAAGAGAAGAATATGGCAAAAAAAACCACCACAACTTTATTCGTTATTACTAACAGGCTAACAACAAACAAAAAGAACACAACGTCATAATTTTTAAAAGCACAAAAACACAGCAAATAATATTAGTTCGTTGTTGATAACAGCGAACTAACAACATCTATGATTTAATTTTTTTCCCCTTTAACTTTTTTTATTGTTGTTTTTGTTAGTAATAGTGATCAGACCCTAACCTTAAACTCAAACACAAATATACTTATTTTGAAAATTACAATTTTTCGAACTTAAATTTATCTTTGAAATTTTTTTAAAAGGTCATTTTATCAATTTTACCTCTATATGATAAAGCTCTCATATACATATATTAGCAAGAGACATGATATTATGATGTAAAATATCTATTGTAACGCTAAATAGCTAGGAAAAATTGACATTAATAATCTAATTTTTTGCTTATTCACTGTGAATAATCCAATGTTAGGGTTTTTATTTTAATGCCGCAAGTGTACGGGTGTCGTAGCACAATTACGGGTCGAATCACAGGGAGGCAAGATTAACACATGAGTCGTTCAATTAATCACTTTGGGAACAGAAGATTTGTTGGTTGTTACTATGAACTATGTGAAAAATGATTAAAAAATACGATGATATCAAGATAATAAAAGGACTAGGACATAGGAATTCCCCACTAATAGCATGCGATTATTTCGATAAGGATTGCAATTGATTCCGTTGAATTGATTCACCAATCTAATTTTATCACTCCTTTTCGGGATGGTAACCAAATTAAATCAAATTAAATGGGTTCTCTCAATCTCAACTTTCGTATTTTGATCGATTAACATCACAAGAAAACATACTACTCAATCTCAACTTTCGTGATTTTGACTAAAAAGGCATATTAACTTGTTTTATCATCCAAGACTAATAATATTCTCATCCCTCAACTTTCGTGATTTTGGTATTAAGAGAAATTAAAAGACTTTGACTTGAATGATCATATATAACAATTTAATCAAATCAATTCAACATCACAATCACCAATCCTCATCTAGCAATCACATACATATTAAGGTTCAAATCCAATGTTCTAGCAAACAAAACTACTCACTAATCATGGTTATAGAGATTTCTAGGACAAATAAACTATCATGAATTACAAAATAAGACATAATTTAAAAACTTGAGTATAAAAGAAATACCTTGACAATGGAGATGAAGAAGGAAAAGTAAATTGCTAATAAAATCTAAGATTACAATATTGAAATTCTTAAAGGAAAGCTTAAAGATAAATGTATGGAATACAAAGGAACTCTAAAGTTTTTGAAGAAAAGAAAACTGAATATCTAAATTAGGGTTTAGCCTCCACTTAAATAGTGGTTCCAAAAATTAGGAGAAAAGACCGTTTAAATTCCATCAGACGAAAAGCGACGACTCGCCACATCGGGTGCGACGAGTCGTTACATATGTACTGGCCTGGAAAAGAGAGTTCAGAGAAGAAGCGACGAGTCGTCGCATAGAAGCAGCGAGTCGTCACTTTGGAGCGACGAGTCGTCGCTCTGGGTCTGACTGGCGAACTTTGAATGGCCGTCCTTTTCTGCTCGGTTGTCGGATATGGACATATAATATACCGTTGGACAGCTCTAGAAGTCTACTTTCCAATGCCACAAACCTTGCATCAATGTGATCTCTCTATCAAAAGTTATGGCCAAAATAGTGAGCATGTATCAAATTTCTTCTCAAAACTTTTGTCTTTTAAGCACTTTTCTACTCTTTTCTCTTTTGCCCATATTCATTGTAAAACATCTTCAAGTAAGCAACGATCTCTTCACTTATTTAAGGGGTCTTAGGCTATTTCCCCAAGCCTTCACCCTCTTATCAACCCCATGGCCTAGCAAAAGCTTCAATTCCGCCTCGTATATTATAGGACTACAAAATTAAACACATGAGACAAAATTGTAACAATTTACTACTATAATCCCGAAATACCTCTAAAACTTCATGTAAGGAGTGTAAAGATAACACGGATAAGCGCAAATAATTTCACTTATCAAACTCCCCCATGCTTAACCTTTGCTCGTCCTCGAGCAAATCGAGGTGAAAACACAGATAAAACAAGCTAGGTCAAGACATGGTCTCCAACTCCTAAACTACTTCTTATACCTCCCTTTCCTAAACTAAGCTAATCCCCGGTGTTTTCCAAGAGTCCAAACATCTATACCACTTATCCCCTTCACTTGGCTATCACACACACAACATAAACAAAAAAATAAGTACATGTAAAACCAAAATACCTACCTTTCAACCTCCTTATCACTCCTTATAAGACATGAGAAATGAAAAAAAAAATCTATAACTTATCCCTTCAATTGTGGCATACCCAAATACCTTCCTTATGTCTCCCACTTCTTATGACGCCACTCTGAATACAAATGAGATGCAAATAAAATAAATATTCTCTCCTTATCTCTCATTTTCACTAGGAGCTCATTTTTGGGTTTTCGCCCTAGCCACTGATTCATTTTTTTCAAATCTCACTAGCTTACCCACTCATGCCGCTCTTTTGCCTAGGTCGCCTTTTCGGGTTTTCAACCTAGCTGGGCCTTTCTCTTTTCAAGCATGTTTTTCTTTTCCTTTTTCAATAAACAACAAGTACAGATTCAGCTACAAAACAAAAATCAAAATGCATGATCAAGCTAAATCTATACAAATACATAGGGTAGAAAGCGTGAATAAACAAGCAACAGGTTCCCCCATGCTTGCTTTTCATGGTGGGTAGCGATAGGTGTTCAGTAACCCTAAAGACGTAGGGTCTTTAGTAACCCTGGATAAAACAGTACAGAACAAAAATATCAGAATGCAGCCTACCTAATAAACTCCAATGCTAAACCGGGATAGCACCATCGGTTGTAGCATTACCTCTTAGACATGAACAACGGATCTCCTTATGTCTCCCCAAAAATAAGAGGCTTCCTATATTAATCTCCTTCCCCTCATAAATGATCTTACATGAAAGCCCATAAAAATTCAAAACCCCTTATCGACGTCAAACCCATCCCAACACAAAAATCCATCATCACAACCACAGTATAATGTATAAAAATAAAAACCCAAACTCCAAAACTGTAAGGCTCATGCAATGGAGCTCTTGGATCTCGCAATCCAAGAACTTACTTTGGATTAAAGAGGATGGGGGCTTAATTTTGGTTCAAAATTTTTAGCTCATTTACATGCAATGGTTGACCAGGGATGATGTGCGAGAATCTATGTGAGGATAGCTCGGTGGGTTGGGGTACGATAATCTAGTGGAGCTAGAATATAGGGAAAGATAAGAGTAGAGATAGGAATAGAAATATACCTGTAGATGACGCGGCGAAGGAGGAACGATGATATCAGCTTCATGAACGCTAACTTTTCTTTTGTCTAGCCTCCTTTACAGGTTTATGGCTAGCATTCTCTCTTCTTTTTTTTTTTAAATTTTAATTTTGTTTTTTCAAATTTTGGGGGTGGTATAAAAAGAGAGACAAAAATACAAAAGATATAAAGAAAAGAAAACTAAGTATAAAAACAATTATGCTACGAAAAGCAATAAAACTAGACTAACAGGCGTAGACTCTCCCAATGCTTAGATTATTACACAGTTTATCACACAGTTTAGATTATTAGAAAATAATCCAAAGATAAGATTATTCATAGCGGATAAGTAAAAAGTTGAATTGTTAATGTTATTTTTTCTTTTATGTTATGATTAAATTAGCTTGTGGTACTTAACATTTCGGTTGTTTTTTCTAATCACATGAAAGGTGTCGTGAAAGTCTTGTCACATGTACGTTTAGGTCCATGTGTGATCTTGTGTGCCACTCCACCTTTTGGCTTTTTTTTTCCTATTTTTTTGCCATTTTATCCACTTTTAATTACATTTTGTAAATCATTGTATATCTATTAGGAAAAATTACCTAGAATAATCCAAATTATTCATAATTTTTCTACAATAATCTCACCTATTGATTAACCATGAATAATCCCAACTTTGAGGGTATTTTTCTAGATTAAACTTGGGTAACCCGATGATCTGCTATAGTAGGTAATTCACCACAAAAATAAATTAAATATTAATTTAAAATTAGAAAACATATTTGAAAATTTACATAAACAGTTCTAAATAATAAATATCTTAATTTTTTATGAATATTTTTTAAACATTTTTTTCGACATTTTATTTTAATTTATCTTTTTTGAAAAAAAAAATAAAACTTGCTATAGCAAGTCACCGGGTTTATTCTAGGAATATGCTCCTCAAAGTTGGGATTATTCATGGTTAATCAATAGGTGAGATTATTGTAGGAAAATCGTGAATAATTTGGATTATTCTAGGTAATTTTTCCTATTTATTATATACATATTTTTTAATTATTCAAAAGCATGTATGTTTGTATTTTTTACTCCCTTCGAATTTAGTTGTCCCATTTTCTTATTTGGCAAATTCATATCAATTGTCTCATTTTCTTTTTTGTCAATTTTTTACCTAAATATTCCATATTCACACATGTAAAAACCAAAATACCCTCACTTTTACTACTTACAATACTCCAACTACCACTTTTACAATTAATTAATTTAATCAATTAAAATACTCTAACTATCACCTTTTTAATGGACCCCACACTACCCTTAATAACCGTGCCCAAGCAAATGAGACAACTAAATTGATTCGGAGGGAGTATAATATCACATATCGATCAAGTAGAACTACTTCCTCCGTTCCATAATACTCGCTACATTTTCTATTTTGGGAAGTTTCATATTACTCGCTACATTTCCATTTTTAGTAAAAAAAAACAATCATTTAAAGTTCCATCTACTCCTATTTTTATCATACTCTATACCTCATTAACTTTTATACCTACCATTATTTAATTTTTATAATATTCTCAATCATCTAAAAAAACCTATTTTTCTTTTTCATTTTTCATCAAATAATATTAAAAAAAATCCCTAAAAAGAAACCCCCACATGCTCCTAATAATTGTACAGTATTTCTTTAATATGTGTGCCCATACATTTGTAGCAAGTAAAACAGATCAGAGGAAGTATAATGCTTGCTTTTTGCTTCATCATCCTTTCTTTTGTCAGTTGTCATAGGATAGAAGTATGCACGACATGTTCTTGAGAGTCGTTGTAACTATTACTGTAAAATTGTTAAAAACGTGTATATCCTTGCTACATAATCTCGATTCAAATCTACTTCCTCCGTTCCATAATACTCGCTACATTTTTCATAGTGGGAAATTTCATATTACTTGCTACATTTCCTTTTCTAGTAAAAACCAATCATTTAAAGTTATACGTACTCCTATTTTTATCCTACTCTATATCTAATTACTCCTATTTTTCTTTTTCATTTTTCAACAAATAATATTAAAAAATTTCAAAAAAACAGCTTTCCACCTACTGCTCATCATTGTACAGTAACTTCTTAATCTTTGTGCCCATGCAATGGTAGCAAATAAATCAGAACAGAAAAAGTATTTCTTACATCATGTGTACTTTTAGGGTTTAGAATTATTGAAGAATAATTTTTAGAATTATTTGTTAAAAAGTTATTGTTAAATTATTTAGGAGTTATAGATATTACAAATAATAAAACATAAGCATTGTTGTCAAGTTGTCGGGTTTCAATGGCTTTGACCAGACATTACATGTTATAAAAATTAACTTTTTTTTTTGTTTCTTTTGAAAGAAATATGTAATTTATCAAATATAATATATATGAATACTTATTTATTTTGATATTAATTTTATTTTAATATTTTAAAATTAATTTTTTAGTCATTTATTTTTAAAATGTCATTATAAGGTGTAAACATAGTGTGTCAGATTAATTGTTAGCAAAAGTGAAAATGACGTCAAATAATATCTTCATGGTTTTCGCGTCAAGAAAATTGGTATGTTTTGACTTTGAGTACTTATTTCGATCCAATATTTAAATTAGACACTACATAAGGGTACTTACAACATTTGTTATTTGAAAAGAAAAATTGTTAGCACTAGTAAAAATGACGTTAAATATCTTCTCGGCTTGCGTGTGTCGAATACCTGATAGGGTCTTGCTAGAAAAAGAAGACTTACACACAATTCGTCTAGAAAGGCACCTGCAAGTAGCAACACCTATTAAAATTGTAATCTTTAAATACTTTACCACATTTTAAGTTTTTTTTTATACTCCAAATGGAACAAATAAAGGAAGATCGAAGGTTATACACTATGTATCAAATATAAATTGCTTAAATATCACAAAATCAAGTAAAATTTAGTGATTAAAGTAGTTAAAATAAAACTTGAGATTTGTAGTTTGAATTTTCATGTTGTAACAATTTTTTACAACTATTAATGTAATCCAAAGTTTGTCTTACGAGACACTCATGCAACCCTATTGATATCTTCACAACCTCCTAGCTTTTTAAATCTCAAGTTATAAAAAATTTTCCAATTTAATAAAAAACAAAAATTTATTTGACTATTTTTTGACTAGTGTAGTACTTCCTCCGTTCTAAAATACTTGTTATATTTTAGTTACGGGTACTATTTATCGTTTAAGTTTATTTTATATATTGCGGTTAATGTGTAATTAAAAATATAGTCAAGTGGGATCTTGTTTGAATCGTCTAATCGTATACTTTTATTATATTAATTTTTTATAATGTTTAGTTATGTAGATAAATAAACAAAATAACACATTGAATTGCGTAAAAAGTCAAATGTCGCAAGTATAATGAAGAAGGAAGTACCCATTATTCGACTATTTTTTTGCTAGTGTGTATTGAATATTCAACTCTATCATTTTCCTAGTATATTAATAATCTGAAAATTAATTTTTTTCGTTTGTGTATCTCTCACTCAACTATATTCATCATTTAACTATATTCATCACCAATTCACCACTACAACAAATTTATTTTTTTGCTACATTGGATTTAATGATATTAAAAAAATACCACTACTTCATATTTTTAGTGTAATAATTATTAGTTTTTATTTTAAGTTCCACCATAAAGTGATTTAGCGACACTTAATTTGGTCTTTAGTGGTATATGTAATTGTCAGTTTAGTTTATAGTGACATTTGTGAGAAATGTCATTAGATCCTATGTCGCTAAAAGCTTTAGTGTGACTTTTTAATATGCCGCTAAAGGCTCTAATAAATATCACTAAATCCTCTATATATATTATAAGAAATTTGAAATAGCGACATTTAAATTAAATGTCGCTAAATACATCCTACTAAAAGCAAATTATATTGTTGTGCACCAAAATTGCCTTCGTGTTTAACTATATTCATCAAAGACTTTGGATGGCTAGTAACCTATTCAATGAACGTAAAGAACAATTGCCTTCGTGTTTAACAATGGTATCTCGGAGATTTGACAACCCTCATTACATCAACATTAGAACTGTCTTGAACATTTTGGTGTCCCGGAGCAAAATTTTAAAATGGAGCCTTAAACAATATCAATATTTTTGATGTCAATAAAATAAAAGTAGAGTCAGTAAACTTATTAATAAAATTAAGTAGAAGTATAACTACTGAAATGACTAAGAAGTAGCAGAAGGTAGTTTTGTCAGTAGCACTAGAGTTGTCTCACGTCTAGTTAAATTTAAGTATAATTACTATCAGGTAGATAAAGAGCCTTTGGTTTTATTGATTAGTTAAATTTAAGATAGACTGAAATTACTAATTTTTAGTCGAACTTTAATCAATCTTAAGTACATTAGATTTCAAATTAATTTTAGACAACCATCTTTTTGAGAGTTTACTTGTGGAACATTATTGGTCATCCTCTTAAGTCTAGATCGAGTAAGGTCCTCATCAAGATTTCAAGAGTGTAAAGACAAAGAGTTTTTTGGTACGGCTGCTGTATGAGAAAATAAAAATATACTTCACAAATTTCATAAAATAACTATTATATTTTTCTTCAATAATTATCGACCACTTAGCAACTAATTATATGGTGATTTGGATTGCGCTTTAAAAAGGATCGGTAGACTATCCATTTATATATAAGGTGTGTCTTTTATTCATGGGAGTCTATTTGCTAAGAATTCCACAATTAAGCGTGCTTAGTGGGGAGCAATTTTAGGATGGGTAACCTCCTGAGAAAATTTTCACGAGTGAGGTCAAAATGCGCTTAAAAGACTTGTGTTTGTTTGTGGGGCTAATATTTAGTCTCTATTAGCTGGTTTGACCACCCCATCCTCTATTTATATCAAAATAAGTTAAAATTGTTCAATAAGCTAATTTGCCAAACACTCCCTAAATCTAAAAAAAAAATTAGATTGAATTTTGAAATGAAAAGTAATGGACCATTTTGGAAATAAAATTTTCAAAATTTTCTATCATGAGTAGAGGTGTTCAACGGGGCGGGTCGACCCAACGGGTCAAGGGACGGATCACATTTTAACGGGTCATTAGCGGGTCGGGTCAATATCGGGGCGGGTCATTAGCGAGCCTTGGTGTAAAGGGTCGGGTCGGATAATTATAAGAATTAATTGCGAAAAAAAATTTGCCACTTTTTTTTTATTTTTAAATGATATTATTATAAACATAAGTGGATCGACCCAACGGGTCATAAAATATAATAAAAATTTATTTTTATTAACTTTTAAAAAATGGGTCAAAGTGGGTCGGATTTAAACGGGCTTGATCCGTCCCGCCCCGTTTAATATTTGACACGACCCGCCCCGACCCGGCCCATTTAAATTTTGATCCGACCCGCCTCGTTGAACACCTCTGATCATCATGAGTATTAACTATTAAGTGATAATGCTCTCATGCTAAAATATGTGGTGCAAAACTTATGTAGTGAAGAATCAAATTTCTCTACCAACCAAAAAAATATCCACTTGTAGAGTTAAGACTACAAACTTCTATAAATAACACCATAAACTAAAATATTTTTCATCCTCAAAAACCCAAATTCATCATTTTAAATTAAATACTCTTACGAGAAAAAAAATGCAATATTTTACTTCATATTGGCAACTAATTTGTTTTATTATTTTCTTTGTACTAACTTTGATTCCTACACTCTTAAGTGCACTAACATTGAAAAAAAATAAAAATGTGAAACATAATTGTTCACTACTTCCTCAACCACGAGGGGCGTTACCATTTATAGGGCACTTACATCTCTTAGGAGGTAAACAAATCATAGCTCGAACCCTCGGCGCCATGGCCGATGAGTGTGGGCCAATCTACTTGCTCCGACTCGGCCAACAACGAGCCGTTGTGTTGTGTTCACATGAGATGATAAAAGAATGTTTCACAAATAATGATGCAGTAACAGCAACACGGCCTAATATGGCTTTTAGTAAACATATTGCTTATGATTACGCATCTTTCGCCATTTCTCCTTATGGAAAATATTGGCGTGATATTAGAAAGATTTCAACCGTCGAGCTTTTATCTAACAAAAGACTCGAACAAATGAAACATGTTCGAAATGCTGAGATAAATTCTTTCATCAAATATTTGTTTAAGGAATGTCGAAAACATGTTGAACGTAACATTTTACAAAGTGATGTGATTTCACTTTGTAAATGGTTTGAGTACAATAGTTTTAACATTGTTATACGTATGATAGTAGGGAAAACATTTTCTCCTGATGCATACGAAAAAAATGGCACATTTCCATCGCAATTTAAAAAGTTAATTGGTAAGGCGACATATGTTGCTGGTGTTGCTATTCCTTCCGATTTTGTGACATGGTTAGAATGGTTCGATTTTATGGGATATATTAAATGTATGAAGGATATTCATAAGGGAGTTGATATGATCATTGGACATTGGGTTGAAGAGCATATACAAAAAAGGAAAGAACAAGAAAATGGTAGTTATGAGGATGGAGATTTCATAGATGTGTTATTGTCAAACATAGGTGAAGGATGTATCATGTCCGGCTATACTAGAGAGGTCGTCATCAAGGCAACATCATTGGTAATTTATTTTCATTTTAATTATCTATTAAAAAGTAGGGAAATTTCATATGGTAACCTTGAGGTTTTGGGTTTTCCACGTGGTAACCAAAACTTTTAAAAAGCCACGCTGTAACCCTGAGGTCACGTAATTGTTCCACCGTGACCTTTTTGCACATAAAAACGTTAACAAACGTTAATTTTGAAGCTTTAAGGCTAATGTACGTCTATTTATGCAACTCACCATTTCAAATGCCATCAGTTTCAACCTTTTTCCCCAAAACATAAACCCTAACTTTACTATCTTTCATCCAAATCATATTTTTGTCCCGCAAATCCAAAAATGGTAGAATTAGGGTTTATATTTTGGGGGAAAATGTTGAAACTGATGGCATTTTAAATGATGATCGTAAAAATAGCCGTGCAACAACCTTAAAGCATCAAAATTAACGTTTGCTAACGTTTTGCTAACGTTTTATGTGCAAAAAGGTTACGGTGGAACAATTTGGTAAACCTCAGGGTTACCGTGTGGATTTTTTAAAAGTTTTGGTTACCACTTGGAAAACCCAAAACCTCAAGGTTACCACGTGGAATTTCCCAAAAAAATAAGATATCGGCTCTGATTCCATCAGTTACGGAAAACGACTAAATTTCAACATAGTCATAGTCATATGCATAGGAAACATCATTGAAATGCGTATTTTCATAAGTGTATCGTTTGACATAGAGTTTTTGGTAAATTAGCTTATTGGGCAATTTTAGCTTATTTTGACTCAAATAAATGGTTGAATGGTCAAACTATTAGTATTTAGTAAATAAGTTAGTTGAAACAATTTATTGTTACACAGTTGTAAATCAGCTAATTTTGAACAAGTTGCTTTTAGTAGCGAGTTCAAAATCAGCTAGTCAAACTAATTGATAAAATCAGTCGGTTAAATTAGTCACTCCAATCACCAACTAGGTATTAGTTATCAGTAGTTTGAAGCACCCTAGTAGTATAGTCGATTAAAATCAAATGCTTAAAGTTACTAGTTTATGTGCCGTAAAATTGATAGGAGCATTGCTTTGTGACAACATTGACTCAGATCCAAGTAACATTAAGCACTTTTTTTATCTATAAAGAATAATTACACATTTGCATTTTGATTGATATTTTTTTATATTAATAACCTCATTTGATTTTGTCCTAAATCCTCTCTCGACTTTAAAAACATGATGTTTAACTTTGTTTAATATGAATACAGATATTACTATTGACTGGGTCGGAAAGCACCTCGATCACATTAACATGGGTTGTGTCACTACTAATTAATCATCCAGACGCCCTAAAGAAAGCCCAAGAAGAGTTGGACCACAATGTTGGTAAAGAAAGATGGGTAGAAGAATCAGACATACCAAATCTACCGTACCTACGAGCCATCGTAAAGGAAACACTTCGTTTGTACCCACCATCACCGTTGGCGGGTCCAAGAGAGGCGTCCGAAGATTGTTATATAGACGGCCACTTAATCCCAAAAGGAACTCGCATAATAGTCGATATTTGGAAAATACATCGTGACCCTCGAGTGTGGTCTAGGCCAAATGATTTTCGGCCAGAAAGGTTCCTTGTGGAGAATACGAATATTGATTATAAGGGGGTATGTTTTGAGTACATCCCTTTTTCTTTGGGTAGGAGGGCTTGTCCCGGGATGACTTTTGGGTTACAAGTGGTGCACTTAACTTTGGCCCGTTTGATCCAAGGATTTGATTTTCGGGCCGAGAAAAGTGGCCCAATTGATATGTCAGAGGCTTTAGGCCTTGCTATGCCAAGGAAAAGCCCATTACATGCTATTCTTGCCACCCGGATGCCTGTTGAGATGTATGATGCCTTCTAAATCCACTATGATAATAATATGATCTACAAGAACTTCTTTCCGAGAAATAACTTTAAATAATTAGTTTATATACTAATAATATTGTATTATGTGTGGTTTAAGTGTAGAGTGCCTAAGTTGAGAGTAACACACAAGATTATGATCCTCAGACTCTGTTTATAGTTTTTTACGAGCGGGATACATTAGGTAAGATGATTATGATATATTATGGTTGAAAATCGTAGTTTTTTTAATTTAAAAAATTGAGTACTATTTTAGATTCTTTAAGATGTGATTATTTTATGGTAATATATATTTTAATTATGTTAATGCGATTAATTAATTATAGAATATTATATTGAGGATTGTAAATGCGAAATATTTCCACAAATAAATAAGCAATATTGTAGACCTGGACAAACCAAACTGGTATAGAAAGGTCTGGTCCGATCAAATCTGGTGGTTTAAAAAGAAACAAAAGTTACTATAAAAAATTTATCTCACACAATTTTGAATGCCAATTTTATTTTAACTTCATATATTAATCGTTGAGCTTCATTGACTAGCTAATTTATTTATGACTCCCTCGTTTTTCTAATGCACAAATTTTTACTTGAAATCGTCTATACAATATACGTCTTAAGTTTTGGGGTTGGCCCAATTCATAAATTTAAAAAAAAATTAATTGGTGATTTTGTAAGTTAAAAAAGAGATATGGGTTGGGCTCTTGAGAGACGTCTATACTATAGACGGTCTCTCAAGAGAGTCTCTTAATTGGTTTTGTTAGAGCAAGCTCCAAATCGCCCTTGAGTGGAGGGTCTTCGAGATGCCGTAGTGTGAGTGCGATGAAGAACAAGGGGATGAAGAGGCTTGATCGTGGCATAGGAGAGTGTGGCATGATCAATGATCATGCTTAAGTGATGCTAGCAGCAGCCTTGATGGAGCACTCGACCAGTCGAGCTAGGAGAGCAAGGTCGAGCATCATGGGGGCAGTCGGCAGCAACACAGTGGCTTTTGGACTGTTGCTCGACCAGCCGAGCATTATGGGTTGGGTTGAGCAGCTGGTCGAGCGGTAGTTAGCGGGAGAAAAACGCCTGTTCTGTTTTAATTGTCCGGGTTGTGGGCTTTAAGCCCTTTTGTGCTAGGTCTTTCTAATTAGTCTTGGGGCTATATAAGGGTCCTTAGAACATTAGGAGAGTAAGTGGGAGAGGCAAATACATGTGAGATACTAGGGCATAGGCCATAAGAGTGCTCTTCTTGTATTGTTGTCTTTGCGTGGAGTTTCACCATTAAAGGTGAAACCTTTATGAGTTAAGAGTGATCTCTTAACTATTGTGAGTTGAGTTATTAGTGTAATGTTGATTATATTAATGATAAGATACTTTATTTGAGGGGAAGGTATCCTTTGATACCTCATAAACACTTGTGATTGTTGTTTGTTGTTCTCTTGGTTATTGCTCTGTTTTTTCTTTCTCTTTTTCTACCATAGTTCTACCATTTGAGGGTCCAAGAACTCCTCTTTCAGGTTTTAAACTAGTGCATTGACTAATTTGAAAACTTATTAATAAAATATTGTATTCATTAAACACAAATTGTAATGTAAAAGTATTGCTCCAAAATTGTTTAAGACGCTTGTGAATAATAAATCTTTTTATTCAAAAATATAAATTATGTTCTCATTTAATGATTTGAATTGGGATAGAAGGAAGGATAAAATTATATGGGTCTAACATTGCATCCTCTTCAGTTTAGACGAGTATGGTATGAATTTATTGAATAATAGGTGGATTTGGGTATGAACAGTTAACCCACCATTGGTAGTGGGTGCCGCCCCACCCCATACCCACTCGATTCTCCACATCAGGGCCGTTTCTGAGGGTAGTTTTGAGGTGCAATCGCCTAGGGCCCAGCTCATGAAGGAGCCCAAATTAAGTTAATCCTTATTATTAAAAATTGTATTTGCATAAATAGCTTCTAACGTGGATCGAACTTACAATATTGAGTTTCTTATTAATTAAGCGCATGATCATCAAACTACATTTAAAAAAACGAACTGAAACTTTACCTCTATAAGGGCCCTTTTTCTACTTTTTGCCTAGGGCCCGAACATTATTAAGAACGGCACTGCTCCACATATCTGCTAGCGCTATATCTACAATGTACTACCTAACATCAATTTTATACTATATTTTTATCAAAAACTAATAAACTATTGATAGAAAAAAGGAAAATTTACCTAAAATAATCTAACATATTCATGATTTTCTTACTATAATCTCACCTGTTGATTAACCATGAATAATTCCAACTTTAAGGGGTGTTTGCCTGGAGTAAACTTGGATAACCCGATGAACTGCTATAATAAGTAATTCACCAAAAAAGTAAACTAAAAATTAATTGAAAATTCGAGAATAAAATTGAAATTTTACTTAATAAATTATAAATAACAAAAAAAATCTCATAAATTTTTTTGAACTTTTCTAAATATTTTTTTTGACATTTTTTTTAATTTATCTTTTTTCTTTAAAAAAATAAAACTTGCTATAGCAAGTCATCCGGTCACCGGGTTTGCTCTAGGAAAATACCCCTCAAAATTGAAATTATTCATGCTTAATCAATAGATGAAATTATTGTAGGAAAATTATGTATAGGTTGGATTATTCTTGATAATTTTTCCTAGAAAAAATTAAAGATATTAATTTTATCTTTTACATTGCAAGGTTCTTATAAATTTAGATATATAATTAAATTTATAGGGAATTTATACAAAATTAGATATACAATTAAATCTGTTAGGAAATGTGATGTATTTACAGTGTGCATGTAACGCTGGCAGGACTAAGTGAGTGAGGCGGGTTTATGTGGGTATGGTGGGTGGGCAGATGTGGGTTATGGGTATGAAAACTATGCCTAACACGAATAAGTAGTAGGTATAAAAATTTTTAGTGGATATAAATATGAAAGAAATATATACCGCACCCCCGGTTCTCATTTTTCCAAGTTATTGAATTACTTCCTCCTATCTAAAATACTCGCACCTGATTGTAATATATTATATGAAAAAATATCACTATTAATATCAGTTATAAGTATAATCATACAATCTAATAAAAAGAATGTAAAATTTTACGTGTCATTTCCATATTGATTTTCCATATAAAAAATTTTTTATCAATCATCATATCATCATACAATCTAATAAAAAGAATGTAAATTTTCAGGTGTCATTCCCATATCGATACAATCTAATCAAAAGAATGTAAAACTCCACGTGTCATTCTCGTATTGATTTTCCATATAAAGAAATTTTTACCAAAGTTAATATCAATAGTTCCCTAATATTTGAGTAGTATATCCACTACAACAAATTTAAATTTTTCCGACATTAGATTTAGTGACATTAAAAAATGTCACTATATTGGGTGTAAATATTTAAGGGAGTAAGAAAAGTCAAAGTAAGAAAATGAAGTTGATAAATGAGAAATTAGTGAAATTTGATTGTTCTAGAGGTGGAAGAATTGTTGCAAAGTAATGAAAAATGAAGGAAGTTCTCAAATTTGTGGGGTAATATTTATTCTAGGTGAGGATGGAGCAATATATTACCTCCATAATAAGAGAAATTATCTTTTTTTTCACTTTTATACTGATAGCATATAATTACATCTCTATTTAAAATTTATATTTATATATATTTTTATATTAATAACTTCGTGCATCGTAGGATTTACTATACTAGTATAATAGAAAAGGTAGAGCTATAATGCTTGTTTTTGTCTTTGTCAATTGTGAGTCTTGGAAGGGATAGGATAGAAGTATGCACCACACATTCTTGAGGGTCGTCCTAAAAATTATTGCAACGTTGTTTAAAACGTGTATATCCTTGCTACATGATCTCGTTTCAAATCTATTTCCATCATATGGGTCAACACTGTCTGATTTAGTCTGATTTGACACTAAAATCAGACCAAATCAATAACTTTAGTCTGAAAATTTCTCAGACCGAAACGGACCGTTTAAATCACAAGACCAAACAGTTTTATAACGGTCTGGTCTGGTCTAATCTACGATTTTTTATTTTTATATTTTTATCCAAATTAATACATGTATTTATGCAAATATTTCACACCTACAATTAATAAATATAATAATTTGTAATTAGTTGATAACATCAACATCATTCAAGTATATATTACTATATAAAAATAACTACATTTTAAAATATCTAGGTAGCAACTTAATTTTTTAAATACAAAATTATGATTTTCGATCGGTTTACGGTCCGGTCTGGTCTGAAAAATAAAAAAACAGAGACCAGACCGTTAACCGTAATTTAATTTGAAAAAAAAAACAGACCAGACCATTTAAACCGTAGACCAGACTAAATACTAAAATTTCAGTTTGATCCCGTTTAATTTACGATTTAGACCAAACTTTGTTCGGCCCTATTCTTCCATCATCTTACTTTGAGGCTTTAGAATTATTGAGGTATATTTTTTTGAATTATTTGATAAAATTAACTTGAAATTTGAGGATTTTCAAAATTATTGTTAAATTATTTAGGAGTTATAGTTCTTAGTCACTTATTAAGTTATTATTTTTAAAAAGTCGTTACACGATGTAAACACAGCGACACAGTGTGTCAGTTTAATTGTTAGCAACGGTGAAAATAATGTTAAAGATCTTCTAATTGGTTTGCGCGTCAAGAAAATGGTTGTTTTGAGTACTTATTTCGATCGGATATATATATTAGACGCCCTATAATGGTAATTGCGACATTTTTTTGAAAGGAAAAATTGTGAGCAGCGGTAAAAATAATGTTAAACATCTTTTCGATTTGCGTGAAGAATATCTAATAAGGTTTTGCAAGAGAAAGATTACTAACACACAACTTGCAACACCCATTAAAATTGTAATCTTTGAATACTTTACCACATTTTTACTTTTTTAATAAATAAGATCAGAAGGTTATACACTATTTGTAAAATATAAATTGCTTAAATTTCACAAAATCAGGTACAGTTTAATGACTAAAGTAGTTAAAATAAAATTTAAGGTTTGTTGTTTGAATTTTCATGTTGTAACAATTTTTTCACTACAAGAAAAAATGTTTTTAGCAACAAGTTTTCGCAACGGCAGAATTTTTGTTGTTGCGAAAAATAAAAGGTTGTTGCGAAATAAAAATTTGTTGTTAATAGTTGTTGCAAAATATGATAATTTGGCTTCCCTCCCATTCCAATTAGGGCGGGTGTTTAAAAATTTTTGGCTCAATTTTTTGTAACAACGTTTTTATTGCAATTAAATATTAGTGTGTACAGCAACGAATATTGTTGTTGCAAAATATAAACTAAGTAATTAGCAACAACTCTGCAACGACGTTTTTCGTTGCAAAAACTTTATTTTACAATGACTTCTCATATTTTGCAACGACTTTTGTCGTTGCCAAAAACACATTTTTTTGTAGTGTTTAAAACTAACAATGTCACAAAAAGTTTGTCTACAAGACACTCATGCAACCCTATTGATATCTTCACAACCTCCCAGCTTTTTAAGTCTCAAATATAATAAATTTTCCACTTAAATTAAAAAACAAAAAGTTATTTCACTATTTATTTGCCAGCCGAGTTTTCTGAGAGTCTCTCTAGGAGACGTCTCTCATGTTTAATCTACAAAGCTTAATGTATATTTTTATTCTAAATTTTTTTTATAGGCCAATCTAATTAGATTGGTCTCTTAAAAAGACCGTCTCTCACAAGAATTTGTATTTTTTTACTGATGTACGTATTCGACTACTTTTATGCTCGTGTGTATTGAACATTCAACTCTATCATTTTCCTAGTATATCAATCATCCGAAAATTAAATATTTTTTTTTGTGTGTCTGTCACTCAACTATATTCACCACAAAAAATAGTAATATGTGATAGGGGAGAAAATTTTGAGGTAGATAATAAGAATGAAAATATTTAAAACTAAAAGTTTCACCTTTAATTTCATAATATTTATCTTTTAAACCACTGGCCTTTATATTACATTTTTTTTTGAAATTATATTACATTTACTTTAAAAACATCATCGTCATCATGCTAAATCATATGCATTTCTTATCTCACAAATTGTTAGAGACGATTTATTTGAGAGACGCATTATATATATGGGCTAATTAACCCAATTAATACAACTTAAAGAGGAAATGAGAATGTGGACTTCATGTTTGAGGTTGTCTCTCTGAGAGCAGTCTCTTATAAGAGTAGTTGTTCTTATTCATATAAAGTCGCACATAAAGTTTACTACTAAGCCTTCAATATATCTTCATGCCTAACTTTAATGTTGTAACCTACTATTGCTTATACATTTTTAGCTCTTACATTCATCACACCTTTGCAACAAAATCACAATCTAATATTTTAATTTGTATTATTGTTGATGAAAGTGTATAAAATAACATTATAAAATTCGATAGTGTAATTTAAGGGACTGCGTGTATAGTACGCAACCCCACAGCTAGTTTACTTTAAAAACATCATCATCATCATGCTAAAATATGTGGTGCAAAATTATATGTAGTATATAATCAAAGTTCACACGTACCAATTAAAAAAAATATCCACTTGTAGAGCTAGACTACAAACTTCTATAAATAACACCATAAACTAAAATATTTTTCATCCTCCAAACCCAAATTCATCATTTTAAATTAATTACTCTCACGAGAAAAAATGCAATATTTTACTTCATATTGGCAAATAATTTTTGTAATTATTTTCTTTGTACTAACTTTGATTCCTACACTCTTAAGTGCACTAAATTTGAAAAAAAAATAAAAATGTGAAACATAATTGTTCACTACTTCCTCAACCACGAGGGGCGTTACCATTCATAGGGCACTTACATCTCTTAGGAGGTAAACAAACCATAGCACGAACCCTCGGCGCTATGGCCGACGAGTGTGGGCCAATCTACTTGCTCCGACTCGGCCAACAACGAGCCGTTGTGTTGTGTTCATGGGAGATGATAAAAGAATGTTTCACAAATAATGATGCAGTTACACCAACACGGCCTAATATGGCTTTTAGTAAACACGTTGCTTATAATTACGCATCATTCGCCATGTCTCCTTATGGAAAATATTGGCGTGATATTAGAAAGATTTCAACTGTTGAACTTTTATCTAACAAAAGACTCGAACAAATGAAACATATTCGAAATGCTGAGATAAATTCTTTCATCAAATATTTGTTTAAGGAATGTCGTAAACATGCTAAACATAACACGTTCCAAAGTGGTGTGATTTCACTTTGTAAGTGGTTTGAGTACAATAGTTTTAACATAATTATACGTATGATAGTCGGAAAAACATTTTCTCCCGATGCATACAAAAAAAATGACACACTTCCATCACGATTTAAGAAATTAATAGGTAAGGCGACATATTTTGCTGGTGTTACTATTCCTTCTGATTTTTTGACATGGTTAGAATGGTTCGATTTTATGGGATATATTAAGTGTATGAAGGATGTTCACAATGGAGTTGATATTATCATTGGACATTGGGTTGATGAGCATATACAAAGAAGGAAAGAATATGAAAATGGTGGTTATGAGGATGGTGATTTCATGGATGTGTTATTGTCAAACATAGGTGAAGGATGTGTCATGTCCGGCTACACTAGAGAGATCGTCATCAAGGCAACGTCGTTGGTAATCTATTTGCATTTTAATTATCTTTTAAGAAATAAAGATCGATAGCTCTGATTCCATAACAAATATGGAAAACAACTAAATTTAAACATAGTCATAGTCATATGCATACGCAACATTACTAAAATGCGTATTTTCATAAGTGTATCGTTTTACCATAGAGTGTTTGGTAAAATAGCTTATTGAGCAATTTTAGCTTATTTTGACACAAATAATTAGTTGAATGGTCAAACTACAAAATGCTAGTATTTGGTAAATTAGCTGGTTGAAACAACTTATTATTACATTGTTGTAAATCAACTAATTTTGAACAAGTTGCTTCTGACAGCGAGTTCAAAATCAACTAGTCGTTAACAATTGATAAACTCAATCCGTTAAATTAATCACTCCAATCACGAACCAACAATTAGCTATTAGTAGTTTGCAAAGCATCGTAATAGTATCGTCAGTTAAAATCATATACTTAAAAATACTAATATATGTGTCGGTTAAATTGATAGGAGCATTGCATTGATAAAGCATTGACTCAAACCCAAGCATCATTAAGCACTTTTTTGATCTATAAAGAATAGCAACCCATTTGCATTTTGATCAATATTTTTTTATAATCTCAACATAATATTTGATTTTGTTCTAGATCCTCTCCGATTATAGAAATATGATATATAACTTTGTTTAATATGAATACAGATACTACTATTGACTGGGTCCGAAAGCACCTCGATCACATTATCATGGGTTGTTTCACTACTACTTAACCATCCAGAGGCCCTAAAGAAAGCCCAAGAAGAATTGGACCACAATGTAGGTAAAGAAAGATGGGTAGAAGAATCAGACATACCAAATCTGACATACCTACAAGCCATCGTAAAGGAAACACTTCGTTTGTACCCACCATCACCATTGGCGGGTCAAAGAGAAGCGTCCGAAGATTGTTACATAGATGGCCACTTAATCCCAAAAGGAACTCGCATATTAGTCGATATTTGGAAAATTCATCGTGACCCTCGAGTGTGGTCTAGGCCGAATGATTTTCGACCAGAAAGGTTCCTCGTGGAGAATACAAATATTGATTATAAGGGGGTATGTTTTGAGTACATCCCTTTTTCTTTGGGTAGGAGGGCTTGCCCCGGGATGACTTTCGGGTTACAAGTGGTGCACTTAACTTTGGCCCGTTTGATCCAAGGATTTGATATTCGGGCCGAGAAAAGTGGCCCAATTGATATGTCAGAGGCTTTTAGGCCTTGCTATGCCAAGGAAAAGCCCATTACATGTTATTCTTGCAACTCGGATGCCTGTCGAGATGTATGATGCCATGTAAAGCTACAATAATATGATCTACAAGAACAACTTTTCGTGAGACAACCTTAAAATAAGAATCTTATATATAATAATTATAGTATTCGGGCTAATCAACTCATGTATTAGGACTATCTCATTGTTACACTGTGTCACACAAAAAATTATGCGAATGTTAACGTTTAAGTTGCTAATAATATTATCTTTTCCTCCCTTGAGATTGCTAAATATTTTCTTAAGAGTTTTCACATACAAATGTATAATGTAACATTGTAGAGAAATATTCCTTTTGGTGTCTTTGTGTTTGCTAAATTTTATGTTCTTACATGACATCGTTTATGGAGAAATAAATAAATTTAACAGTTATAAGAGGAAAAATTAAACAATCTATGCGATCTTATCTTTTAATTGTGTTTTGTTTTCTAGTTTATATAACCCGTGCAAATGCACAGATTTTTAAATACGTTAATATTTTAATAAAATTTTAGATTGCAAACTGTATTGCACATTTTTTATAAAATTCAAAATTGTAGTTATGGTAGTCTAACGACATAAATAACTGATTTTAATGATCAATTAATTGAATTTTATGTCATTTAATTTTAAATATCATTTAATGGAAAAAGAGCTATTATGTACTTCAAGTAATTTCCTAAATTGTTGTATAATTTTATACACAGTGTAACTTTGCAGTATAATTTTCTAAATTGATGTATAATTTTATACACAATGTAATTTTGCAGTATAATTTTCTACATTGTGTAATTCCAATTACACTGAAATAATTGTAATTTATTCATTAGTATAATTTTCTATGCAATGTAATTCCAAAATTTTATCATACACATATAATGTTCTACAATACATTATATATTTCCCATTTTAATTTTTCAAAGGTGCATTAATTACAATTGTGTAATTGGAATAATTGTGATTTATTGTATCCATTAATGTATGAGTTTTCCAAAAATATAAATTTTTGAAAAGGCAAGTGTCAAAAATGCAAATCAATCAAATTCCATTAATGCTTACCAACGAAAAAAGACAAATGACATACTCACAATTAAACTTCTTTTTTGCTATTATACAGTAAAATTAATAAAATTTATGAGTTTTTTTTTTTTTTGAAGATTAAAATTTATGATTGTAATTACTACTAGTTTCATAAAATTAATGGGATAGAGGAGTATTAATTAATCAAGTTACTCATATGGTATACAAAGGCTAATCTTCACGTAGGGTGTAACTATTTAAATTTTAATTCTTGTATCCCATTTGTGTTGTTATTGCTATAACTATAAATCCCGTTTTTTTCATCGTTATTTTTTAAAAATATGATTTTTGATTCAAAGTCACCTCCCTTGTAAGGTAGAGTTAGAAATTTAAAGGTTTGCATATATTTTTTTTTTTACCAATTTTACAAATTAAAATGTCAATTTTAAAAGTCAAAAGACCAATTTAAAGACTTAAAAGAACAATTTTAATGATTTAAAATTGACTTTTTTAATCATGGTTAATGACAATTTCATGACTTAAAATTTCAATTTCAATACTTAAAAAACCAATTTTAACTCTTAAAAGACGAATTACTAGACTTAAAATTTTCATTTCAACTTTAAAGTAGAATTACTAGACTTAAAATTTTCATTTCAACTTTAAAGTAGGATGACTAAAACATTGATGTTTATGTTAAAAACTTTGAAATTGATCTTTTAAGTCTTAAAATTGGATTTTAAAGTCTTGGAATTGTCCTTTTAAGTCTTAAAATTAGTATGTCAAAATATTCTAAAAAAACTTATTGTGCATGGGCTGGCTGCATAGATAAGGCAGTCTCACAGGAGATTTTATGTTTGTAAAACTAGCTCAAAACTAAGGTTTTCAATTGGGTCGGATACAAATCATGCCGGGCTTAAGCAAATATCGACCGGGTTCGATAATGCGAGTTTTACACAGGAAAGCCTGACCTATTTTTATTACTAAAACTATTATAATCCACACTGATCAATTATTATAATAATTAGATTGTAGAAATGTTAGTAACCATCATTAGCATTGTCATTTATAATAACTAAATCCATCATTTATCCTATTTATACAAAGGCCTACTTTCGACCCTGATTAAGCTATTTTATAGCCCATTTCATTTTCATTGTAGTTAGAGGTGTTCAACGGGGCGGGTCAACCCAACGGATCAAGGGTCGAGTCACATTTTAACAGGCCATCAGCGAGTCAGGGTGGATAACAGGCCAGGTCATTAGTGGGTCTTTGTCTAAAGGGTCGGGTCGGATCGGATAATTATAAGAATTGGTTGTAAAAAATATTTTAACACTTTTTTTTATTTTTTATATGATATTATTATATACGTAGTTGAATTGAACCAACGTCCCATAAAATATAATTTAAAAAATTATTTTATGAACTTTTCAAAAACGGGTCAAAGAGGGTCGTATTTAAACGGGCTTCGACCCCCCAGACCGTTTAGCATTTGACATGACCCGCCCCAACACCTCTAATTGTAGTAGAACTCGATTTCAGCCCAACTCATTTTCAACCCAATTCTTACAAAATCCTTCCAAAAACCGATCAGATAAGATCTCAAAATAGAAGTTGAGCCCATTAAACATCCTTACTCACGAGTCACGACCATGACTAAAAAAAACGGATTTATAGGTTGAAAGTTGGCCATGAATTAACCTCAACAAGAAATGTTAATGTACTACATATGAGGTACATGACCTACATTAGTGATGTGGCCATACAAAAGACATACATTCACAACTACCCCTAGAGGTCACTACTCACATAGTCACATGTATGTTCTATAAAATTGTGATGAAAAAGACTATCAACAAAAGCAAGCAAATCTTACACTTTCTAAACCAATCTTTAAGAAAAAAGAATCAAGAAAACTAAAGAAAATAATGGAAAACACAAAGAAAAATCTTCACATTGTGATGTTTCCATGGTTTGCATATGGTCATATTAACCCATTTATACAACTCTCTAACAAGCTTTCCTCCCATGGAGTCCAAATCTCTTTCTTTTCAATACCAGGTAACATCCCAAGAATCCAATCTTCCCTTAAAAACTGCCCTACAAACCAAATTATCCCCTTAACTATCCCTCCAATTGTAGGATTATCCCCCAATTTTGATAGTAGTACAGACATTACAAATCAAACAGCTGAACTTCTGAAACTTGCACTTGATCAAATGAAACCCCAAGTTGAATCATTACTTTTGAATCTTAAACCCCAGATTGTTCTATTTGATTTTGCTCATTATTGGCTTCCTTCAATGGCGGCTCAGATGAATATTAAAGGGGTTAATTTCAGTGTTTTTTCTGCTGTTGCGAATTCTTATCTTACTGTTCCATCAAGAATGGCGGATTCTGGAAAATCGCCGAGTATTGAGGATTTGAAGAAGCCTTCAAAAGGGTTTCCAGAAAGTTCTTCGAGTACTTCAATGAAAACGTTCCAGGCTCGAGATTTTCAGTACCTTTTCAAGAGCTTTAATGGCGGGAAATCTGTTTTCGAAAGAATTATGAACTTCACAAAAGCATGTGATTCAACGATTTATAAGTCTTGTACTGAAATCGAAAGTCCGTATTTGGATTACATTCAAACCCAGATCGGAAAACCTTTGATTTTATCTGGGTGTTTTGTTCCTCAACCAGAATCTGGTGAATTAGAAGAAAAATGGCGGAAATGGTTGGAAAAATTTCCAGAAAAATCCGTCATTTTCTGCAATTTTGGAAGTGAAACATACTTGAATAATGATCAAATTAAAGAGATTTCAACTGGGTTAGAACTAACAAATTTACCCTTTTTCTTGGTTTTAAATTTTGGGATTAATCCAATTGATTCTGAAAAGAAATTAGAAGAATCATTACCAGAAGGGTTTAGAGAAAGAATCAAAGAAAGGGGGGTTGTTCATACTGGGTGGGTCCAGCAGCAGCTCATATTAGCACACAAAAGTGTAGGATGCTATCTTAATCATTCTGGATTTAGTTCTGTAATTGAAGGGATAGTGAATGATTGTCAATTAGTATTTGTGCCATTAAAGGGTGATCAATTCTTGAATTCTAAGCTTTTTAGTGGTGATTTGAAGGTGGGTGTAGAGGTTAATAGAAGAGATGAAGATGGGTATTTTGGGAAAGATGATATTTTGGAAGCAATAAAGATGATCATGGTGGATATTGATGAAGAACCAGGTAAATCCATTAGAGAAAATCATAAGAAATGGAAGAAGTTTTTCTTGAATAAAGAGATTGAAGATAGATATGTTGCAAATTTGGTCAAAGAACTCCATGATTTGGCTTACAAAGGTTAACAACAATAAAAATAAATAAGTGTTTGTTTAAAGGCACTCTTGCTACTTTGCTAGGGTTTTTTGTTAGGATTATGGAGTACTTAATAGGCTTCACAATAATAATAATAATAAATCAAAAAAATAAAAAAGGTGATGAAATGGTCTTGTATTAGAGTATTTTTTGCTTTTGTAAAAGTAGTAATGATAATGGTTGCTTTTGTGACAATTATGTGTTGCATTGTTGTGTACTTAGTTGTTTACAATTAGATATGTCAAATTTAGATTTGGACATAAAATTGACTAAAAGTTAAGGGGTTATGATTCAGATTTTTTAACTCGTGACCCGAAAATTAATCAACTTGAAACGTTTGAAATCATCATCATCATATATCTTGTATATCCCGCTCATAAAAGTTATAATTGTCTAAAAAGAGTTGGATGACAGCAAACAACACCCTTAACAAAGATATATAACTTAAGTGAAACCCAGATTGAGAATGACGTGCAAACTCAAGTTGAAATCATCATCATAATATCCAACATATCTCGCTCTTAAAAACTATATATGATGGTCTAAACTCTGGAGAGAGTTGGATAACTACAGGCCATACTCTAATTACAGAGACAACTTAGGTTGTGATATCCAAATTGAGAATGAGTTCAAATGAAAACAACGTACCCAAAATAAAAATGTTGAAATACAATTAGGAAAAGTACTTGAATTAGGTTTAGATTTTCTTGCGTACAAAATTCATTCAAAATTGTTATAGCACAAACGAACCACAATACTCTTGCAGTCTTGCTGGAGCAATTAAATTCTTAAATGACAACAATAAATCAAATTGTGTTGTCCCAACCCAATTACAGGATTTTCAGACAGTTAGATATATCCATTTCGTACAATTCATATAGTACTATAATTATTGTCTAGCTAGCAAAAATGTTAATAGTTGACGCAAAAATGTAACTTGATGGTATACAGCTAAATCAAAAAAATCTATAAAATACAAGAATCCACTCAACATGTTCACAACCACATTGATCATCATAGCCATGCATGAACGGTCACTTCAACCATAGATGAGAACTGAGAGATGAGAATATAGCAACAATAAGAGTTTAATGGTCCATCCTATTACCTAATGCCATTAAGTAGCTCCTATCTAGATAAATGTACAAAATCTTACTCTTATTAGTGTTAATACTATCATAGAAATTATTTCATTTTGTGAAATGTGCATCCCAAAATGTCTACAACACTATAATTTATTAGGGTAAATCATATAGCAATCGGCATATCACCCAGGTGAAAAAAATTTCTAAACAATGAAACACCATGGTGTTATGTTTATTTTGATAATGAATCATACTCATAGCATATAAAGTGGACATTCGAATTTTTAATTGAGACAATTGTCTATGAGATTACGATCACCAAATTGCAGAAAAATAGGTATCGAATTCATAAAGAACAAGCTGTTCATTCAGCACATGGATTCATAAAAATAAAATTCACAAAAATTAAGTTCAACTAAACAAACCCTAGTACTAATAACTAACATCTCCCTATATTTCTTCACAAATTTAATCAAAAAACCTAAAATTCTTGAGAAGCACTCCCGATTTCAGCCTTATCGCTTTTAGATTTAGTACTCTTAGGAAGCAAAACTGACTCAATTTTCGGCAAAACGCCTCCATTCGCAATAGTTACAGATCCTAAAAGTTTGCTCAATTCCTCATCATTCCTAACAGCCAATTGAATATGTCTTGGAATAATTCTATTTTTCTTGTTATCCCTAGCGGCATTTCCTGCCAATTCCAAAACCTGCAAATTGAAATCAAAATTCAATCAGAAAACACAAACCACAAATCATTTAAATAGCATATCAAGAGAGAATTAAAATTACCTCAGCAGCAAGATACTCAAGAACAGCAGAGAGATAAACAGGGGAACCAGAACCAACGCGATGAGCATAACGACCTTTCTTCAAGTATCGAGCGATACGACCAACTGGAAATTGAAGACCAGCTTTCGATGAACGAGAAACAGATTTTGCACCTCCTTTAGCCTTACCCCTGCCACTCTTTGCCGCAACAACTCCATCTTTGCCGGCCATTGTTGATGCTTCTTCTTGAATTGGTAGAAACTATAAAGAAAATGTGAGGATTTTGAGAATATGGTTATGGTTGTTCTTCGATGTGGTAATTGAGAGAGAGCGGGGGAAATGTATTTATAGGAGGCGACGGATGGATTCTATTGGTTGAATTAGGTGAACACGGATTGCCAGCGTGGATGTTGAGTTTAATTTTATGTGCGAAAGTTGAATTGCCCGCCTAGGTTTACAGTTTTTCAAATTTCAATTTTTTTAGCCTATTTTTGACTCAATTTAGTAATGTCTTGAATTATAAAACGGGTACGGGTCGATAGTACCTATTTTAGCATTTTTCATCTGGTTTTAGTTGAGGTCTTGCAGAATAAAAATTGTTACCTCTTATTTATAGAGAATGAGACATTTGTTTTTTGATATTATTCACTTATTATTCTTAATTTATATTTTATTCTTAATCTATAGATTAGAACATAATCAAGTGAGATTTTGTTTGATTCATCTCAATGCAAAGATTATTAATATTCAATTTTTATAATATTTCGTTATTTATAATAAGAGATATTAATCATTCAATAAATGCATTGGATAGTGTGAAAAAACAAATATCTCATTCCCTATGAATAGGAGGGAGTATATATAAAAAATTGACTTGATTTTTGTGTAATTTTCTCCTTTTGAGCGTATACTATATATTAAAAATATACTAGATTACTAGATAGATTCACGTGCCATGCACAGATAAAAAAGGTTAATTATTTCTGCTCCGTCTCATATAATTTGAAGCAAGGAGTGTTGAAGTGCCCATGTGTTACCCACATGTGAGTTGTCCCACATCGGAGAAAGAGAAGAGTATGCATCACTTTATATACTCAAGGAGAAACTCCTACTATTACTAATTGGTTTTAGTAGTGAACCTTCTTTGGGTTTATGAGTAAACTACTTTTTCTCCTCCTTGTTTGGGTTGCCCAGACCCATTTTCTAAATTCTATCATGGTATCAGAGCTTGGTTTGTTGTTGGAATTGGTTTTAGTAGTGAACCTTCTTTGGGTTTATGAGTGGACTACTTCTTCTCCTCCTTATTTGGATTGCCCAGACCCATTTTCTGAATTCTATCAAGGAGGAAGTGATTGTTTTTTAAGAAAAAAATAGATAATAGTAATAAATGAAGAGAGAAAATTAATTATGTGGTTAAAATTAAAAGATAGTTATGAGATTAAAAGAAAGTGGTGGATCATAGTCCAAAAATAGAATTGATGCAAATTATGTGAGACGTACCAAAATGGAAAATGCTGCAAATTAAATGAGACGGGTGAGTAGTATTTTAAAGAATATATTTATATACTAGTATATAAAACCCGTGCAATGCACGGATTTTATAGTGTAAACATCTAAAAAAAATTAGATTTTTAAAACAACGGGGAAAATATATGTTAACCTCTTAAGTTTAAATTTTTAATTTAAAGAGTAATATACTACAAAAATAAAATTTTAATTATGCTACAAAATTAAAACTTTAATTATGCTACAAAATAAAAATTTTATTTAAGATATCAAAGCTTTTGTGTTTTAAAATGCTAATAATATTATTATATTGTAGTTTATTTTATTTATAATTATTTTGAAGATTCTATGTTAATTATTTTGTGATTTGTTATGTTATTTAGTATATAATAAAATGATTTTAATAAATGCAAGTGTTTATCAATTATCAATCCATTTATACATATTTGTCTCATGCATTAATTAAATATCAATCAACGAAACAATTAAGAAAAAGTTTTCTCAATCAGTAAAAAAAGAAATACAAATGGCAATAAAATTTTAAAAGTGCAAGTTTTTTATTGCAAAAATCATAGTCAATCATCCTTCAATCTATGAAACTATATTGGGCAATAAATTACAAACAATGCAAAATCTCTACTAATAAGTATTCAGCCAATAAAAAAATTACACATATCAACATTATGTTAAATTGCCATTTGTTAACTTACATCAAAATTATTAGATTGTATGATATGTGTGTGTGTGTGTGAGGGGATTGTGTGTACAACGAATATTTAAAATATCTTTTCAATAAATTATGAAAATAATAAATGGTAAAACAAAATGTATTATGAATAACTTAAGTTTGTTTCAATAATTAAATGATTACAATTCACATTTAAAAATAAATTCAAAATGATTTATGTTAATAAAGCTTAATTATTTTTTTATTTGAATAATTGAAAGATTTTTTCAATTTTTTAAAAATGAGTCAAAATAATTACAAAGTTGGTCTCATTTTAAAGATTTTGAGAAAAAAAAACTGTTTGTATAATTTTTATTTAAAAAAAAAATTTAACGGTGAAATTATTCATTTAGTAAATAAAACTACTTTTTCTTTAAAAGCAAATAAAAAGCAGGTATTTTGCAATTGCATGTTAGTGAAAGTATGAAGTCAGGGGCAAACTATATCACTTTATCCCAAATTTCAAACTATGTCACTTTATCCCAAATTTCATACTATGTCATATTCTCCCAATTTTCAAACTATGTCATTTTATCCCTGTCAATTGGTTGTTTGACGAACAATTGGTCACTCTTCGACCTCTTAGCTAAAATATAGTAAAGTGAGATCTTATATTTGTTTTTTTTTAAATATATTTTTATGAATAGATATACTTTAATGTTTTTGATAAATTAATATAAATTTTTTTTTTATAATAAAACTTAATTTAATCTCATTTTATAGATTTTGAAAAAACATTACCGTTCTACAATTATTTTCTTAAAAAAATTTATTGTATAGGTGAAATGACCCATTTATTAAATGAAACTAATTTTTTAAACAAATAGAATTATATACTTCTAGTTAACAACTATTTTATAACTGAATTATTTTTGTATCATAATTAAGGTATAGTTAATAGTTTACTCATTTAATTTACTAAAATCAAAGTTACCCAAAAAAAATTTCTTAAAAAAGTGTATGCAAAACATTAAAGGTTTTGGAATTGACTTTTTTCTTAATTCTTACTATTAATGTATGATTAAGAAATAAAGTTTAATTAAAACTTAATGTTTCCATATTTAATTACTTAAAATTTAGAAGGGAAAACATGATGTATAAAAGACATGTATCACATTCTCTTATTGTTTTAGTAGAATGTATGATATGATGATTCCCCCTTATTCAACTTAGGTATTCCATTTACTTTTGGGACACTATTCATCTATCACTCTTAAATTTATTTTATTATTAATCAATAAGTTAAAATATGGTCATGTGGGATCTTATTTGATTCGTTTTAATGTAAAGATTATTAATATCAACTTTTTATAATTTTTGATTATATGTAACTCGATATATTAAAAATCGAATAAGTACATTTTGATAGAGTGCATAAAGTAAATAGGACAAATGAAAAAAGTTATTATAGTTATTATTTGAAATGTTTATTACTCCCTCTTATTCATAGATAATGGGACATTTTTTTCACATTATCTAATGCACTTATTCAATGCTTAATATATCTTATTATATATACAATGAAAGTATTATAAAAAGTAGACATTAATAATCTTCGCATTGAGACGAATCAAACAAGAACTCACTTGACTATGTTCTAATTTATAGATTAATTTATTCGTAACTCCTTATAGATTTATTCGTATTTCTTATTTTATCGAAAATATAAAATATAAAAAATGATACTATAATTTATATCATTCATGAAGTTCAAATTTAAAATTCATATTGTAAAGAATATTTTATTTATAGGTTAAAATCATGAGTACTGTTTTTTGGGTCAAAAAAGATGTATTATTGCTCCAAACGAAAAAGGTACAAGTATAAGACCAAAAGGCGAAGGGGAGAGGGAAAAAATCATCCCTTAAACAAAAACACTACCCCTAAACCAACATCAAGCACAACACAAAACTAAACAACACCAAAATCAAAACTAAACTAGACCAAACTACAACAGCAGAACTGCCATAACCCACCACCAGCCTCTGCTGCTGCAAGACTCCCGAACTGCCACAAAAATAACATCAACAGACAACAGCCTCAGAGAAAAGCCCACAAACAATTAGCAACAACCAAGATACCAACAACCTAGGAAAGCCACATATTAACTGACCAACAATCTAGCGACAAAAGCACGAGGAGAAATGATTTTTCAAGCAAGTCTGCATTTTAGAGAAGCAATAATGCTTGAAATAACAACTCCGCTGGAAATGGCTCCTCTTTCGAAATATATGTTATTCATCTCCTTCCAAATACAATACACAGTACTATAGTACTATATTATGTTTTGGTGAATCAAGAGCCAATTCCCATGAGGTAAATGATGGATTTCGATCACTTGATCAAGCACACACTATCTTGCACTATTGAGAGTGAAGATGAGAGCGTTATGGGTTATGGACACATAAGCTTTGGGTCATGAGTGGTGATGCTTTGGGGCGTGTTAATGTTGAGAAGACACGAGGAAGTTCAACGATATTCTGTTTTGTTACGAGAAAGTTTTGAGCTTTTAAGCCATTTGTCCTAGGGTTCACTAATATGTTTTAACACTATATAAGGAGCCTTTAAACTTCATTAGGGTAGTGTGAGAGGCATACACAAGATTGAGAGCTATGGTTTTAAGCCAAGAGTTCTTCACTCTTGTTTATGCATTTTGTGGGAGATTGAAGTAAAGCTTCAATCTTTGCTTTGGGAGTTTGTTCTTAAAGCTTTGTAAGGTGAGTCATTAGTGTAATATTGTTTATATTGATGAAAATACTTTGTTTTAGGGGGAGGTATCATTATATACCTCATATATTGTTGTGTGTTGGTTGTTGCCATTGTTGTTGCTTGCTTTGTTTTTGTGGTTTTCTTTTGCATTCTTTTGTGATTGATCAAAGTTATAGCCCATTCACAATATGTTTTTGATTCTTTTAATCAATAAATAATAAAATAATATATACAAGTGGTATAAATTAAAATAGTAGGAGTATATCTAGTGGCGGATTCTCAAAACTCAAATTCGATGAGTTCACAGTTGATATAAAAATAATCCATTAAAAATATTTTATTGCAAATAATACCTAAATTATAAATTTATGAAAAAAAAATATTTTTTAAATTCAACCTTTAAAATATTCTATAATTTATTTCAATAACTTCTCATATCTTGAAACCAACGAGTTATAAGATTATTGAGAACTACAAAATACAAAGAGAATCAATGGTAATGTCTAATTCAGTTGGTAAAACACATACAACAATTGTCTCAGATTTGATTGTGAAATCAATTCTTACTAACTACCATTTTTTATTTTTTATGAAAATCAGATAAGTACCCTCAAGTGCGGACATATAAGCCCCCTTGAATCTGCCTATGAGTATATCATGATTATGAGGCAGAACATGTGGATATGAAGCGAGACATGCTTGTGTTATCTATAAGTTAACTATCACATACCACAACTTATTAGAGGTTATCCTTCACGTACGACTCTTATGATGATGTCGTTTCAAGTGTTTTTAAAAGCATTAGTATTATAACAATAAACTATTTATCAAAATAAAAATCAAAAAAATTACTAATGGTTATCCCGTAAAAAATTTAAAAGTAAAATAAAATAAAGTTATTATTTATGAATATTATGTTTTATGAAAAAAAGCATTAGTATAATCATTTTATTTTCTTATTTTAGTCCTTATAACTTGTGTATTAATAAAGGAATACCTATCATTATTATGCACTTAATGGAGATAATAATGTAAACATTTTATTCAGTTTTAGTAATAAACTAATAATCATTTTTACTATAGTTATAGATACATACTTCCTCCGTTCCGAAATACTTGCTACATTTTATTTTGGGCACTATTTATTGTTTAAGCTTATTTTATATATTGCGGCTAATATGTAAGTAATAATATAGTCAAATGAGATCTTGTTTGAATCGTCTAATTGCATACTTTCATGATATAATCTTTTTATAATTTTTAAATGTTTATAATTTGACATATAAATAAATAAAATAGTACATTGAATTGCGTAAAACGTTAAATGTAGCAAGTATTATGAAACGGAGGAAGTATGACCCTATATAAAAGTACAACTCAACTAGTCAACTCTTAATATAGAACTCTAAAACTAAATTGTATCTATGGATTTTGCACTAGGCGACCCTACATTCAAGCTTTGTTAGGTTCATGTAATAATCAACTTATTTTTTATTGATGACTTAAATTGTAAATGATCATTTTGAGGTTATAAATGATTACTTTAAAATTTTATTTGAAGGTTATTATAAATGGTCATTTTAAGTTTTTAAGTGAACACTCTATAAGTTTGATCACTATAATACTGTAAAATGTACATTATTAAATTAGTCTACTAAAAATATTCTCATTGTGAGACTATCCCACTACTTGACAAAAATTTATTTTGAATCTTTTACTAGCGAATTCATAAATTCGCGTCCAAATCTCAATATGTAAAAGATTCAAATCCGACCCTAATCCATCAGATCTATTTTTGTTTTGAGATCGAGACCCTATAAAACAAATTTTAGTCTAGGGATCCGAATTGGATCCTAAGATCAAATTTGCCTTTCCCTCCCCTCCAACTCAAAATGTGAATTTTCAATTGGAATATAGAAAAGGATCCAAACTGGCCCATAAAATGATGAAAGTGAAGTGTAATGAATGCAAATGCACTATTACTATCCACATTTACACACCCCACAATCTCTTTTATGATTTTATAGACATAGTTCATTAAAATTCATACAAATAATTAATATTGACATTTTTCTACATAACATAATTTATTATAAGCGGTTATAATTTATAAATAGAAGGTATAGGACCTCCTCTTATCAAATATTTACCCGAAAAACTCAAATTTTCAAATAAAACGATTTTATGGTAAAACTATTTTTAATAAACTAACTCAATAAACACATACTCTATCATATTCATAGATAATGGGACATTTGCTTTTTCACACTATCCAATGTATTTATTCAATGCTTAATATCTCTTATTATACATAACGAAATATTATAAAAAGTGGATATTAACAATCTTTGCATTGAGACGAATCAAACAAGATCTCACTTGACTATGTTCTAATTTATAGATTAAGAATAAAATACAAATTAATAATCATACATCATATCATACAATGCTATAAAAGTCTTGGAAAATTCCAAGTGTCATCATTTAAAAAGTCATACAATACTATAAAAGTCTTGGAAAATTCCAAGTGTCATCATTTAAAGAGACATGAAAATATTTATCAAATTTAGAATCTAATATTTTTGTTTAATTCTGAAACTAAATTAGGTAAAATATTTGTATAATATACTATAGCAATTGTATTTTGTTAAGTTAGAATTTAATATGTTCAATTAAATGAAAAAAAGTTATGTATCAGGTAAATAATTAAAATAAACATCAGTAATTATGTTTTGATTTAAAAAATCATGAATTTGGTAAATTTAAGAACTATAGTATACGGTGCTTAAATTACTATTTGAAATTGTTTTTATATATATTTCGCACTAACAAATTTGTGCATTGTACGAGCTTCTATACTAGTAATATGTAAATAGTGTTAAATACCAAATGTCCCATTATCTATGAATAGGGAGAAGTATAATCTTAAAATAATCCCTTATAATCTTAAACTGATTATTTATATAATTTTAAAGTGACCAATAATAACCTTAAAGTGATCACTTGTTGTTTTAAAGTGGTCACTCTTAATAATATTAACACATATTCTTGTTTGAGACGGTCTCACAGTAAGAATACTTGGATTAAATAACTAAATGTAAGAAAAATATAACTTTTATGGGCCCTTTCTTTTGAGATCGTTTTACTATAAGACTACAAGACCGACTCAACCTCACCTAAGCACTTACTATCCTCATCATAACGGTTGACTACCTCCAAACACTTCCCAATTCATTCCTCCGTGTCACTCCACCTATTTTTTAATTTAATATTTAATTAATATATAATATATAATGTAGATTTTAAAAATTCGCAAAAAAATAAATAAATAAAAATTCATCAGGAAAAAACGAGCCCCGGAAATTCTGATCTGTGTACTCACTCACTCCAAAATCCTCATCCTTCCTCTGTAGTAATCTTTAATCTACATCGCCCGCCATGATCAAGTGATTCAATTCTTTTCTCTCTCCTAGGGTTTTTATCTATTTGATATCTATTCATTAATGGCGTCTAAGCCGTGGTTACAGCCTGCTCCAACGTACTCCCCATTGGATTCATTTTGGGATTCCGATGATGATGCGCCTGGTCCTCGTTGTGGTCATACTCTTACCGCTGTTGCTGCTTCCAAATCTCAAGGCCCTCGTCTTATTCTTTTTGGTGGTGCCACTGCCATTGAAGGCGGCGCATCTTCCTCTGCCCCTGGCATCAGTTAGTTACCTTTTTCTGACATTATTCTTTATGTCTTTCATTTCAATTGCTGATTTTGTTTTTTTTTTTTTTAAATTAGGGTTAGCTGGGGTTACCAATTCCGTTCATTCTTATGACGTTCTTACCAAGAAGTGGACCAGGTATATTTTTCCTCTTACTAATATTACGTTTTTTTTTTGTTTAATTCTGACATTTTTATTGGAATTTTGAATGTATTTTTATGTTTGCAATTGTTGAAAACAGAATTAGACCTGCAGGTGACCCGCCTTCGCCAAGGGCGGCTCACGCTGCAGCTGCCGTTGGAACTATGGTTGTGTTTCAGGTGAGTATTGGTTTTTAATTTTAAATTTGATGAGCGTTAACGTTTTTGTTTGACTGATGTGGGTGTTGTGATTCGGAGTTGTGGGTAGGGTGGCATAGGACCTGCTGGGCATTCTACTGATGATCTGTATGTGCTTGATTTGACCAATGATAAGTACAAATGGCACAGGTCAGTGAATTTTTGGTAGTAAATTTAAGTGTGGATATGATGGATTGTTTCCTTTTGTGGTTAACATATTTATCAACCATATATTGCATTCATTTTCTTTCCTTTACTGTGCGTTTGCAGAGTAGTTGTCCAAGGTCAAGGACCTGGGCCTAGATATGGACATGTAATGGATCTGGTTGCACAAAGATTTCTTGTTACTGTCAGTGGCAATGATGGTCAGTTCTTTAAATTGAGTTCTTCTGATGCATTTCAATTTATTCAGTGGGGAAAGGTTTCAAATGTATTTATGTTCTATTAGTATTCATTACAGTTATGATCTTGTTGGTGACTTGAATATTGCATTATACTTGTATATGGAAAAGGCCATCACATAAAGTTTACCACTTTGCAAATTTGTATGTTCTTTCCATCTCATAATAGGAGTAAATGTTTTTTTGAGGTTCATGCCTACAAATTATGATGTAAAGCATTATTGCTTTGTTAGGTGTGCAACGGTGCAACTGGCTAAAAATTTTACTTATATGATAGACGTCATTTTATTAGTAAAAATATATCTACATTAAAAAAGAAGCGGGGTTTAAACGTGTTCTCGGTCATGAGAATGGTTACCAAACCGCTTTGGCGGTCAGTGGTTCCGCGGTCATCACATCCCATATCAACGGTTTCACTAACCTTATAATCATGTACATTACGATGATGTGTCCTATATTTTGCACTATGAGAAACAATTAAGAAGCATTTTTAAATCGTACTCCAATTTTAGTTTTTAAAAACAAAAACTATAAGACCAAAAATAATAATGAACAAACTCTTATGTTTCTTTGAGATTGGTTGGATGGTGGTCAACTGTTAGTCGTGCATTCTAAGAACTTGGAACATGGCTTAAACAACTTCAATTGAGACAAGTTTGATTAGTTTTGTTGCACATAGAGGCTCAAAAGGCTTTCACATGGTCCTTGGGAGTTTGTAGATAACATGAATACGCACACTTCTTCGAGTAAGGGCTAACTTTTGAAAATCATAATTGACCCTTTACAAATTATTCAAAGGTAAAATGAGTTAGGCTTGAAAGAAGAGTGGAAGATATTTCAAATGACTTGTCAATTGCATAAGGGTGACTTAAATGAGTGAGATATGATCTTATATGTTGAGGGTTTAGGAATTTCCGTCCTTTGTGTCTATTTCAAATATAAGGGTGATCCTTTTCTTCTTTTTATTTGATTGAGTAATAAAATCCAAGGGGCTGAAGTTATAAGCCGCCTAGGGTTTTAAATCATTTTTCTAGCATTTATGAATATTTATTAGCTAAGAGTTGTGGTCGAAACTCCAAGTTCAGGTGAATATTGAGCTTGGGGTTTACAACAACAATGCCAAAGCCTTAATCCTAAAATATGGGGTTAGCTACATAAACCAATATATCATTTCCAATGGTTGTCCACATATATTCTTCTTCTCTTTTAATTTCAATTTTGAACAATCTCAATCTGCAACTTCACATCCCTTTTCACTTCGCCTTCTGGGCCATCTTTGGTATTTCTCCCCCTTTTTTAGTCTCTTTCTTCACACATAGTGCACAATCTCGGATGCAGTTTCTGTTGTGGCAATGGTTGTGAAACCACTTTTACAATCTATGCGGAGTGTTTCGGTTGTCATGACTTATATTGCATTTGCAGTTGCGGTGACTTAAAAAACGTTTACAATGCGGCCATAATGTGATTGCTGCCATTATTAAGTACTCAATGTACACCTACATTGAGAGATAAAGAACTAAAACGAAACAACTAGTGGAAAGTTTGGTAGTCGTAGCCCATATTGGAACCAAAACACATTAAAGTGTAGGAGTTGGAAAGCCTTTAACCCTACAAGTCCAAATTTTTAAATGAACTCTTGAGTGGTGCGAATGACAATTGACCTTTTATGGCTTAAATATAGTAATATAAAGATGAAAATGAGGGACACAAAGAAAGTATGAACCCTTCCACTCTCGTGGTGCCTTTTATTCTTAAAATCTCTTCCATTCATAAATACAAAGTAAATCATTTGTTTTATCATGAATTTTGGTTAACGTGATGATCTCTCAAATGCAACTACTTGATTATTCTCTCCCAAAGATTTTTCAAAAGTGCGAGAAGCATTTGAGATGTGGAAAATCCGTCTTTTGATATTATATTGAAAAATTTTACTCAAAAAATCTCATTGCTCTGCTTTTAAAATCCCATCGTTTATCTATCTTAGAAAACTTTGACCATTGCGTCATTTTTTATGTTAAAGGACATTGTGACTTATATTGGTCTAATTTTTAATAGTAAAAAAATGATGTTGAGGTTCTTTAAAAGAAAAAATGCTGCAAAGGTAAGATTTTTCTGGGATAAATGAAAGGTGAGATTTTTAAAAATGGATCAACTAAAGGTGAGAGTAGTTTAAATAATTAAATTTCCTAGAATATTTCTATAATGCGTCAAAGTCAATTCATTTGTTGGTTACTTTTCTGTGCTATGCTTTAATTGCTATGAATTGATCAAGGACGAGAGAGTTTCATTTTGTATGGTCATTAAGTGCTTCACTTACAGACAACTCGAATTGTCTTCTTTTACTCAAAATCTTCTCTCCTTTCAAGTTTTTTCTTTTTCTCTCTTTTCAAGTTCTCAACTCGAATTGTCTTCTTTTACTCAAAATCTTCTCTCCTTTCAAGTTTTTTCTTTTTCTCTCTTTTCAAGTTCTCTTCTGTTTGCTCAAAATCTTCTTCTCGCTTGTTCTTTCTATTCTTCAATGAATGTCCAGTTATCATAGAAGTCACTTTTTATCATTATTTTTCTTGAATGCCTCTCTTTTTTATTCTCCATCTTGACATATACCACATTTCTTCAATATCTTGGCTGGAAATTAGAATGAGCAATAGCATAATTTTCTGATGTTGTTATAGTTCTAGAAGAAACTAGAAAACTTGGACGTACGATCTCCTAATATACAAGTACCTAATGAACTTGTAGTGATTATTAGCTCAATATGAAGGTTGAACCTGTTCTTTTGCTTGTGTGGTGAAGGTGGTATCATTAGGGGTGGATGGAATATAACATATCCCCCCAATCGTATGACGTGTAGGTTTATCTAAGGATCCTCTTTTACCTTCAACTTCACTTCCATATTCTTTTTTTGAACAATACGCAAGTATTGTCACATTCTTTCATATTTTTTTCACTATGATGCTTGCCTTTTTTTGATATGCTTGTATATCTTTAACTGCTCTTGTGATCACACACCTCCCATTCTTTTACTTCCACCTTCTCATCTGAATATTATGCAAGTCTTTCCTCTGTCTATTTTCCACTCATTAAGTACTGTTGTTTCACCAATTGCCAAATTTTACCATATGAGATAGTGAAATTTCCATTATTGTTTAGTGTGAGCGCGTGTAGCTTGCCAATAAAATTTTTGATCTACTGGATTTTGTTTTATGAAGTGGGATTTTCTTGTTTTGTGCCAATGCACATATCACTAGTTTGGTAACAATAATGTTTACATAGAAATTGCTCACTTATCAGCTTTGGAGAAGGCTACTATTTGACGAGTTATGGTATTCACTTATCTATGTGAGTTTCTAGGGTCCACTGTTATACTTTTACTTTATCATGCTGATCTATGCATGCAAAGCTGAGAATTTTGTTGTTTTCTTAATTACTTTCTAGTGATTATCTTCTTGTTTGTGGAAATGATTAAAGAAAATACTAACAAAGGGTGATATTTTCTTTATCTCTTCAGGGAAAAGAGTTCTTTCAGACGCTTGGGTTTTGGATACTGCTCAAAAACCATATGTTTGGCAAAGGCTCAATCCTGAAGGTGATAGACCTTCTGCTAGGATGTGAGTCTTTTAATTCTAATTTTCGTATGGTATTTCAATCATGGACTTGTTATTGGATGGCTTGGCAGATGGGTCATTCTATTTTATGTTTTTTTTTTTTGCTTTTTTTGTCTACAATTAGATTTGACCTAAATTTTTAAGTCTTGCACTTACTACCATTTAACTTGTCAGATGTCCTATATATATAGTACATGTTACTAGTCCCTGGTAAGAAAAATAATAACTATATTAACTTGCATATGATCTTTGCTACTACGAGTCAATTGAAATGAAATCCATTAATGGCATGTTAGTAGTGGAACGAAATGAGCATCAAGGGTCAGTTAGAAATATACATTTTTTTATTACAACTTACGAGGGTAAGGATGTCTACATTTTACTCCCAGACCCCAATCTTGCCTAGCCGACAACCACCTGGTATGCTTGCTTGTTGTGATGGTGAATAATAGAGAGGTGCGATTGGAATATTATGGGATCGTGTTGTCCGAAATAAGATCAAAGGGAAGATTCTATGAGATAAACATGTATGGGACTATAGGTTATATGGGCCTGAATGTCGATATATTTTTAAAAAGATTTTAGTAGGAATAGGGGGTTGCTGAGATGTGTATGCTAAAATGGATGAGTTGACATAGATTGAAGGATATGATTTTGAAATGAGATAAGAAAGCATCTCGGAGCTATAAATATTGGAGATAAGACAAAAGAGAAATGTTTACGTTTGGTTGTGCAAAAATGACCTTGAATATATTGGGATCTTAGAATTGGAGTGGTAGATTATGGATTACTTTGATCATCTGTTTTGGATTTTCAAGTGCATGTGACCGATATTCTTTATAAATGGTGGTCGAGTTTATGTGAACAATTATTCGAATTTTATTTTGATTTTTGTATAAGTGAGATTAAAAGATGTCTCGTAAGGCATACTTCAAAAATGTTATGCAGAATAGGGATTTGCTAGTGCATTGAGAATAAATAGGAATTAATGGAGGATGTTTTGCGTGGACCATCTTTGAAATTGTACTTTTTGCTTCTTGTAGCTCATATTGTATTTAAAAGATGACATGTTTGAAAATTGATATGAGAACTTGAGACGTGGAGGTGAATATAACCATTGATAGGAATAAATGGAGGAGATTATGTATGGACAATTGTTGGAATCAAATTTTTGGTTTTTCTAGCCTACTTCATGTCGTGGAATTCAATCTCTAGCATCATTGTGTAAATTGACATGTTTTGGTTTTTCTATTTTGGGGTGTTTTTTTGTTCTTTCTCTTTTTCCTATGTGGAATTCGTTTCTCGTATCCTATGTCAAATTGACACCGATTGCTAACTAACTACTCCCTTGAGTTTTCCTCAAAAATTTTGTGTTCAAGTGTTCTCTCATGTTCAAGTATAGAGGATCAGACACACTTGATGTGAAATAAAGACTTTGATGAACATAGCTATTTCTACTCTTTTTGTTTCTAATTGTTTGCTTTTTTTTTTCCACGTTGGTTGCTTTATTAAGGTAAAATGGGTGAAACTAGGGACGCTTGCTGGAAAATTGATTCGCCAGAGAAATGTGGGAGAGTATTTCATGGCAAAAAGATGGAAGTTGGGCGAAGATAATTATTTTTGAGGGGACATCTAGGTACAACCCAATAGTAAAATGGTTGAACATTTTGAGTTGGAGAGAGTATCATCACTTTTTATTCTGACTGAAAAAGGATGTATTTTACTTGGTAAATGTTTAGTGCTTTCTTGGCTGAAAAAAAATACGTGAGGCATTTTAGATTACACCATCAATTTATGACCAATGAACACTAATTTATTCTAATAAAAGCGTGTGGTAGAAGTTTGGCTGTGTGGGGATCAATCCGAGAAATTGTGATGATGGTGATTGCCAATATTCTGCAATACAAAATTTGACTATATTTCATGGAATTTCGTGTCAATCGATTTAGTGATATTGAATAGGTCCTAAAGATGCCTAGGAAAAGCAAATTAAAGTGATGTTAAAAAGACCACCTTCTCCCATACCACCTTTACCAGTAGAAACTAGATAAAGATAGTGACTTCCTAAATTTAATCTTTTTTTCAAGTGTGTGTGACGTTTGCAAATGCAAACTTAATAACACAAGAATCCCGAAAAGACAATTAAAAAACTTACTAAAATAATCTATGTAGATCTATAAGCTAGGCTTTTTTTATCTAGTACACTAGGACACATATTGAGAAGTGAAAAGGGTGAAAAAAATTTCATCCACCAAGAAGTAACCTTATATTTCAATTGATCTACCAAATTTTAATGGTAAATTAATCCAAACTATTCATGATTTTCCTACAATAATCCCATCTATTGATTAATCATGAATAATCCCAACTTTGAAGGGGTATTTTCCTAGAGTAAACTTGGGTAACCCGATGACCTGCTATAGTAGATAATTCACCAAAAAAATAAATTAAATATTAATTTAAAATTAGAAAATATTTTTGAAAATTTACATTAAAAATTCTAAATAATAAAAAAAATCATAAATTTTTTATGAATATTTTTTAACATTTTTTTCCACATTTTATTTTAATTTATCTTTTTTTAAAAATAATAAAACTTGCTATAGCAAGTCATCCGGTCACCGGGTTTACTCTAGGAAAATGCCCCTCAAAGTTGGGATTACTCATGGTTAATCAATAGGTGGGATTATTGTAGGAAAATCATGAATAGTTTGGATTATTCTAGGCAAATTTTCCTTTTTTTTTTTCTCTTTATCAGTTCATGTTATTAATATGTACTGTTATTGTTTCTTGTATAGCTTTATTAGGAACCAATGCACGCAACGTTGGCCCAAAAAATATCATTTGTGGGCTTTTATGGGAGGACAAGATATAATTTTTTGTCACTGCCTATCACGCACACACACTTATTGCATCTGCATGGTGAGAAATTTTCTTTGGATGCTTAGCGTCCAAATTTCACTTATTTCGAACCCTATATATCAGATTAAAGTCTTTGTTAGATAGGGTTAAAACCTCCTCCTCCCTCCTCTAGTCCTATATAGGAATAAGCCAATGAATATGAAGCAAATGAGTTCAGAGACAACAAACTTGTGGTTTTACTTTAAAATTGACTCAAATGGGCTATAAATTAGAAAGTGGAAAATCGGAAACAAATGCGATCTAAGCCTAGTAGGTTGCCTCTCTTTTCTTCTTTTGCACCATGTACCTAAGGCCAACCATTTTTTATTAGGATGTAATTTGTGGCGAGCACTTTCCATTAACATGTTTTTTTCCGTTTTTATTTTTGGTCTGTCGTCCTTTGCATTTGTGACTCCTCTCTTAAGAACGCTTGTTTCGTATTATTTTATGCTGGAAACATAAAGAGACGTTTTCAACAATATATATTTGCGCCATTTGTAGGTATGCTACAGCAAGTGCTCGATCAGATGGCATGTTTTTGCTATGTGGTGGAAGGGACTCAACTGGTGCGGTATGTTGCTTATGTTGTGAAGTTGCTCCATCTCTTTATCCATCTCTTCACGTTTCTTCCCTTTCTAAAAACATTTATCATATCTTGATATTGGTTTCTTTTGTTTTATACTACAATCACGGTCGTAGAGATCTGAAGCTTTTATTGACCTTACAACAATTACTTTGCTTGTAGAGCTTAAATATCTTTCTATGTCCGTAAGCCATTGTGCTGCATTTCTTGTGGAAGACTTGGACAACTATGATAGCGTAGCTCAATACACAAAGACCTGGAACATGTAACGTAACCTCGTTCCGCAACCCCGAAATGCCCGTTCTAGATTACTAGTTAAACACATCTCCAATCGATCAACGCGTCGTCCCCTAGTTTAGCATACCTTCAACCAATATTGCATAAATATTTTGAGCCTCCATTTAACAGTTTAAGTAGAGAGAAAAGGCAGGAAATCAACGAGATAAAGCCTGAAAGCTGAAAAAGTCTATAAAAACGAAATTTTAAAGCACAAAAATCATTTTCATCTTCTTTTGAAATTAACTTTACATCTTATACAACATTTTTACCGGACCCAGCCGTTCGCGAGTCACTCTAGGTTGCATTCCACATTCTCGTTCCCATCCTACATTTTAGAGGAATTGCATTCCGGATAACAATGGCTCCATACAAACTTGAAGAGATGTGTGTACAACTTATTTTTAGTGACTTGAGATTAGGCGTGCTTATGATTAAACGGTTCACTAAATTGAAAAGGGAATTGTTGGTGCTGTTATGATCTCTACTTTGGTGTCATGTAATCACTTAAAAGTATATTGTTAGTTTTTTTCACATTTGTAAAAAGCATGAGATTGTCTTCAATAACTCTAGTGCAGAATTAACTATATATGGTCCAAACTGAGAAGAATCAAGGTGTACTCTTGTCTACATTTCCATTCATCATTTCTTTATGTTGGAATCTTCACATCTTTTTCTGTTTTTGAATTATCATCCTTCACAACTAAATTGAAAAAGTGCATTACAATAGCATAAGTTTTTTCCCGAATTTTCAGCTTTAGTATACATGCACTTGGCCTCATTGATGCAAGGATCCTTTTCTTCTTTTTACTTGCCTCACTTTAAAGAACCGCTAATACATAAACATTCATTTTAATACAAGGTTAATTGGTCGTCAGAGGGATGATCATAATGGGGCTAGGAATACCAATGAAATTATAGTGATTGTAACTCATCTTGAAGAGATATAAAGTCAATGTAGGATCAAGATTTTTGCATGTTACATCAGGTTGCTGTCACATTTGTGGAATTGGTTGCATTGTCACTTGCAGCGACTTGATAGGGTGGAACGCATCCGATGCGGTGTGAAGTTTTCAAGATAATTCAGTAAGAGGGAATTGTAGGTCTTAATGTTTTATAGTTCAAGTAAAATTAACCTATGAAATTATCAAATGTAGTAGAATCACATTGCATGTGATACTATGGGATATTTTAGATACTTCCTCTGCTCTCTCTTCATCACCTACTACGTCAATTTTTTTGGTTCTACACTCTTTCCATTTTCGTAATCTCCCTTCCCACCAGTCACCAGAACAAATGGCTATTAGCGGGAATTTGGGAATCTAAAGATTTTCAAAGTAGGCATTACACCATTATATCACGGATTAATGGCGTATTGATGTGCTCTTTTTTTTGGAATGTTATAAGACAGGATTTAGCTTTGTGACAACTCTGTAATCTGTTATGAAGCTGCCATTACATAACATAAGATCCTTATTGTCCTTCTATCTGTCACATAAAAAGGTTTATATTGTGCACATTTTATGTTGTTTGGCATGATTCCAACAGAACTTAGCCATCTGTTCCTCTAATTCAACTGTTTTTTGTTGATGTCATTCTTATTTGCTCTGTACTGATAGAATTTTGTTGTCGGTGGACTTTAGTACAGTTAAGTTCCTTAGCATACTATATTTCTATGTAATTTTGTTAAACTCCATTTGACTGTACCTACAATTTGTTTTGCTATTGTTGCTGAAAGGCTTTCATAGCTGCAATGCAATATGTTATTGATGTTATCTGTATCTACAGCCCCTTGCTGATGCATATGGGCTGCTTATGCATAGAAATGGTCAATGGGAGTGGACTCTTGCACCTGGTGTTTCTCCTTCTCCAAGGTACCAACATGCTGCGGTAAGTTTTTGTGGCTGTGTATCAAAGTATTTTGTTCATCAACTTAAGGGGCCACCTGGTTCATGGGATTGGGATTCGGGAGGGTGGGATTGGGAATAAATATGCTAAAATAGCGATTCTAGTTATTGATGAAAATTGAGAGTGAGAATTATTCTGAATTGGCTATTGAAATGTCTATTCTCATCCCTATGTTACATGGTGATGGGCTGGTCGTAGGGCTGGCGCACAACTAATTGAAAATTGCCAATTTTTACTTAGTGAAGAGGAGGTAAAACATTGATGATAAGAATTTGCCAGTTTTTCTTGCTGTATTCTCTTGATCAGTGCAAGGATTTGAGAATCACTAGTTCAATTGTAGATCACCTACCCCGACTCTTGAAAAGAATTTGTAATAGAAAAAATTATCCCAAAATTTCTATTTGATAACAAAACTTCCCAATTTGCCAATTGTCATGTTTTTTAAATTTTGTGAAACCATTCTCTTAGTGTAGTTCCAAGAATTTGCGAGCCAAGTTTATACCTAAAATTACTGCTTATTAGGTCTTCGTAGGAGCTAGATTGCATGTTACAGGGGGTGCTCTCAGGGGAGGACGCGCAATTGAAGGTGAAGCAGCAATTGCAGGTAACTTTGTGACTTGTGCGCATATATTTGTGTGTATAAAATTGCATGTAAGTAATAACTAATTGCTGTCTTATATGATTTACTGAAGTTTTGGACACTGCTGCTGGAGTATGGTTGGATAGAAATGGGATGGTAACTTCGTTGAAGGGTAACAAGGGACAAACAGAATATGATCCTTCTCTGGAGCTAATGCGCCGCTGTCGCCATGCAGCAGCTTCTGTTGGTGTTCGTATATATATCTATGGTGGTCTTAGAGGAGGTACTAATGTCTGCTTTTATATATATATATATATATATATATATATATATATATATAGGAAGAAGTTCCAGTAAGAACCATCCTTATATGAGAACCGTGAGAACCAATTTGGCTAATAAAAAAGTGTTACTTTTTTACTAAAATGTGTTACTTTTAGGCAAAAAAGTGTTCTTTTGTTTTAAAAAAAACATGATACTTTTCCTCAAAAAATGTTACTTTCAGAAAGAAAATCCTGAACAAACTCACAAAATAGTGTTAATTTTTACATTAAAAAGCGTTACTTTTCAGACAAAATGTGTTACTTTGTATTATTATTTTTTTTTGAATTTTTTTTTCTAAAAGTAACACTTTTGTGCTTAAAAGTACCAACTTTGTTTTTTAAAAAAAGTAACATTTTTTTGCCCAAAAGTAACACATTTTCTTTAAAAAGTAACATGTTTTTATCAGGTGGATTGGTTCTCACGGTTCTCATATAAACTTGGTTCTCACTGGAATAGGGTCAAGTTCCAGTGAGAATCAAGCTTATATGAGAACCGTGAGAACCAATCTCTCCGATAAAACGTGTTATATTTGGACAAAAAAAAGATTACTTTTTTTAAAAATAAAATCTGGTACTTTTTAGCCAAAAAAATGTCACTTTAAAAAAAAAATAATATATATATATATATATATATATATATATATATATATATATATATATATATATATAAATATATATATATATATATATATATATATATATATATATATATATATATATATAGCACATCTCTTTAAATGTCATATGATGGAATTTCTATGTAATCCAAGAATGAAACCGGTCTTAATGAACTGTAAATTCAAAACTGAATCCCTTGAGAGAATGTTCATTGGAAAATTTCAGTAGTTGCTTTCTGCTGTACTGCTTGTGTAATAAATTTGACATCAAATTGTTTTGGGTATTGCAACTTAGCGTGTGAAAATATTTTTATGGTTCCTCTGTGCACATAAGTGAAAGATTCACCACTTGTTCCTTTTCTTGTTTTTGCTGCACTGTTCTTTAGTCTGCTAGTAACTGATATTTTTTTATCTATGTGCGACTAAATAGATAGAGAAACAAATTTGCTCAAAGAAACGAGTTGATACCGGAATGTATGACTTCAGGATAAGATAATACGCTTTATGTATTATGTTTTAAAGTAGAAGATGGATACAAAAGTGTAGTAATCATAGTGACAATGCAGCTAGAGGATACATGTACTTTACAAAGTTTCTAATACTCGAGGTTAGGAAGAGGAGAGATCCTAGATTACAGGATAAATATTAGGAACTTTCTATAGGGATTTGAGATGATAAGAAGTGATCTAAGTTTGACTATCTTAAATTAATTTTCGTCGAAGTCATACACATCCGTTGCTTTTCAAATTAAATTTGGTTATTATTGGTATTCAAAATTATATGTTCTAGCATCTGGTATCTAATTTCATACATATGGATTACTATTATTAGATAAGTAGACACCTATTTTTGAGTGGATTAAGTATTCTTTATTGCATACTGATTTCTTGTATTCACTATAACCAATGAAATGCGTCTTATGAGTATAGTGATATTATTGGGACGTTGCTTTGCAGATGTTCTGCTAGACGACTTCTTAGTTGCAGAGAATGCAGTGTCACAATCTGAAGTTAGCTCCTCTTCACCGACACCTGAGAGAGCCTCAAGCCTGACTGGTCCTCGAATGAATCAACCTAGTTTGAGTATGTCAACTCCCATACCAATGCCTGATGGAAGACATGAACAAAGTGTTTCAGGTTCTGGTGGTGTCAGGTATGAGTTGTTGCCTTGAATTGATATGGGTTTTGATAGATTGAGAGATTTGATGGAATGCTATTGAACTTTGGAGCTTCCATTTTACAGCTTTGGTAAAAAAGCAGTGGATAAACTTGTGGAGGCATCTACTGCTGAAGTTGAAGCAGTCAGAACTGTCTGGCAAGCTGCTCAAGCTGCATCTACATCTCCCCCAGAAGAGACACCTTTGTCACAAGGCAGCACACCCACTGCAGATACTCCTTCAGATGGTAGTGATACTGATGTTGATGTTCGTCTTCATCCCAGAGCAGTATGTTCTTTTACTTAAGTATGTTATTCCTGCGCATTTGGTATTCCAGTGTTGAACATTTTGTTTCGTCAGGTTGTAGTGGCTAAAGAAGCTGTAGGGAACTTAGGAGGTATGGTGAGGCAGCTATCGCTAGATCAATTTGAAAATGAGAGCAGGCGCATGATACCTGTCAGTAGTGACCAAACGTCTCTTGGAAAAAAGTTCGCGAGGCAAAAGTCTCCCCAGGGTTTGCATAAGAAAGTATGATGTTCTAAAAGATTTTGTATGATTACATGAGTTTTTCACACTTGAAAAACTGAAAATATAAATTTTTTGAACCGGAAATATATTATTTAAATTTCCTATTTTAATTATTTTCATCTATTGGCAGGTCATATCTACTTTGCTCAGGCCACGAAATTGGAAACCTCCAGTTAATAGGAAATTTTTCTTAGATTCTTACGAAGTGGGTGAAATCTGTCATGCTGCCGAACAGATCTTTATGCAAGAGCCAACTGTTCTTCAGCTGAAAGCGCCAATCAAAGTGTTTGGTGACCTCCATGGACAATTTGGTGATTTAATGCGGTTGTTTGATGAATATGGATTTCCTTCGACTGCTGGTGACATTACGTAAGTAAATGGCTAATTGTTCCATTTGACATACCTAGACATATATGAAAGATTTCAATTTGAACAAACAATTTTCATTGTTACAGTTCAAAATTTTTATGTTTATAGTTTGATTTTCCAGGTATGCACAATTGTGTGAGTTATAGAACTAGTGTTTGATGGTATGTGTATGAAAAAATTAAGATGTTCTAGTCCATTTGATGTGATTTAATTTTCCTCATCATATCTGAGGTCATAGTAAAATGACAATTTAAATCTTGTGCATTCTTTAAATATGTGAAATTGCTGATGCTGTTTTCTTTTGAGAGTCGATTTGAAACAACCTCCTTGTTTTTACAAAGTTAAGGCCGCGTACATCCGATCGAGCCTAGATAGGAGCCACTTATTCACATTTAGGTTACGTAATATTGTAATTTTATCCAAGGTCATGCTCTTTTTTTGCTCTTCCAACATGTTAGAAATTGAGAGATAATATAAGCTAAATTCATCAGTTGGTGTTTATCCTAGTACTACATTAAAACAATGTTCGATCAATGTGCATGTTTGTTTCCTTTGGTCTTTTTTCTGCTATCCTTAATTTGTTTGTTACTGGAAATTTAGTTATATACTAGGTGCAAATTGAACCCTCCACTTCAAAGTTTTGAGGTAGGAGGTTTAGTGTTGAGCTTTGCTGCATGATTCTCAGATCAGATATCTCTGTTGTGAAGTCTCATGTCATCATTGTTAAGCCTATATGAAAAAGGTTTTTTTTGGGTCATTGTTTGCCTTGGCAGTTAGACGTGGCTATTTTTAGCATTATGTAAATTAATTTTTATGGAAATTTTTGAGGTTGAACTTTTGGATAATTTTCATGTGATGTCCACATGTACACATCTAAATTTTCCGCTCTTACTTTCCGTGTATTTTTTTTTGAGGGACATTTTCTAAATACTTATTCTATTATAATTGCTGCACTTCTGATTCTTTAATAATAATTTTAACTCTTACAGTTACTTTTGCAGTTAATGACTTGGCAGTTAATTGACCAATGTTTTTCTTTTCCAGGTATATTGACTATTTGTTCCTGGGTGATTATGTTGATCGAGGGCAGCATAGCTTAGAGACAATTACATTACTTCTTGCTTTAAAGGCATGCCTGCATTACTTCTCTAATTCTGTTGCTAGGTTGGTTTTTTGTGAATATCCAGGAATGCAATATGAACTAACAAATTTGTAACATCTATTTATCTTGAAGATTGAGTATCCTGAAAATGTTCATTTGATACGAGGGAATCATGAAGCTGCTGACATTAATGCACTCTTCGGATTTCGCCTTGAATGCATTGAAAGAATGGTAATTTGGTTCTTCATCAACTCCAGTCCGAATTTAAGTATACATTACCATTTTGGATGTTCAATAGAAGTCCGACATTCTTCTAACTGAAGTTAATTTGCCAGTCTCAAATTTGCCTATTTAACAGCTTACTGTTTGGTGAACTGCATGTATTTAATTGGGGGGGGGGGGGGGTGATATATGAATCAAGAAAATATATTTTGAGCAACATACAATTTCCAATCTTGGTTCTGACTTATGAGTCCTGAGAGGTGCATTACTATCTCATATATTGTTCTAACATTGCAAAAACTTATAGGGAGAGAATGATGGGATCTGGGCATGGACACGGTTCAATCAGCTCTTCAATTGTCTTCCACTAGCTGCTCTTATTGAGAAAAAAATTATTTGTATGCATGGTGGCATTGGAAGGTCTATACAAGCTGTGGAACAAATAGAGAAACTTGAGAGGCCCATAACAATGGATGCCGGATCTATAGTTCTAATGGATTTGCTGTGGTACATATATGATTGCTACTCCCTCCGAATCAGTTTAGATGTCCCATTTCCTTATTTGGCAAAACCATACCAATTGTCCCATTTCCTTTTTTATCTATTTTTTTTTTACCTAAATACCTCCACTTTTTCAATTCCCAATACCCAACTATCACCTTTACAATTAATTTAATCAATTAAAATAACCGACTACCACCTTTTTAATGGACCCCACTCAACCCTTAAAATCCGTGAAATCTCAAATGGGACATCTAAACTGATTCGGAGGGAGTATATTGTAACTTTTCCTGGTTTTTCCTTTCTGCTACTTTTTATATACGTCTCACATAACTCGTATATGCAGGTCTGATCCCACTGAAAATGATAGCATAGAGGGTCTGAGGCCAAATGCTAGAGGTCCTGGTCTAGTTACCTTCGGGGTATGATTATACTGCTACTTTTTGTCTAATTGATTTTAAATCATGCTTAATAAGAAGTTTTGCACAAAAGACTTGACTAGTTTCAGTGGTTCCTGACATAAATTTTCATCTAAAGGATGGTTGGGAATGGGCTTATGTATAATTACTAAGGTATCTGTGGAAAGTTTTAAATGTTGAATAATGACCTGTTTCCTTGAGGTGGATAATATTTACTTACTACATTTGAAAGAATATTTGTGGAAGCTACACATGATGTTTGCTTCCTATGATCAGTTGGAAGCAAACTCTTTGTTGTCATTAGCAAGGGCAAGGTTGCGTACATTTGAACCTCAAACCCCACCAAGGTAGGAGCCAGTGTCATTAGGTTAAAGATATGTCGTATATTGGAAGAATATTCTGAGTTGGTTGACTTCTTCAAATGTTATTGATGGAGCTCAATAGTTCCTAGTGATGAGAATGATCATGGTATAAGCTGAGAAATGATGATTTTATGGGCTGCATCTATCTTTTGTGTTTTTTTTTTCTGGATAATTTTGTAGTGTACACTTGTAAATTGACTCAAAAAAAGGCCAAGACCTTGCTCATGTGTATGCAATAAACCAAGGAAGATGCTACCCTTCTCTGTCTATATCATCCTGAACATCGAACTTCTGATATACTTTTTAGTATGACTGTTATGTTAAGATATTATTAATTATTCTTTAAAAATGAGATCGCAAACTACTATATCTTTAGCAATTAAATACAATTATAATTAGGAATACTTGGTAATGTATAGCTACTTTTATTGTCCCTATGTTTCTTTGTTCCTTGTCTTGTGATGTGTGGATTTGAAAGCCAGCAATCTAATTTCAAAGAAATGAACCCAATGCTTTCTGACATTGCTTGCACAGTAGTTCTCCTGCTAATCTTGTAGGGAGATAACTTTTTCCTGCTTTTCACATCTTATCTGAAGCCTATTTAACAATAGTGCATTCTGTTACAAAGTTATCATAACCAATTATTCAGAAATCACAAATCAGAATTGTACAAGCGTAAGACACATTTCTTATACCATTGCAATTGACGAACCCACTCAACCAAATGTCCAGCTAACTTCCCTCACTTCTCAAAGGACCCGTAATGCTACTATCTAAAAGCCAGATGAGGACAACTAAATCTAAGTAGCTGCAGTGAGTGAGCTAATGCACATGGACCTACCTTCATAAGAAAAAGCAACTCTGAGAGCACCCAAGAGGCCAAGACTATGTTATTCCATTCCTGTAATTTAAAGACTTGAACCCAGAAGCTTGACAGATGTAGTTTGGACCAAACGCTACTACATTTATGTAGGAATCTTTGATAAATCTATTGTTTTTATTTAGTTTTTTATTTTTGGAAGTTACGTACTGCCTTTTTCCTGGTTCTCATCTGAGCTGAGGTGTGACTTGTCTAGCACTCTAATTATTTTCTTGACTTTCCACTGAGTACCAATATAGTCACTGAAGTTACTTTATCTTATCCAAATTTTGTGGTTCTGTACCAAAGGGTAATTGTGCCATTGCTTGTGCAGTGTATTGGAGTATAGGCATGCCTAGGCTCCAGCAATTGTTTTACCTTATGAGCATAATGAGGGTATCCTTAAAGAGGACTACTGATTTGATTTCTGGTGGAAGGATTTGATGTGTTGTTTCCCCAATTAGCCTTACATTCGAATTTTGAAGCATAGATCGTTTTTTTGAGGATATTTATGTAGTGGAGCCCATTGCAAGTTGTGAGACATCCCACATTGGTTCTGTTGGAAACTAATGAGGGGTATGTTTAACAAATGGGTTCTGCCACAGTCTCGCTTAATAGGCTAGTCTTTTGGGAAGAATTTTCCCATTTGGTCTATAAAATTATATCTACCCTCCTCGATTTGTGAATGGGGGAAGTCGTAATAGTGGGCTTATGAGCAGAAGAGTCTCGCTGAGGAGACAAGTTGCTGTGCTCCCTTAGGACTTGTCTTCTTGCTAGGTTAACTGATTCTTCTAAACCCTTAGTCAATCATCTCTTGCTAGGTGAGATTACTATCTCCTTGTTGAAATCATGCTAACATTGCATTTTTGTTGAGATTACTAGCTCTTTGCTTTACCGTCATACTGTGACTCAGAAGAACTAGTTGGTATACATTTTTGTTGAAATTTGGTATCCTAGTACTTAAATGTTGACTAATGATTGTAGTTACTCAGTTATGATAGGCATTCTACCCTGCTAATAGTAGTGAAGTTAAGAGTGATTTCTGGGTCAGTTAGTATGCCAAATAGTCGCACCTCTGTAAGCCTCCCTGATCCCTGTACTTGGGTCCCGTAGTTAGCTCTAAAACAAATGTTAATATGTTTGATGTCTTAACAAATAATTCTTCTGCAGTACAAATATCGCCGATTTGTTTTTTTTTTTTTTTTGGTTCACTGTCACCATTACCCTTTTTCTCTTTTATTGGGCATAGTTATAGACTTGTAGTGTACTGTATTAGATTCCAGATTAGAAATGAAATACTCATATTTGGTTAATTTAGTTATCTAGATTTGTTATACTTGCAGCCTGACCGGGTCACGGAGTTTTGTAAAAGAAATAAACTGCAACTCATTATAAGAGCCCATGAGTGCGTGATGGATGGTTTTGAACGATTTGCTCAAGGCCAGTTGATTACACTCTTCTCCGCTACTAACTATTGTGGTAACTAGAATAACCAACAATCTTTAGAATTGATTTGCCTTGCCATATACCAGTGATTTGATTATAAATTTCTTTAGGGACTGCGAACAATGCTGGAGCAATATTAGTTATCGGTCGTGGTTTGGTTGTAGTCCCGAAGTTGATTCATCCCTTACCACCCCCTATGCAATCACCCGAGACTTCTCCAGAACGTTCTGTTGATGACACTTGGATGCAGGTAAAGCCCATAAAAACTGCCCGAAGTTGATTGGTGAGTTATTACCTCTCTCTCTCCTTTGATTGTGCTTATTTTACTTGAATTGTACAGGAACTCAACATCCAACGGCCACCAACTCCTACTCGAGGTCGGCCTCAGCCCGATCATGATCGTAATTCACTTGCATATATCTGAGGTTGGTTGTACATTAGGCCGTTTCATCAGCAACATGTGTGTGCGCCTCATTGTGCACTTAGTTCTCGATGTCCAATAAATCTACATATGTTTTACGATTCTTAGTTATACTCATTACATTTGTGTGCTATAAGTCTCGATTCGAATTAAGGTGTTTAGATAGTGCAAATTTCGTGCTCTGTAAATGTAGTTTGGGCATTGTAGAAGAGTCGATTCCATTTTTGTACGGCGTATAACCTTTGTTTTTGTAGTACCATTAGTATAGAGCCAGGCAGTCAGGAGATGCATAAGAAAAGCTTTTTATTTGAGTGTTTTATTTATTTTTTAAATTTATTGTAATATGAAATTATATATACATGTAATTATATTCTTTTTCCTTTCCTTTAAAAGGAAAATAAGAGCAACTCAGCATTATACATTGTACACCATTCGTTGATAGTTGAATCAATTGAATCTGCAAGAAACTTGGCACATCACATGATTGATGCAATTACTAGTGACTCACTATTTGGACCAAAAGAATGTTAATGCATATTTGTAGCCCGTTAGTACGATCTTACAATTCGAATCTACTAATTTCGATTCTACCCCTCAACGATTTTAGGTAGAATTCTGATCCTAACAATCTTGAGCACAAAAGTTGCATCGTTTTGCTTTGCAAGTTATTCATTGTCTCTGCCCTGAACTATGATGATATTCGTTTTGCTTCAACCAACCTTTTTTTAGGATTATGGCTTTTGCCATATTAATCAGAATGTTCTTTTTGGTTGTGCCCGAACTATATGATGTTATATTTATTGCCCGCAGGCTCAAATATATGTTAATAAGCAAAATGTCTTGATGGGTGCTATCAAAAAAGCTTATTCTGATTTTGTTTATTAGATTAAGCTTAATCAGGGAGGAAGATTATTCTGAGTTAGGATTCTCTCCATTACTTAAAATGTAATGGAGGGTCCATTACTCAAATTTAACAGTTAGAATTGTTTGATAGAGGAAAACTGGGGGAATTTTGAGATTTTATCTTTTATTTTAAAATAGTTGTTAAAATCTTAAAATGAGTAATTGAGAAAAGTAATGGAGAGGATTCTAATACGATTATTCTAGTGAGGGTTAATGATAGAAAAAAATGAACGTTTTCTTCTCTTTGAAACCTTGTTGAGTGTGATTAAAGTGTAATCAATTACACTCTACATCAATAAAAGTATCTTTCAATTGTTCATAGGTGAGATTTAATTTATAGATTTTCTCCGCTTCCTAAGTTGAGTTCTTTTTCATTTGTTCTTGCATTTGATTTTCATTTCTAAGGTCACTTTGTCATTTCAGTCTCAAATTTGACATTTTTATGTTTTAACACGTATCTATACTCGTTTGAACAAAGAAGAATGCAACATGAAATCACAAAATTTTTACCCATTTACCATCGTTGTAGAATTCTACTCGTAATTAGTAAAACCTACAAAATAATGAGTTAAAATCTAAAATTCTACCGCTTTATCTCTTTAAAAAACGTCATTTAATTTAGAAAACTCTCCTATATATAAGTCAAACTACACTTTTATTTACACAAAAACATAATGAAAGAAAGGGCACAATAGATACTCCCTCTGTCCTCTTTGATTTGCATCAAAGAAAAATATGGTAGTTTTTAAGAATTTGATAATAAATGAAGAGATATTGAATGAATTATACGGAAAAAATTAAAAAAAGTTAAAATATATGAATGATATTAAAAGAAAATTATAGACTATCATTCAAAAATAAAAATAATGCAAATTAAATGTCACGAACCAAAATAAAATAGGGAAAATTACTTTAAAAACTCCCAACTATTCGCGGTTTAAATATAAAACTCCCAACTATTGATTATTATTCAAAACTCCCAACTATCGGCCCATCTTAAATATAAAGCACCGATACATTTTATAACCTGTTTTAACCGGTTACCTTTTGTTGAAATGGGAGGGTACGTGAAGGGTCGTGTAGGTCAAAGAAAGTGAGGTGATTAATAAATACAATTGAGTCCCACTACGTCTCAATTTAAACCAATTTATCCGTTGTTATAAGTTATCTTGGACTTTAAATATAAAATGGGCATAAAGTTGAGAGTTTTAAATAATAATCAATTGTTAGAAGTTTTATATTTAAATCGCGAATAGTTAAGAGTTTTTAGTGTAATTTTCCCAATAAAATAAATGCTGCAAAGGTAAAACTTAAAAGTTGTCTTACAAAATTTGAAAAACAAGTATCCGTTTGAAATCCCAATTCCCCAAACAAAAAGGCACTATCCCAATTCCAAAGTTTAAATATACCCACACAAAACCCAATAACAACAACAAACAATCTTTCCATTCTTCATCACATGAAGACACACAAACAAACACCATTTCCACAAACCCAACGCAAAATGACTGGTCTTGTAATGGTTACAAAAGGCGGAGTATGCGGCGGTGGAGCTTCAAAAAGTCCTGTATCATTATCTAAATCCTCTTCCCATGAACAAAATCAGCTCTCATTACTTACGTTGATTTTGGAAACTATTAGGAAATCCATGGTTTCTTGTCGTGTGGATCGAAGTGAGCAAGTTATTTCTACTGTTCGTCAAATGGAAATTGGTTGCCCTACGAATGTTCAGCATATTACTCATGTTACTTTTGATCGATTTCATGGTTTTCTTGGTCTTCCTCTTGAATTTCAAGTTGAAATTCCAGTTAAAGTTCCTAGTGCTAGGTAAATTTTCACTTCATTTGTTTTTTAGTTTTTGAATTAATTTGTTCGTGATTTGGTTTTTGCTTGTTGATAATGAGCTTCTTCTTGAATTTCAAGTTGAAATTCCTGCTAAAGTTCCTAGTTCTAGGTTATTAATTTACTCGTCACCATTTTTAATTTTTAAGTTTGAATTATTTTTGACTTTTATATCAATTTGTTCGTGATTTGGCTTTTGCTTATTAAGTATGCTTATAATTTTTCTAATTACATTACTAAATTGCTTGAATTAAATGATTTTGTGTGTTTGGAAGAGAAGATATTTATATTTAATAGGTTGAATTCCTTGATCGATTTAGTAAGTGCAGTTTATTCATGAGTCGTTCAATTAAGTGTTGAATGAGAGTAAATTTAGGCGCAAATTTCAAGTCAGAGAGAGTTGCTAGGGAGGTCTCTTCATTTAAGACTTTTAGTGAATTAGCGGTCACTCTTCTCCTTTAGGTGTAAAATTTCAAAGTTTTAACTGCTCATTCGATGGCCATGAGAATTTATTAGAGAAATAGCCAATGAACTTAAGGTTTAATGATATGTATATAGATATTAATAATTATGTTAATTATGATATGTTTGAATAGGCAGTTGTTTTAATGACCTCCGGAAGTATTAATTCTATTTATTAGCTCAAAATAAATCAAGTTATAGATCAATTGGAGACTTTGTTATTTGTTTAAGGGATGAGAATCACGGAGACTTTTCTTAATCTTTTTTGTTTAATAAGTATGTGAATAGAATGAGAATTGGTTGAAAATTAATTATACTATGAGAGGTTGTTTGGTTGCAACTTGCATGTTAATTTCCTTGGAATTTCTAATTCTTAGGAATTGCTTTTTTGAGTATTTGTTAGGTTAATATAATTTTGCTAAGCAAAGTGCAAATTTCCATGAAAATTTAGATTTATAGATATTTAATTTGCAAGGGGAGGATAGGTGAAAATAAACTTTTGTGTCAATTTTAATTTCCTACATTCAACCAAACAAAAAAAGTCAATTCCTAAAAATTTGACCAAGGAATTAACTTCTAAGGAAATAGAATTTTCCATTGGAATTTAATTCCTATGTCTACCAATCGAGCTCTAAAATTATAAATTTAACCTAGTTTATTCTTTTCTCCTTTAACTGTTGTAATTGGAAATACCACCCCTCCCTCGACACAATTTTTTATTGGACTTCGGCTTTCATAGTTCCTATTCTCAAGCCTTCCCAAAATCTCATTCTTATCAAACAAATAAGAGACTTTGCAATCTTAATCTTAAAGTCTGATTCGCACCTCCAAAATCTCTTTAAACAAACACTCTCTAGTTTAACTTTTATAAATTATGATGTCATTAAATTAAGAATTTATATCAAATTATACATCAATCTACAGTGAAATAAAGAGAACTGGGGAAGAATAAAAAGATAATATAGGATGATAATGAATTGAAGAAACCTAACGTGATAGGTCATGGTAGAGTTGGGTACGCATTACCTTCTTAATCATGCTTGTGCAAATACATACATGCATATAATTGATTAATAAATATTACTCTAGCATCTAGTTGTCATCAATAATTATGAATCATGTCATTTGGTTTTTGTCATTTGGTTTTACTATCCTAGCTTGTGGAGGAGTTGATTCCCCTCCTCCATCATCGAATATTCTGATCTTTTTGTTGAAAATCTATGATATATGATTACCTACTTGATATCTTTGTACATATTGTGGGAATAAATTTACAGTTTTTTTTTATATTATATATCAATGATTATTATGTAGAGACTAAGGCATGGTCTATTAATGTTCATGGCTATGCGTATAATAATGAGAAGTATAATATTGATGAATGTGTGATTTTATTATAATTTTGGATTAAATATTTATTGCACGTACATATTCATATATGTTACATGACATGCTTGATTGTAATTTGTTGTAGATTGGTTGTCTCACATGATTTGTGACAATTGTTGTGAGCATACTCAACGGATTATTTGAAATATAATTTGAGTTAGAGTTTTTATTATATTATCCTAACACCATTAAGTGTTAGAGATTGTACATATGCAATATATTTTTGTAATTATATTTTGAGTAAGAGTAATTATAATTTTCTTAGTGTATTAAAAAGTCTTGTATTTAGGGGAAGTGCAATTTGTGTAGTATGGTCACAGTTAACATTTACTACACTACTAAATTTGGAGCCCTAATGTAACAAGAAAATTGCAAGGGGAACGTAATGTGATACAATAATGAATAGTTATATTTATTGTAACAAAAGGAAGGTTTATTGTAACATATCTATACTGTAGCTACATGGATAATCAAAGTCTTGGAAAAAATCAGACAGCTTCATATGGTACAATGCTTCTACAATATGCTTCATTATATTCCAACAATCGAACTGCCTTTCTTGCTTTCATCCCTTGTGGGGAACTATACAGATAATTGTGTATAAAGAAAAGAGGAGGCAATGAAATTTCTTTAATTTTGCTTCTTTTTCTTTGAGGATAAATTTTTTCTTATCTTGTTCACCGAAGCTAATGATTTGAAATTATTCAAGTGAACTCAAGGATATGTGTTTTCCTAAAATATTGCATTTGAAATCTCCGAATACTAGTGCATTCTGATTTGCTTGGTACTTCATTTGGTCTGCATCTTTGCAGTGCTAGCGTGTTTGGTGTTTCAGCAGAATCTATGCAGTGTTCGTATGATTCCAAAGGAAACAGTGTCCCCATAATACTTTTGCTAATGCAAGAGAGGTTGTACTCCCAAGGTGGTCTTAAGGTATGCATTTTCATAAACATCGCAACCAATTTAACATAATTCGTCAATTGATCCTCCAAAAATGGTCCAAATTACCTTAATTTGTTTTGTTTGATTCGTGATTTGCGGTTTGCATGGAGATTAGTGAATATGAGACAACTGCTTGAAAGAAAGCAAACAAACTTGTGTTCACTTCATTTTTACAATCTTGTTAGGCATCTATATCAAGGATTTGTGTTCCATTTGCAGGCAGAAGGAATATTTCGCATAAACCCAGAAAATGGTCAAGAACAAGAAGTTAGAGATCAGCTCAACAGGGGTATTGTGCCAGATGATATAGATGTACACTGTTTAGCCGGCTTAATCAAGACCTGGTTTCGGGAGCTTCCTTCTGGAGTGCTTGATGGTCTTTCTCCAGAGCAAGTTCTTCAATGCAACACTGAAGAAGATTACATCCTGCTTGTTAAACAGCTCAAACCAATGGAAGCTGCACTCCTTAACTGGGCTATTGATCTTATGGCTGATGTCGTAGAGGATGAGGAATTCAATAAGATGAATGCCAGAAATATTGCTATGGTTTTTGCGCCCAACATGACTCAGGTATATATAATCAAGTACTGTTGCATTTAGTTCTAAGCTCAATTGAAAATAAAACAGAAATACTGTTATAGTTTTTGTCCCCAGCATGACTCATGCAATACTGTTTGGCAGGAGTGATTTGGAGGAAGGGAATAGGAATTTCGATTAAGCATGTCTAAAAGGTTGAGAATTTAGACCCAAAATTTCGTCTATAAGTCTAACTTAACGAACATAGGATGAGGCGTTTTTTTGCCCTCAGAATCTCATATATAGTCTCGATTACAAAGTCACACAATTTCAAGTTCCCGTTTGCCAAACACCCCATGGTCCATACTACAGCTGATTTTATAATTCTTTTGCATGATGCAGATGTCTGATCCATTGACAGCTTTAATGCATGCTGTTCAAGTAATGAACTTGCTCAAAACCTTAATAACAAAAAGTCTACGAGAACGTGAACAGGCTCTGACTGATGACAACTATTCACCTATGTCGTCCCGGCTTTCAGGCAGAGAGAGTGATGAGGAATATGACAGCCAACGCGAAATGGATACAAGCTGTGAATCAAGAGGGTCTGCTTCTGACTGTGATGAATCAGCTGATTATAGTCACAATGTAGATGAACATGGTTGCTTAAGCGAAATAGAAGAATGCTTCTTGCACCGATTAGACCAGAACAAGATAGCGAGTAATCGAAAGGATGAGTCCGACATATTAATTCCAGACTCTAGAAGATGGAGTTGTAGATCCAGTACTAAAGGAAATTCATTTGACATCAAAAGCTTATCGGATAGATATGAGGATGTAAAAGATGTCGAAATGGTGGAGACCGCAACTTCATTGCCATTGTTTATCAACAGTTGACATGAGGGATTCTCGATTTCTCAAGGTAGCTTTGAAAATCTTATTCAACATTAATCTGTCTTGTTGTGTTTATTTATTGATCACAGCTTTATGGAGCTAGGATTCCATCAACTCATGATGGGTTAGAAGTTTAGGACTGATGTGCTTCATATACATACTCTTAGCCCTAGTAAGTCAAGATTAGAGGTCTAATTTTCCACACATTTTTAAGTTGACAAAGGGCTTTGTAGCCTTTGAGCCCTTGACCTTTTATAATGGAATTAGATTACTTGAACATGAAAGTTCAAGTCTCACTATAATTGTATTTGTAAGGATGTGTTGAAATTAGTTTCCCATGGGAAATTTATCTATTTGTACCAATTTAACATTGAAATTTAGTTGTGTTTTTAAATTATGTTGGAGTATATAACATATCCTGGAGCCTTAACCATAAGCTTAAGCTTTTGGTTGAGTTGGTTCCTTAATATGATATCAAATTCGAATCTCATCCACCCTTTATTTCGAAGTGAAATATTTTGTGCCGTATATAAGGAGAGCATGTGTTGCATTCACACCTCTAGCCCAAAGGGTTTTCGTGTGAAGGAGCATGTTAGATCCTGGGGCCTTAACCATGAGCTTTAAACTGATGACAAATTAGAAGTATTGTTTTCAGATGTTGAATTTGGTTTATTTTGAAAAGTACTAGTTATTAGTTGATCTACAATGGACAAAAATGATCAAGTTGTGGTTTTTGACTATTTGGTAGTTTACTGAGTCTGGTTTGGAGTCAATTTGTACTTTTTTAAGTCCTTTTTGTAGAAGGTTTTTCTAAGCTTTGATCATCATTACTCCTAATTTGGTAAAATTTGCCGCATCTTCACATTTCTTTCAAAGTTCTATGCAATGAAATTCTGCAAGTATAAGTTTGGTGTTTTTAGGAGGTGGGATCAAAAAGTGTACTTTAGAGTGTGTTTATTCCTAGTCTTATAGAGAATTTGTTTTTAATGAAATAAATATGAATATGATATAAATATAAATATGTAATAATTCGAGATTAAAATGTGAAGTAAAAGAGTGTTTTCTATGAATTTGAATAATAACAATGGATAAATGTTAGTAAATAGTTAATTTTTTCAGAGTTTGAAGATGAAAGTTATGAGTTTAAAAATATTTGTACCTTTCATAAAAAAGTAAGAGAAAAATATGAATTATAAGTTAATTATGTTATTTGGGGTTGAGAGTTAGTGCGAGCCATTGCCAAAAATAGAATTGCAATTTTTACGAAATGAACTTGAAAGAGTGTAACGTATCTCATGAGACAAGACATTGTTTGAAGAGGGTTGAGAAGCTGAAAACCTGTTTTTAAAAAAAAAAAACATTTAAGAATGATTTGCTAAAATAGAGTTTGAAAAGAAAAAAATTCCCACTTTGGTGTTGATTGATAAATATTTTCCAAACTAATGTTCTTATAGGTAATGAATTTACTAGTCTATATTTTTTAAATTTGGAACTCCAAACCTCCAGTTTTTCTTTTTTAAAAGTATTTCAAAATTATAATCTCTAGTTTTCTACAACTAATTTATATGCTAATTTATTTACATTCCTTAAAAAATCATACATTTAAAATAACAATTATTTAAACAATAGAAAAAGGTCTTTTTTTAAGGAATTGCACATTATTTTTCCAATTTTAAGTATTCAATAAAAACTTAAGTTATTTAGATTATTACTTCATTTTTTAAGCTTGTGATTTTTCCAAATTCAAATTCAAAGTAATGATGAAGACTAGTGTTAATTAGGGGTGTGCTCAAATATTTGATCTGAAATATTTAATCCGAAATATTTGATGTTGAAATATTGGATAAATAAAAAGACTTTATTGTTTAAATGATTATTATTTTAAATTTTATGATTCTTTAAAGAATGTTAATAAATTAGCATATAGCATATAACATAGTTGTAGTGAATATGATTTTGAAGTACTTCTATAAAACAAAAGCTAGAGGCTTGAAGTCTCCAAACAAAATAATATAGATAAATAAATTTCGTTACCTAACACTACTTTGGAAAATATTTTTCAATGAACACCAAAGTGAGAAATTTTTTATTTTCTAACTCTATTTTAGCAAATCATTCGAATTTTAACACATAATAAAGTAATTTAATTTATAAATTGGATCCCTGTAAGCCCCTATTACTTTATTACATTATGAGAAATAAGAATCATCATATAAAAATTTAAAATAAAAACATAATATTAATAAGTTTAGTTATTTCTTATCCACTCAAAATATATCAGTATAATTTTAAAATAAAAGTTGTATTTAAAAAATAAACCATATTTACCTTTTATCGGTTTGAGAGTTATTCGATTGTGGGGCCTGCGGGGCCTGCCTGGATACAAAGTAATATAATGTGGTTTAAATATTTCAGAGTGCTTTATCATAGGGGAATAAATTAACAAAGAGAAGAGTTATTTGACATCATAATAGATTGTTTGGTATAAAAGTACTAGATCAGTAGATAATAACATAGAGCTATAAGGCCTTCTTTTCCATAAGTAGTCTCATGGGCATAGCATATACTCCTAGCTCCTCTTTCAGCCAAAGTACAAAAACTTCCTACAACAATTTCAATCGAACCTAAATAGCCAAAAAATGAAGAACAATCAATAAGCAAATTAATAAATTAATAAATCATCTAATCAGATTTTGTACTGATCTTTCAATTTGACAAGTAAATTAATAAATCAAGCAAAAAATAATGAAAAATCACAAAATTAAACACAATCGAACCTAAATAGCCAAAAAAATGATGAACATTCAACATGCAAATCAATAAATCATTTACAAATCGGATCCTTTACTAATCTGTTAATTTGATAAGCAAATCACTAAATCAAGCAAAAAATGATGAAAGATCAAAAAACATCAAGCACAATGAATTTACCTTAACAGCAAAAAAACTCGAACATAAACAACCCATAAATCACATTTTCATCACAAAATCAAAATAAATGTATAGATGGACAATGTTCATGTCAAATATTTCATGAACTATGAAGGGGAAGGAGATTGAATGAAGAAGAGACACGTAAAGAAATATTAATCTTTAAAAATGGAGGAGAGAAGTGAAATGAGAGAAAGCTTATGAAGGCCTGCGGCTACTGCTGGATTGCAATAGTCTTCTTTTCATTTATTTTAATCTTCTTTTCTCCCATAAAACTTTACCCTAGGGGACGTGCTGAACTCTAGTACTCCCATTTTGGGGGTGAATTAGTATGAGCCTAATTATTTACATTCTATACAGGCCCTATACTATAGTCTTATTAATTACTGGGCCACTTTTTACCCCCCTTTTCCTATCAATACACGCGAACCCTAAATGTTTTTAATGATAAGTTGATAATTAATTATTTTATCTTATTCTCTTTACTTGTCCCATTTGATATTGACACATTTGACATTGTACGTTTTCAATTTTTTAAATCTCTAAAAAGTTGATATTAATATAATTTATAATAAGACGAATTAAATAAGATCGTCATATGACTATCTTGTAACTTATAGAATCAGAACAAATCACATAATAAGAGTAATTGATGAATAGTGTTGAAAAACCAAATGAGACAAGTAAACAAGAGGGAGTATTATATTAAATTTTCCATTAAAAAAAAGGAAAAACTGACATTAATAATTCAACTTTTTGCTCGTCCGCTGAGAATTAGATTATTTTTTAATAATCCAACATTTGTCCTTAGTTCGCTATGAATAATCCAACCTTTGTTTTAATTTACTGACAACATATCCTATTTGTAGCTATTATTAGTATTTTGGTATGTTGTGGGCAAATGTATGACAAATGTTGGATTATTAGAAAATAATCCAAAGGTGGGATTATTCATCGCAGATCGGTGAAAGATTGGATCATTAATGTGAAAAATTAAATAAAAGAATAAAGAGATACTAAGAAGCCAAGCAAGACTCCCAGAAGAGTCTACTCTTTTCTTTTTCACTCATCTTTTTCCCATCATTTGAATCAATAATACATGATGACCTCCTCCTTGTGCTATTGCTATTTGCTGTTGACATAACTTCTGATGTGCTTGAGCATTCTATTTTACTTTGCTTACCCTTTTTTGAATTCTTGATCATCAATTTACAATCATCATCATCATGGTTATGATGAAGATCATGGTGATGATGATGGTGATGGTGATGGTGATGATGATGGTGTATAGAAGTAGCCCCATGTATTCCTTGATGTTGCTTCATTTTCTTGATCATCAATACATCATTTTTTTCTTCATGAATGTTGGGTGAATGTGAATGTGAATGTGATGTTGTATTAGTACTTGATGTTGAATCACGTACATCATAGCTACATGATTCAGAATCTTCTTCATTGTCATTCCATCCAAACCCCATCACCATCAACATGTTATGACCATAATCATGATCATGATAATCAATATCACCTTCTGAATCAGCACCAGCCTCTAAGAGAAAGAAAGGAGAAAGATCAACCAACATCTTCTTTAATTCACCATTTTTTGCCATAGCTAAGTTTTTTTTTTTAAAAAAAATTGGGTATTATCTAAGTTGGTAGATATACCACATTTCTAAAACCTTAAATTCGATTCTTATCGTGCCCTCTTATAACCTTTTTTTTCCTCGGCTTATTATATACTTATAAAAATAAAAATAAGTGGAGTTTTTGTAAGCTAGAATGTAAAATACTTAGTAACATTATATATACAAAAACATAACCATATACAACAAAAGAAGATGAACAATGATGTATGTTTGTGCACTTTTGAACTTTTACTTTTTTTTTTCCTTTTAGTACATATATAAGAATATATAGTGAAGGAAGGTATTTAAATCTTTAGGTGGAATTGAACTTTAATGGTGGGTAGAAGGGAAGAAAAAGGTTAACTGTTCCCATTGGAATGAATCATGAATAAATGGATGGCCTTGATTAATTTTATATGGGATTCATGAGTGTGGGAGACCATCAGACCAATCATATTGTATATTATACAATTGACAATGAGTTGTATGGTGGCTTTCTAGAAGGCACATTATTTATACTCCTAGTATTGAATAAGGAAAGATTAACCATATTCTAGAAGGAAGCATATTAACATCATCACATGCTTTTTCTTTCCTCATGAATTTTGGATAATCAATTACTCTTGCTCTAATTTTAATCATTCATTTTGAAAATTTAAATTTATCACAAATTCTTGTGAGATACGGTCTCTTTAAGAATCATCTCTAATTGGGTTGATCTATTAGGAAAAATGTAGGGTAAACGTAGGCAATAAGCTGTAATAGATTGGGCCTGAGAGACGTCTCTCAAATAGACGGTCTCTCAGGAGAAACAGACGGTTTTTCAGGAGACTGGCCGTAAATTTATTCTCTTTGTTTCTTAAAGTTTGTACCCATAAAAATATTTGTGAGAATTAAAAAGAATAAAATTTTTTAGATGTTGAATATATTATTTTATAAATAATTAATCTAATAGAAAAAAATCATAAGCATTAAAGATATTAAAATAAATAAAATTAGTAGATAAAATACGGAAACTATAATTATTAAAACTCTTCTTTAATATCATCCATACAATGATTTTTCTATTTTTTTTAATTTTGTGTAACAAATACTCCCTCCGTTCCTCAAAGAAGTTTCCATTTGCCATTTTAGAGTGTTCTATTTGTTGTTTCCATAAAAAAATCATTCTATATATATCATAAATTTTGGACAAAAATAACCTTATTCATCCTTACTTTAATATTTTTATAATGCTTATGGACCCCATATATCTTCCACTAACTTTATTTGAACATTTTTATATTTCTTATGGGCCCCAAATATGTAACTTTATAAAATAATTTTCTATTAGTTGCGGTCCCTATATTTTTTTTCATTAATTATCTTTTAAATTTTTTTCAATGTTTATGGTCCATACTTTTGTCCAATCAAACTTATTATTTAATCAAATAATATATCTATTATCTAAAGTATTCTATTTTTCTTAATTCCCGTGAATATTTCTTGTGGGAATTTTATTAAAAAACAAAAAGAGTATATAATTGTGATAATTTTTTGATGACAAGAGGCAAAGCGTAGTATCCTTGACCATCAAATATTGGCCTTGGCAACACGTTTTATATGGCTGTTTCATTGTTTTTTATTTTGAACAAAGTCAAATTATAAAATCAGCAAGTTTTAATCCTCCAAACCGAGTTTGATATTGACATAAACCAAACCAAAGCAAAGTTGGATAAGGAGGTAAACAATAAAGAATGGTGGGACTGCTATAGACAAGACATGCTGCTGCTACTCCTCACTAGAAATCATTGTCCAAGGTAGCAAAACCCATATACTCACCTCTATCATACAAATTGCAATTTTTTTTTTAATACGTCGATAGAATTTTTCAAAATTCTATTTTTGGCTATTATTCACCCTATTTTAAAAAAAATTCATATTGAGGAAAGCCACAACAACTAATTATTGGGTAAATCCTCGGGTCAGCAAAAAAACCATAAAAACTTAATCAACAAGTTAATTAGCTCAGCCAAATAATTAGGAGGTGCCGAAAGACCGAAATAAGACAAATATCTCCCCCTTAATCAAACCTGAGACCTCATTGACAAGAGATCTCCATATATTGTACTAAGCTATCTCATTGTTGAATGTTGAGCTACTCTTTAAGATCTCAACCACGCACATCCATATAATTCACTTCCCCATAATATGCACCTTTTTTGGCCATATAGAATATTAACGTAGCTTAATTCCCGCATAGAACGAATTCAGTCATTAGTATCAAATTCTAATAAATAAATTAAATTGATACTTCTTAGATTAGAATTAGAATTAGAATGTATTAAAATGATGAAGAATATCTTGCGTAGCATTAATGGAAATAAAATATTTATTAAATTTTTACTATTTACCTTTTGACGGATAAAAATAAATAAAGATATAATAACATGTCTTATTGAAATTAACGACTTTAGTATATAGTATAGATAGATAGATAATACAATAATAGTTTAAATTATTGACCATTTACTATTATATTGTGTTTGAAACAAGTATTTCATTAAATTCTGGACGAAATCGTAGATGAAGAATTTGATAATGACAAGGTTTGAGAAATAATTCTCAAATTCTCAACTTTAAATACTAAACTGATGAAATTGATCCCAATCCAAAATTTTAAAATTTTTAATTTACCAAACAATAAAGTTGAGCAAATTCTAGATTTTTTAAATGAAATCGTTGTTTCCAAACATGACATTAGGGAAATCATGTTTACAAAATTATCCAAAAAAATAATTAGGAATATAACTACCATAGGTAACCAACTTGTGTCTTGTAATTGGACATATTTTATGCTAATTCTGAAGACTGATTGCTATTTTCAATCATTAATATATCTACTGCGATAATACACCACTTGTTAGAAATTGAACTAACACGTGGAAAGCTATAAGTCTAGGACCTTGACTTTGGAAAAATTGTACTAAAAAAATTTGATTATCTGATGGAGTGTACCATTAATTTGGAAAGGGGAGATAGGAGGAAAATTAAAGGATTCAATTTTTATTATTAAAGTTTTTAATATCCCTTCTGTAATATTTTACATTTTGGAGAAAATTCAAGTTTCAACCAACAATGGTACAAGACAAGTTTTGATGGCTAAAATCAAAGAAAATTCAAGATATTAGTTATGATGGGTCAAAAACTCAACTCTACATGTGTTAAATTAACTAGACTCAATTCAATTTTGATGACTTTTTTATCTAATGAATCGAGTCATGATCTAGGGAGGCTAAAATCATACTCCCTCCGAATCAGTTTAGATGTTCCATTTCCTTATTTGGCAAAACCATACCAATTGTCCCATTTTCTTTTTTGTCTATCATTTTTTTACCTAAATACCCCCACTTTTTTAATTCCCAATACCCAACTACCACCTTTACAATTAATTTAATCAATTAAAATACCTGACTACCACCTTTTTAATAGACCCCACTCAACCCATAAAATCCGCGAAATCCCAAATGGAACATCTAAACTGATTCGGAGGGAGTATGATACTACTCCCTCTTTCCCATTAAAATGCTTCACTAACTATTTTGATCCGTCCCACTTGCTATTTTCTTTTTTGGCGATGATCAACTTCTTTTCTTTTAATCTCATTTAGAAACTTATTCTCTCTATCTTAACCACTCGTTTCAACTATCCATTTGTATCTTGTCGTATTCTTCAACTACAAATAAATCATTACGCACCAAATTTTGGGAGCTTTCTCCAGGGAGGGAGTACTCGATGTCAAGGTTAGACGATCCATATGATAACAATTCCTGGAAGGGAAACTAATAGAAATGAAGGGAACTCAAGTCTAACCTTTTATGCTTGAAGTAGATTCATCAATCATCATAAGCACTGTATGGAGACATGCATGCAGTCACACCGTCACCTTTAAGCAAGAGTAGTAAAAGTATGAGAATCTGAGTTCATAATCCAAAGCTATCTAAAATAACGGCCATATTCTTAAATTGACATTTTCATTACTCAACAACCCCATAAGGCCATAACTAGATGTAAATAACACAGTCGTATTTAAAGAGCAATTTATAGCATTAACAGTATGAAACCATATGCAAAACAACATATAGCTTTGGAAGTTGCTACTACTATTCTTCTAACAACTAACAGGTATTGCCTTAATGTCAAAAATGTTTAAAAGGGTTAAGAAGACATCAAATGCTGCATACTACTGTCAGCTTACACCAAATCACAGTTGTTGAACAAGTTGATGAGCTAAATCAGCACTACGATCAGAATCAAGTAAATAGGAAAAATAGATAAAAACACTCAAACAAGAATTGTGAAAATCAAAAAATTATTTTATTCTGGAATATCATCATTCATATAGCATCATTTTCCATAAAATAACATTAACCCATGTTTCAATCAAGCACTCACATGAATTTTGGCTAGTTACTGTCAAAGAAAAAAAAACGCTTTGGCTAGACTTCTAAAAAAACAATCAAGGCTGTTTACCAACTCATGATGATGTCTAGATGATCAAGATTGGATCCAGTCTTTTTCAGATGAAAGACTTTTAATATCAGAAGAAATCTTTCAATTATTAATATGAACCTCAATTTACTCTAATGCTGCAACTTCTCATTTAAGCTCAAATCACATCTGTAAAACAAAACAAAAGAAAATAATGTTCAATCAAATATACCTGCAATCTTCCTTTCTCTTCATTATTTATCTCCAATGAAGTACAAATCCCAATCAAATTGGCACCTATATAAAAATAATAATCAAATTAAAAGTCAGGCAATCCTATATCCTACATCACACCATCAAAACAAATTTGACATATTTGTGAAGCACGAATGAAGTAAATCATGACAATGATTATTTTATAACAATAAAAAATACTACTGACATTACTACTACTACTACTACTACTAATATAAACAATATATTACCTCATGATGGCACTGCCAAATGCGAGAATTCTTCAGTCTAGCAAGATTAGCAGTCCAATGAATAAGTCTTGCGCACAAGGTTGCTTTGGCATACAATTCATGGACAATATAAACATACAAGCACCCAAACAATCCAAACACAAGAGAAACACTTGCATTTAAAAAAAATTCTAGTGAAGCAATATCTGAAGTATCAATAACTTAAAAAAAAAGGTTCACTTCATAAGGATTGAAGGGAGGGGTAGGGGGCAAGTAAGTAGTTGATTGAGAAATTAATGAGAAAAATAATGAAGAAATGACCCTTTTCTTTTCTCTTTTGCAGACATATACAGAGTCATAGCCGCAAGAGTCGTTCGAGGAAGAATCAATAAATTAAGAATTAAACATCCAAATGAATTTTTTGATACATAAAATACAAGTAAATTGGTCATCTAAGCTTGGCAACAACAGCTATGAGTTTGCGGGACTTTACACCCCCTGGAACTTTCAATTGGGTAGCGTACCAATAACTGGAACAAGATTTCTCCATACCACCCACTTCTCTTGCTTGAATCGAGACTTTATGGCAGACCATGATTCAATTCATGGTATACGTCCAAACTAATACTGTTTGTTTTGTTTGCTATCTCGTTTAAGCTGAACCTTCAACTTCTTACCACTCAATTGAAAACCATTCATCATACTAATAGCAGATTGTGCAGCTGCAGGTGAGTCGTAACTGACAAATCCTGTTAAAACACATAATAAGATCCAAGCATTCTGACTAAGTTGGCTTTATGCAATAGAAAGAGAATGACATACCGAAACATTTGCTGAGGCCAGTTGCTTTATCAACAAATACCTTAGCACTCAAGACCCTTCCAAATGGCTGAAAAGCGTTTGCCAATTCATTATCACCAAATTCTTGAGGTATGTGGTATATAAACAAATTAGCACCAGGTGGTCCTAGATTATAAGAAAGCATACACAATAATCAATACCAATTGTATAACAAGATTGCATATATGCTATCTGAACAGCTGTCAGTAGTGTTAAAATGAAGCAATGAAAAGTTCCAAATAAAAGGTCATTCGAAACCAAACAAATGTTAAGGAGAAATTTACCAACCTTCAACCTGACTTACAGAACTTGGACTTGCACCAGGAGAGTTTCCAGAGGGACTGTTAGCAACACTAGGTTGCATGGATCCTGGAGAACTATTAACCGGTCTGTGGTTCATCATCCCTCCGGGATATGGCACAGGATATTGAAGATTTGGAACAGCAGGATAACCGGATCCAACATAATTTCTTGGTGCGGCACCTGGAGAAAGATCAGGTCTCACACCACGTAAACCATTTCCTTGATTTACAGGAGAAACCATATTAGGGTATTGGTTTTGCATCGGGGGCAAGCGATAAGGCATAATTCCGTAACCGCCAGGGGCCTAATATATATGAACAGACACCACAGAAGAAAGCAAGAAAAAGATCACAATTAAAAACTAAACCAACAGAAGCACCATAAACTAATGCTCAAAATAAGTAAAAACATGTGAGGCCATTCCTAAAGCAATGTTTAAAAAGAATTGTGCTATACAAAACACATAAAATTGATAACTTGTTAATAAAAACAAACCTGGTATCCGTAACCATTATATGCAGGACCATAACCCATTGGCATGGCTCCAAATAAGGAAGATTGCTGTGATGGATCAGCATTTGCCTCAATTGAAGCACGTGACTGGGCCTTCTGAGCCCTTCGAGCGTGCCTTTCTTTCTCTGTATCAGCCCACTTAACTACTAAAGGAACATTCGAGCCCTGACAAGAGAAAAGTTTCTATTACATGAAAAATACAGCACTCTAATCACACAGACCTCACAGTTAACCTCAACATTTCTTAATCAAAAACAAGAAGAAAAAAAATCAAAGAAAGATTCTCTAATGTTTTCGCTTAAAAAATCTCTTAAATACCATACTAGAATCTAGGAAGATGCTAATTGCTATCAGAGCACGATACTAGATCTACATGGGGTCTACATCCAAGATACTTAGAGGCCACGACGATCTTTTCACATACATGTAAGTCAAAAACTGAGGAGGCCAAGGACAAGACTAAAAAATGTTTCAGGAATATTAGGATAAGGCATCTCTTCCAAGTGAACTATGAGCAGAAGAGACATCAAAAGAAGATTTGGGACAAGGTTGTCAGGCAAAATATGACCAAATAAATATACAGGCATGGCCAAATAAAAAACGTTTCATGTAGATGACATTTAGGCAGGCTTTCCTTTAATCAAGATAGAATCTGCAGGACATATATCTATGTGTGTTGACATGGAGTTTGATTTGAAGTCTTTTCTTTGTCAAGTTACACTTCATTATGAAGTATGAGCCTGTATTAGTGACCATCCATTCTAATTGCACTTATAGTTTGCCATGTTGGCAACATACCTATAAAAGTTGAAAAAAACTTTTGTTCGTATGAGGAAATTATTAGTGTTGTTTGTTTTTCACAAACTAATTACTAGTTAGTTAACTTATTAGTAATCATGATACATGTCAGTAATTATCATACTCATAATCATTTTCCTCCATCAAAATTATTACAACTAAATACTTCTTTCTCCTTCACAAAATGGTAGGATACATATATATATATATATATATATATATATATATATATATATATATATATATATAATATTAGTTCATGCAATAAAGAATAGGTCATTCATGATTAGGTGAGCTCCCTATTTCCCTAGTAAAAGCCCCTTTACTGTTTCTCCGAAGAAATATCTTGATCAAAAGCAAAAGAAACAAAAATTCCAAAGAAAGATTACATTTATACAGTTTAAAAGTGTAAAAGAATAAATATACTACTAGTAGCTTCGTTAGATGCCATGAAAACGACCCCAGATTAAAAAATTGTTGAAAAGTTGTATCCAATCTTTAGAAAAGAATAATCCCTGTTTGTCAAAGTTCTTTACAGTTGCAATGTTAATCTATTCTTTCTGTTTACACTTTTAGTTTATTCCTTTTTTGTTAAATTATTTTTTGTATTTTCTCTATTTTTACGTGTTTTTTTCCACCCTCACTGCCACATTTCTTTCCTTGTCCCCACATTCCATTGCCACAGTAACGATAAAGAACATTAAGAAAAGGCGGAGAATTGTATATGGGCGTTCCTGAATCCGTCTTTTCTAATAGCATTTGACTAGTATTTAGAGAGCTTCCCAGAAATATTTAGCAGTATAGATTGACACTAATATCTCTGAGAATTTTACTAGAGTATGGACATTCTAGAATTCCCTGAAACGACGATCCTAAACCAGATGCTCAGATGATAATTCATAAGAACACAGTTCAATAAGACGGATACCAGTAACCTCAATATAGTTGTGAGGCCACAAGAAACTAATCAATTGACTAAACAGTACAGATGAAAATGCACTCAACATGTGACAATCCTAGACCAGCCAATAGGAAAAACAACTAAAAATCAGCAATGAACTGGTATTTTGGATGATAGGCTTAAGTTTATTTCAGGTAATTACTATGTTATTAGGGATTTGGGTAATAAGTTAGTTTTTAGTGGATTTGTTATTATAAATAGGGGGAAGTGGGATAGTAATCATGCAGAAAATTTTTAAACATATTGTGGGTGAGTTTTATACTAAATTGGGAGATCTCAAGCTTTTCGAATCGCTTGAACTATCTTTTCTTATTTTACAAATTGATTGTAATTATCCTAATTACACCGATTTTACCTCATTTTTAAATATAATTTCAGTTTATTTCATTTTATTTGATATTTTCCGATTTACCATTTAATTAAATTCGTCAGTTCATAGCAAAATCCAGCTACATTTGATCTAAGATTAACCATGACTAGTCTGATATCCAATCTTGATAAGATGTATGTTAAATCAAATCAGTAAGCTTATCAGTTAACTAGAAAATGTATCAAGAAAGCAGCAAGATCATCACATGATTATAATAACAGAGGATCAAATCATATAAACAATATGATTCTACAAGAAAACTGCTCAGTTGGTTTCAAGCGTAAAACAAAAGTTGACAATGAGACATAAGAGCAAACCTCCATTTTATGCTTTCCGTTGACAGCATCCATGGCTGCAAGAGCCTGCTCCTTTGTCTCATACTTCAAAAATGCACATCCTGCCACAAATGACATAACTTTGACATAAACAAGTGACCAACTATAACATTGCATGCATAACACGAAGATCATGATGAAATAAAAGCAAAGAAACTATATTGGAACAAAAACTTCAAATAAGGTATTAGGTAAGTGTAGCAACCTTTGCTCGTCTGCTGAGACCCCCTCAGAATTTGCAACTCTTTTATCGTCCCATATTGAGAAAACAAAGCAGAAACCTCAGTTTCAGAGACATTCTTGGGAAGCATGCCAACGAAAAGCTTGTGCTCTAGTAAATAAAATTTGGAAGATTGAGTCAAAACAGAAACAAGGATAACGTCGTACATAAAGAGACTGAAATTGGGATGTTGCAAATTTGTAAAAGATATATTATGTAAGAGAGTACTCAGGACAAGAATTAAGTAATACCTAATCTTTCCAGTTCGCCATCTGCATACTTCACTTGCAAGGGACTCAAAGCCTGAGGATATATAGTAGGGAAAGATTTCAAAACAAGAGAAAAAATTTATGCTGAACACAAATAGCATAAGCGCAAGTACTAAAATTAAGAAGAAGGAGAAGCACATATCCAAAATGTTATAAACAAACTACACATATAACCATGTCACATGTCACACAACGAATTTGAATCATATCAAGGCAACAAAGGAAAAGGAACAGCTCATAACATTTGAATTCTTACTCCTCAGAGGCTGATGTCAAGTTTACAAAGCATAAGTGTAATTAGATCCCATGCACAAAACTAAAAGCAGACAACAGCCTTTTGAATGACAGATCGTCTAAGGCTGACGTCAAGTTTACATAGCACAAGTCTAATTGCATCCTATGCACAAAACCAAAAGCAGACGGCAGCCTTTTGAATGACAGATCACCTAAAGTGTGGCATCAAGTATACAGCGATCGAAACGGAGCTCCCATATACAGGAGTGACCAATAACATAGTAACACATTATAGAATTGCAAACTTCAATATTACAAGCTACAAAGCATTATACAGAATCCAGTATCCTAAGTATAGTTTTATGTCAAAACGCACCACATTAAAGCAAGGAAATTTTGTATATACAACAGCTCCAATACAACAAATGAACAAATGTGGATGGTTTTGCATTGTCGCAGCCTATATTTCGGTCGCTGTAAGCTCAAAAACATTTATAACAATTCATACAGTTGCGATATACTGATGCCAGCAATATTATGCATATGCTCCCACTCTCATCTCCAACCCATTACCACCGACCATTAATAAAAATTAACATACATGAACCATTTGCAGAAATAGAAAATATTTTAGGAATTCTAGAAAACAAAGAGAATTGCTTTTAAAATTTCTCTTATAAAACAAAAACTTCACAAAAGTCAATTAGATGGTAAGAACACTCTAAAGAATGTGGAATTTTAACTTGAGCATGTAAATCAGATGACTTCACAGCTCCACTTCACACTCTAAAGGATTCTACCATGCATACATAATCGATTTTATGTTTTGACAAACATTAATTGAGATTGGCGGGCTAATATAAACAGTGTGCCAAAGTCAACTAGTTGAATAAATTGAACAGCTAAAATAGAAATACAGAAAGCGAAGTAGATCATAGGTAAGAACAAGTAAAAAACAGTTAAGAGAGATCGAGAGCAACTTACTCCAGGAAGCGTCTTCTTGTTATGACAAGCATTGACAGCTTTGTCTGCTTCTTCTCTAGACGGACAAATCACAAAACAACATCCTAAAACAAGAAAAAATCAAATTCACCATCAAAAATCCCACAGCACAAGAAAATAGACACAAATCTGAACTCAGATCAACCAAAATCAGCTTGCATTGTCAAAACTCCTCGATCAAATCACCAACACACACAGTCATAAACGAAAAAACAGCAATAACACAAAAGAATTCCAGAAAAATGAAAAATTATAAAACCTCGAGAAGCTTTAGTAACTTTATCTTTGATAATGTTGACTTCGTCAACCAAAGCGAACTCTTTAAACATAGCGAGAAGTTGAGCTTCCGTCATATGCTTAGGTACTTGACCTACAAATAATTTGACGCTTTCCTCGCTATGCTTCCGCTCTCCTTTTTGCTCTTCCGCCATTATTAACACCTTCTTCCTCTTCCTCCTCCTCCTCCTCCTCTTCGTCTAGTGTTAGTATCTTCTCTCTCCTCTGTTCTGTTCAGCAACTGTATTTCGCTTTCTTTCTATTTCTCTCTCCTCTTTCTTTGTCTGAAAATGGCGTCTTTCTAAATGGCAAAGTTGGATCTTCCGGTAAATTATTATTTTAACTTCTCGTCAATCCAAATTCACGCCCTTGATTATTATATCTATTTACGAAATTACCCTTATGATTATGAATAAATATTTTAGGATTTGGATGATCAGATCTAAATAAAAGGGTATATAAATAGGAAATGACGGAAATAACCTTCCGTGTGTTTTGATTTAATTTTTATTTTTTAAGTTGATGGATAATTAAATTACAGGGTGGATGAAGTGGGGCCCATGTCGTCAAAAATCATAAGATGTGATCTTAAGATTGTCCAATCCCAAAGCATTGTTTTTTCGGCTGTTATGACTTAATTGCTGCTTTGCCCATTTTTAGATTCAATTCTCTTTTTAAGAAAAAGTGTGGTCAATTTTTCATCCAATTTCTATTACATCCAAAAATTAATTTTAAAATATGTGCGAACTTATAATTTTAACAGAACTACGGCCTTTAAGTTTACTCAATCTTAAATAAACAGCCACAAACTTTGTTTTTTACCAACTATAGCCTCCAACTTAACAAACATGACGCCGAGACAGCCAAAACACCCCATTAAAACCTTTGTTTTGGCTGTTTTGGCTGTCTCCATGTCATGTTTGTTAAGTTGGAAGCTGTAGTTTATAAAAAACAAAGTTTGCGATTGTTTATTTGAAATTGAGTAAACTTAGAGGTTGTAGTTGGTAAATAATACAATTTCAAATTAAAAAAGGTTTAATAGTATATAATAAGTGATGCTTATAGTTGAATTACCGATATATTATTAAAAAAATACTTCATATAAAAATTAATAAATTTTTAAAAGGGAAAATTACTTTTATAATTTTTACTTTTGGGTGATTTAATTATAAAAAAGTGTTCGGATCAAACACTTTTTTGTTGTGCACAACTATAAATATAAACGATCAAATAAACGCATTGGATTTCTTAGAAAAGTGTTCGGATCCAAGTAAAAAAGCGATGGAAGTACTTGTTCTTGTGGTTATTTATAATTTCCCAAAATATAGTCATAGGGTATATCATTTCAACAATTTTTTTTGTTGGTATTAAATGATACTCCCTCCGTTCCTAAATGATTTTCCTATTTGGGAAAATCACACATATTAAGAAAAACAGAATCTTGGAGGTGAGTGGGTATTATTTTAATTAGAAATTAGTGAGAAGTAAACAGAGGGCTAAAAAATCAAAGTCAACCAAAAATCACAAAACGAACCTCAAAATGAAGAATAAAATCTACATTTTAGTGCAGTAAAAATGGAGAAAAAATGGGTTATGAACAGGGGGTAATGGCTTAGAAAGCCATGGAAGAAACTCAAACAAGAGAGAGAAACCAACGGATGGTTTTTTTGGAGAAGGAGAAGTGTAAGAGGGGTTATAATTACTCACGTCAAGACCGAGGAATTAACAGGAATCCAAAGGGGAATCCTTATTTTATTTAAAGGTAAATGGGTTATTTAAGGGGTATGTAGGTAAAAAAAACTTTCTATTTTAGGAAAGTATTCCAAAGTGGAAGAACAAATGAAACTACTCGTTATAGTAATGTGGAAAAACAAAAAGGAACGAAGGGAGTAGGAATGATAATAAAAAATTAGTGTGATTCTGAGAAAAATTTATCCAAATTCACGATTTTCCTATAATAATCCCAACTATCCATTAAAATCCCATTTGTTGTCTCATTTAGTCCGTGGTGTTATTAGGATTTTAGCAACGGTTATAGCAGCTCACATTTTGACCGATGAAGCTCCTTCCTCCTATAATATTCTGCCCATCTCCATTGCAATTGCAAGTACATGTCCTTCTTCTTTATTACCATTTTTTCCTATTTTTAATTTCTCTCATTCTTTAGCTAGGGTAAATCGCGTATATCCGACGATGTGTGTGCGCTTCACCCGGCTTCTTCATGCAATTGCAAGTTCCTCCTTTTGATTGAGAATTGAAGATGCAAAAATTAGAAAACCTAAAATGCAAAATTTTAGAATTGAAGACGCAAGTTCAACTAAAGAGGTTTATAGGAAAGACGAGTGATATGGGTATTGTTTTAATCCAAAAAAAATGTAATTCAAAAAAAGAAGGGTTTACTCGATTATTCATGGGTTAAATTAGATAGTTGAAATTATTGCAGGAAAATCGTAAATAAGTTAGATTATTTTGGGTAAAGTTTCATAAGTTTAATTGTCATATTTGTTCTATTTCAATAATTTCATCTTTTTTGCATAATATATCAAATGCATCCCCTTTTAAAAATGTGGTACTCCTTCTATCCCATGAAAAATATCTCATTAGCAATTGGTAGAATATCAAGTAGGTGAAGTTTTATCGAGAAAGTAAGAGAAATGTGAAGATGAGATAAAAAGATAAATTAAATGTAGAAGAAAATTAAAGCGTATATCATGTCCAAAAATAAAAACGGGGCAAATGGTGGTAAACTTCTTTATGATTACATGTAAATTATTACCACAACTTAATACCAACATGAAGGCTTGGACACGCAACCTTAACTAAGATGGTAAAGATATGATTATCTCAACATCAGCCATTAAAACTTCTGGAGATGATTTTAGATATTAACCAGCAACTAGCATTCAAATTCACATTCCCACAATGTTATCACAGAATGAAATTGTTCACATCATCATCAATTCCCCGAAATGAAATTACAACGGCTTGCGTTTGAAACTATACTTGTCAGAAGGATAGGCTACGTTACAAACTATTGTTACCTAAGGGAATATAGTGCCCCAGCAAATGAGTATCGAGATGAAACAGGTGCTGGTTCGGGTGCAGATGCGGGTGCGCGAGCGGGTGCGGGTGCAACTCCAAATTGACTACTAGTATGACTTCTCTTGTGTTCAGATAAATCAAGAGAAGCATATGCATACAACCCTTCATCAGTGACCCTTCGAGGTAAATGGTAATCAGCTGAGTAACTTGCAGAGCGCAAGTCAGCACGATATGCCTCGATCACTGTTGACTGAGAATGTGGCTCATATGTACCAGCCCCTGCTGTTAAACTTGAAAACGGGCCGGATGTGGTCACAAGATCATTATGAGAATGGTATGGATTCTCTCGGTGACGATCCAACTCGTTAGGTGGCTTTGTGGAGGATGGTACCAATGCAGAACGCTCAGTTCGGCCTCGCAAACCATACATCCGATACTCATTTTCACTCAAAAACATAGGCTCAGAACTACCTGCCTGAGTCTGCAATGAGGGAAAATGCCCATGTGATGGAGCAGGTTTGATATGCTCTTGTACAGCACTTCTAAAACCCTGCACCTCTTGACCAGTCCTGTAAGACTCGGGAACGAGAACAGGAGCATAAGGAACTGCATCCTGCCTTGTGCCATGCAATTGTGGTCGCAAGCCATAGCTACGATATTCCTTCTCAGTGACGAAAAGAGCATCAGAAAGTTTCGGTTGCTGAACACCAGAATGGTTCTCAAAATGAGGCTGCCGAACACGACGAAACATCGATTTCAGGCTTTTCACCTGCAGATTTTGAAAGAATTTAGAATTATATTCATGACCAATTATATTCGATATTACTTGGACTTTTCCAGGTTTATCCATGAATATTTGTATTTAGGTATCAAGAAAATGTTTCAATTAACTTTATTTTTAGTTAATTACTTTACTCTTTCAAACTTTATTTGATTAATATTTCGATTAGGTTGAGATTTGAATGTTGTGTTTGGATGGAAGGAAAAAGGAGAGTTGGGGAGATGAAGGATCCCTTGTTTGGATAACAAAATGAGAAAGACAGGGATTTGGAGGGGAGGATTTTAGAGAGATCAGATGAATAATATTTGTTAAGGTGATGGTGTACATACGCGGTCGCTAACTTGGTCGCGATCGCGGGTCGTGGGAATGGAAAAAATGTGATTATCGCGGAACAGATTGCGATATCATTATATTTTTGAAATACAATTTTCAAATATCAATTGAAATAATTTAGAATTAAATTATCTATTTACATAAACAACTTGATATTATCAAGTCCCAGTTAACCAACCCCTCTTGCACTATAATACTTGCATTTCTCCAATATCTGCTTTACCCCATATTAGTTAAAAAAAATGTTTCACTTATCCTTCGTCCTTCGTCCTTCATCCTTCGTCGTTCCAACACATCAACCAAGGTTTCTTCTCCTTCGTCCTTCCAACACACCAACCGAGCTTTCTTCTCCTTTGACCTTCTAATAAATGTTTCACTTCTCCTTCATCCTCCGTCCAATCTAGCTTGTCGTTTTTTGAAACTCCGTAGCAAATCGCGAGAAATAAGAACAGTGAACATATATGCAGTTACAAAACAGTCGTTCCGAGATGACTCGACTGCATTTTGACTCCCTGGTTAAGGTTTCAATCTCTTTAAAGTTGGAAAGATTTATAGGGAAAACTTTCATCTCCCTTGCTTTCCCTTTCCTTCCCTCCTAAACAAACAAGAATTACCTTCCTTTCACTTCTCTTCCCTTCCTTCCCTTTCCCCTTTCCCCTTTCCCCTTTCCCATCTCTTTCTTTCTTTTCTCTCCAAAATTGTTACCCAAACAAAGTGGAAAGTTGGAAGGACTTGTTTTGTATTTGTTTGAAAGTATTGATCAACCTTGATAGTTTAATAGTGAAATATTGAACAAATATGAAAATTGGTCGTAGGCATTTGACTTAAATAAACGTTATTGCATGTAGTTATTTAATTATCTAAATTGTTGACATCAATTTGTCCTGGATCCGCACGTGCAAACACATGCCTTTTCCCTCAAAAGCGGAAGACCAACAAAAATGTGGGGCATAAAAGCCACAGAATTATCACTCAAGTGGAATTTCACATAGGCTCCCTTAGACCCTTTGAAAAAGGGCCAACAACAGAGCTGAATGACCACACCCATTCTTGATTGGTAAGTTATCATTCACTCCCATGTTTCTCCAGTGATGGCAATGACTAGTATTTTCCTTAAGCTTAGAATTTAGATGCTTATACTATTCAAAATCTGGAACTCTCTTGTTATCTGCCTCATTAGATTTAGCCTCTTTCCTTTCGAATTCTTACTTGTGAATAGTAAGATGCAAAGTTAGTTTTGCGTTTTACGCAGGAAATTGGGCTTCAATTCAATATCTCTTTTCTAAATTTTAAGATACATATGTTTTTCTGTTTTTCTTATGTTTTTGTTTTGTTATTACAAGGATATGGTTGTGTACATATCAGTATATCACCCCCTCTAAAAACTCCTAATAGGAAGGAGCCATTTAATGGCATTGGGATACTGGATCTGGAATCTTAGTGTTCAGTGTCACTTTTCTTTTTTTTCATGCAAAACTATAACTGAACCTAATTTACTATGTTTGTCGATTCCAATGTTCCCTCAATCCCATCTCTACACAACCTCAGTTCCATTTGATGACTAGAGGATGAGACTTTGAAAATGTTCATTTAACATATTTTCCTGCAAAAAGGTCCTTTGGCGGCCAAATTATAGCCTATTCCACCAAAAGCTTCTAAAAGTTCATGATTAGGTACATGATAGTGTTTACGGTTTACCTATGTTCCACAACAGCCACCAGGTCTATGACTGTGATTCACAAAGGACTACCAGCAAAAGTGTACAGCTATTTCAGTTTGAAACTTCAAACCCCAAAGAAAAAGTCAAAGAAGATTAACTTCTTACTTGTTTGGAAGTTAGCTCCGTTTTAAATTTCTGTGTTCTCTCATCATAATTATCCTTAATGGCATTTTTGAATACACTTTCAGGGAGAGGCAAACAGTCTTTAAATATCTTGAAGCGCACCTGAAAAAAATAATATCAACATCAATGATGAAAAGGCTTGAATATTCTGTAATTCTGTTGACTAAACAAGCTTTTAAGGTGATCCACCTGAACTGGAAAAGCCCCACCAAATGCAGGTGGCTCAAGTTTCATGCCCCCAGCAGAAGAAGCTTCAAAGATTCCATACAAAAGTTTGAGATCAAAATCATAAAGGAAAAGCTTTAAACCAGGCTTTATACTAAGCACAACCTCCTTTTGCTTAAAAGGGACACCCATAATTTTGTAATGGAAACAATCAGATTTTGTTTTTGCATTGCACATGAAGATCAATCCACTCACTTTTCTTTCAGGATTCGGAGCATCGACCTTTTTCTGTTGAGGGTTAATATTCCCATTCTTTTTGTTCCCCTTGAGTGAACTCTTCGCTTTCTCATTTTCACTTATATTGTGATTGGTTTCATTTTGCACTCTGGTAGTGGTTTTGTTCTTATCTCTATTCAGGTTTTGACTTTGTGTGGAACATTCTGCTTCTTTTGACTTCAGCAGTTTCCGTTTGTTAGATTGTTTCAGCTTTTTAGCTTTAAGCTTCAAATGTTTTGGGGTCTTCTTCTCTATGATTGACAATTGAGAGAAGTTTGTAGCAGGCCCCTCTTTCTTCTTATTCTTCTCCAGCACCATTTTCTATTTCCTATCAACTGAACAAGAAACAATCCCAAGAGATAAAACCTGACATTAATGAACCAAATTAATGAATTGTTTGATTCAAATTACATACAAACAAAATCCTAAAGATCAAATCATAAAAGAACATGAAGAAACAAAAAACGATCCAGGTAATAAAATATTTGACATCAATGAACCAAATTAATGAATTGCTTGATTCAAATTACATGCATACAGTATCCTAGAGATCTGACTCAAAAGAACATGCATGAACACAAGCATAGAGAAAATTATTCACAAGTCCCCATACACTCGTTATTCAGTAAAGTTGTCCTAATATTCATTTTAGAAAACGCTGCAAATCTCCTTGTATCTCAAGCTGGAATCAGATTAGATTCTTTCTACATTTAGCAAAGAAAATAAACCAAGATTCATCACGCAACACACAAGTTATCAACAATGGCAAGGTGATGTCAACTTTCAACCAATATTTAGTTCACTAAGCAAACATGTAGCCACTAACAGCCAACAACCAAGTAAAGAAAAACTGACAAGGTGTCCTCCAATAGAAAAAAAAAAACCCAAGTAAATTAAGTTCGTTTAGATCTCCAATAGAATAGCTCCTAAAGGCACCCTCCATATCCAGTTCAAACCTAATCTTGCCATCTCTTTGCTTTTCTAAGGTATAGCTTTAGTCTTAAATAGAGTACTATGTGTAATTCTGGTGTCCACCATTAACAAGTTTTATCTAACTTATTAATTGATTAATAAAACGTTTTTCAAATCAACAAATGCATCCCTTGTTCTCATTTGCATACGAGCTGCAAAGATCGAACTTAGCACTAGAATCTTTCTCAAATTATTAAACCCAAGGCTTCAAAGCCCAGGCTACTCATTTGTTCACGCTTGTTCAAGTATTATACTTGTTTCATCTTGGACCACCCATCGGTAAAAGATGTAAAATTTCATTTACATACTACTTGTAAGGTACTTCCTTTGTTCCATTATACTTGCAACATATAGTTTTTGCTATTATTCATTATACTTATTCTACATATTGCGACTAATGTGTAAGAAAAATATAGTCACATAGGATTTTATTTGAATTGTCTAATTGGATATTTTCATAATATTAACTTTTAAAATTATTAGTTATGCATGACTTAAGATATAAATTATCAAAACAACGCATTAGATTGCATAAAAAACAAATGTTGCAAGTATTATTGAACAGAGGAAATATATATCGACTCCTAAATGATGATCTCTCATTAATTCAGCACTTATCAAGTGAAGTAACTAATTCTAGCATAGTACAAAATTTGCGCTAACAATCATGATCGCGGGAACAAAACAGTGATGTAGTAACAGAAGTTAATGCAACTATCATAACGCTTAGGAGCATGAGATATACCTTGATGCAGCAAACACAACTTTTTATAAAAAACTTCCAACACGATCGATGCAATGCGGCCTTGTTTTTGCATAATGATTTCTAAAGTGTATGTTCAAAGACTACCCAAAGACACAATCCACAAGAAGGCTTTGGAACATAAGAAAAATATTTCCCCTTCAAGTCAAATTGGTATGTAAAGAAACTAGGATACACTAGACTCCAGGAAATATATGATAGAATATTTCCCCTATAATATCTTCTTGTAGTTGCATTTTGGTGTTCTTATTACAAAGTAGGTTCTCTTTTCCGAAGATAAACTAATTTGATAGAAGATGTTTTTATGAGTAAAAGTTACACTAACATGTTCAATGACTTAACACTTCACACAAGCTCTTTGTAACACAAATCAAAGACCAACAATTTCTTGCAATCCTAAAACGGTTGGTTCCATATAATTGATTTTGATATTGAAACTGTTAAAAACATATACAATTCCAAAATCTCTATATCCATATATAAATTTAAATTACAAAAGTCACAACTCTCAACACTTCAGCGCACATTGACATTGGAACCTTGAGGAAAATTTATACTCCTGTTGTGCCCATAAAATTGATCCCCTTTTTACGGTGTAAATGTTAATTTGAAGTTGAATAATAAGACAAAATATATGTATAAGTGAAAATTGATTGATTGAGATAAAGAGGAAGAATTAGTTTGTGAATGAGATTACAAAAAGGGAGTGAGGCCATTGCCAAAAAAAGCGTAAAGCAAATAAGACAAACTCAAATGAAAAAGTGATGCATTTTCATGGGAACTGAGGATATCACTACTAAATGATTAAAAACGAGTTCAAAAAAAGAGGTTTTGGCTGCAATCCCTTTAAGATTCAGCCGATATGATACAAAGTGCAAAGCGGTCTTGTTTCTACACTATACTCAAGATAGTCAGCCACTACATGGCGGTCATAAGATTGTTAGAAGTAAATTTCTTCCACTCAAAGATTGGAAACTGCTTTAGTACCCATGTTGATTCGTAATTGTTAAACGATTATAATCTCGGCTATCCCATGTGTCATTCAGTAACACAACAACATAATAACAATTTTCAAAGTCCAAACCCAAGGAACCAGTTGGGTATCTTCAATTACACATAGTATTCTAAGCAATGAAAAACCCAACTCAACTCAGTTCCCCAAAAACTGTACCCAGGACTGCAATCCATCCATCATATAGGGGATACCTTGCTTTAGGCCAATGCCAATTGAACTCACAAGTGATCTATATATACAATTATACAATTATACAAATATAATACCCAATGTAATCCCAAAATCATCAATTACATGAACTTGTATACTCAAATAGGTCACATTTACAAAGTCACAATCTGATTGATAAAATACACAATAACTAATGGTCAAAATGTCTACCATAATCTCAAATTCAGTAAACTACCAATATAGGCATGATTAAAACATCTACCCAAATATCTTCAAAAAAAAAAAAACATCTACCCAAACTAATTAGGGAAAAACAAAAATAAATAAAAAATAGATTGCGAACAAGGTTTTTAGGGTATAAAGGTAATAAACCGTGAAAAAATCAATTAAACAAAAAAAATGACAATCCGAAGAACCCTAATCTGAATCAGTAACTTAAAATTACAATATTCTACCCCAATTTAATTCGAAACATTTCGAGGTCACTGAAATTGAGATTGTAAAAATAAAATCAACGAAAAGAAGATATATATAGGCATAAAATTGAGATCTGAAGATATTGGAGAGGGAAAAAATGGGTGTTTACCGAGCTATGGTATGGTGGAACGTGCGCGGACTTCCGGTAGTTCAGGGAGGTGTCCTTCCTATATAACCTATCTAAGAGTACATTACGTATTATTTGTAAGGCGGAAGAGCTTGGGTTTCTAATGGCTTTAAATGATTACTAACACGGCTTAATAGGCCAACCTGATTTTAAATTTGTTAAATTTTGATTAAAAAAAACAGTCAGTTTTCTGAGAGACCGTCTTTCTGAAAGGTTATAAGAGACGTCTCTCAGGCCCAATCCATTAAAGCTTATTGTCTATATTTACTCTGTATTTTTCCTAATGGGCCGACCCAATTAGAGATAGTCTCTCAAAGAGACCGTCTCACAAGAATTTGAGAAAAAAAATTGTTTTTATTTAGTTACAGCTGGTCTTGGGCGAGACCGTCTCAAACTGTGACAAGAGTGGGCAGGCCCAATTCGCGCGTCTTACATGTTTTCTCTCACTTTTTCCATTTTCTGGGCATTTTTTAGTTTTAATCTTAAAGGTATAAGTTTCAACATATAGTAGTACTTAAACATATTAATTAAAGTAAAATTTTCAATTTGAACCTTTAAGTGATCAATTTTGACGTTAAAATGATTAATTTCTACCTAATATAATTGACAGTGATAAGTATTAAATTGTAGTTGGTTTATTTTTTTTATAATTGATATTGTATAACAGAAACAAGTTAAGGTCATAATTGATGCATAAGATCATAATTGATGCATGTTTGGTAATTGACAGTGATAAGTAGTGAATTGTATGTTGTTACGTAGTTCATTTATTTTATTTTTAATTGATATAGTTAACATCATAACAGAAACAAGATAAGGTCATAATTGATGTATGTTTGGTAATAATTGATACCGTTAAGTTTAACACGTACAGTTACATTGTGTTTTTTGCATTGAATTTTTTTACTGTTTTTTTTAGCTTCTGATATTTATGCTTTTAATATGTAAACTGATACTATTGATAGTGTTATTGACCATTCGTTTGTTGTTTAAAATTCATCCATAGAATGATAAAATAATAACATTTTATTAACTTCGTTCTCAAATTGCGAAACAGAACCATATTTAGGTAGAAATTGATCAATTTAACGGCACAATTGATCGTTTATAGGTTCAAATTAAAATTTTTACTTTAATTGATATGTTTAACTACTATTTTACGTTAAAATTGATATCTTTAAGGTCAAAATTGATACCTTTAAGGTCCAAATTGAAAAATGCCCAGAAAATGAAAAAACCAAAAAATGAAAATCTGGAGGGCAAAGCGCGCGCGTGTAGTAGGCCCATATCTCGTCTTAGAATAGGGCAGTCTCATCCAAGTTTTTGTGATTTAGTTAATTGTTATGTAAATTCATCTTTGGACAGGGACTGCTTGTATGGGCCTGTCCAACGGTGAGATGGTCTCATACAAGACTTGCTGTTAAATGATTTTTTCACTAACAATTACTACTATTGATATTTAAGTGAATTTAAATTAAAAAAGAAGTATTTTTGTGAAATTATTTATTAATTAATATAATCTCAAATATAGGATTATTGAGAATATATTTTTACAAAATCACAAAGTAATTTCAAATTCTAAATTTTCATCTTTACCGATTTTTGCATGTCTAAACATAAAAGGGTAATAATTAAATGATGTTTGAATTGAAACAATAATCATCGTTCACAAGTAAGACACTGAATTTGATTGTCACATCTCCTTCTTTTCGGTCTATCAAAAATTTGAAAAAAAATAAAACATTAGTTCCTACTCATATTTTACAATTTACATGGTTGATTGAAAATGATCTTATAAGAGAATCACATTTTCTCTCATACAGAGAGTATCACTTTTCAGAAAAAGTTATAAGTTCAATTTTATATAACACATATACTTAATCATGCATAGTAATAAAAAAAATATCATATAGAATAAATTATTTTACATAATTTAATTATTTTTATAAGTTTTTTCATTACAGCACACATAGATACTCATTTTCTCTAAAGTCTCGTCTTCAAAATAAAAGTCTTACTATTATACTTGGTGAAATCTTATTAGAATTATTTGTGAATTACGGTCTTAAAGTTTTGGCTATTAGCAGATTAGAGCTTTATTTTTTTTTTCAAATTACGGTCAGTCGGTCACCAAGGTATCAATGTTTGTGATACCTAAAATTGAACTTTAGAAAAAAATTAATAGACTATTCATATCAATAAGGTGTATCTTTTTGTAAGGGAGCCAATCTGCTAAGAACTCCAAAATTAAGTGTGTTTGGTGGGGAGCAATCTTAAGATAGATGGCTAACTAGAAAATTTTTCTGGCTACACACTAGTGACGCCAAAGTGCACTTTAAAGACGTGTGTTGGTCTTTGGGCTTAAATGCTGTAGACAATAATATCTTGATGAATGTAATTTACAGAAAAAAAAATTGAGGTTATAATCGATAAAAAATCTAAACTTTAAGGCTATGATAGATTCTATTAACAAATTTATAAGTAATGGTAACATTGTCAACATTTTTATATACTTCGCAAATTCCTAATGATACTTATGTAATTAGAATTTGTATGACATTATGAGGAAAACATTGTTTATGACTTGTGTGAAAATTATAAAGGACAACATTTTTTATGTGGGGCATTATTAATCTTCGCTATCCTTTTTATTTTATCGCCACCCCTTATATATTGACATTCTAAAATTGCCCTTAAATATTTTTCAAACCTTTAATCTCTAACATTTCTTTAAAAACTTTCTCCGAACACTCATTGAACTAAAACAAGCTAAAACTACAAATTGAATTACAATGGCCAACGGAAATGAGCATCAATATGATTGCGAAATCAATATAATTGTGTTAAAATTTGAGACATATTCACTCTAATGGCTATAACTTTAAATAGAAAAATCATATAATTGTAATATTTGCGGTATTATAACCTAGACTTCAAGATCTTTCCAATGATATATTATATGCCCAATTTTGATAACCGAGCGAGAAATGACGATCGTTTGAAGTTTATTTGTGCTGAAATTTGATACATGTTCATTCTTTTGGTCATAACTTTTGTTAGAAAAATCTTATTAGTACAAGATTTGTGGCATTGGAAACTAGACTTCAAGAGCTTTCCAACGACATATTATATGCTCAATTCTGACAATCGAGCGAGAAATAATGACCGTTTAAAGTTTGCAGTAATTTCTAACGACCAGGCTATTGAATCGCACAAAATGTGCGGTCGGACCATGGTTGCATCACACAAAATGTGCGATCGGACCATGGTGGAATCGCACATTTTGTGCGATGCAACCATGGTCCGATCGCACATTTTGTGCGATTCAACATGACTAGTGTTAGAAATTCGCAAACTTAGCGTCAATCATCGCTTGATCGAATAGGCATATAATATGTCGTTGAAAGCTCTGAATCTATTTCAATCGACTTTGCACTAATAAGATTTTTCTATCAAAAGATTATGGCTAAAAGAATAAACGTGATTATTAAGAAATTTAGTTCAAAAATAATAATGGTAATTTTTAATATTTTCATTTGATTATTATTAAGAAATTTAGTTCAAAAATAATAATGGTTGATTTTATAATTAAAATTGGATTTAAGGGCATTTTAGTAATTTTATTTAAAAAGGGGTGGCGATAAAATGAAAAGGGTGGCGATGTTTAAGAATTGGGTTTATGTGAGCATTATTTTGGAATTCAAAATAATAAATATCAAAAAATACAATATTATTTCATTACCCTAATGTAATAAATGGAGTTCACTTATGAGAACTTGGGAAGGTCACATATACAATAACATGACGTTTTTTTGACCCTTTATCATAAACATCATCGACAATCACTTGTGATTTAAAATTTTTTAGTTTAATATGATATAACTCAATAAAATTCAAAATAAAAAATATTAATATTTGTCATATCCATATAACTTATGTGAAAAATACATAGAAAAAACAAAGAATTTCAATTATTCTGGTAGTCAGAAGTTAAGTTGTCGGAGTCCTGTACTTTTAGCCTAAAACGGCAAAATTAGATACTTTGTTGAATATACTTTAAGTCGGAGTTCATAAAAAATAAATATTAAATCTATAATTCGCAAAAGTGCTAAATTTTAACTCTTTATCCTAAATCATTTTTGTAATTTCTCATTTCGATTTTCACATTACAAATTCTTGTAAGAGACGGTCTCTTTTAAAGACCTTTCCTAAATTAGTGAACCCATCATCATTTTTTAGTTTAATTAGACTTTAATGGACTGGGCTGACAGGCGTCTCCGGAAAAGACGTATATGAGGACACTTGCTATTTTCACATTGTCCTTTCTTCCTATGAACGGTTGAAGTTTTGAACCAATTATACCCTATTCTTAATTCTTGATTCTTGATCCGAAATCTGAAAATCCGTAGCTTTGCGATCTATGAGCTTAAGGGGGAATTCCAGATTTCTGTTTCCCCAAAATCTGGTCTACATAAAGATGAATACAAGTTTAGCAATCTTAATACTTTCCCTTTTAATTGTTGGGTTGTATAATGTTAATGTTACTGCTGAATCCAGTTCTTCCACTACAATGCACACCAACAACTGGGCTGTCTTAGTCTGCACCTCTCGTTTTTGGTAATATACCCTTCATTTTTCTCTTGATTGATAAAGATTGATTGATTGTTTCCCATTTTCTATTTCTCGGATTATTTAAATGGGTTGTTATTTTGCTGAATGAGTTGATTTGTTTGAATTTTATTAATTTCCAATGTCAAGAGCAGCTTCAATCTTGCTGTATGTATTTTGCTGGTTGTAGTTTTTTTGTTTTTGCTTAGTAAGAGTGTTTTTTATGCTAAAAATGGACTAAATTCAAAGTAAAAAATGATTGTGGAGCTAGATTCTTAGTTTGTTGCTGGGTTATTGGGATTTTCTGTGATTTAGGATCCTTTTCATTGGGAAGAAATGTTGGAAATAATTTTAGAAAATATAGAGAAATCCATGTGTATCAATGCAAGTAAAAAGGAAAATTCTAGGACTAGTACCCAAGTGTTGAGAAAGTCTACAAATTTGGATGAATTGGAAAAATAATGATTATGTTTAAGAAGGTTTTGGAATGTCAAATTGTGAGCATGAAACAATTTCTACAAGTATAAATATGGGCAAGCATGTGTGATTGGAGTGATGAGCCACAAAAGAAGCTCCTATAGGACGAGAGAGGTAGATTAACATGTGCTCTCATCAAATACATGAGTGTTCTCGTCAAATGAGAGAGTATAGTGAGACATGAGCTCACAAAATTACAAGAGTCTCACTAAAAACATGATGGTTTAGTTCTTGATGTAATTGATCATTGTAATATGTTATATATGTAATACAATATTGGGTTCTTTGCAATCCCATGTGCTGCGCCCAAATTTATGTCAAGCTATACACTTCCTTGTGAAGAGATTTTCTTCCGAGAAATATCTCTAGATTATATTTTTCTTTCAGAAGTAGTAAAATTTGTGAGCCGATGTGAAATTTCATCCTTTTAAGGTTGAGCAAGAAAGATGTTTACAGAGTAGGATGAAGCCAAGAGGTTTTCACCACTATAGAGAAAGAGTTTTCTTTTTTTATTGATCGAACTCCAAGGTTGAGCAAGTAACTTCCTCTTTGAAAGTTATAATTCTCTTAAATATGGGAGCTTTCTAGAAGAAGTGGTGCAAGTATCAGGATGCAAAGTAGTATGTATGTAGTCAAATCTATGCGACCTCAATATATACAAGGTTCATTACAACGACTAAAACAAAAAAGGAAAAAGGATTTGAATACATGATAATATTTATAAATGAGCTCATTTATAGGATTTGTATTTGATCCATCTAAATAGATTTTTCTATTTCTTTTTCTTTTGATGTTATGTTATTTGGCCAAATTTTTAGGATGTTTTAGTTGATTTTTTGAGTTGTATTGAATTCTAATGTCAACAATAGCTTTAATGTTTGTGCATTTCATATTGTTTTTTAACAATTTTTTTCATTTACTTCCCACTAACTAGGGTTTTTTTCATGCTTATAAACGGACCGAATTCAAAGTTAAAGATGCTTTTATGAATTTTGGACCTACGCTTATTTTCCCTTTTGTTGTTGGATATTGGAATTTTCTTTTGGTTTAGGTTCCTTATCATTGTAAAACTAAACAACTATGTATGAAGAAATATTCTTCTGAAAAATAATTGATTGCTTCGATGTGCCCCTGCTTTCTCTATTTGTAGTCATGTAATAGTTGGAGTACTTGTCTCCACAGAGAAGTTTGTGATACCTATATGACCATATTTTATTGGATATCGATAGAAAAAACCATGATCTCTATCTTAGAGAAGCTCATCGTACTCTTAGTCCTTAGAGTAATACAAATATCATATTTGACCCAGTGACCCTTAAAATAGTTAATCTTATGTTCTTGTGTGCAAAGTCTATTAGTTGTATTGATGTGATTACTTAGTATAATTGAACCGACCTTTTCTTTTGAAGGTTCAACTATCGACACATGGCGAATACTCTATCTTTGTATAGGTAAGTTTACAAAAGAAGTATCCTTTCACTCTCCAGTAATGTTCCATTTTGTATCTCCCAATTGGTCATGACAACTTTGCTTTCTTTTTTAACTTAGGACTGTAAAGAGGCTGGGGATACCTGATGAAAGGATAATACTTATGTTGGCTGATGATATGGCTTGCAATGCTAGAAACAAGTACCCTGCACAAGTTTTCAACAACGAGAACCATCGACTTAACTTGTATGGAGATAATGTTGAGGTGCATTTATGTTGTTGAGTTTGTAGTTTGTACCTACCTAGTTGCTATTTGTTACTACCACCTGACCTTGTTTCACTATATGTTTTAAGTTCTATTATTCACTTTGAATGCTCGTCTTCTCATTACTTTATTTGACACAACAAATGTCGCTATTTCTTGATGAGTGATTATAATTTGTAGAGACTAGAATGCAAATATATCTTCTAATCTACACCCTTTGTGGCTTTGTCCATTTAATATGCTACTCCCTCTGTACCTCTCATTTTGCACAAGTTCCAAATTGAGTGAAATTTAGTGGAAATTAGGAATTGTGTTGGAGAATTTTACAAAAAACAAGTGGATGATAGAAATGTGTGGTTAAGATGAAGAGAGAATATAAGGTTTTGGATGAGTTTAAAAGAAGGATGGTGAGACCATTGTCAAAAAAGAAAAGAGTGCAAAGTCAGTGGGAAAAACTGAAATGGAAAGTGGTGCAAATTGAGAGGGACCGAAGCAATATATTTTTCTTCAATAGAAATCCCAAAATAACAGTTATGTTTCTCATCATCCTCCTCCTCATCATCATACCCAAAATATCCCGCTCTTAGGAACTAGGTTTAGGGTCTGGGGAGGGAAGAAAGACGGCAACTCATACCCATAAAGGAGAGTACGGTCAAGAGTCCTTCGGCTCAAGAGTTACGTTTCTAATTGTACAATATAAAAACGTTTAACATGGTAATAAAATTACACATATGTCGAGAAACATTACATAAATGGTATTCTCTTTATTTTTTTCACTTTCAAAGTCACACTTTTTATGGGACGGAGGAAAAAGTACTGTTTGTTAACAATCATGGCTAGTGTGTTTCTCCCTTCTTCTTAAGATATTTTTATTTTCTTCAGTTGGATGGAGGTGCTTTATTCAATTTTACTTTTGTTTTGAAGTAGAATTCCCTCCTTTGTTCATGTCAGCCTTTCAACATAGTAATTGAAAATTCTGGCAGAATGTTTTTAGTGCTTACGCTTTTTAAAATTTTTTCATTGTTTACTTCGAATTTGATGGCTTGTTAATCTGTATAAACTTTTAAGTGTAGAGGAGGCAATGCCTAGTGCGATAGGGTTATACCTTAACTGATCTGAAATGAATACACTTTGTTTGATCTGCAGGTTGATTATAGAGGTTATGAGGTGACTGTAGAAAACTTCATGCGAGTTTTAACAGGACGGCATGAAAATGCAGTACCAAGGTCAAAACGGCTATTAAGTGATGAAGGAAGCCACATTCTTTTATACATGACTGGCCATGGAGGAGATGAATTTTTGAAGTTTCAAGACTCTGAGGAACTTCAAAGTCATGATTTAGCTGATGCAGTGAAACAAATGAAAGAAAAGCATAGGTAACTAACGAGTTACTCACATATATCTCACATATAACTTTGCAGTTATATATATGAATGTGTTTCCCTGATGCAAAGATCTAAAAGCTAGACGTCTCAGTAAATAGTATTTGTACCTTTCCTCGATGCATGGACATGGTTGAAGTCCTACAATGGAGAAAGAAATGAAAATAAAGTTACAACTAGAAGATATGAGGGATCCTGGACATATTCTGAGTTATATGACTTATATCAGTCTTTTCCATTCAGCTATTTCCCAAGTTTAGTTTCATATTGTACTTCCATGTTTTTATAACTTCTAGTAAAGAAAACAATCTAGCATTTCATGTTACTCCCCCCTGAGCGAAAATTTTTCCTTAAATATTTTTTTTTGACATTCTGCATTACTCTTAGCGACTAACGTGAGTGTTTGGGCAGGTGGTGATGTTGGTTTGTGGCAGTGAGGGCTTGTGGGGTTAGGACATTAGTTTATGAACATAGCTGGTGGGATAGTTTTGAAGTGAGGGTCGCTAGTGGCATCTGTTGGGGGTTTATTGGCGGGTGCTCATGGATGATTTTATTATTGTAGAGCATTTTGAGTGAGAATGGTGGTGGTTGCTTTTGGTGACACTGATGTGGTTGGGCTTGGTATACTAGGGTTTGTAGGCTATCAGTGTTGGTGTTTGAATGCCAGGGAGTCTTGAAGGTGGTGGGGGTTGGCGTATAAGTGTTCTGTTGGTGGGCTGGGTGGCTAGCACATTTTTGTTCATTGCATTGCCGTATGGGCAAGCTGTCAAGGGTATAGAATAAGTTGACACTCTTGATGAACCACAGAACTCTAGCACGGCCAAATTCTAACTCAATTTACATAAGAGTTTGGAAATGAAACATAGTGCATAAATGCGATTTCATTTGTGGCCATGGTAACAGTTGCGAAACAGCTTTCACATTATGTGGATGGTTTTGATGTTGTCCTAGACTATATTTTGGCTGCGGTAAACTCAAAAACCTTTACAGTATGGTCGCAACACGGTTTTCTTGGCGATATTTTACTCTATGATATGAACAAAAGAAAAATCGTTAACAATCTCATGAGAAAGGCATTTATTTCCATGTTAATGTTTTTATTGATATTCTTACAATTTTGTTTTAAGTCGAATTTTTTTGACATACAATTTAGCTTATTTATAATACGCATGTCGAGTTTCTCATTTGATCTAAAGATAAAGTCTCTCAATATAATTTGATGACAGTAATGGAATTTAAAGATTCTGAAACTTTGTTGTTCTCTGTTTCAGATTCAAGGAGCTTCTGATTATGGTTGACACTTGTCAAGCTGCCACTCTTTTCAATCAGGTTTGCAAGCAGTCTGTGTCTGCATATGATCTCATTTATTTTATGCCCCTTCTCTCAGCCAGAAAACAAAGATTAATTGTGTGTGATGAAGGTGTAGAGAATTAGGCATGTATTACATATTGCTCTTGGGGGAGCTTCAGTTTCTCTTTGAAAGTTGGTTTACTGCTTTTAATGCTTGAATTACCCCTTATTACCCATTACTAAAATGTTATCCATTGTATGCCACAAAGAGCGGACCAGCCAATCTTGAATGTTCAAGGAAAGGTCGGTCTTATCTTTACCTTCGCTAATCTCATTAACGCCATAGCACATTTGTTTTTTAAAATGTAGAGGTACGGAATGGGTACCATACTGTCTTTCCCTGTTCCTTTTTTTCTTTGTCTTCCTTGTCTCCTCCCTTTTCCTCTAGCCCTTGAACTTGGAAACTATGGCCTTGTTTGGATGGAGGGAAATGGAGGGAAATGGAGGGAAAAGCAAGGAAAGGATTGGAGGGATGAAGATCCCCTTGTTTGGATAGCAAAAAGGAGGAGAGGATTTGGAGGGAAGGGATTTAGAGGGATCAAGTCCCTTCATTTTGTTAACATCTAAATCTCTCATTAAGAGGAAAGATGTGGAAGGAAAATGAAATTTCTTTCTTTTCCCTCCCCTTCCTTCCTATGCAAAACAATGGAGTCTTTTCCCTCTCTTCCCCTCCCCTTCCTTTCCCTTCCTTTCCTTCCCCTTCCCTTCCCTTTTTTTCTCTTTTAATTTGCTATCCAAACATAGTGTATATGTTGAAAGGTCTATGAAGAGTTTTTTTACAGTAGTGCAGCTTAAGCTACTTTATTGACATGTTCATAGCTCATGGAGAAGTAAATGAAAAATCTTCAACTACGTGCAATCCGTTTGGGAAACATAATGTAGTTTTTCATTTTGCAGCTTCAATCACCAGGAGTTTTGGCAATTGGGAGTAGCATGAAAGGGGAAAATTCATATTCTCACCATTTGGATTCTGATGTAAGTAGACTTCCACTTTCTTGTTGCTTCTAATCATTTTTCTGAATAACCTTTTATGGAGGATGGGGAATTGTATTCATGCTCTTGATGTTTATAAGAGGCCATGTAAATGTGTTTTCTTATATGTAATTTCCTCTGCTTCAGGTTGGCGTGTCTGTTGTAGATCGCTTCACTTATTATACACTTGCGTTTTTTGAAAGGCTAAATATGCATGACAATGCCTCTTTGAGCAGGTACATTGAAATAATAATCAATTATGATTTTTTGTACAATCCTGATATCTTAATTCATACACCTAATAGTAATCAGAAAAGAAAGCTAATTAGATGACGGATGCTAATTCCCCAAGTTGTGGTTATAAGTTAAACTTATAGGTTTCATTAAACAAGCTGAGATGTGAAATACTATCTATTGGGAAAACCACGATCAATTGAGGAAATCAAATCTGAAAAGGATGAACGCTTACGCATGAGTAAATGTTCTAAATAGGGACCACACAAGATGTGACTTCAACATATTTTCTAGTTTCTAAAGATGAAAGTCACAAGTTATATGCCCTATACTATACAGTGCTTTATTGTGGCTAGGGGTGTTCAATGGGCCGTATAAGGGTCGGGCCAGGCTGGGCTCAAGTAAATAAGGGTCAGACGGGATAAGCGCCCTTTTAACTTAATATGGGAAAGCTTGATCTGACCGGTTTTGTTACTTAAAATAATTAATTAATATATAATAATTAAATTGTGGAAACGTTAATAATCCTCATTGGCATTGTCATTTATGTAATAATTAAATTATCCATCAATTATGCTTTCCAAAAGGGCTCGTTTCCGACCCTTATTAAGTCTTATAGCCGTTCCATTTCAATTATAGTAGAGCTTGTTTTTGGCCCGACCCATTTTCAACCCGGCGCATACAAAACCCTCTAAAAACGGGCCGGATGAACACCCTTGTGGCCTCCTGAATTGTTGTTTAGATTTTTCAGCCTTTAAGTCTTGGATGGTGCCATGGATTAAGGCACTGAACTACCAGCTTTTAGCTCTTCAGCTCTTGGATTAAGTGGTAAGCCAATGGCAGCTAAAATAAAGGACTGTTTGTTGTCCAATACCTATTGAATATTTGAATGGATAATATCTGTTCAACAAGTGGTATGCTCTTATGTTTGTTTCTGCCTATTCAATGCATGTTTTCTCACCTTTAAAGATAATATGTTCCATTTATCTTCCTTTGCAGTTTATTCAATTCTTACAACCCAAGTTTGCTGATGTCTACGGCATATTACCGAACTGATTTATACCAACGCAATCTCGGAGAGGTATGCAAGTCTCTATAAAAAAAGTGGTTGTTTCTGATTGACCATTGATGCTAAACACAATCTACAATTTCACAAAAAGTAAAATATCCACGTGATTTCTATCCATGTAATACCGTCCCGATTTAGCTTTAAATCATGAAATACATATAAATTCTTTTTATGTTTCAGAAATACCAATAGCCGACCTTAATCTTTGGGATAAGGCTTTGACATTTTCTGTTGTTTTAGAAGTACTATTGTTTAATTTAAGCAATGAGACCCACCTTAGACTCCTTCACTAGCCTTCTCTCTCTCTCATCAGGTTCCTGTAACGAACTTCTTTGGTTCGGTCATGGAAACAATTCAAACGGAGTCAGCTTATAGAGCTTTCTCAAGCAAAGATACTACCAGGGATATAATCAAAATGCCACTAAAGCAGCCAGCTGACTTTCAGAAACAAAGAGAACTGCTAGAGGACAGTGGTTTGCAAAATATGTCTGACTCAAAGGTAAATTGTTTCTAATCTTTTTATTAAGCTCAACGACTCTTCGTTTACAACAATTCCGAAGCCTTAATCCCAACAACTTGGGGTCAACTTTAAAAAAATCAACGTGTTTGCCCGTCGCAGGACCAGGCATGCCCTGTTCACCATTTATGGAATACTCTCCAAATGAAACTCGATAGTATTGGCGATGTTGAAAGTTTTGTGAATCAAGGATTATTAATCATGCTTCCTGTGCTAGCAATCACCACATGGGTCTCACAGTGAATGCAAACAACAGTACCTTGGTGTATAACTGGTAATGTTTGGTTGCTCTCCATTTTTTTTTCAAGTAATAGAATACTCCTATTATTGCAACCTCCATCTCTCCTTAGATAAGGTTATAGTTTGCCGTCTTCTGACCTTCCACAGACCCTGATTATAGCTTCTATGAGCGGGATACACTGGGTATGACTATTCTAATGAGAATACTCCTATTAGTTTCCCGTTTAAAAGTATTCATTAGGTTTATTTATACTTAGATAGCAATGTCGCAAGTGCCTCGTAGGTGGAAGAAAGACATTCACATTTGCTATGCCACTGGATATCTTCTATTGTTACCTGAAATAGTGCTTGTGAAGTTTAGGTGTGGTTTATCATATTATCATTCTCATTGAACCGAAAAATGAGCATATCATTGCAGATCTCTATATAGTTTGTAAACACAGTGTTGCATAGAAGAGCAAGAACAGTAATAGATTGTAATGTGTAAAGTTATACACCAATTCTTGTTCTATGGTACTCCATATTGTGGATATATTTTGAGCTTGTACTGACTACTATGCTACGACCGTCTTTGTTCCGATGCATTCTCCATTGGATGCCGATTTAGACATCAGGGACAAATCTAGGGTCGTTCACATTCAATTTATATATGATACCATATACCTAGAGATATTGATATATGTGTTAGGTTTAGTTGGTAGAAGCTTTTCTATGGAAACATTAAGTTTTGGGTTCAAGTCTCATTAAGCACAATTTTTTTAAATCTAGAAAGAATACTTACCTATTTGCATTTTAATCTATAATTTTTAAAATATTATTGGCAGTATATGATTTCGTTTTAGATCTGTTCTTGAATCTAGTGAATTTATTTGGTGGCATAAAGATCATTAAAGACTATGCTTCATATTTTCTTTGTTAACCATCCAAAGTTTTTTTCTTTCAGTTAAATACAATAAACATATCAAAATAAATAAAACTTCCCGCAAGAAAGTAGGAAATGTCACCGGAGTCAGCCTCTTGAAACACGGCTTATCAGGTGTTCTATTTCCGATGCAATCTGCTCATTGTCATCCTTTGAAAACATCGCCTTAGTGAACTAAATTTCGAAGATAACCCTTTTGATATTTACTCCATTCGCTGAATAACCATGGGTTGAACTGTTTATTAATTTTCCTTTCACTCTTGTGAGAAAGATTCTGTTCTCACAACCTACGAGAATTACTAATATCCGCTTCTCCTTGCCTGTAGGCGATTCTTCAAAATACCCTTGTCGAGATATTTTTTATCCAAAATGCAAATTTTTTTTATTTATAGAACAAATCTAACAATCACTCAAAGAACTTACACACCAAAATGTTTCTAGTCAAATTCAGTAATGCTATTTTCACGCACTATAAGCAACAACAGGAAGGTACCAGAGAAGAAAAACCTTACTAAAGAATTTCTTATATAAGAAGGATTGTAAAGTGGAATAAAAAATACAAGCACAATAAGCAAGAAGACAGAGCCCATGCCCAAAACCACATAAGAAAGCCACGATACAGTTTTCAACACGACGAATATACCCATCATAAAGGCTAAAGACATCATAGCAAGCGCAAACCCGAGCAAGGGCAGTGCAAACCTAAGGGATACTAGGATTAGTTTAAGATCCCTCATGTGTGCCCAAATGAGGGTCACAACACTTAAAATAGCACTGTATAATGCTGCTGTGTTGCACAGTACAAACACTTTGAACGCCCAAAAATGGACAAGGACTGCCATGCCTATGTCGGGATTAGACTGATCGTATCCTCCCGGGAGAGTAAACCCGGCTGCAAAAGTCACAGTTGCCACTAGTGTCGCCACCAGTAAGTGAGTATCAACTCTATCCTTGTAGCCTTCCAACTCTTTTGTGTCATTAACTTTATTGTATTGCTTTTGTATTCCGTTGTTTTGCGCATACCTCTTCCTCGTTGACTGTGAGCTTCGAGGTGCATCCACATACCTTAAAGCCATCCATGTCAAACGCTGCAAAAACAACTCGGGTTTTTAGGAAAGACATAATTTGTCTTGGGTGAAATCTTCTATATATCCTCCTACATATATATATAGGTCCAACCGATCTCAATCTTTTGGAATCAGGGCTTTGACATTGATGTACTACATCAAGTCGGTAGTCTAATTTAATGAATCATAAGCAAAGTAACACGTCGATACCTTCTCATGTCATCAACCATGGTAAGTATATATACAAAACTACGCCAACTATACAATGTATTTACATAAAAAAATCATATAAAGAAGTTATAAACTAATCAAATTCAACGATTGTTCAACGAATCGGGTTCATAAATTCAAATGTTTTAACTTACTGCTTCAAATGTCGGGAATGGCCCGGAATGGATCTCAGCGACATCAAGAGCTGTCAAGCCATCCTTGTTCTGCAACTCACACTTGCACCTCTTTTCTCGCGTCAAAATATATGCCACCCTCGGATGGAATCCTTTGGTAGCCAAATGCAAAGGCGTGTTTCCATCTTCGTCTTTTCGATTAATTAGCCCGTGTAACTCCTGCACGTTTAAAAGATAGGAGACAAGTTTTGATTTACCATTCGCAGCTGCGACGTGAAGAATATTCTGCTCTGTCCTGTTTAGCAAGCTCTTAGTATGGTGCAGCTCTTTGATGACCTTTATATTCCCACCACTTGCTGCCCTATGAATAGGAAATGAGCCTTCCACATCCTTGTCACATTTGAATGCACACTCAGGAAATTCCTTGTGTAAGTATTGAACCACTTCAAGGTAACCTTTGACTGCGGCGTACGATAATGGACTCCGACCTTCCTCATCCCACGACTCAATCAGATTTCTGTGGTTGCTTAATAGTTCTTTCAAGATCTCTGCGCCATTCGAAAAAATTGGAATGGTTGAATCATGAATGCTACATTGAACTCGAAAAGATACAGTTATGGAGCTACAATCATAAGCTTAAACTTAAGTATGGTTGTAGCTCCATTAATGTATGTACTATATCATATCACGCCCCCTCACGCAAAAGCTCTTTGGGCTAAAAGTGTAAATGCATCGTAGGCTTCTTCGTACCTGCGAGCTGCGACTTAGGGTGTAATACTCCTAACTCAAACTCTAATCTATAGACTCTGCTACAAGACTTTTAATTTTACACTTCATCCCTAGACTAACTTTAGACTCAACATTATTGGGAACAATTTTAGAAACTTGTCTTACCATAGAAGATTCAAACCATGACATGTTAAGGAACCATGTCAAACATGTTTTGGCATCTACTTCCATGTTAAGGAACAATTCGACTAAAAATTTAAGCTTATGGTCCATCACTATTTACCAAAAACTAAGTCTTTATGCTACAATTAAGTTGTACTCTCTATGTCCCTCTCAATTTACACCCTTTTCGTTATAGTTTGTCCGCATTCATTTTGCTCCCTTTCACTTTTTGGCAATGGTTCCACTTTCTTCCTTTTGTTCTCATTAAAAAACTTATTATTTCTCTCCATCTTAACCGCTCATTTCTATCGATCACTGACTTTTGTCATATACTCTAACCCAATTACCCTTTCCACTGAATTTTACCCTAAACATTTTGCGTGCATCCTCATTAACTATACAGTCCAAAAGAAATGAAGTATACATCCTACATTCCATTATACTAACTACATCTCACTTTTTACGCAACCTAATTAAGATGAAGTATGTTTTTTCTTATACATTAGATAAGCTTGAAAAATCGGGTAGTTCCATAAGTTTTTTCACATTAGAATACTTTTCATTTTTGGAAAGTTTTCATCCCACTTTTACCCCTTAAAACCGCACTTTCCTTACTTCACACTACTATTTAATTATTTTCTCTCTCATACTTCCAATACAATCATTACATTACACTATTATTTAATTAGTTTTTCTCTCCTACTTCCAAGACATTACTTCCTAATACTATATAATTAAAATAATAACCACTACCACCACTACCACCAAAGATTTCATTTTTCTGAAACATCAAAGAACAGAGGGAGTAGCAATTAAGTCTAATGTAGAGACTATTTCCAAACGGAAGAAGTATGAAAATAGAATACTTTACCTATGTTATTGACCTCAATGGCAGCATGAACAACAGACATCCCTTGAAGAAGAGCCTTTTCAGAATCTTCTTTATTTTGACTTGTATAAGAAATAATATTCCTCACAAGATCCCAATAACCTAACTTAATACCCAAATACAAAGGACAAACTTCCTCGTTATTCATCATATAACAAGCTTTACCAATACAATTCTCACCCACCAAAAACTCCCCCATTTCTTGTTGATTATTCTGTAATGCAATATGCAAAACAGTATCCCCTTTCTTATTTGCCCACCCCAAAATTTCTTTACTAAAACCATCCCAAGTAATCAAAGCTTTAAGGGCATTAAGTTGCCCAGATTTAGCAGCAGAATGAAGGGGAAGATCACCTTTTATGTTCTTCCATTTGATCAATTCTTTACATTGGGGAAGAATATCGGAAATTAGGTCAGATTGCCCTGCACTTGCTGCTATATGAAGAACAGAATTTCTTTCTTCCAAAGACTTAAAATCCTCTAAATTTGTACTTAAACCTAAAATTTCATCTTTCGTTCCGTTTACTAAAAACTTGTACAAATCTGGTTCGATTGGGACAAAATTATCTTCCCCAGAAAGGGAATTGGTACTGGAAGATTGATCTAAGGAAGACTGAGATAAAGAAAATCTGCTGCTGTGAACTGGGTCAGTGTTATTAGTAGCTACTGATCTAAGGAGGGCTTCAATGGCTTCCAAAGAGGAGGATTGAATTTCATCTTCTATGGAATGGGTTTGTGTAATGGGAGTTGCAGAATCAGGAGGACTCATTTTTGGAGAAATTATTGTTGTATGAAGGTGTGATAGTAATTCATTAGTCAGTGGTTAATGCTTTATTTATGCTCTTCTTGGAAATTGCTTTTGACTATGGAAGTTTCCTCTTTAGTCAATGATTAATGAAGTATATTTTTATCAACTATGCGACCCTGCCTTATGAGGGATACCGAAAAAGTCACCTAATAATCTTATATGTGATCGTCTTATCATGAGACAGGTTTATATAATAGCTTATTTTTTTAATTGATTTCAAGATTATAAGTAATCGTTTTAATGTTATAAGTAATCATTCTAAGTCTAAAAGTAATTATATTAAAATTTTAAGTGATCACTTTAACGTTATAAATGATCATTTTAAGGCAAAAAAGGGTCAACTCAATAGAGATGGTCTTATCATGAGACCGACTCATTTAAAAACTAGTGTATTTTTATTTATGCTTAAGACTATGGAAGTTTCCTCTTGATGTTGTGGGTTTTTAAAAAGAGATTCCTAGGACAATCTAACATTTACATGTTTTTTCCACGATATTTTTATGTTTTGATGAATCATGAATAATATCAACCTTGAGATATTTTGCTAAATTAAACCTACTAATCGAATTTGCTATAACAAGTTTTATTTTTTAAAAAAACATAAATTAAAAAAAGTTAAAAAAAATGTTAAAACAATTTATGATTTTTTTTTATTATGTAGAATTTTTAGGTAATTTTCAAATTTTTAAGAAATAAAATCTGACTATTAAAAAGTATGAAGTACAAGATTCGGTGAGAAAAATGGAAACTGGCAAAAGAGGACAAGGGAGCAATAATTTGCACGAATACTAATAGCAATAGGGTATTATTATTTGTCGCCACCCTTTTAATTAAATCGCCACCCCTAATTTTAAATAAATAAAAAAAAAAAATTAATTAAAAAAAAAATAAATAAAAATTGAATATATAAATAAATAGTTTCTTAATAATTTCAAAACCGAAAAAGTGTAACATCTCTCTAAAAATCTCTAAAAAAAACGTTCCAAACGAAAACAAGCTAAATATAGTAATCGAACAATAATGGCGAACCAAAACGAACAAGATTACGATTCGGTAAGTAAATTAATCGTTTCAAAATTAAAAATCGCACGTTTTGTGCGATTTTGCCATGGTTAATTTTTCAATTTTTTTAATTTTTTTAAATTTTTTTTTAATTTTTTTTTTAAATTATTTATTTAACATATAATTATATTTATGTTAATTAATTATTTAAATATTTATTGTGTTGTGATTAATAATTATTTAATTTATTTATAATATGTATATTAATTATAATATATTATTTATTTAAAAAAAATTTATGTTAATATTATTTAATTTATTTATAATATGTTTATTTAATTTATTTAATTTATTTATAATATGTTAATATTATTAATTTGTTGATGTTAATTTATTTAAAATATTTAACATATAATTATGTTTATGTTTCGATTATATTTATTTAATTTATTTAAAATTCAAAATTCAAAAAATTTGAAAATACGAAATGTGGAAATTCATGCATTCAGAAAAATGGCTAATAATGGCGTTACACAAAGCGTCGAATGTACTCATGAGTACACTCAGCACGCTTTGTGCAAACGCCATGTATTTTCGCACATTTTGTGCTTAATGCTAATTTGTGAGTTTTAGAGTGATAAAAGTGTTTTTTAATTTTTTTAAAATTAAATTAAGAGTTCAAGATTCGATTGTTTTTAATACTCGTTTCAAGTCCAATGGCATTTTCTTAATTTTTTATTTTTATTTTTTTTTAATTAATAAAAAATAGGGGGGTGGCGATTTTATTAAAAGGATGGCGACAAATAAAAATTGGTTAGCAATATAGCATAGTGCTTGTTGACTTGACTTTGGTCTTCACTTTGGAAGAGCTATTCTTAATAAATTTTCTTTACTCCAAATTTAACACTGTAAGTGACATGTTGTTAAGAAAAATTATACTCCCTCCTATTCAGCCTAAATGTCCCATTTTCATTTTGGGTCAAGTCACCCTAAATGTCCCATTTTCATTTTTGGCATGGTTTTTTTTTACCCTTATACCCTTATTCCCCTTACCAATTTACTTTTTTAACCTTAATAAACTCATCTAATTTATTCTATTATCTCCATAAACAATCAAATTAACTATCCTAATCTAATACCATTTTAATCACTCCCTCCAATTTATATCTCACCCTTACCCATCCCAATTAAAAACCCCTCTTTCACTTCGTCATTCTAGAACCTACTGAAGAATCCTAGATCTGAGTTTCCTTCTCTTCGTCTTCGTCTCTTCGTCTTCAACCTCCTGCATTCTGGGTTTGACCTTCCTTCTTCACCATGGCCGACAGCCCTAAACCTTCCAAAGTCTCACCCCTGAAGAACCCTAAACCCACCATTGATTCACCTGAACTTAACTTCTCCTCACCTGATGTTTCCCCTCTCAAAATCCCCAAATCTCCTCTCTCAAACCCTAAGTACTATGATGATGATTTATTTGACTCATATGAGGAAGATTACTCTTCAGTTGAGACAGATCCTAAGTGGGGTAGAGAACTAGACTCTGAAGGAGAGCCCATCTACACTCCAGAGCCTGATCTTAACCCAGATCGAGAGTATACTTCTGTTGATGCTGTTTTCTCTAATACTGACTGCGAGGATGAAGATTGGCTTGATAAACTTGGGCCATTTTCGAGTATGTTTTTAAGTAGAAACTCGATGAGATAAAGGAAGTATGTTCAAATTTAACATATTTTTAATCATTAGAGTAATTCATACTCTTTTGTCAACGTTAATCGGGTTATTATGAGTCAAATCTGTATCAATATATAAAAATTTAAGGGTTTGAAAAAATAGTTTTCTTATCGCTAATTCTTTTTTCCAAAAAATACTTATGTTTGAATCTTTTTAAAACATTTACGGCTCGAAGGCTACAATAACAAAACATATTAACTCAAATATAAAATTTGTCCAAAAAAATAACACGAAATTGAAAACACTTACAAATTGAGAAAATGGATCAAACCACATCAGATTTAATTAAATTATGGTCGAGTTTAACTCTTTATTTGTATTTCAAGGCATCCCATTTTCTAGTTAACCCAAATTTCATTTTTCTTCGTGTATCAAGTTATTTTCGAATAACCGGTAATTATTTTGGGTTATAATCAAGTATGTTTTTAATCGGATTTCAATCTAATTTCAAACAGCTAGTCTCCTGAGAGACTGTCTTTTTGAGAGACGTCTCGTCTAATTCATTAAAACTTATTGCCTATATTTACTCTACAGTTTTCCTAATAGGCAGATTGCAAACAAGAAAAGGGAGCTTAGAGACTTCTATTAAGGATTGAGCCAACCAAATTGGAGGAACAAGGTAAGGCAACAATGGCTGCAGCTATGCTATGGCATTTCTGTTCTTTTGAGCAAATAACAGAACACAAACTAAATTATAAAAAATTTCGCTTTTACACAGTCAAATCCCAGCTAAGCCTAATATGCTCGGAATAGCCGAAACAAAATTGTATCCTTACCCACTTTTGTAGGGGAGAATCTAAGTCCGGGCCTGCTCAGGCCATGGCCCGAATTATTTGATTAAAAACCTTATCAGTACTAAATTGTGTAACATATAACACAAAGAATGACGGTGGAGTGGATTCCGTATGCATGTAGAAATTGAGTGTTCAGGTTATGCTATATCAGTATCCTAGATTCACCACTGTCCACTTGAATCAAAGCCAGTAGTCTAAAAGAAGCACTGCCTGATGTATGCAATGGCTTGGGAACTGCTCAAGAATCCCGGAGAGAATCACAAAATTCTGCAGAGAACCAATTGTATACCATATGCAAGGCCATCGATCGACTTTTCCCATTAGTTGTCTCCGGGTAACAAGATGTCGGGTCCGCTTCTTTGTGCGATTCAGAGCAAATGAGAGTGATCAACGAAAGTAACCTTCAGAAAAACATTTATTCTAAGTAATTCTCATCGCTAAAATACATAATAGACAGCTGTGGTTCCACTGCTTTGATACAAAAAACATTAAATACCTCTGTAATAGGGATTATGAAGTCAGTCTTCCAAACAAGATGCCGCTAAAGATGAGAGCACCAAACCATTTATTTGAAATGAACCTGGAAATTCAAGTGGGGGAAGTAAATTTCCAACAAGAACACAAGGTTGCAACGGTAAAAAGTTCACTTCACACTAAATGTTCACACAAGAGATAGAGAAACACGTCGCTTTATAATGCAAAATGGATCGGATTTAAAATGATAAGTTCTAGAATCCCTTAATGTATATGTTCAATTGTTTTGAGGTGACTTCTATGTTTTCTATTACATTTAATAGTTCAGGTCACTTTGACAAAATAGATGAGGTGAATTTTACTCGGTGTGTTTACTAAAGATAATGTAAACCATAGGGAGCCTTTTAGTCCATCTTACACAATATGTCCATCTTATCCTTTAAGTTGTGATTCAATATTAAAATAAGGATCAAACACTCGGTAGCGTGATATAATCTTATAAGCCTAATCGTTACACTTCTTTAGCTTGGGTTCAGCGTGTATTTTGTTTTCAAGAACCCATTGTGACAGTACATCAGCAACTTAGAGTGCACACATATAAAAAGACTAAATACAAGAGTTTCAAGCATGGAAAAAAAATCGCGTCCGAAGATGCGTTTGCGAAAACGGTCTCAATGTCGCGGAAAACGGCTATAACGAAGAAATAACGCGAATCCCAGCGATGTGGTGTGATTTAAAAAAAAAAAAATCACATACGGGGAGCTTTGAACATATAATTGCACTTTTTGTTGTTGAACTATTATTATGCAATAATATGCAATTAGCTATTGTAATTGCAATATTTGAGATCTTTTTAGTATATAATTCATTAACTTATTAGTTATTAGTTAATTATTTTGTTTATCAACTAAAATTATGAGTAGTTATAATTTAATTGAACGTAATAATTAAAGTTAATGGGTATTTATGAAATTTTAATGGAAAGACAATTAACGTTCTAACGGTGATTAATCGTTATAACGGTAAAATAACGAGCGTTACACGTTACATAATGGTCAACGCGGCGTTTTGACCTTGAAATTCCATGCAACATTATATAACGGGATTTAACATCGCGGCAATTTTCAAACAGGTTATATAACAGGTGTTACATAACGTAATAGGGGAGTTTTTATTCCATGGTTTCAAGCAAATAATTATCGCAGTCCCAAATATGTGCTTTAGACTCCACTAGTGCAAAGAAAACATTAAGAAAAGCACATTCATTATGGAAAGCCCATCGGTGTTAAAAAAAAAAAAAAAAAATTTGGAGGTTGGGTTGAATGTGCACAATGATTTAAAAGGGGATCCACGAATGCAGACTACTTTCCCAACTACAGGGGAAAAAGGAAGACTCATTGCATATACAAGCTTATCAAAGTAAACGACAACCAGTAGTTCTAAGGCAGAGTGACGTACTTGCGATTACAATCTGCACGATTTGAGAAGTCAACTGTATAAATCTGCCAAGCCATCTGCCCAGATGCAGCAGCTAGACACGCATAAAATGGCCAACCTGTAGTTCCAAGAGCAATGCAAAAAAAAAAACGAGTAGGTACAAATAATCAAACACCTTGACACCACCCAATACGGCCAAAAGCCCAAGCAAAAGAACAAAAAATATAAAATTGCATACCTAAGTGTGCATTGAACCCACTGAGAGCAAGAGAACTAATGCATGCGAGTCCGAACCCACTAAGCCACTCCGTTGTTGAATCCCCAAACCTCAAGGCCGTAGATTTGACACCCACTTTCAAATCATCTTCTTTATCCTGCAGGAAATTATAATCTCACTGATTTCTATCTAAGCAATAGTAATTTCAAGATGTTCAACTGATAATGAATTATGAGAAAATAGAATTTTATCAAAAGAACCAACCAAAGATTTTTCATATTTTTACATTACAAGCAACAACATTACTAAACCACCATCAATTGGACACAAATCGACCTATAACTTTAGAAGAAATATGGTTCTTTACTTCTTTTATTGTTTCTTCTTTTTATTTTTTTGGGGTAGGGGGAGTGGGTGTCTACTTTCTGGATATATTTCGTAAAAAAATGCTAAGAGCTAGTACCTGGTGGGCATATATAGTATCATAGACCAAAGTCCAAAAAATACCAGACATGTACAATGGTAAGACAATAGAAGGGTCCAAACTTCCTCTGACAGCAGACCATCCCAGTAATGCTCCCCAGTTAAAGGTCAATCCCAGGTATGCCTGGGGCTGCAATATCAAAATTTCAAGTCCTACACGCATCATTATGGAATCACATTTTCTATGTATGAAAGGACACAGAAAAATTATAAGACAATAGCCCACAACTATTCTTACCCAGAAAGTCAGCCTCTTCATGAGGGGATAAGAGAAGACCAGAAGCAGGGATGAAGCTCCCAAAATGCGGCTGTTGATGAACGGTGGTGACATGGAAAATAAAACATTAAATAAGTAAGTAAAGGATCAAGTTCATTATCAAGGTTGTTCTATTTCATTAAAGACAATGTAGTTAAAGAACAAAAAAGTGGTTCATACTCCTATAAGTTTTCCCCATATTTTAGGGATCAAGGCTTTGGCATTGTTGTGCGGCATTTCATATTCCTATAAATAAATTTCTTCCAAGATAGTTCCACACTTCACTAGAATACACAAGAAAAATGAACTTTCCAGTTTCCAACCATAATCTCGCAATCAATCTTGTCATATGTATCAACAACGAGTTGTATGAAGTGACTGCAAACTTTAGCATGAAATTCTATGTACTCCCTTAGTTCTTTTTTCTTCTTCTTGTTTACTTTTTGCACTGTTTTCGAAACAACTTTTGAGTCTCAATATCTCAAAATACGCATCATAAAAAATTTAAAAAATATATAATGAAAAAGTATACATTTAGACGAATCTAACGAAATCTCTCATGGATATAATTTATCTTCTATGTCTCAAAAACCTTAGTCAAATTTCTCTTTCCTTTTAGTAGAATATTATAAATGGGAAAAATATTAGAGAACAAAGTAGTATTATTTTTCCTTGAAACCCAAAGGATTGCTTAGAAGCCATTCAGTATTGTTGTGTGTGGTTTTTCCTTTTTTTATTAAAGAATTGTTACACTTTAAGGCTTGCAAAACATATCTAGTTGAATCTTGTCAGGATAATGTAATGATCAACCTACCAGCCAGCAATTACACAGATATTGATTAAGGTAAGAAGAAGAAGAAGAAGAAGAGAGAAATAGAGATAGAATGCTTGTATATTATGCATACTAGGCAAGGTGCCCAGCTCAACTTTTCGAGCGGTTGAGTAGCTCCTATGTGTGAGTACACTGTATTGTAATTACAAGCATGCCTTAGCTAGCCAAAATCTATCCCTATATATAGATGATCTCACAACTAACTAGAGTACACATTTTTCCCTAGTCATTCAATAACTGAATACCAGAGAAAGTATAACAGAAAATATCCCAAGTGCGAGGTGTCATTCTTCACCCTTTTCAGTTTGCTTCTTTTTCCTCCTTTTGTATGTGATGAGAGGTCGTGGGCCATCCGGAATATTCATAAGAGATAAATATTGGCAATAGTGGTTTACTACATTTCAACATTGGCAATGCATTGATCCTACTCTTGGCCCTCTTTGACTCTCTACATCTGTGAGTAATGGCTGAATTAAGAGTGGATGAGAACAAGCAACAAATAGGGCTCGCTAGTGGTATTGACGACAAAAACTTCCCGGAAACCACAATGAATGTTGCTACTAACCGACTAACTTTTTCTACTTGCTCCTCTTGTTCTCCCTCTTTTTCTCTTCTCCTTGGTGCGTTGGTGTTAGGGAAATAAATAACAATGACGACAATATTCATAAACAAGACAAAACTACCTATAATTATTAAGTTGAAGGAGAATTCCAAGCCCCAACAGAAGTTGAACGCCAAGAAAGGAAAGCCCTTGTAATGGAGTTAGAATACCACTAGCAATTGGTCTTAGCTTCGTACGCTCCACCTGATGATAAAATTTCATTCACTGAAAAAGTTCTATAGATATATTTCCCAACTTTGTTATAAAAAATCAAATGAAAAAAGTCTAAAAAAATATAAAATAAAAACATAAACAAATAGAACAAAATCCAAATGAGCCACTCTGCTCCAAGTAAAAACTACCCCCAAATTCCTATTACTAGCGCTAGTATGAATGCAAGTAGGACATTATTATTTGTCGCCACCCTTTTTGAGTTTTTTGCCTCTAGATATAATCTCTCTAACATCTTTCTAACATATACTCTCTGAACTCATTCATAAATGGAAAAATGTGCAAGACAAAGTTTTTTAATAGGGAGTGAAAAGTTGGAAAAATTATGAAAAAAGTAGCGACACAATGAAAAAGGTGGCGATAAATAAGAAGCGGGATGCAAATATTCAAAGTTGAAACCAAAATTAAAAACAAAAAAAAATAACTCACGCTCTTAATTGAAAAGCATCAATTTTGATCTCAAAATACATTAACTCAAATTTAATATACTTTAAAAATACGTTTTTCTCTATATCTTATTTATAAGCTTTTAGAGAATAAAGTAGGCTTCATTATCTTTCCAAACAAATGAAAGGAATCTAAGCACGAGGTAAATGAATGGCTTAGGTTGAATCTTTCTTCAGCTTAGATACTCAAAAAAACACAATGAATCAACGATACCAACATTTTTTTTTGATAAGTTCATAAGATCATACTGGGAGGAATGAACTATGTCCAGATAATATATGTGAATAAAAGCATACAAACCTCGATCAGGCAAGTCAAGTACAAAACTTGTTGAACCTTGTTCAGTTCTTTGTTGTAGTACATATATTATAACAAATAGCAAATGCAACTATAAGCAAAACATAGGAAAGTTGTTGCTCTGGGGATGTATGTTAATATACTAGAGAGACATGTTAAAATTAGCAGATATGTAGAATTACCTTTACATCAATATCCTGATCAAGGAGATCATTAATAGTACAACCAGCTCCCCTTAAAAGCAAGGCCCCACAACCAAATAGAGCCAGCATCTTAAAATCAGGAAGATTTCCTGGCTCAGCTGCCATGGTAATGGACCTACAGAAAAAGAGCTGCTGAGTTGATTTTTAAAGACTGACTGGAGTTTTTGACAATATATGGACGTACACATACAAATAGAAAACATAGAAATTTGATATTTTGAAAGTATGAATTGAGACAAATCTAAATAGATCTCTGGCTTAGTTTATTCTTTATATAAAGAAAAAAATAGAGCCAAAATTGGCCAGAGAATAGTAGTATTTTTCTTTATACAGCAGTTGCTTTGGAATAGAGGTAGTATTAATTTTTTTTAAGATTTTACCATACTAATATTTCTCTCCTTATCCACTTTCACCTTTCTTTCTATATTTAAAAATCTAAAACTACATGTCCAATCCAAATGTGAAGTCTATTAGGATGGAGAGGGAAAATTTCTATATATTGACATGGCATGTATGTAATAGTGCTCCTTTATACCCCTAAGATTTAGGATGGCACATGGATTAAAGAAAGTGGGAGAGTGGGTATTTTAGTGAAGTATTGTAGGTGGGGTCATGTCCAAAAATAGTAATGGAGCAACTTTAGTGGGACGGACTAAAATAGTACATGGGACAAAATCAAGGGTCGAAGCGAATAATAATTTACATGTGTGAATATATATGTAATAACTAATATGTGTATGTAAATATGTAGATCTATGTGTATGTAAATAAATCAGTAACATCATTTCCAGATTGATCTTCCCCAAGAATCATTATCACACTCTTGAAGTAAAACCAAATTTATACAAAGCCATCTATAGAGATATTGAGTCCCATATATTGACTCTTGTGGAGAATTGATCTATTACATACTTAAACTCTGGTTGGTTAGATATACTCTATAATTTATCTTTTTCCCAAGTGCAGTAAGTATTGTAGTAGCTCAAACAAGAAAGATAATGAAAAAAAAATCCCATCAAAAATTAAGTGTATCAGTTCTAGCTAGCAGTGCAACCTCAATAATCTATTGACAGGCGGCTCAACAGCAAGTGAACTTAAATTAAAAGAAAATATGAATTATATATTTCATTTACATGATATGGAATGATAACAAGCCATTATGTGATCACTAATTAAGTATTTCATAGTTTGATCTAGCACTATAACACGGTGATTATGTGTAAAATCTGTCTTCATGAATAACCAGATTTGTTAAATTGTAAACAAATGAAACAATAATTTCGTAGCTTAATCTAGCACTGTAACACAGTGATTGTGTGTGAAATATCCCTTCATAAATCCGTTTTAAAATTGTACAAAAACAATGCAATGCCTTGATCACAATAGGTTAGAGTCAGCTACATAAACCAATTAACCATCCCCTTTATCCTCCACATGAATTCTCCTCAATCTAGTATCAAACAGATGAAAAGATGTCCAAGACCAACAAAGTTCATGTGATCCAATAGTGAACAAAAAAATCATAAACAATATATGAAATTCACATAATGATAAAGCAAAACAGCAAAGAATGGGGAAATGAAACATCATACCACATACAAGGCCAAGCAAGCAACCAAGTACCAATGGGTCTATCTAACCGAGCAAGTTTAGCATAAGGACGTATTCTTTGCGGCAAATACAAGTCAACCCAAGAAGCGTCAATCTTAGTATTAAACTTCAGGTGATCATCATTGTCATTATCATCTTGTTTTCCGGAATTGGGGAGTTTTGGGGTTTGGGGTAAAGTAGAATAAGCAGAGAAGAAGGATTTCTGGAATGATGTGAGCTGATGAAGCTTCCCAACAATTAAATTAGGGTTTAAAAAATTGAAATTAAAGGTTGTAAATTGGGTACAAGAATGGGTTTGAGAGTAAAGAATACAAGTCAGATTAGAGTTCGGGGAAGGAGAGACAAGAGAAGGTGGAGAAAGAGAAAGATAATATGGAAGAAGCCGGCGACTGGAACGGGAGACACGAGACAAGGCCGCCATTGCTGAAGAGCTGTAATGGTAGAAGTTATGCAAGTGAGAGGAGCCCTGTTCCGGCCATGGCAGACGGGGTTAGGGGTGGTGGGAAGGGGTCTTTTGGATTTTTTTAGGTATTACTCCCTTCCAACAAAAAAAAGTCACATTAAATTTTTTCCACGTGGGTAAAAAATAAATTTGCGCGTGATGACTCTAAACTTCCAACTTTTTAATGCTGTAGATAAAATGTTAAACTTTTAGTTAAATTAAAGTATTTATTATGTTTGGATTACAAAATATGCGTCAAATTAAGATAATTGCAATTGACGACGTCTAGTATTATGTTCGAATAAAATAGGTAAAGTTAATAAAAATACTTCCTTTTGAATATCATATATAGAAGTTAAAAGCTTAAAATCAACGAATAGATTAAAAAAATATTCATCAACCAATACTTTAGAGATACACATAATTTCCCAAAAATAATTTTCCAATTTTATTATTTTATTTTGGAAAAATTACTAGGAATAATACAACCTTTTGCTTATTTCCTTACAATAATATCAACTTTTGATTAACAATAAATAATACCAACTTATGAGGGTGTTTTCCTACAATATACCTAATATGTTAAAAATTAAACTATAGGTGATTATACGACAAAAAAAATTTAGTAAATTAGTTAATAAACAAAGTTGTTATTATTGTAGGAAAAAATCCCTAAAATTAATATTATTTATGGTTAATCAAAAGTTCGTATTATGTTAGAAAAATAAAAAAAAAATTATATTATTGGCCGTAATTTTTCTTTTATTTTTATATTACTAAGCAAAGCAAATTGTGTAAAAGAAAGTGCAGGGGCGCCAATACGAAAATTAAGAGGATAAGAAAAGCAATTGCAAGTGCAGACCACCATTTTTCCTCCACCTCTCTTTCCTCCATTCTTCATCAAACAATGGCAACCATGGGAGCTCTAAGTTGTTGCTGGTTCAACAGAATAACTTCCCCCGAAGCAGCTCGCCCTTCTCTTTCCTCTCACTGTTTCCTCCCTCCGCTCCATTCCACATTTCGCGCCTTCATATCTGTGGCCGCCAATTGCAGCTATGGAAATGTCGCTTCAACAACAAGTATCTCTGGTTCTTCCTCTAATGGGAGTATTTCTAGAGAGGTAAAACCCTAATTTAGCGTCTCTTTGTTATGTTTCATTTATGGATTGTATTTGTTGCTATAGTATTGTACTGTACTCTGTACGTCTGCACGTACGGTCCGTTGTTGTTTATTAAGTTTTTGTTTGTTTCTAATACCGTATTCCAATCTGGATACAGAATTACAAATTTGGTTTCGCAGTGATGTCTGTTATATCAATAGAAACATAACGAAATCAAATGTCGACTTCGCAAAACTGACAAATCTATGCCTCTGTTTAAGATTTTTGATGTGATAAGAGTCGTAACTAAAAGTGTGTTATGGTCCATTGCAAGTTATGGGACTTGTCCCACATTGGTTGTAAAGTGCAATTGGTGTGGGGTTTATAGGCAAATGGGCTCTCTCACCTAATAGGCTAGTCTTTTGGGCGAGCTCTCCTGTTTGTCCTATAACAAAGTGGTGCTATGCTATGGTCTGCCTGGGAGGAGATACAGTTGTAGTTAGAAAATAAAGATACTTTCTGTTTTTTTCATTCAGGCAGAGATAATCTCTCATAAAAGTTTTTTGGGAAAGCCGGAAGGTGAAAGAGATTTTACGATTAGACATCGTGATGGCAGAAACAAGGGCATAGGACGGAAGCAATTATCAGGCTTTCGGTCTTTTGTCATGCAGAGGAGAGACAAGAAAGGGTTTGCTTATGAATTGAAGGAGCAGCAGGTGATGTCTCCTGTTACTGTCTTTGAGCAAGCAAGTAGTTATAATTTTCGTAGAGAAGTTGCTGCTTTTATGCTATCAGATTTTTTCTTTGTATGTGGTTGTCTGAAATCCTTCATTTATGCGTTCTAATGGACTTTATATACCAGATTATTGTGTACCATGATTTATAGAGCTTATAGGCTTTGAATATGTTTATCTTATTTGAATTTCCAAGGTGGAATAGTATATCAAACTAGGGTAATTTGTACTCCCAAAAAGGAGAAGTTGTGAAATCTGCTATTGGTAATTGGAAGTCTAATCTTTTCTTTATTCAGCATTTTCTATATATATTTGCGTTAGACCTATCCTGTCGACTGTAATGATCTCAGGCCACCGTCTAGATGTTCATGTCATCATATCTGCAAACTCCAGGAAATATTTTTGTAAATTTAGATGGGACGATAGTAAATATATGATTGTACTAAAAGAAAGTTGACAATGAATCAGTTGAGCCCCAGGGAATGATCTTTGATTGTCTGTGTACAGTTGTGCACTAATGCTAACAAACTGTAAAGTTTTTAAGCGACCAAGAATGAAAAGCCTATAGTACATCCTTATGTCCTAGTAGCATGAAATTTTATTAAGTGGGCAACCCTTTTTCTCAGGCTGAGACAGGAAATCTTCAAGATGCAACTTTTTTGAATGCTGTTGTGAAGGTATGTAAGTTTCATACTCTTTTCATTGATTACTTTGTCATGTTGTGTTTTATACTCTTTTTAGGGTCATTGTCTTTACTCTTTACTATCATTTGTCAGAGTAAGGTTTGCTTTGTTAAACATTTTTCTTGAATTTTCTCTTTCTGCCAATTTCGAGATATAATCAAAGTTCATAATGTTTTTCTTTGTTCATTTATGCCGAAGAGTTCACTTTCTAAAATCTAAAATGAAAGTTGTAAGGAGAATGATGTACTTATTTGTTGCTTATGCTTGCTAGGTGTATTGTACTCATACTGCACCTGATTATTCTCTTCCTTGGCAAAAGCAAAGGCAATATACTAGTACTGGAAGGTATCTTTTGCGCTAATGATACCCTTTCCCCCCTCTCCCCAGAATAAAATAATTTGATGATATGAACTTGGAAGATTATATGCAGTGCCTTCATGATAGGTGATGGAAAACTTCTGACAAATGCACATTGTGTTGAGCATGATACACAGGTGAGATTAGGTTATGCTTTTTGAAGGTCCTATACATTTCCATAATTGTTCTAATTTTAGCTTATATAAATAACACTTTTCTTTTTATATGTGTTCTTTCTGTCTTATTGGGTTTCTTTATGAAAAACATGTTATTTTGACATTGACTAATGTTTAAGCATTTGATAAAATTTATGAAATGGGCTGGGCAACCCAAACAAGGAGAAGAAAACTTAACCTACTTACAAACACATAGGAGTTTCATCACCAAAATCGAATGGTATTAGTTTTAGGAGTTACTCGAGTTAAAAAGTGGTCTTCTCTTTCTCTGATGCAGGACAACTTACATTTGGGAAAATCATGGGCACTTCAACAACATATGAATTGAAAATGCATAAAACTTGATTTATTGCTTTTTACTTTTTGTTGTGCTCATCTTGACTCTAGTTCTATGTTTGTTCTATGTAATTGTGGTACATAGAGTTAAACTTAAGAAAAATGGGAACCTAAACAAACATGAACAAATCTAAAGGAATTCAATCCATGTAGTTATGATCTACTTTTTATCCAGTTAATCGTTAATGAACCAAGGTTAATATTATATAGTTATGATTTATAAGCTGAAATGATAAAAAATAGTGAAGTCTTACTGCACCCTTCCTCACCGGTTGTCTACTTGTTGTTCTCCTATAGTATCATCATAATACTTCAGAAATGTTCAAATATGTTACCTATTATGTAATACAGGTGAAAGTGAAAAGGAGGGGTGATGATACAAAGTATGTTGCAAAGGTACACCTTTACTTTCTCGGCCTTTTGATTACTAGATAAATCTACACTTTCATTGTGAAGTATTTCTTCCCCGTTCACTACACCTCTCCAATCAACTAACATTAGCTGCTTGCCCATTTACATTACTAAGAGTCGACATGTAGTGATGGATCAAAGTTTGGAGTTTCGGACTTCCGATAATCCTGTTTATGAGAACTTACCAAGTGATTTATTTTTGTAATGATGTTTGCCAAACTTTTAAGGAAAAATTACCGTGAATAATATAACCTTTTGTTAATTTTCCTACGATAATACCAACTATTGATTAACTATGAATAATACCAACTTAGGAGGGTAATAACATTGATCTCATAAACTCTCTTATTAAAACTAAGATGAACTTTTATGATCTCATTGTCATTGTGACTTGCTAACTTATCATATCATGGTAGCCCTTATATAACAAAAATAATAGACCTCGTATGAACTTTTTTGGATTTATCCTCCTGAAACTTATTTTGTAAGGTGAAGTCATGAAGTCTATGCAATTTTAAATGAGATTGCCTTGTTCATGTACCGTAATCAGATTAATTTCTGAATCAGTTAGTTAGTTCAAAAAGTCTATCGTTGACCAGGTTCAAACCAGTAAAATGTTGGACCATCTGTGCTTCCAAATATTTTTGCTTAACTTTTTACCTCAAGGGTTTCCAAGTTTTTATGATCATGATATTATCAGTCGGAAGCTACATGATAGTGGTGAAAAATTTATCAAAAATATGTATTAAGTTAAGTGCTGCAGTGTGGACTTGGTCCATTCTAGACTTTACGAATTTCCAATAATGACCAATAAGCTCATATGAGTTGGCCATGGGTGTTTCACCTTTCGATTAACAAATTTTAGGAATTATAAGTTCTGATATCAATCCATAAGTTTATAATTCAGATGGTTTTCATTGTTGTGACTTGTGAGAGATTTCAACAACTTATGTTCCTCTTAGTTCATTTGTATAGGTTTTAGCCAGAGGTGTTGACTGTGACATAGCATTGCTTTCTGTGGAAAATGAAGAGTTCTGGAAAGGAGCTGAGCCACTGCGTTTAGGTTGGCTACCACATCTACAGGTCCCAGTTTGCTCCCATTAATCATGTGAACACTATTTTTTTAATTATCTGCTTGAACTACTGGAGGACATGTCTATTAAGTGTTTTAAAGGTAGTAAATTGATTGAAGCTGGAAAGCTGTGTTGGATTCTTTATTCCAGTGTCACGATAATAATTTACACACTGTTGAATCCCTCCTTATGCAATTTTGTTTTGCAAAAGTAGCATTTCAATTTGCATGTGCTAATTATATGTCTAACTTCATATATATGGCCAAGTAAATAAGTTGAAACAATTATTCATGATTATTTTAACTGTTGAGAATCGGTTTGACATTTCTTAAAAAGTACAAAAATTTCCAACTACTATTGTTTCAGTTTTGCCAAGCAAACTACTATTGCCTTTTTTCTTTTAACTTAGTACCTTTTACACTTAATTTCTTTGGGTTCACTACATGAACGGGTTTTCTGGTAAATTTAATTGCAAGATTTTCTTTTGGTGTTGTTTGGTATCGTTTGATTTTCTTTTTATGTGCACCAGATGCTCTATACAACCTAGTCTCCTCGTATATTATTCATAATATGATGAATTTCTCATTAATCTAGCTGAAATTTTTGATTCGAAACTAATTGTTTAATTCAGATGAAAACAAGCATTGAACAGTGGAATGAATCAAGCATTTGGTAGAAAGTAGATCATAAAATGGAAATAGTGACAAGAATCTACCATATAAGTCTTAAAAATCACTATTGCTTGAAGTTGACCTTCCTACAAATATCGTTCATTCTTTGTATGCTTGGTACAATGAACGAAGGATTGGTAATCTGTTATAAGACATCAAGCAACAATCTAATAAATAGAAGTGTCCAAAGAAAATTCAAATGTTGAATCATCTATATTTAATTTCATTGATTATATTAATTTTTACCTTTTAAACATTAGGCTAACTTGTGTACAATAATGATATTTGGATCCATTGGTGAAGATAAGCGATAAGTCTTACATTGACGAGTAATATCTTCCTCTTGCTCCTTAGTTAATTAAGATATTTAAGTTGTGATTTGATGAGAATAAACTTGAGTGATAGCTAGGTCGAATCTTGGCCCATGTTCATGCACGATGATCTCATGTATTTAGTAAATTATCAACTATGAAGTCTTGCAATCTATGTTTCCTTCCCAAAACTAAATGAAGGGCACTTTTTGAGTAGTCTAATCAACGATTTCCTGGTTCCTTTAGATTAAAGAAAGCATTAAGCACCAACGTAATCTTGTTGTCTATCTTAGTACTTCATAAACACATTATTTATTATAAACTGCTTGAGTGTTCTTTTAAATGACACCACAGATGGGAAATATTGATTTCATCATGATATTGATCATATATTACATTGAGAATTTGGGATATAGCAAATTGTTCATATATGTTACTTTCATTATGATTTTTGTTTACTTTCGTTTACAACATTACGAAAAATGTTGATGAATGTCAGCTTCACTAGCTCCACTAAACTTTTGTCCATCTTGTTGACAATATCAATAGCATTACGATGGTTTGTTGAAAAATCATCCAAATGCTTGTTGAAGACATGTATAACTAATTATGATGTGGCATTTTGTGGGCAGGATTCAGTCACTGTTGTTGGATATCCCCTTGGAGGAGATACAATTTCTGTGACGAAAGGGGTGGTCTCACGAATAGAGGTTTGAATATACTTTAAACTATACATGAAACTTTGGTTAATGAACTTTTTAGCTCGTTGATATGCATGATAGCTATAGGCTTTATTTTGGATATCGTCTTTGCTTATTTTCATTGTGTTTATTAACTTTTGTAAGCGCGTGCTAGTTCTTAGGAAAGGGATAAACATTGTTATTTCTAGATGGTGAATTGGTGATGAAGTTATGAGTTTTACTTGATTGTTGTCTTATTTCTATAAGAAATAAAGAAGAATTGGAAAAGATGGTAATCAAAGCAAAAATTTGGTTGTCTTTTCACCATTAACAAGAATTACTTTGACGTTTCTTTATCTTATATAAACATTTAATTTCAAGTTTTTTTAGTTTATGCTTCGAATTTAAACTTTGATGGAAGTTGTGCTAAATTGTTTTGCTTCATCATTATATTTACATTCTTCTTGTCTTAGATTAGCTTGGTTTCTCTATAGTTGAGGAAAGAAATATTTAAACTTGTGTATTATGGTGCTAACAAATTGCCTGGAATGTCCTATACCTGCGTTGTTACTATTAGATACTCTAGCCAATGAATATGCAAGTAGCTAAATAGTTGTTTGTTCCAGGTTACATCATATGCTCATGGGTCATCTGATTTGCTTGGCATTCAAATTGACGCTGCCATTAATCCTGGTCAGTGTAAAACTTTTGTTTCTATAGGACTATTTTGGAGCATCAAAAGGCACCTTACAATAATTTTTTATTGTTGGAAAAAACTGTCCTTAATTTTTTTGATAGATTGTGTATTAGAAAATTTTTGTCAAAAGGTTCCTAATAAGATAATATCTACGTACAAACTGCTTTCTAGCCATACGACTAATGTTTGGCTTTGAAACATTTAGGAGGGAAAGGAATAAAATCAAGGGAGAGAATTGGAAATGAACCAAAGCGACAAAATTTTCTCTTATCTTTGGTCGTGCTATAGAAAAAAATATCCAACTGTTTTTGTGTTTCTCTATGGACCTTCCAACACCATTCATAGCCAATTTTCACTCAACGACCACCCAACTCCTCAACCATCACAACAAGGTTCCCATCGCATATCCTCCATGAACAGTCTCATACTTTATTGTTGAATTCGACTATCAAAACATTGTACTTATCTTGGTGAGTTCGATCATCTAACTCCCTTAGTCATTTGAATGGTATGTATTCGTTAGTGTCTCTTACTCTTCCCTATTAGGTGGTTGTTAGTGATTTTGAATGACTCCCTTTGATTTTGGTGTTGGTTGTTACTTGATGGTGAACAATATGGTGATGGGATCGAGATATAAACAAGGTGTTTGATGTTGTGTCGTGGGATTCAAATTCGGTGGCTACTAGCTTTCGAGTTATACGGTAATGGTGATTATGGTTGTTGGATGCGAGTAAGTGCTGGGTTCATGGATGGGTAGGAAGGCTAGGGTGCATGAAAAACTCAAATCCTTGTTGAAATTCAATAAACCAAGGTTCAAATGCCAGCTAAAAATACTAAATTACATAAATGTTCAGTTTTTTCGCTAAATTAATTTTTAAATAGTTATTTGGAAACTTTTTTTAAGAGGTAAACTCCCGAAAAAAAAATTTAAATTTAGTTTCTCAAATTTTCCTGAAAGACTGAAGATAAGGAGAATGAAAGAAGCATATTTAAAGTAACACCGATAATGTCAAAAGTGAAAAAATATATAAGCGAGACAAAAAGTGCACGACAGACGGACTGAGTGAATATACAAAAGAAGAAAATGCGAGTTATTTGTGACGGATGAGAGGTTAGCCAATCATGTAGGGATGAAGCTATATGTTGAATGTTGATGGTGATTCAAAAAATTAGAAGGGAGAGTCTATCTGGACTTTGCTCAAGCATATTATGTGAGTGGTTAACACGTGGTATAGAATGTGTGCCATTTGGTGAATCATAAAAAATGGAGGGATGCAATTCAAATCGATTTCTTCTTGATAGAAGAAAAGATAGAGGAAAATGCCTAGAATGAAAGTCAAACTTCTTTCTCAATACTCGTGTGCAATCACCCAATCCAAGAGTAATCCAAGGACAAGGAAGTATATGATGGAGGAACCTGGAAATAAGGGAATGTTAATGTCTTGATCGATTCTTTCAAGAAGTGGATTAGGCATGCAAGGAGGATGCCGACTCCAGTTGGACGAATATGAAGGATTGCAATATTCACATTACTAAGGATAACATAGAGGAATGAAAGGGCAACTTGATAGTGGAAAAGGACAATATGTGTTGGAATGAAGAGTTAAAGTCCGTAATAAAGAAGAAGAATGAATGCTACTTATCTGTGGAAATCTCATTTTGGAAAGGATGATCTAAGGAGAGATGGTGTAAAGTTGGATACAAAAGAGCTCCCGCTAAGCGAGTGTTGCAAATATCGTCGATCCATTTCCACAAGAGAAATAGATCAAGAATTCAAGATGTGGTTATATACATAATAAGATAGGCTATAACATTGTTGTTGTAGAAGTATTTGTTTATGTACTTCTATCTTGGGGGACCATAGATTTGCAAAAGAAAAAGCTAATAATAGAAAATAAGTTTAAGAGGGAGACACAAACTCATGGACAAAAGGATGTTCTATCTTACAAAAATAGAGTTAGTAAAGTACCATTTTGACTTTAACTCGTTATTTTTGAATCATTTTATTTCTTTCTATTCTCTAATGCTAGTCCATGTCAGGTAACAGTGGAGGTCCTGCGTTCAATGACCAAGGGGAGTGCATTGGTGTTGCGTTCCAGGTATAGAACATTTGTGAACGACACTACTTTAGTATCGAACTCTCAAGTGGAATCTTTCCATTATTAAGTTTTTATGGACCTATCATTCTTATGATGTATTATTGAGGCAGCATTGTTGACTTGATAACTACGTTGCTAAAAATAGGTACTCAGATCAGACGATACGGAGAACATAGGATATGTGATTCCAACTACTGTTGTGTCTCATTTTTTAACAGATTATGAAAGGAATGGAAAGTACACAGGTAATTAAGCCTAATCTCTAGCCTCCAAAAATAGGTTTAAAGTTCACTACTTTACTGTATGATGCTGTTTTTGACACTGTGCTTGCCCTATTCCTTATTGTAATTTTTCATATATGAAAGTTAGTGTATATAATATGCTGTTAAATTTGTGTTAATATTTTCTTTATATTCTTCAATCAGTAGAGTTTAGCTCTTATTCAGTTTAGTACTTAATTTTACTTCAGCCAAACTCCACATTTAGTTCTTTTTATGGAAGTTCAATTTAGTTTGGTTCCATTTCCTTCAGTTGAGCTGAACTCTAGCTGTTTTAAGCCCAAGAGAATTGGTCCTCCGGTGGGTGACACCACACTCTAACCTAACCAATATGTATTTCTTATCGGTTGAATCTTCAATTTGATCATTGAGTTGCATGTTTTAACGAACTGAGGAGCATGTGGATTTCTTTGGGTTCAGTTCCTCAAAATTTTTCTGTACCCTGAAGTCCAAACTTTTTTGTAATGGGTCAAGGGGGCAAGGGAGGGAGGAAGCGCAAGTACTGTTTTTGATCCACAGAGCTTACAATTTTCTTTTAGGGGCTGTTTTCTTCACTTCATTCAATATATTTATATCAGAAGCTCATATGAATTGTCTTAATTACATATTTGGAGTTTTATGTTTTCAAATTATGAATCTGTTAAATTATTTATAACATTCTTTAAGAACATATATTCAGGTTTCCCCTGTCTTGGTGTAATGCTTCAGAAGTTGGAGAATCCAGCTTTACGCTCCTGCTTAAAAGTGCCATCTAATGAGGTTGATCATTTATCCAGTTATTCATACTTACTGCTGTTAAGATCTTAAGCTAAGTATGATATGGTCCTTTTTATGTTTTTGGATTTCTCTCATATATTATTTGCTTACATCTTGCAGTTGTGCTACTTTTTTCTTCCAAAATATAAATACAATTGTGTGTTGGCTATTTGACTTAGGAAAAGTTGATGTTTTTATTCTGCAATCTACAGATGTCATTTGATCAACACACTATGTCTGTTGGCATTGACTTTTAACTGTTAATTTCAGGGGGTACTAGTGCGCCGAGTGGAACCCACTTCGGATGCTCATAATGCCTTAAAGGAGGTAATCTGATTGTTTTTCCAATCATATGTCTCCATGCGCAATTGATTTTATGCGTTTTATGTGAATGATGAGAAGATTGTTTAGGACAATGCCTTATGTAAATACTAAAATATTGCTTATATAACTGCCCAAATGTATTTGATATGACAAAATAGACTTGACATCAGTTTTTGGCTGCATAAAATTTCAAGCTGTCATCTAAGGTCATGTTGCTGCTTATCTTTCTTTGAGTTTTTCTCTTTAGATTTTCGGTACACCAGTGCTGGATAGAGCTAGAGGTGTAAACTGTAAAGATTGACCTGGGAAAGAACATTCATTTATCTTAAGTTTGTTTTAAAAAGAAATTTAACCTTGTCAACTTTAAGATAAATCTGAAGGGTTTCATTATGGAGATAAATTTAAATGATTCAAACTGTAAAGGAGTGCTTCCTGGCTACATAGAAAAAAGAAAAGAACACAAATGCATGATGACAGGGTATACCACATTTGCATTCAGCATTTGTTATTTCATTTCTTTTCCCTTTAAAATCAATTGCATGTCTTTCATTAGCTGCATGGGACTTCCTACTCTTCCTTTTGTTGAACTTAATTTTGCAATTTATCTACTGCTGACCATTATATGATGTTACAGTGATGTTTTCTTTTTGAAGATGTGATCACTCAGTATATATCATATTGGTGAGACTGCAACTAGAAAAATGACTCTAAAAAGCTATGCTATTTTTCAGGGTGATGTAATCGTGAGTTTTAATGACGTCAGTATTGGCAGTGAAGGAACAGTGCCCTTCCGATCTACTGAGCGTATTGCATTCCGCTATCTAATTAGTCAGAAGTAATATTCTCTTTCTTCGTCTATGCTTTGATTATAACGTGGTTTTTCGGTTTCAATTGTCTTGCTAGTCAGTCTCGGTGTTACATAATTCTCTATCTAAATTGCCTTTGAATGCAAAATTCACTCAAAGTGGGTAAACCAAAATCATCCATAATTCACTTTTCTCAATTGTCTATTCGCATGGTGGAATGGTGGATTGGAAAATTAGATAACATTAGCCATTTTTGATAATAACTAAATTGAACCTGAAATAATACTATACATTCTTAGTTGAGAAGCATTTTCTTTTTTTGGGTTATTGTAATTATTTCCTATTTTTGTAATTAACTTCAGCACTGCCCATTGTGGAAAAGGCCATTTTGGTTGCAACATCGCTATTTTGTAATGTTATTATACCTTTCTCTCTCCTCCGACCAATTTTCACATGTTCTTCTCTTTTCTCAACTGCCCCAATTTATTCCTCTCTTTCTTTCGTTTTTAATATTTGTCCAATATCTTTGCTTACAAGAAAGAGACTATATAGTTGACATCAATGGTTGCTCCAGTAGGAAGTTCTAGTACATGAAATTTTGTTTCAATTGTGAACTTCATAGGAAGTGCCAAATTTATTTGGTTGGTATTAAGGAACTTGCAAAACATTGGAAGTTGGAATTACCAAGAGGGAGATTCCGTAAGCAACTTCCCACATTTTGCGGTACTCGCAATTTGCATGGTACCTCCATTTGTAATAAAATTGTGAACCAAACAAAATGTCAAATTTACAATTCATGGGAATTGTTGATGTCATTGTTACATGCCGCGAAACTCACTTAGGCAGAAGGGACGTGAACAGGAATAGAAGCGTGGAAAAATCACGAGTGATAAGGGAACGATTGGGTACAAAATACATTACAACAATCCATTATCTCAATGTCATCAAGTTGCTCCAAACTAAGCGAGGTTTGGGGGTCAGATGTATGCAACACAAAGAGGTTGTTTTCCATTGACCCTAGGTAGTTGGTAGCAAAAGTCAAGTTCAAACCTGTGGATGAAAACTCAAATATGAAGTTGTTTTTTGGATGAAAACACAAAGTCAAGTTCAAACTTGCTAATTATTTTGGATGAAAACTCAAGTCCAAACCTCGAGTTAAGAAATTTGGTGTTGGAATCTTGTTGAGTAGGTATTTTTTGAAAAAAACACTGGAACTGGAATGTAACTGATTCTCAAATTTAGGAATTGGAACTGGAATTGACGATGGTTCTAGATTTCCAGTTCCGGACCCATCAGGCTATCACTTATTAATCTGTTCTGATTCCGAGATTGAGAATGTGAAATTTTGTTCACTCCTAGCTATAGGCTTCAAAAACCTCCCGGTCCACTCATGCTAAATGATATTGTATATCATTACTGCATGGCCTATGATATTGTTATGATGTGGCCTACTGGATTTCATTTTTTGGGCTTTGTTTACTAGTTCTCCTTTGTATTAATAATTAGTTCAATATATTTCCAATTTCTTTGAAATGGTTTATTCAATTTTTGGGAAAGAGTGTTGCTTGTGTATATGCAACTACATTCCATTGCCCAATGTCATTAAGTGGCTGGCTCCTGAATAGGTGGGGTTTGGGAGAGTTGGATGTACAATCTCTTAGCTTTATTTAGTGATAACAAAGAGTTTGTTTTCGATAGACCTTTGATAGCAAACATTATCTACAACTTTACATAAATGAAAGTGCTTATAATTGAATGAAATGTTTTAATATAGTTCATCATAACATGAATTCACAGAACTACAAATCTTTGGCTCCATTGAAAATTAACATCTGCCTGGAATTATCTTAGCTTATAGTAAATCTGGCTACTGGAGTAGAGCAATGCCTGTTTCCCTCTGGGGTGTAGTTGGCTTAACTAGATCTGCTCCATTTTGGGACATTAGTGCACAATCTAAGAAAACCTTTAATTCCTATTACCTTAATTTTGTTGCTGATGGCCTCATTTTGAGATAGTTTGTGGTTTATGTTGCTGTAGATTTTCAGGTGATGTTGTAGAGCTGGGCATCATTAGAAATGGATCTCATATGAAAGTTCAGACAGTTATAAATCCTCGCGTCCATCTGGTAAGTTTGTTACTAATGTACTATTCATGGTGATTTGGCTAGCTTTCGCTTTCTTTTCTTTCTCTTTATCTTTCATTTGATTTTTGTTGTTATAATTTGACTTAACCTTCTCTATTCCTGATCTTTAAGGTACCATTTCATATTGAAGGAGGTCAACCTTCATATTTGATAGTTGCTGGTTTGGTGTTCACCCCACTCTCTGAACCACTTATAGAGTAACCTTCTGCTAACTTTATGCTTCAGCGGTGTTTATCTTTTATAAATTTCATTCGAAACGCTAATTAATTCTTCTATTCCTTGCTTGACAGAGAGGAATGTGAAGAAGTTATGGGGGTAAGTTGATCAACGAAAAACAATCTCTTAAATGTTTTTTTCTTTTTTTAAATAGCTGTGTTAGGTTAGTTCTATTTAGTCGTTAAAAACATCTGATATCAGTTGCACTCTTTTCTCAGCTGAAACTATTGACAAAAGCAAGATATTCGTTGGCACGATTCAAAGGAGAACAAATAGTGATCCTATCACAGGTAGCCTTTCATATATGTTAGTAACTTTTGTACATAAGTTTTGTAAAAATGCTACTCAAAGGTATCATTAGCCTTTTCAATTACCAAGTAGAGAAGAATATGTAAAATTGCTCCTTTTACTTGAACATAAGAACCGGATTGTTATCGGTTTTGAATATTTTGAATTGCTAGCTTATTCAGCCTTCAATGGAAACTGTTGTCCTAGGTCTTGGCCAATGAAGTGAATATTGGATATGAGGATATGAGCAATCAACAGGTAAGAGTCAAGACTCGATTCCAGACCTCCCTTATTTATGTTGACTTGTTTTTATGATTATAATCATCTGTCTGTTTAACTATAGGTTTTAAAGTTAAATGGAATACAAATCAGAAACATTCATCATCTAGCTCATCTCGTCGATTGTAAGCACTCAATTCCTTCCTTAGTAACTAAATGTTAGCATTTAGCAAACTTCATTTCTCATCATCTATCTTGCCCGTCTCTCAGCTTGCAGGGATAAGTATCTCGTATTCGAGTTTGAAGATAATTACCTCGTTGTATTAGAGCGTGAAGCAGCTACAGCTGCCTCATCTTGTATTTTAAAAGATTACGGGATTCCTTCTGAAAGATCTTCTGATCTAACTGAGCCGTATTTGGATAACAAATTAGACAATAGCGATGTAGATAACGATTTGGGGGATAGCCCTGTTTCAAACTTGGAAATTGGATTCGATGGGCTTCTTTGGGCGTGATTCATCGCGAATTTTTTTCCTCATTATGAACTTCCATTTCCTCTAAAATGGCTATATATTCAACATCTGCTAGGCCACTGCAGAACCTCGTCAAAGCGTCTGCTGCACTGTATTTGTCCGCTGAAACTGAGTCGCTAGTATATTCTCAAGTTTTGATTATCCAAAGACCACTACATATGTTGAGAGCACAAGGGCTAGAGGCAGAAACATGGTTTTCAAACCATCATTGTAAAGTTTTGCTGTAACATTTTGCTGTAATCACCACCAAGTAGAATCCATTATTTTCCCCTTAGGCTATATTCATGTTCAAATCCATTTTATTGAGTCCTAGTTTGAGCTAGTTTAGCTTGACAATTGACAATGATGAATCTTCTAGATGCTTCGCTTACATTATGTTTGGATTGTAGGATTTGGAGAGAAAGTAAAGAAACGGATTTAAACGGATGCATTTTTCTTTGTTTGAATAACAATTTATGAGTCTAAAGATTTGAAAGGAATAAACTTAATGGTGTGTTTGGGAATGGAGATTTGATTTGTAAATCCAGAATTGTCTCAATTTACTTGTTTGGGAGGTCATAAAATTCAATTCTAGAATTTGGCCCAATTCCAACCCAATTCCAATACTCTTAAAAATAGCCCATGGTAAAATGACAGCCCATGACCTGTAATTTGAAATCCAATCTGCCTCTCCTTCTTTCAGAAACCCTATTCATCTTTCACTGTCTCTTTCTAATTGCTGTAATCTCCCAATTCCAATCCAATCTGCTTCGATCCGCCATTGTTGTTGGTTTTCATTGCTCCAAAGCTTTTCGTCCTTGCTTTTCAGGTATGCTCCATCTCTTACTTTCTATTTCTCTATCGAGCTCGGTACCAAAGCTGCTACTTTTATACTCGTTTCATAATTGTAGCTATGTTTAAGAATGGTGTTCTTTACATTACTGTCCCTAAGATTACCAAGTTTGAGCACAAAATTATCCACATTCCAGTCAGATCTGCTTAAATTAAGACTTTACAAATCAATTAATACTTTTATACTCGGTAGTTACTGAATTTGCTGATTTTTATACTTTACCGTCTTCCTGTGTTCATTATCTCACTTGTTTCCGTACTATTTGACGAATTAGAATAATGAATTTGATACCTTAAGAAACTTTTTAGCTTTGCGTTGAAATTTGTTAATATATGTATGAATGTGTTGGTGATTTTATGCATGATGTTAGGGAGCTAGTTAATGAAAATAAAAAAAAATAATAAGTAAGGCTAGGTATGTTGCACAATTAGGAAGATGACGATGATTAATGATGGAAGTTGTATGTGGTACTGATGGGTAACAATTTGAGTTTAGAATGAATGAAGAGAGGGAGGTGAGTAATATTGTGAACTTCTGATGATTTTAGAAGGAAATGAAGATGAGTTGCACGCAAGGTATTGTAGATCTTTTTTCCATTGCCATATGGTTTTTGAATGGTAATTAAGTATCTAGCTCCTTGGCTTATAAAATGTGTGCATCTCGTGTCTCCCCGTTGATATGTTGCATACTAGATATCTAACAAAATACGAATCTTTTGGATTAATTGTAGCTACAAAATGAAGTGCTCAATAAGAAGCAGTTACTTTCACCAAGTAATAGATAGCCTTTAGCATTTGTGTAGAAACATCTGCCACTTCATGCTTTTTATATGGACCTATGTGATTATTTAGACATTTGAGTTCCCAGTGGCATCCCATAGAGCTTGTTTAGTTGTTTATGAAATGTAAAATATTATAGTAACCTAAGCATTAGGATGTTGCACTGAGAAACTTTACAAGTTAATTATGAACTAGAGCTTGTTTAGTTGTTTATAAATGTTGATAGTAATTTATATAATTTCTATGTAATTATTAATTGCAAAATACTCCCATGTATCCTAAGTGACAAATATTGTTTTTTTTTTATTGGAAGACAAAAAATGTCTGATCAACTTAGTATTCAAGAATCTAGAAAACGTGCAAGGGAGAATATGGACAAAGATAAGAAAGTTGTTATGGCGGTTGTAGGTTTTTTCATGACTGTTGTTGTGGCTTGGTTTGATTTGAGGTATGGAGTAAAGGAAATAACATGGAATCAACAAGAACGTATGCATAGACGAACAATTTGGATGGACACGTTGATGAATGATAGAATATGTAGGGAGCAATTACGTCTAGACAAACGTTGTTTTGAGAAATTGTGCAATATTTTACAATCCAAGGGTGGTTTAGTGACTACAAAATATGTTACAGTGAAAGAAATTGTTGCAATGTTTCTTCATGTTCTTGCACATGATTTAAAAAATAGAACAATACAAGCAACCTTTGCTCGCTCTGGAGAGACTATTAGTCGACAATTTCACGTAGTCCTTAAAGCACTACTCAAGCTTGGAAAGTATTATATAAAACCATGTAACCAGAGCAATTACACAAAGGATACAAAGTGGAATAGGTTTGAGGTAAGTTATAGTATTAAAAATAAATTGATGTGTTTACTTTCTTAGGAGGTTTGATTTGTAGTATTAACTACCATAAACCATATTAGGGCGTTGTTGGAGCTCTCGATGGGACTCATATTAAAATGACTGTGCCTACTGAGGATCGAGCTCGCTACCGAGATAGGAAGGGGGACATTAGCACCAATGTCTTAGCTGCATGTGATTCAAATCTTCGTTTTACTTACGTTTTGCCTGGTTGGGAAGGTTCTGCTTCGGATCCACGCATTCTTCGTGATGCTCTTCAAAGGCCTAATGGTTTGAAGATTCCTAGAAGTAAGACTTTATATGTGTAACAACAACCCAATAATTTACACCAAATGTAAAGTGAAATACTAATATATGTATAATAATTATATAATGCAGATAAGTATTTTCTTGTGGATTTGGGATTTGCTAACGCTGAAGGTTTTCTAGCTCCTTATAGAGGTACGAGGTACCATTTGAATTTGTGGAGAGGCACCACTCCAACAAATTACAAAGAGCTTTTTAATTTACGACATTCTTCGGCTAGAAACACAATTGAAAGGGCTTTTGGGTTATTGAAAAAGCGATGGAGTATACTTAGAGATCCAAGTTTTTTTGAGAAAAAGACTCAAATTAGAATTATTAACGCTTGTTTTATTCTCCATAACTTTTTGAGGGAAGAAAGTATGGATGAAACAAGTCTTATTAATGAGGTAGATGAAGATTTACTAAATATAGAGACAATTGATGAAGAAGGTGTGGAAGATGATTACATTTTTAGTACACAATCAAGTAATGAATAGAATGAGTTTAGAGATAATCTTGCTCAAAAGATGTTTGAAGAATATCAACAGCGAAGGACACATGTTACTTGAGATTTTAGTTAGGAGATGCTATCATAGCCAAGTAGACTGTTTTTTCATGTATTGTTATTTACACTAAAGCGTTTAAAGTAGGTTGTTTTGTTGTGTACATGAAGACTTGTTTAAGATCATATGGCTTTATATTTGCACTACTATTTGTAATTGTTCGTGTGTAATTATTTCATTGCATATATTGTAATTTTTCTTTATATTGTTGGACATGCATGTTAATGTTGATTGCCTTTGCTGAGACATCTTTTAGCATTCATCATGAAGAGATTAGGAAAAGAGCCAATGGTACCACAAAAACAACCAAAACGAGCGTATCTTACTTGGAACCAACAAATGGATGTTATACTTATCTCCACTTTGTTTGAGCAAATCAATGAAGGAAATAAGGGCGATGGAGAATTCAAGCCACAAGCATATCAAGCTGTTGCAGATAACCTAAGGAACCAATTGGGTTTGTTGGCTACCATCGAACATGTGAAGAATCGAATCAAAGTATGGAAGAAACATTACTCAGTTATCACAGATATTCGCAATTACACCAAGTTTAAGTGGGATGATGATAAGAAGATGCTTGTTATTCCAATTGAAGACCACGAGGAATGGAATGCCTATTGTAAGGTACAATCTTATTTTCGGCCCTTGCTTTTTGTATTATTTTCATTGTTTGTGACACTTTTTATAGTAAATAAATAAAAGTATAAATAAGTTGTATTTTTGATCTTAAAAGTATTTATCTAGTAACTTTTTTAAATAGGTCAATCCCGTGGCTTCTGCTTATAGAAATAAGAACATTGATCATTGGGATGAAATATGCGCACTATTTGCCATGGATAGAGCTACGGGTCAAGAAGCTGAGCAACATGAAGAATCTGCGGCAGCTATGGAGAAAGAAAGTGAAACTTGCACTGCATCTGAGGCAAACTCTGCATCATCTAACAAGAGGTCAAAAAAAGATTCTATCGTAGATGCTATTTCTAGATTTACTGAGTCATTTGAAAACTATCTACAAACAAACAAACCTCCACCTAAGCCCGATTCCAAAGAAGTTTATGATGTTGTTTCAAAGGTTGCGGGACTAGATCGACATGAAGTCTTGAAGGCAACAAAACTGTTTTTGAAGGATACAGAAGAGTTTGATATGTTAAAGGGACTACCAGAAAATGAGAAATTAGACTGGGTGTTACTATGTCTTAACTCTTGAGTAGTTTTTTTTTAGATTTTATTTTTGGATGTGTTGAGTAGTATTGACTATATTTTCCCAAAAAAGATTTTGAACAATTATGTTTGATTATGTTACTACTGAATTCAGGAATTGCATTTCTACATTTTTGCCAAACAATGTTAGAATTTGAATTTAGAAATTGAAAATCTCATTGATTCCAAACAAATTTTGGAATTTGTAATTATGGAATTGTGAATTCTAAGATTTTCCAAACAACAAATTTGAAATTGAAATTCAAAATTTAGAAATTCTAAATTGAATTCTAAGTTTTCAATTCAATTCTTGGTTCCCAAACGCTACCTAAAGGGATTTACTAACTCTGACTATAAAGGTCTCGAAAGAAGCGCAATGAAGAAATGAGCTTAAATCTCCCAAATCAAACATTAAGAGTAGAGCAAACTTCAATTTACGGGAATTATGAACCTAAGTGTATTAACCGCATTCAAGTGTATTCATATGATTCAATTTATACTCCCTCCGGTCCAGTTTACTTGTCCCATTTCCTTTTTTGGCAATTCCTCTTTACTTGTCCCATTTCCTTTTTTGGATATCCTTTTTTACCTAAATACTCCTACTTTTTCAATTCCCAATACCCAACTATCACCTTTACAATTAATTTAATCAATTAAAATACCCAACTACCACCTTTTACATGGACCCCACCACTATCTTAATCTCCGTGCCCAGTCAAATGGGACATCTAAACTGGACCGGAGGGAGTATTTAGAATTGAACTAGGCTTTTGAAAGCCGTTTTTACAAAAGACGGTCTCAAATAAGAATTTGTGTTAATTATAAGGTATATTAGCGCATAAATTTGGAAACCGACGATTCAATCCTAAGACCCCCAAAAAAAAGAATTGGACAAGCCATAAGGATTTAAAAAGAGGGATAAAGATCACGAGAAAGACAATTTAAGGAGTTAACTCGTTTTTCGTAGGCCGCAAACCCTTAAAACATTTTCACAAAATATGCTTTAGTCTTTAATAATTTAAAATAAATAACCTCCTGAAAATTTGAAATAAATAAGATTATTTATCAAAAAAAAGCATACAATAAGATCATAATCAAACTTATTCCAAAACTAAGCGTGTAATCGGCAAACCTTAGGTTCGGGCTGTTCGCACTTAGTAAGTGCGAACAGACTGAAAAACTAAAACAGATTGTTCGCTGTTACTAACAGCGAACAACTTGTTTTAGGTTTTCAGTCTGTTTGCACTTATTAAGTGTGAACAACTCTTGTCTTAAAATCAGCATGTTGACCCAGTTTGACTTATTCGCAGTTACTAAGTGCGAACAGACATTTGATTTTTTTTTTTACCAGTTTAATACTGTTCGCACTTACTAAATACGAACAGACCCGAACCTGTGCTCTGCGATATCATGCGCTTATATTTGGAATAAGTTTGATTTGGATCTTATTACATGCTTTTTTTTGAATTAAGAGTCTTATCTATTTCAAATTTTCCTCAATAAATGTATATTGATAAATTATTAAATTGAGAGTTATGAGTTAGCTTTCTGCTTAAAATTTTTTCCTACATCCTTATGATATGAACTTGATTTTACTGCCTATATAAAGAATTATTTTCGACTTTTTCTTCTCTTCCCTACATAAAGAATTATTTTCGAATTTTTTCTTACCTTGCCCACTCTCCGTTTCCGAATTAAAAAAATTAAATCATAAAAAGCCTCATACACACTTTCCCTACAAATTTTGCTGAATTATTAACATTTTTATAATAAACATAAGTAAGAAATAATAATCTTCTTGTAAAATACATATCCCTAAAATGATCACTACGCTAAATGTTCCCATAATATCAGATGAAACGGTATCACGGTCAAATTATTTCTATTATGCTGAACTAATATATATTTTTTGTTTTAAAGAATTATTTTTTTTAATGTGATTACTTTCTATAATAATCAGCTAATCATTTATTAAAGTGATCACTTATAATCTTAACATAATTAATTAGAGAAATATTTTATTTATCTTATGATGAAACGATCCCATATACCAAATTAAAAAAAATAAAGGATATGTCATATTTTGATTGATTTTGAAACATTACGATAAAGTGCAAGTATAAACTAACAATATCAATAATTTTGTACAGTTTACTAGGTAAGTGCAATATTATCAAATAAAGTAAGATTTTCCTTTTAGTAACTAAACTAATTAAAATACAAATGTTATATAAAACAACTAAATCAAAGCATAAATTAAAAAAATTCAAAAAAAAAACAAAAAAAAAAGCATAAATTAAAAAAGTTAGGCTAATATTTTAGTTAGTCACTTACTTTTCTGAAATATCGTCTCTCACCAAAATAATGTTAATGTAGGAATTCATATATTAATAATTTAATTAACTGGACTATTTAACTCATATATAAAATACGTCGAATTTATGATTTTTTATTCAATTAACTAAGTTTGTGATTCTGACATGATATTCATAGCAAAATTTACAAATAAAGATAAAATAAAAAAAATTACAGTAACCTTTTCTCACATGTAATCACTATTTAACTTCTCAAGTTTGTCCATTCTTCGAAAATGCCAAAGTTCAGGTGACCAAAATGTAATGCATTACGGTGAGCCTTTTCTCATTTTGTATTATATATTACTTCCTAGTTCGTACTTTGTTGCCCAAACTCTATCCATAGTTTTCTATGAGCGGGATACTCTATAGGATGATGATGATGAGTTTCTTCTTAGTTGAAGTGTTAAAATAGACTCGATCAGATTCAATTTGATATTTATTCGATATTTATCTTACCTTCAATGTCAGTTTTTAGGGCATTTGGGGTAACCGGTTACTTAGGGCCTCCGGAAATATAAGGGCTTTAAAAATTAAATGGTTTTATTCAGGTCTGATGTTGAGTAACACTTTTTAAGTGATTTATTTGTAAATTTTTTTTATATTTAAAGTAATATAATGTTACCAGTGTCACATGATTCGCTAATTTCCTTGTAAATCGCGAATCGAAAAAAACGAATTATGGTCGGTTTTAGGCTATTTTTGAACCATTTATTTTGAGCGAATCTGTAACACCCCATAATTAGGCCAAATTTTAAAAAGAATTTTTAAAATAAAACATAAACCAAAGCCTAATCACGTAAGCATTACCGCCACATCTATCCCTGATAAGGAATAAATGTAAGGCTAAACAACTATATAAAATAATTCTATGCAGTACAATTTTTACAACTGGAACTGAAATTATAACCAGGACGTGACTACTAATAAACTAATTTCCTAGGTGAGCCTCACTCTACGATCCCCACACGATCAATAACCTGCAAAAAATAAGAATACAAGAAAAATAAGGGAAAAACTCCCAAAGTCAGGAAATTGTGTAATTCCAACTCCATCCCGTAAAACAGTTTAGTTTGAAATAATTTAAGAAAACAAATTATAATTGAGTTTGAAATAATTTAAGAAAACAAAATATAATTGAGTTGAAAATAGTTGTAGAAAATAAGGTAATATAAAACTGATTTAAAGATCGATTTATGAATATAAATATAATAACACATAAGCCAATTAATTAATTTGATATTTAATGATGACAACACATAGATCCAATTTTAATTTGAGGGAACGAGAACGCCAGTAGGCCGAGGCTTTACCCCTACACCTACTTCATCAAGAGGTCGTCACCCCAAATAATTCATTAAGGCCAGCAGAATAGTCTCAGGTAACCCTAGTGTGCACACCCCTTCTACTTGGATCACAACAAATAGAAGGAAGACCAAAAATCGTATCGAGCATCAAAAAAAAAAATAATAACCTGTCGGCAGCTATACTAACCAAACAAGGCAACCTGTTCATCACTCTTATACTTGGATCACAACAAATATAAGAGCTTCATTCCCATCGTGTTACACTTTACGTGATTTAATATGTTTTAATAATTAGTCATGAGCACAAAATCAAATAGTCAAACATACATTATTTATTTTATTTATGAACACAAATTCTCCAAGTAAATATCTCAAGAATATCCATTTGAAACCTCATTTATCAAATCACCCTTTTACTCAATTGGTGATGACAACAATTAATATCATGAGTATTTTTCTTTCTAATCAAATCGTCTTTAAAAACCATTATTAAAAATAATAATATAACTTCCATAAAATAATAAAATCATAAATAATTTTCTTTCAAATTTAAACCGTATTAAATTTTGCCATTAAAATAATAATACAAGTTTTATCAAAAATAAGAATCATAAATCCAGTTTGACTGAAATAATATTCAATATAAATTGAGAATAAAATATACTTCTAAAACATAATGTAATATAGAATAATATACATACAAAAATCATGTAACACATTTAAACAAGTTACTATCACTTAGCACATAATACTAACGGGATAATCCTAAATAGATGGACATCGAAAATTACCTTGTGAAAAGAGCCCTAGAATATAAATGTATGCTCATATCAAACTTCCTTTAAGAACTTGACTTTAAAGTATGATTGTTGTTTAGAATTTGTATATAGGATATTTAAAGAATGAAAATACTATAATGGAGAAAAATGAATTGATAATAGGTGTAAAGAAAGAAAAATGATCAATGAAAGAAAAAGAATTAGAAGGAGAAGAGAGAAAACTGATTTGGTGAAATATCAAATATGAAAAACGGTCTGATTTATAGGTATAAAATGATGGAGGTTAATAAGAATGGAGAAAAATGGGAAGAATGATACAGTTAAATGGGTAGTTATTTTAAGAATGGAGGAAGGAAGTTAATATATATATTTTTTTAGTAACCGTGTAATTTTTTTTTTTTAAATACAATTATTATTTTTTTTTTTTTAATAAAACTACTCCTAAATTTTTGGGTTTTCATTTTCTTATCTTTTTTTTTTGTGTATTTAACGTGAGACATATTTTTTTTTGACAAAGTTTCTTTAATTTGTATTCTTGTATTTTAATTTATAAATTATAAATTATTTTTTTTTATTATTTTTTTTAAAAAAATATTTCGGATATTACAGAATCACGAATCTAAAAGATGTACTAATTAGCGAATTATATTTCACTAAATGTTACACCTTACAATACATTTCATCTTGAATTATTTTTCTTGAAGTGCAAAATTTTTTATCTTTTAATATGATTAGGGACCCCATTTTAAAAGACATTGCAAAAATAAATAGGGCATCTAAAATCTTTGCTCTACCCTGCCTTGCATACTCGAATCAACTTCAACTTAACTTGAAAATGGATTTGCAATGATATAAACAAATGTGAACACAAAACTCGATTTTAAGAATATTCAAAACCGATCCAATGATCCGAATAAACATGTTAATCAACATTGATTATGATTAGCAATTATTTTAACACAAATTCTTGTGAGAGACGGTCTCCTTTAGAGACCATATCTAATTGGATCGGCCCATAAAAGAAAATGTAGAGTGAGCCTAAAGGACGTCTCTTTTAGAGACGGTCTCTCAAGAAACCGGCTGTTATTTTAATTATACTAAATCTAGATAACATATATATAAAAACAAAATAAGTTAGGTCACCCAAGATAGAATCTTCCTTCTAAGGAATTTTGTGAAGAATCTTGAATGGTTTAATTAGTTGCATACTTGCATGCTTTCGGTCCATCACTTGGCCAAAATGGGGTGGTCTTTAAACTGCAAGGCATGTTACTAGGACAAAATACTTGTACTAACATCACACAAAATGGTTAATTAACTCTTCTAATTACACTATATTTTGCCTAATTACTTTATTACTTTTTAGTCATGTATGCTTTATTTGATAATTGCAATTTGCCCATTTTGTTTGTTCTACTATTACAATTGGAATCTTCACTAAAGATACCTATCTGATTACGTTGAATCTATGTTACCCACATATAAGTTGTCGCACGTCAGAGATAGAGAAGAGTATAAATAGTTTTATAAACTCGACAAGTAACTCCTCATACTACTAAGCTAATTGTTGAGTTATTAGTTGTCTTCCTTATTTGAAATGACAAGACGCATTTTTTAAACTCTATCAAATACATTAGATTTTTCCATTAGCTATGAAAAATAGTGCGTATGTGCCTGCGTTGTCGAATAGCGAGTATAGCTAGCAATTTTTTATACCAAAGATGCAAAGATTATAAATATTACTGCATAAAACTACAAAGAAAGTAACAAGTGCAAGTATTATAAAACGGAGGAAGAAAGTATCTTCCTTCATTTCATTATACTTACTACATTTTACTTTATATGCAATCTAATACTTAATTTTAATTATGTATATCTTAAATTATGCTAAACAAAAAATTATAAAATATTGATATTATGAAAGCATGCGATTAGACGATTCAAACAAAATCTCACTTGATTATATTTTTTCTTACACATTTATCGCAATATATAAAATAAACTTAAAGATGAATAGTACTGATAAGTCTAATATTACAAGTATTTTAGAACGGAAAAAGTATATTATAAATTGAACAGTAAACACTTAAGCGTCCAAATACACGAGTCATGACAGGTCTTTGCTTTTTATAGGATGGTCTGTTCAACTTCAAAGACAAGATTCCGTCAACATATTATTTTACTTTACACTCATACATATTGGGGGCTATGCTTATTGCTTACTACAATAACAAAGAATAGATGCAATTGGTGTTTTATTATAGCTAAGTTGGTATTTTAGCCTATTAACTTGATCTCTTAACCTGTTGAAGTTGGTATTATAAAGTTTGTATTGTTGAAGTTGGTATTTTAAAGTTGGCATTTTAATCAACTACAACAGGTTAAAACACCAACTTTAATAGGTTAAAATACCAACTCCTCTAGGTTAAAGTACCAACTTCAATAGGTTAAAATACTAACTTCAATAAGCCTACAACTTTACAGGTTAAAACAACTTAAAATGTAAAAACACCAAGTCCAAATACCAACTTTAATAGGTTAAAATACCATCTTCAATACGTCAAGACAAGTTTAAAAACGCGTGTTTGTTTTTAAGTTTTGCTTTATTTTTAAATTGTAAAATGCTAGATGGTTGTGCCTGAAAAGTCGTCTTTATAAGACATAGTCTCTCAAAAGACTAGCTGCTAACCTAATGTATATTGGATTGAATCATTATTTAAGAGAAATATAATTTTTAGACCTTGATTATTTTACATGTTTTTGTTTTTTTTTTTTAAATTAAAATGTAAATCAAATAAAAGTGAAATACATGGGTCAATATCGTGTCGGGTTGGGTCATAATTGGTGTCAATTAATCAGTCCAATTACGAACATCTTTAATCAATATTGACGCCCTTTACTTTAAGAAGTTTTATACAATCAGACACCTTACACATGCACATAACATCTGTAAATCAATATTTAATCTAAATAAGTTAGGTATATAGTAGGCAACATACCTACATTGCATAAGAAAACTTTTTACTTTTCATATATACTATAAGCATATTCCAAAAAAAAGTAAAAGAAAGTTAATTTGTGTAAGTTGAAGCACAATACATGAAGTAATAGTACTAGTAGTAGTACTAGATGCCCTAATAAATAAAGATAATTAAGAATACCAAATAATATGAAAGTTGGAGGCACATGAATTATTATAAATTGGGTTTTAGAGGAATGAAGAGTTAACATTATAACCATCCATTGAAAGTAAAACAAGGGCTTTTTAAGGACTAGTTTTGAGCCATTCAAACCTAACAATAACAAATGGTTGTGTACGGATTGCCCTTCAAAGCATGGGAGTTTCTGATGAACCACTTTGTTGTGCTTCCTTAGGCCTCACATGCTCTTGGGATCCTCAAAGATCTAAAGCAAAATTTGTTATACTAATCAATTCTATTTCTAGCCCCTTCTATGCTTCATTATGCTTAAATGAATTCAATTACTATGAGGGTGTTTGGTAGGGCTAAAAGTTGATCCGACTTGCTAACCCGATCTGAATCTAACTCGAAATAAGTGGGTTTGGATTGGGTTCGGTTTGAGTCAAGGATTTTCTGACCTGTTTATATATGATCCGAACCTGAACCCGAACTCGACCCAACCTGATTTGTTTGATAGACCTAGTGTTTGGCAAATGATTGATAGCTGGTAGCTGATTACAGTGGCTGATTTGACCAACTGATTTTATTAAATGTTTTGACTAATTGATTTTGAACCCGCTGCTATAAGCAGCTTGTTTAAAAACAGCTTATTCGTATCAATAAGCTGTTTAAGCCGGTTAATTCACCAGACACTAGAATTAGCTGGTTTGACCACCCAACCCTCTATTTATATCAAAATAAACTAATTGCTCAATAAACTAATTTACCAAACACCGTATGTCCATTTGCTACTTAATTTCTACCTCTTTATCAATCCCTTTTAATTTGTATTACGCTCCTACATTTTATTTTGATCTCTACTATTGATATTGTACCATTTTCTTTTTGAAAAATATCTCACTTCTTCTTTTACATTATATATTATAATTTGGCTAGGTTTGGTGATAGTTGTGGTGTTAGAGCAAAAAATATATCAGCTTTTATTTACTTTTTAATGTTTAGAAAATTGAGATTATTCGTTAATTATTTAAAAATTAACAGAATACAAAAAATCATGTTATATTTTTTAGTACGATTTCAAATAACTAGATATAAATCATTAAGATAATAAACAAATAGCAAAAATTTTAATGTCATAAATCTAAAAATAATAACAATTGACAGAAAAACTCAAATTAATGTCAAACAGTAAACAAAAAGTAGTACTTATTATCAAATAAATTAAATGGTCAAATAGGAAAGAAAATTTAATATTAGTAAGTTTTGAACTCCTAATGACCAACAATATCACAGGAAGGAATGCTACCAACTAAGCTACGCTTACCTGATGACCTACAAAGAGTTTGTAAATATAGGAGGGCCTTATTTTGTGGCCCTAGGCGGTTACAATGAATAAATTTCATTTTGAATCAGCAAAATAGGTAAAATCAGTTAAATCCAGTTACAATAAGTAAAAATCAGTTACAATCAGTAAAAATCAATTTTACATCAACTTAGTAACTATTTATAACTATAAATCATTTATAATCAACAAAAAATCAATTTGTAAAAATACCGATTTTCTTCCTCCACTTTTGTCGCAAACACTCGTAAAACTTATCATGGTATAATTAATTTTCACTATAATATCACATTTTTATGTTTTTGATTTTACAAAATTTGTAAAAATTACTTTCACATAATACAACAATTACATAAATATAATTCAAAATTAAATTAAGTATGATAGAAAAAACAAGATAGGTTTTTTTAATTAAGTTAATATAAGCTAAAGAGAACACGCTCTCGTTGAGAGCCAACATGTAAATCAACCTGTTAAATTTTGACTCGATTTGAAATCGGTCCAATATTCAACCAAAATTAGCAAATCATATCCTAAAATATCATGACCAGTAATCCGATTATGATTCGCAATCCGAAGATTATAATAATATGGAAAAAAAATCTAAAAATATTAGACCCGTTGTATCGATCTAAACCAAACACGACCTAAACCTAACCAAATCCAAAATTGTCTCGAGTTGAACCCCTGCCCGAACATAACCCAAAGCTGCTAGTCCGACTAAAAATTGATTCGATTTTAAATCTGCTTCATCGACCGTTTTAATAGGTTTTCAACTTTTCATGTAGTAAGATGACATTGAATATATTGATACTCTTATAGGTAATAGGGTTATAATTGAATTGAATGGTAGAAAAGGCTACATAAGAAGAATAAAATGAAATATTGACTAGATTCCACATTATTTTCTATGTGTAGATTAAAAGTAAACCATCCTTTGATGATTTAAAATTTGAATGGTGAGCATGCATGCATGATGCATCTACTTGCTTTTTATGCTTTTCCCACACTCTCGGTTATGGTTGCTCATATTTGTGTCCTTTTTGTTTTGCACAATTAATCTTCTGACGCCAATGCTTTTGGATTGTCACCACCAAACTCCCTTTTTTAACAAACAATCAACAATCCACCCACTAATAATAGTAAATGATAAGATGTGAAATCTTTGTCCGTTAGAGTATATAACATAGCCTAGAGCTTTAATCATCGGCTTAAGTTTTTGTTTAGATGGTTTTTTAATATGGTATCAGAAGCCTACGTGATAAGAGAGATTAGGGGTTCAAATCACAATCACCCATCATTTAAGTGGAATATTTAGCACCGGGTATGAAGAGAGTCTGTGTAGCATCCACACTTGTAGCCCAAAGGACTCTCGTGTGAGGGGTGTGTTAGAGTATATAACATAAATCATCAACTTAAGCTTTTGGTTGAGATGGTTCGTTGTTAGAGTATATAATATATTTGTTAGAGATTGTCTGTGATAAACATTACTTCGTTCTCGAAGGCCGGTACAATAGGATCGAAATCATATGATGTTATCTCATGCTAATTTATACAAAGCGTATGCTTGTTTTGATCATTGTAACTTCTTCAAGGTAATAGTGTCGGAGGCACGACCTGGGCAATCAAAGCCATGAGCGCATCACTGACGAAAAAGGTGAGACTACAAGTGCACACCACATGGCGGATTGATCGTACCACCCCTAAGGTCCAATTACAAGCTTTTTAACTACAACATCTTAAATATACGCTATTGGAGCTGAAATTACGCAACTATAATTGGCACCAGACTTGCCGTCCAACGAATAGAAATATTGATTTCATTACAATTACCAGACTCTATGAATTGAGGCCCTAGAATATGTTACATATAAACTCAAACAATATTTTGGATCGTCAACCATCAGTTTAAGTTTATAGTTGAGTTGTTTTTTTAACATGTTATTAAAAGTTTGCATGACAAGAGATCAAAAATCCGAATTGTAAATCGAAAAATGCAAATTATCTATATTAAGCATAACTTACACTCCATCTCATTAAGTTTTCATTTCAATTCATGCCTTGTACACAATTAACTCTTGTTTGAACATATAACAGACTCAACTCACAACACAAGCATGTTGTGGCGTGGCTTTCATGACTACACCAATTCTAAATATTTTTACTACACTTTTTAATTATTCTTAAGGGTTTAAACAAATTTATTTCAAGTATGTCAAATTTATCACATACCTCTTAGAGTCATTTAAACTATTAAGATTTTCAAAAGTGTACGATGAAATAGTTGATTGGATGATTAATTTTAGCTTTATTTAATATGAACAGAGAATTGAATAATCAAATCATCTATGTTATTGTTCGATAAATTAAATCAGCCACTCAAATATCAACTAACCCCTAATAGGTATATGTCGTTTGCCAAATAACTCCTTCACAAAATTATGTTTTTGAAACGAGAAATTTGAATTTAGAGTATGTTCGTTTCTCTACGTCAATTTCATTCTTTTCTCAGGTATTACTGTTGGAGAAATAACATAAAAGGAAAGTATTCAACCGCCCACATATTCTATATCTAGATTCTAAGTGTCTTAAGTGATGCAAATCAATCTTTCGAGTTTCCGTCCAAATTTGTGATCAAAGAAAGGAGTTCATTACATATTCAACGGGGGCTACAACTATTGTCCATTACTCATCAATTCATAGTGAAGTTTAGTGATTTCTCTCTACCGGGTCTAGAAAGTTTCTACGTAAAATTCTCGTGTGTTTTATCTTTGTATTTACTGTTTACTTCTAACATTTGAGTAAAAAAGTTTGTATAAAAAACCGTACAACAGTACAACACTATTCATCCCTTCCTGTAGTATTCATTTCCTAAACAACACTTAAGTTGCAAAATCATCATCATCAGTGTACCCAGTGTATCCTGCTCATAGACGAACTATGGTCAGGGTCTGGGGAGGAAAGATAGACGGCATCTCATACCCATACAGGAGAGTACGGTCAAAGAGTCTCTCAGCTCAAAAAGGTCTTCAAAGAGAGAGGCACCTGCAACTATCCGAAAGCCTACAACACATGTCCACGTTAACCATGCATAGTAATCAACAAAATAAAAATACACAACAAACGGAATATCTATTAATAACTAAATAAAGATACTCCTAAATTGCAAAATACATGCATTTATTCCATTAAATAAGTATGGTTGCTTTTGGATGGTGCAAGAAGCTAATGAGGATTCCATAGGCATAATATACCATATTGACTTGAAAGTACAAATGTGTTGGTGATTACCAAAAAAGCCTAAGAATTGTTGAATAGTTTATTTCTTGAAGAGCTTAATCATGTAAAAGGGAACAACATGAACCATGAATTCATAAGCATACTATACTATCAAATGAAAGTGATTGAATCCTTTTGCCTTTCTTTTGAGCTTAATAAAGGTGTGCTAGTTTTGGACCTACACTTGTCCCTTCACCCCCTCATTTCATTCATCATTGACTACACTAGTAAAATCATAATAAAGGTGCAACATAATTACTAAGATTCAATATACTTTCTCCGTTCCATAATACTTGCTACATTTCACTTTTTTACGCAATCCAATGCACAATTTTGATCATTAATATATTAAACTACACTTATCTAAAAATTATAAAAATTTAATATTATGAAAGTATGCGATTAGACGATTTAAACAAGATCCCACTTGACTATATTTTTACTTACACATTTGTCGCAATATGTAAAATAAGCTTGAACGATGAATAGTGCACAAAAACGAAATGTAGCGAGTATTTCGGAACGGAGGAAGTAGTTTTTTTATTTGACTACTTTTTAAATCAATTGTGAATCAGAGCATATGAAAAAGTAAAAGATCACTCCTAATATCCCGCACAAAGCAGAGTTTGGGTGGGTTTTTTTTTCTGAAAGATGCGGACAAATCATACCCGTTCCCCCAAATAGGAACAAATCAATTGTTAATTAGAGCATATATATAAAATATTATGAGATATTGACTATCAGCTTAATTTTTTGAATGAGTTGATTACGGGTTGAATCTTATGTGTCTTTCATTTAAAGTAGAATATTTCACGCCAAGTATGAGGAGGGCTAGCTTATGTTACATGCACAAGGGCTAAAGGTATGCGATAGTACTTCCTCCGTTCCACTTTACTTGCTACAAGATCCCACTTGACTATATTTTTACTAATACATTTGATCGCAATATATAAAATAAGCTTGAACGATGAATAGTGTCAAAAACTATTATATAGCGAGTATTTCAAAACGGAGAAAGTATGTTACAGAATATAACATATCTTAGAACTCAGCCATTAGCTTAAATTTTGAGTCTCATCATTATTTATTATTTTAAAATTTTATAGAATCTATTAATTTTTAAAAGATTTGTAAGTCAAAAACACAGCTAAAAGTCGTCAATAAAATGATCTCAAAGTGATGCGTTACTCTTAACTATTTAAATATAATTTTATTGTATATTGTATAATATGCATGCATGCATTATTATAAGAATGTCGTATACCGTTTTAATTTATAATGATTCCTATTTAGTAGCGTGAGTGTTGAATAATAATATACCAAAGTTTAAATTGATATAAAAATGTTATAGTATGTTAAATAATTTTTTGAAATCAACATGACAAAAGATCACGTGCTCAAAAATAATTCATTGTTTATTTCAAATGTTTTTAGTTGAGGGGTTGTAATGAAATATATACTCCATTTGTTCTTTAATGTTCTACCATTTTGAATATTTCACCTTAAGGAGAGACAAATTTGAATAAAGTTTTTAGCACATATTTAAAAGATAAAATATACCCATGTGCGATCTCGTTAGACTCATCTGAATATATACTTTTTTATTAGGTATTTTTTACAATTTTTTATTATATGTATTTTAAGATATTAAATTTTGCTTTGAAAATTATGCAAAAAGTAAACAAGAACGAAGGGGCCGGTTATAACATATCATGAACATGAATCGTCAATTTAATATTAATAAAAAGTAACTGGTAGTAATTAGATTGATATTTTGTACATTTGCACGGAGAATTAAGCAGCATCATGCCATCGTCATCATACCCATTATATCCCGCCCATAAAAAATTATGCTCTAGAGAGGGAAGAACGGCGGCAACTCATATCCATAAATGAGAGCACAACCAAAGAGTCCTCTGGCTCAAGAAAGAATAAGATATATAAGATTCCGATTTTGCAATGAGAATTAAGCAAATCACTACAACAAATTTAGCTTTTTGCGACACTGATTTAGTGGCATTAAAAAAATGCCACTGATTCATATTTGTAGTGTAATAATTATTGGTTTTTATTTTTAATTCCACCATAAAGTGATTTAGCGACAATTAATTTGATCTTTAATGGCATATGTAATTGTCACAATAGTCTATAGTGGCATTTGTGAGAAATGTCACTAGATTCTATGTCGCTAAAACCTTTAGTGTGACTTTTTAATATGCTGCTAAAGGGTCTAATAAATGTCATTAAATCCTCTATATAAATTACAAGAAATTTGAAACAACGACATTTAAATTAAATGTCGCTTAATATATCCCACTAAAAGCATATTATATTGTAGTGAATAATTATAATTAATTAATGTCTTTTTTTGGTAATTTATAATTTTAATGTCTTGACAAACAAGTGTTAGTGTTATCCTTCACTGTTGTTGAAGCATCATTTTCTTAATATATACAATCCAATGTCTTGAACACCAATTATAGAATTTTCCTCTAAATCTAGATTTTTCTTAAAACCCTTTTAAATAGGTAAAACGATTGTTGTACAATAATTGCAAAATATTACCTCATTTGGTATATCTTTCACTTTGCTCATAACATCAAATAAAGGACACTTTTCAATTTTCAGTTTACTCATCCAACAACATACATTTTATCATATTATCATAAAATTAAATTAATTTTTTTTTATTCTTTTTTATATTTTTCATATTGGAAAAAAATATCGATATCATCATCATCATCATACCCAGTGTATCCCGCTCAAAGAAAACTATGATCAGGGTCTGGGGAGGGAGGAACGATGGCATGCTCATACCCATTAGGAGAGTGCGATCAAAGAGTCCCCCGGCTCGAGAACGGTCTTCTAGCAAGAGGAACCTGCAGTTGGCAAATAGAATAGAAACACACACACAAAAACAAAGATAAAATCAAAGAAACAGGTAAAAAGCGACAAAAAGGCAAAGGATAAAGACGAACGAGGGGGTACAGGGATAGGTTTACTAATCTAGGACTTGGATAAGGCGCGGCCAACTAAATCCATCAAATTATAATTAATAATATTACATTAATTGGTGAATAGTCATTAATTGCTAGTGATCAATAATAAGTAATTCTATGAAAAATAGAAAATTAAAGTAGAAAAAGTATAATCATAAATTTTGTCTAGTTATAATTCGACTTAATAAGTATTTTTATATTTTCATTGGAATTTCAATATCTAATATCAACAACTAAACATATCACTGACTATTCTCTTACTAATTAAAATTAACAAAATAATCAAAATAATTAAGTTAAGATAATTATAATTAACCCTTTGAAAGATATTTTTTAGGAAATAGTAATACTCCCTTTATCCTTTTAAAATTACAATATTTTTCTTTTTTGTTTATTGCATAAAATCTACTATAATTTCATTTTAATAAGCTATAACCTATCTTTTTTAAAATTTTCATCCATATATTTTATTTTTTGTTTATCGAGTCGGGAAACTCTTTGATCGCACTCTCCTCTATGGGTATGAGTCTGCCATTGTTCTTCCCTTCCCAGACCCTGATCATAGTTTTCTATGAATGGGATACACTGGGTATGATGATGATGATATTTTTTTTCAGTTTCTCCTTGCATCGTTAAAAAAGTGAAAGAGTAATATAATATGCAAATTGCAAAAAAGAGAGATTAACTAATATAATTAAACATAAAATAATATTTACTACCAAATGATAAATTACTCCTCTCTTCCATTACATAAACATGAAACTAAAAATACAACAATTAAATCTAGAAATTAATTTAAGTAGAGATAATAATAATAATAAAATATACATAAAAAACAAGCTTAATACTAAATCCAATCCTATTATCTTCCTCTTCTCTCATCATCTCCATACCATGTAATTTAGAACAATGGACCCACCATCAAAACGCAGCATGTTGATAATAAAACGACAAACATAGCATTGCATGTAACATTGCAATGATCTCCATATTTTGAATTCCCAACGGTCATATTTCACGGTGCAGGCTATTGTTGTTGTTGTTGTTATTCTCTTGAGCCATCTCTTGGACAATAACTTGAATACTTTCGGCAGTATAAGTAATAGCCTTGTTTTGAGCCGTAGAATCTTCCTCTTTTTCCTCCACTTTCCCATTATTTTGCTTTATGTCTACACCCAATTCTTGTAATTGTATTAAATCTGCTTCTTTTATCACTAAATCAATGTTCTTATTTTGCTTCTTCTTTGATGAGTCTTTGTAGATTATGTATAGTATCATTTGAACTATTCCAAACCCAAATCCAAGCACATTTGGTAACTGAAATTTTTCATTTTTTTTCACCCATTAGATAACAATTTATCAATTTATTTATTTTCCTTAATTTACATAATTTTTTACATTAATAATCATATAACATAAATATATTATAGGGCTCAACCATCAACTTAAGTTTTTGGTTGAATATAAACTAACGACACAACAAAAAGTACTCATGGAATTGAATTATATCATCGGGTCTCAACCATTAGGTTGAGTTTGTTCCTTAACACCCATCATAGAATATTAAAAGTCCACCTTTTGATAATTTGTAAATAATCACTAATTTTTTTACGTGTCTGTTGAAAATATACTCAAAATTTAAAAAAAATAATATTTTCATTTTTCATGGTTGAGAAACTATCTTTGAATAAAAAAATTTAAGGGTTGAAATAACATTAACCATAAGATAAATTATTTAGGTGAAGTACATTTTCAAATGACACATATAATAATAAGTAGAATTATTTAGGAAAAATTTAATAATTCAACTTTTTGATTATTTTCTAATAATCCAACGTTTATCCTTAGTTCGCTGTGAATAATCCAACCTTTATTTTAGTTTGCTAGCAACATACCCTATTCTTACCTATTATTAGTAATAGGGTATGTTGTAGGCAAATTTATCACAAATGTTGGATTATTAAAAAATAATCCAAATGTGAGATTATTCATTGCGAATGAGTGAAAGTTTAGATTATTAATATCAATTTTTCCAATTATTTATCAATCATCAAAAGATGAATTTATATTTTTTATAAAAAATAGATTGAAATACTAATGTGTTTATACCTTTATCCCGTTAAAATTGCAATATTTTGTTTTTAAAATTCTCACATAAAATACGTAACATTACAATCTCGATAAAATAGTATTTTTCTAATGATAATATAATGTATTTACTTACAGCAATGTAGAAGTCCTTGATGAGAAATCCAAAGAAGAACCAGAAAATAGCGCAAAACGTGAGGGAGAATGATAACCCAAATGGCATAAACTCCACACTTTTGGTCCTTATTACCATCCTCTGTTATAAAAAAAAAACAAATAATTAAATATATTTATTAATTCTTATAGTATTTATTTATTTATTAAATTTATTTATTAAATACAATAAATTAATTTGTTACCATGACGCTAAGTGGAGCTGCAAATACACAAACAGAGAATATCCCACAAATCCACCCAACAACATTTTCACGCATACCACCACGAGATAACAATGTATGTTCATCTTTTCCATGTACAAACACCATTGTTACACCAACTATGAGTCCAAAAAATAATACATTAAATAGCCCGATCAACCTTGCGGTATACACCTGCAAAGCAGATTAAACAAATTATATTCCAACAACTACTGTAACTCTTATAGTTAGAGTATATAACATATATTAGAGTTTCAATCATAAGTTTAAACGTTTGGTTGAAATTATGGTTTCTTGATATGGTATCAGAGCCTACGTGAGGTCTCAACTATTAGCTTAAACTTTTGATTGAATTGGTTATTCTTGATAGATACTTTTTACCGAACAATATTAATTTATATTGTTAGCTCGATAGCTAAATATCTAACAACTACTTTATGGCGAACATACCATTAATTTGCTACATTTCTTTTACAGAAATAGGCATTACCAGTGGTTTTACCGAACAATATTAATTTATATTAATGAATGAGAAAAATAAATTAAAATTGTAATGACGTACCCTAGCCTTTTTGGTAGCGTAAATGAGATAGATTATAAGATAGAAGCTTTCAATGACAAAGCCAAAGGTGTTAATGGTGATGATCATGATTCCATTGCTTTCCTTGATGAGGGCATAGTACAATAACAACATGGCACTAAAGAGTGCCACCGAGTAGGGTATGCTTTGGAATCCTTGTGTTGATTTCTTCTTGTATATGCTCCAAAATGTTGGCCTATATCATACAACAATACACAAGTACATTTTTTATCAAAAACAATTAATAAATAATAATAAAATAACAACATATAATCTTTAGAGTTATACGTTATATACTCCATCACACTGTCTTACAACGTGATTTCTTCATGCATGTTACTAAATATTTCATTTGAAATGAGGAATGAATAAAATTTAAATTTGTCATGTTGACCTCTGATACCATATTTTGACTAACAAAATTAAACCTCATAATGAAGGTGTTTGGCAAATGGCTGCTAGCTAATAGCTGATTATAGTGACTCATTTGACTAGCTGATTTTATTAACTGATTTGACCAGCTAATTTTGAACACATTGCTATAAGCAGCTTGTTCAAAAACAACTTATTCGTATCAATAAGCTATTTCAACCAGGAAATTCACCAAACACTAGCATTAGCTGATTTGACCGCTCAACCTCTAGTTATATCAAAATAAGCTAAAATTGCTCAATAACCTAATTTGCCAAACACCCCAATATGTTATGTACTCTATCAAATCATAAGTATGTTGTAAACTTAGAAGAGGTGGATCTTACAATGGAGCTAAGAAGACACCACAAGATACAAAGTTACCAAGAATGCCAAAGATGAAGGTTAATTGATGGAGTTGATGAGAAGAGAGTGCCATTTTATCTATAATTAATTAATTAACTCAACCTTAACCCTTATTAGAGAGATAATTATAAGGGTGAAGGAGCTTCTCTTAGAGAGAAGAAAGAGAGATTAAGAGAAAGAAGAGAATTCTTATTATAGTTAGTTGGCTACTTGGGCAAGTATACTAAGGTGAATAAACATGATATATATAGGGACTCATTGGGAGTGCCCAAATGCACAAATGGCGTGCCTAGGGAGTCTCATGACTCATCAATTTTTTAATTTTTTTTAATTTTTTACTTTTATTTTTTAAAATAAGTTTGTTAATTAAAAGTACATTTGTTGCTACATGTTGAGCTGTTTTGCAATACTTCTAGCGGCTACTATTTGCCTACTTGTAACTTGTTAACACTATCAAATCGTATCTTAATCTTTCTTAATCTCACACGGGGCTGGAACGTATCTTAATCTTTTTCTTTTCGGGGGATTTCTTTTGACTGCACTCTCCTTTAAGGCTATGAGTTGTCGCCGTCTTTCCCTCTCTAGACCTTGTTCATAATTTTCTATGAGCGAGATACACTGAATAAGATGATGATGATAATAGATTGTTAACACTATTAAACTATTAGTCATATTTAAACTTGTCAAAACGGTTGGTTGGAATGAATTTTGTGTCAATTACTTCTAGTTGAGTTATTCTGAAGATGATCAGTAAATTTTAGATTAGATTTAATTTGAGTCGACTCAACAAGCTAATAATTACTTTTAGTCAATTTATAGAAAAAAAATTTACATAGAAAAAAAAAAGTAAAATGTTGATTTTAAATTTAACGCTACAAAAAAAAAATTACTAAAAATATCAAAGCGCTTTGTGTTGAACCTTCCTATACTTAATCCCTCTTATCAATCAAAGCAAACCACCACCAAAGAGAATAGAGTCGCTCTTGTTGATAAAGCTTGTAAATCTTGTGTCATATTTAATTTTGCATTAGATAATTAGTTGAATTATTTCTTATTAGATTTTTGTTTGATTCAGGTGTTACAACAAATTAAGTAGCCTCCTATCATTGATCTTTGTCTCTTTGGGATTTAGAGCTGTGAAGGAACCAACTCAACCAAAAGCTTAAGTTGATGGTTGAGGCCAAAGAATATGTTATATACTCTAGAAGTGTGGATGCAATACAGGCTCTTCTCATACCTGGTGCTCAATATTCCACTTAAATAAGGGGTGATTGAGATTCGAACCCGTGACCTATTATCACGTTGGTTTCTGATACCATGTCAAGGAACCAACTCAACCAAAAGTTTAAGCTTTTGGTTGAAGCCCCAGAATATGTTATATATTCTAACAAGAGCTACCTAAATTATTTTAGTTGAGTGCAATTAAGTTTCACTTTTTTCTTCTTTTTTGGAAGAAGAAAATTTTCCATTAATCAAATAAGATGTTTACGGGAGCAAAGCTCAGGTGACTCTACTAACTTCTAATAGTTGCATCAGAATTCAAATAGCTAAGTAGGTCTATCTTCTCAGAAGAGTTTCCTACCCGCTTGCTTCATATGCATAGACGAGAGAAGAGAAGCCTCAAAAATAAAAGGAATCAAATCTGTAACCCAAAAAGACAAAACCATACTTATAAATGGTCCTATATACAACCAACTAGTATCTCTATCGTTCTCATTGATACAAATAGTAGTGGAACGGGCATTCACAACGTTTTTTATTGTCTTCATGATTGCATCTGGTGATTTGACTTTCGCTTGCCAAATAGCTTTATTACGGGTTTGCCATATCTGGTATACAAGACAATTCAAGACAAAGCAATTCTTTTTTTCTTTAATTTGGAAATTCTCCATTTTTTTAAGCTAGATTACCAAGCGAGGAGACTCTAACATTGGAGCCAAGCCATGTCATGACTGCGTCTAGGCATTTTTGGCTAAACCTGCATGAAAAGAACAAGTGTTCGGTAGATTCACTGTTAATTCCACAATTAAGTTTCAACTCAACTCAATTCAATTAAGTTTCACTTAACACAAAACAAAAACTTTACAACCAGGGTACAAACCCAGATAACCAAGACTTTTCCTAACAATTGCATCAGTGTGAAAGTGGGGCTCACCTTCTAGGAAGAGTTTCCCCACCTCACTCTTCATGTCCACGGGAGAAGCCGGGATATCTCAAAAAAGCCACATACGCGCGGTACAGGAACTGGCTAAACTAACTACGAAAATAAACATGCAGTCAACAAGTTGAGCCAACAAGCAAAAAGACTCGACTACAGGGTACTCATCCAGCGTGCATTGGCTTCATTATTATTATTATTATTATTATTATTATTATTATTATTAATAATAATGCGTATCTTGTTATTATTTTGGTAGAGGTTATGGGTCAAAACTAAAAAAGGCACCTCCTTTATTTTTTTTGCCCATAAATAATCATCTAATTCTTACTCCTAAAATTTGTGCTGAAATCTCAACTAGTATTTGGCAGTTGCCTAATGATTGAAAGATATTTGGTCTCATTGCATGATTTTTATTGGTCTAAAAAGACCAAAAAAGAGCACTAAAATAAAGAAGATTTATCAACATCATTTCATTTAATTTATTATTAAAACAAATCAAAATCATTTCATTTGTTTCTACTTATTTTTAAATAGCTTTATGAAAACGTGACTTTACGCCATGGTTTGAATTTCACTTCCTTCTTATTTAAAATTATATATTTCATATTAGCTATGAGGAGAGTTTGTGTTACATCCACACGTAACTTACCTTGATACCACAATCATTAGCATAAGATTTAAATTGAGTTGGCTCGATGATACATCTTCTATTTCATTACACTTGCTATATCACTACAACATAATTTGCTTTTAGTGGGATATATTTAGCGACATTTAATTTAAATATCAGTATTTTCAAATTGCTAATAGAGTAATAGTATATATATATATATATAAAGGATTTAGTGACATTTATTAAACCCTTTATCAGCATATTAAAAATCACACTAAAGCTTTTTGCAACTTAGGATTTAGTGACATTTCTCACAAATGTCATTATAGACTATAGTAACAATTATGCCACTAAAGACCAAATAAAGTGTCCCACTTTATGGTGGAACTTTAAATAAAACCAATAATTATCACATGAAAGATATGAATTAGTAACATTTTTCTAATGACACTAAATCCAATGTTGCAAAAAATTAAATTTATTGTAGTGTATTTCACTTTATTATGCAATTCAACGCGATATTTTGATCATATATATCTTCAATTATGCATAGCTACAAATTATAAAAATCTGATATAATCAATATACACGATTAGATGACTCAAAACAAGTTTTCATTTGACTATATTTTTTCTTACACGTTAACCAAAATATATGAAATAATTAGTAAGTTTGATATTTAAATTAACAACTCATTCCTTTCATTGTTAAGTGTCACTTTTTGTTGGTAAATAGCTCAATATATCCTAGGTTAGTTTGTAGGAGCATCTTAACAACTTCAAATTCTAATTTATACTCCGTTTTATATTTTAAATTCGATTTTATACATTACTCAATACATTAATTTAATATCTTCAATATCTTGAATTATATATATTTATAAATTACAATTAAAAACGAATTATCATCATATCATCATCCTACCTAGTATATCTCGTTCATAGAAAACTATAGGCAGGGTCTGGGGAGGAAAGGACGGCGGCAACTCATACCCGTAAAGGAGAGCACGGCCAAAGAAAGGAGTCCCCCGGCTCGAGGAAGATAGAGATACGTAACGGTCAAGTTTTCTTTTAGAAAAAAAGATAGAGGTACGTACCGGCTCGAAAAAAAGATCCAATTCGCATGTAAAACAATATAAAAACTTAAAAAAAAACAAAAATAATAAACAAGATACACAGGAACTAGAGCAAACAAGAAAGCACAGACGCCGCTACCGACTCTAAGAAGAAAAGCCGAAGTCTAAGACCTGGATATGACACCTCCAATTACTCCTATCCCTAGTGAAATCATATAAGATAATAATGAACACCGTTGTTGTGTAGTGATGACTATCACGTTGAATTGAGCATTTTCTTGGAATATATATTACACTATATAATGAAGGTCAATTTTATTACTCTCCGAATCTTTTTAGTTGTTCCATTTTCTTATTTGGCAAATTCATATTAATTGTCCCATTTCCTATTTTTGTGTATCTTTTTTTACCTAAATACCCCCACTTTCATTACTCTCAATACCCAACTACCATCTTTACAAATAATTTAATCAATTAAAATACCCAACTACCACCTTTTTAATGGACCCCACACCACCCTTAATGACCGTGAAAACCCAAATGGAACATCTAAAATGATTCGGAGGGAGTATTGACTAAGAATACTTATTAGCTTTTATGTACTCTTTTTGCTTTAAATGTTTTTTTATTTTAGAAAGTTTTTAAAACGTACTCCCTCATATTCAAAATAAATGTCCACTTTCCTTTTATAGTCAAGTCCACTTTCTATTTTTGGCAAAGATACCCCACCCACCACCCCAACTTATATTATTTAAAATACCCCACCCACCATCTTTTCAATTATTATAATCACTTAAATACCCTAACTATCACCTTTATAATTATTATAATCACTTAAAATACCCCCACTATTATTTTCTTAAAATGCGGTCCAAACACAAAGTGGACATTAAAATTGAATAGGAGGGAGTATTAATTATAATCTCGTATATAAAAAAACTTAGTATCTATAAGAAAAATGCTTGCATCACTTGTTGAGTAATAAAATATGTGAACTAATTCAGTTAGAAGTATTATAAATGAATGGGATCTGCAAAGTAAGAACTAAGAATATGACAGACTACACAAATTAAAGAAACAAGGAGCAACAAGTATTTCACAGCTTTCTGCTTTTTCCCTTCAATTCCAAAGGGTCACTAACCAGTATTCTCGAAATTGCTACCGACAGTGACATATTGTAAAAAATATATAATTATTTATAACATTTTTCACGAGATTGAGGAGTACTCACTACTCATTAGGCGAGCGGGCCATAGGTGATATTGGGGGTGTGCGGGGTTCAACGGGGCGGGTCGACCAAACGGGTTAAGGGTCGGATTCAATTTAACGGGTCATTAGCGGGTCAGGTTAGTAATGTGTCGGGTCGGGCGGGTCGGATAATTATAACAATTGATTGTAAAAAATATTCTACCATTTTTTTTATACTTTTATATGATATTATTATATACGTAGTTGAATCAACCCAACAGGCCATAAAGTATAATAAAAAAAGCTATTTTATGAACTTTTAAAAATCGAGTCAAAGAGGGCCGTGTTTAAACGGGTTTTCACCCGCTCCGGGCCTATTAATTTAATTTTCACTTCATGAAACATTAATAATCACAATCTTAATTTCTATAATAATCAACATTTTGTGTCTTAAATTTTCAATCCTTTCAATATTTTACGCTTCTCTAATATTAGCCATCAACTCATTAATTTTTTATCCATTTTCTTAATTAAGGACGAGAATATGATTTTTAACAACTTCATTTAAGATATTTCTAGTCAGAAATTGTACTTGTTGAATCTTTATTTAGTTATAGTATTTTATTTAAAAATTGTGTTGATGTGTTAATTAATTTAGTTAAGAAAATCTCTATTTAATTAATAAAAACCTTAATTTATCAATTCATGAAAAATAAACAGGATTTCGATTATCTTTGCCCTGCCCCTGAAATATTTATAGAGGATTCATCGCTGAAAACCTAATTTTGAGGAATCTCTATCTTCTAAACCTTAAGGACTGTTGTTTTGACCCTACCCACTTAAACATATCACTTTTAAGGATGATAATCGGATAAAATTTTATTAGGTCTATAAAACACATGAAGTAACATTTTGAAACACAACACTAAACAATAAGAACAGGGTCGACCCTAAGGGTGAGCAAGAGAGGTCGTCGCCCAGGGCCACATGTCACAAAAACAAAATTAATAGTTGTAGAAGGTCCATATAAATTATTAGAGATATGCTATATTGCCTAGGACCTTAAAATATCTATGGCCGATCCTAAATAAGAAACATGACTATTATTCACTCCATAGGCTCTAATAATTGAAATTGAACCATCTAAATAAAAACATAATTCTTACTTAAGACCGTCTTTTATAAAGACGACTCTCAAAAGCCCAGTCCAATTATAAATATATATTATTACAACTCTAAATATAGATTCGAACTAGACTTTTAAGAGTCGTCTTTATAAAAAATTGTAAAAGGAAGAAGAATCGTGCATTGGTACCTCACTTTTTTCATTCTTCACCTTGATTATTGAAACATTGAGAGGGAAATTAAAATGACCACTTTCATTACTAACCTAAATAATTACGCAATTTCTAGTAGGTCTTCATGTTTTCGTGTTACTCGTTTTGTCCCAAAGAAATACTCTCGATTCACTAGTAATGTCTTATTTGCTTTTTAAACACTACTAGGATAGAAATCCGTATAATGCATAGATTTTTAAATACGTTAATATTTTTTTGAAATTTTAAATTGCAAACTATACTTCACTTTTTTCCAAAATTTAAAATTGTAATTATGGTAGTCTAACAATATAAATGACTGATTTTAATGATCAATTAATTTAATTTAATGTCATTTTAGTTTTAAATAACAATTGATGGAAAAATGGATTATTATGTACTTCAAGTAATTTTTTAAATTGCTGTATAATTTTCTACACAGTATAATTCCAATTACACTGGAATAATTTATTTTGTAGTATATTTTTTTACGCGGTGTAAATTCAGAATAATCAAACAATATATAATATTCTACATAGTACATTACATATTTCTCATTATAATTGTTTAACAATGCATTTATATACAACTGTGTAATTGGAATAATTGTGATTTATTGCATCCATTATTGTATGAGTTTTTTTCCAAAAATAAAAATTTGTAAATATGGTAAGGGTAAAAAATGCAAATAAGTCAAGTTCCATTATACTAACCAATGAAAAAAGACAAATGACATGTTCACAATCAAACTTGTTTTTTGCTATCATACAGTAAAATTAATAGAATATATTTACTCTTAATTTGTATTTTATTATTAATCTATAAGTCAAAACATAATCAAGTGAGATTTTATTTGATTTGTTTTAATGCAATGATTATGCATATCAACATTCTACAATTTTTAACCATGCACAATTATATTAGAGATATTAAGGATTAAATAAGAGATGCAAATCACATGGGACGATAAAAAAGTGAAAGAAATGTGTGTATAAAATTTAAATACAAGTAAAGTGCGTCGATGAAAATTAAAAAAGAATGAGTCATTGTAAAAGAATAAAAATGGAACAAATTTTATAAAACGAAGTAAAAAAAATAAGAATAATTCTTCAAAAAAAAGAGAATATCTTGCTAGTGTTATGAAAATCAGCTAGTCTTTTTGAGAGACGAATTTTAAACCCAGTCCATTAAACATTAATGCCTACTTACTGTATAATTAATACCTACCTAAATTATCCTTAATGTTTACGTTGTATTCTTAATGCCTACTTTTAATATCATATGTCTACTTACATCATTTTTAATGCCTACTTACAATATATAAAAAAATATATAATAGACCGGTCTAATTATAAAAAGTTTATCAAAAAGATCGTCTTTCTCGAGAATTTGTTTATGAAAATTTAAGGAAAAAAGTGCAGAAACATAACACGTACACTATTGGTCAAAATTTGGACAAGATTTTGCATAAATGAGGCACGACATTAGGAACTGCTTTGTAAGTAACATAACTAGAAAATTTGAAATAGATAAGATTCTTAATAAAAAAAAGCATGCAATAAGATCCAAATCAAACTTATTCCAAATATAAGCGCTTGATACCCCAAAGCACAGGTTCGGGTCTGTTCGCACTTAGTAACTGCGAACAGTAATAAACTGGTCAAAAAAAATCAAGTGTCTGTTCGCACTTAGTAACTGCGAACAGGTCAAACATAGTCAACATGTTGATTTTAAGACAAGAGTTGTTCGCACTTAGTAAGTGCGAACAGCCTGAAAACCTAAAACAGACTGTTCGCTGTTAGTAACAGCGAACAGTCTGTTTCAGTTTTTCAGTCTGTTCGCACTTACTAAGTGCGAACAGCACGAACCTAAGGTTTGCGATTTACACGCTTACTTTTGAAATAAGTTTGATTTGGATCTTATTGCATGTTTTTTTTTTATTAAGAATCTGATTTATTTCAAATTTTCACATAACTATGGACTCCCCTATTGTCTATTCCACTCCAAGTCCAACAAGGCAACAACAAATGTGAGACTACTTTAAAGCAATATTAACTTTTTATAAAATTGTGAATCGGGTAGAGGTGTTCAAAACAGAACCAATGATCCAATAGACACCCGACTATATAATCGAACCCCATTTGACCCGACTTAAAAATGGATCTACAAGTATGTAAAAAACTAATGTGAACACAAAACCCGATTTTGAACCAACCCGAAACACCTGACCCGAAATCAACTCGATGACCCGAATGAACACCTCTAGAATCGGGTCATGTTTCAGTTCATCATCATCATCAAATTCAACTATGATTTGGGTCTGAGGAGAGAAGAACGATGACAACTCATACCCATAAGGGTGTGTTTGGATAGAAGGAAATGGAGGAGAAAGGAAAGGAAGAGATTTGGAGGGAGGAAAAATCTCTTGTTTGGATAGCAAAATGGGAGGGAAGGGATTTGGAGGGGAGGACATTGGAAGGAAAATGTGGATAAATTTTGTAAGGGTTGTAATCCCTCCAAAAGTGAAAAGATTTGAAAGGAAAACACAATCTCCTTTCCTTTCTCTTCCATTCCCTCCTAGACAAACAAGAGCTAGTTTCCTTTCATGTCTCTTCCCTTCCTTTCCCTTCCCTCCTTTTCTTTTCCATCCAAACTTGCTATCCAAACATAGTGTAAAGGAGAGTGCGATTAAAGAGTCCCTTGGCTCGAGAATAACCTTTCAAGAGAGAGAAACCTACAACTTACAAATAGGTTAAATAGAATACATACAAATAACTTAAAACAAGGGTCATGTTTCACTTGTAGCAAATACTAGATATTTCCCGTGCGATGCACGGCTTTTATTAAAATTTCTAACATATTTGTATAAACTAAGATTTTATAATCATTTAATAAATAAAATTGAAAAGATTTTATAAATAATTGAAAAAAAAGAAATAAAATATGGGTTTCTAATACATTAACCAATATAAGTATATAACCTAAAAATTAAAAAATCAATCAATATGGATAATATAATAGTCATAATTACAAAGTAGTAAAATCAAAGATATAAATATTAGTTTTAATGACAATGACATCATCATTGAGTTTTAGAGGGAAAACTTTTGTTGAGGTTATGACACGTAAGCAATTTAAAAAAGTAATGATGTCATCTGTGTTTTGTTTTAGTAATACTAACTAAATAGTTATAGATTTAAACGACACGTTTGATAAGGGTATTATTTGCCCTTTTCAACGTCTCCTCACACCTTTATTACAACTACTATAGATCTGGATATGTTGATGATGATGTAACTTTTTCATTTTTATTTTAAAAATTTTAATTTTGGTTTTTTTAAATCATATTCTCATAATATATTTGAGACAATCTACAATGAAAGTAATTAATTTAATTAGACAAAGTATATATTAGGAATTACATTTATATAATGCAAATTTTCTCAGCTGAATTTATATTTTTGATAACAAAATGGTCGTCCCGTTCATGTTTGGGCCCCAAAGCAAAAAATAAAAAGAACCCCTAAAACTTAAGGTGTAACGGTTAATATAATACACTCTTTGTTTTTTATTGTTAATATTTTGTTTTTTATTGTTAATATTGAAACTATTTTATATCAAAAGCACTAAGAACTCACATTACTTAGCAAAAAATGTTAGGTATATATAATTTAATTTAAATTATTATCATTTATTTACATAAAATTGAGTTTTTTGGGCCCTAAAAATTTTGGGGTCTTGACCGGTAGCTCGCTTTGCCCTTGCTAATCAACGGCCATGGTGAAAACCCAATGTTTTTGGGATTTTGGATTTATTTTGTTTTATCAAACACTACGCCTAAGGATCACTGTTCCTTATCATCATTCTTCTATGTTGCAATCTTCAACCATCAGTTCATCACACAATAACGGTTACCTGATATTTACCCAATATTGTAACTAAACTCAATTTTCACCCACTTCAAAATTGAATTTTCAATTATGTATATATCAATATAGACACAATATCTACTTTTAAAATGACTTGAAACACATAAACTGATCACCGATAATAGTTCTTTTGTAACATTGATAAAAAGGATGAGAATCAAGAAAAACGGATAAAAGTGATAAAAAGGTATATTTTATAAGAATGTAGGAGAAATAACTGTATGAGATAAAAAAATAAGTTAAATATATGGATAAAAACTAAAAAAGAGTGGGTCAACATGAAAAATAAAAATGAAATAAATCCAATGAAACATACTAAAACGAAAAAAGGCCCGGTTATGATTCTAAAAAGAGTAAGTAGGTCTTCCAAGAATTGTATCAAAAAATTAGGAACTAACAATGAAATTATGAATATTTCATCATCATAACGTAACCGAATTTCAAGTGACTATCGTGATCTCGTCTAGACAAGGTTCAAAGATCCGATGTATGCAAATTGCAACTTACCCATATAAACACAAATAGGTTGTTTGCGATTAACTCTTATAATGATTTCATCGTCATGTCAAACAAACCAAATACCCAAATAGAAGCATTATTATTCTAAGCATATGCTAATGGCACATTCAACTATAGCAACTTCTGAGTTTGATTTTAAGGGAGGGGTGGGTGGGGGTGTTTGAAGTAAACTTAAGCTAATGAAGCAAAGAGCTGAATCAATTAGCTGCATCTCCGACATCTTCCCTGCGACCACCGCAACAATAGAAATGTGGCAATTTCACACGACCGCAACTCCTATGAAGCCAATTGGGTGAAGCAGACGTCAAAACGAAAAAAAAAAAAAGAAAAAAAAGAAAACCACAAATATGAAGAAAAAAAAAATCAGCCAGCTAGTCAGGTGACTATTTTGAAGTAAATTCTACAAAAGTTTGCACCCACAAAACAACTGAAAGTATGGAAATGCCAAATTCCCAAGGAAAGATTAGAGCAACTTTCACATTTTAATGTATGAATTTTTGTTCCATTCAAAATAAAATGTCAAGTTATAACCAACCATCATTAATAAGGATGTGGGAGTTAACAAAAGATCATTTATAATAGTGGTTTGCTATAAAATTTAATCCAAGGTTACTACTTACTACTCCCTCTGTCCCTTTTATTTTGCACCTAGTATAAAATGGGTGATGTTAAGTGAAAAGGGAAATTAGGTTGGAGAATAAGACAAAACAACAAATTGATGATAGAAATGAGTGGTTAAGATAGAGAGAGAGTATAAGTTTGTAGATGAGATTAAAAGAAGGGGAGTGAGATCATTGCCGAAAAGGGAAATGATGCAAAATCAATGGGACAAATTAAAATAGGAAATTGTGCAAGATGAGAGGGACAGAGGGAGTGCTATACTAGGCATCCTAAACAATTAGTAACTACCAAAGCCAAAGGGTTCCATTGGATGCCATAACTTCTAATATTTAATTTCATAATGCTCCCCTTAATGAAGATGGAGAGGAAATGACTTTCAGTTAGGGATCTTACAAGAATTGAAGTCAATACGACTAGTTTGGTTATGGGTATTAAATTGCAGGGATCGCAGTGAAACTTTATGCAATTTAACTAGAAAACCACTTGACAAGTTTATGATCAAGCTCATACTTTAATCATTCTTTTTCATGAAAAAATTCATTCTAATTCATTACCACATGAAAAGATGGTATTAGATGGTAATGAAATAAATTATGAAGAACACATGTTTGATGATGAGAACTACACTACCATAGAAATGACGTAACACATTTGTGAAAACTAAAACTAAAACTCATTCCTATTACCATCATTTAATACCAATAACTAAACGCCAATCCCATCAATTTATTATTCCAAAGAGTATCCAAAAGTTAGACTCTTATGTCTTTTAAATTTCATATGCAGCAGTTCATGTAGAATATTCGTGTCAACATTCCTTCAAAAACAAATCAGATAAACCCCTTACTTGCATCGGATTATAACAGGAGTAGGCTTCAAAGCCTTCGGCCCATTTCTAATGCCTCTTTTGTGTTTCGAAACCTGATCAAGCACAAAAAAATTAGAATAACATACAACGCAATAAACAAAATTTACAGAAGAAGCGGAGCTAACAAACATCAAAATAATGTCAGACAAGGTTATCAGAAGTCTTAAGTGCCAACAGTAAGCACCAATACATCCCTATTTTAGAAACAGAAATCTCTGGTGTCTTCATTGATATGAAATACTCCCAATCGAGTTACAGTTAAACTTATCAAAAAGTTAAAATTAACTTGAGACATGAAGAGATAGTCACTAGAAAGAATGTGGGTGGAAAGCTTTTTTTCTTTATCATTTAGACTCATATGTCATATCTTCTCTTGTACAATTCTACTCGTATTTCAATAGAACTAAGGGTGTGTAGGTTATGCAATTCTTTTGGATCAAGTAAGGGAAACGGATAAGCAAATCCATTACTTTGTGTTTGTTAAACATTTCCGTTTCCTTTTGGTAATTGATTACTCCAATTTGTTTCCACTCTCAAAGCTCTGGTAACAATTTTTGTAAAAAATGTATCAGTTACGTAATTATACCAAACAGCTAACAACAATACCCCTTATCATTTCCCTTACCCCTCTTTAAGAGTTCCCTTTCTATTCCGTTTTCACTTTTTATACCAAACACCCCCTAAGACTGTTCATTTATTTACTTTACCCACACTTATGTTTGAACCCATTCTTAGGCAACATTAAAATGAACCCAAGGTCATGACAACATCAAGTTCTTTCATGTCATGACAATACTTAAGTGCCTTCATCCAAAAGGACGTTACATATCTATAAAATAATAGTCACTCATACATATTTAACCCAAGGTCATGTATTTGGAGAACATCTATGAATCTCCCAAGAACTCATACAAGATGTCCAAAAGGTTTCAGTACTCAAACAAAGCAAATGCATCAAACCCAAGTGAGGCCAACTTCGCATTAAACATCATTATATGGATATTATGATAAGTGCAATTATTTGCGCTTATCCGTGCTATCTTTACACTCCTGGTATGAAGTTTTAGTGGGATTTATGATCTACAGTAGTGAATTGTTATAATTTTATCTCATGTGCTTAATTTTGTAATATTATGATATATGAGGAGAAATTGAAGCTTTTGCTAGGCCATGGAGTTGATAAGAGGGTGAAGGCTTGGAGAAATAGCCTAAGACCCCTTAAATAAGTGAAGAGATCGTTGCTGGCTTGAAGATGTTTTACAATGAAGATGGACAAAAGAGAAAAGAATAGAAAAATGCTTAAAAGACAAAAGTTTTGAGAAGAAATTTGATACATGCTCACTCTTTTGGCCATAACTTTTGATAGAGAGATCGCATTGATGCAAGGTTTGCGGTATTGGAAAGTAGACTTCAAGAGCTTTCCAACGGTATATTATATGTCCATATCCGACAACTGAACAGGAAATGGCGGCCATTCAAAGTTCGTCAGTCAGACTCAGAGCGACGACTCGTCGCTCCAAAGTGACGACTCGTTGCTTCTATGCGACGACTCGTCGCTCCTTTGTAACGACTCGTCGCTTCTTGTCTGAACTCTCTTTTCCAGGCCAGTACATATGTAACGATAACCTAAAAATCTCTATAGCCATGATTAGTGAGTAGTTTTGTATGCTAGGACATTGGATTTGAACCCTAATATGTATGTGATTGCTAGACGAGGATTGATGATTGTGATGTTGAATTGATTTGATTAATTGTTTTGTATGATCATTCAAGTTAAAGTCTTTTAATTTTTCTTAATACCAAAATCACGAAAGTTGAGGGATGAGAATATTATTAGTCTTGGATGATAAAACAAGTTAATATGCCTTCTTAGTCAAAATCACGAAAGTTGAGATTGAGAAGTATGTTTTCTTGTGATGTTAATCGATCAAAATACGAAAGTTGAGATTGAGAGAACCTATTTAATTTGATTTAATTTGGTTACCATCCCGAAAAGGAGTGATTAAATTAGATTGGTGAATCAATTCAACGGAATCAATTGCAATCCTTATCGAAATAATCACATGCTATTAGTGGGAAATTCCTATGTCCTAGTCCTTTTTATTATTTTGATATCATCATATTTCTTAAGCGTTTTCACATAGTTTATAGAATCAACCAACAAATCTTCTGTTCCTATAGTAATTAATTGAACGACTCTTATATTAATCTTGCCTCCCTGTGATCCGACCCGTAATTGTGCTACGACACCCGTACACTTGCGGCATTAAAATAAAACTCCTAACATATTATTTTGTTGGGAGTCATGTATGTGTAGCCTTGCACTAGAAAGTAGCAACTAATCCGGTCTAAATAGGCAAGACAAGTGGAAGTCAATCATCACAAAACCAGAACTTAGTGTAGAACTTGATTTGAACTAGAAAAACAATGTTGGTAAAGTTGCAAGATTTTCTTAATTTCTATCATGCTAAACATTTAGGAAAACAAAAATGAATATGCCTTCAAATCTAGAACTTGTTATCTGCAAGGATAGAATTACCGATCATTTTCAGGAACATAAATCAACATAAAGCTTCCATTTAGCTTCCGTTAGCAAAATTAAAAAGGAGGAACTTAATTGAAGTCCCCAAATAATACTTCATGTGGAAGAAACAAATCAAATGACCAAGGAGGCATTGCCTATATACATAAAAAATCGAGCTCAATACATCACACGAAAAACAATGATGCTATGAAGTTGTCCACACTAAAAATTGGCATTTGAACAAATTAGTTTCTATAGATTTAGCTCTTTACTATCCGTTCTCAATGGGGGCAAAGTTTTACGGTTTTTTGGTTTCGGATTATAAAAACTATATAAAAATGATTCATTAAATCATGTGAATTATTTTCTAGTTACGTGAAGTTGCAAATTATGTTTGTTATCAAGGTGAATTGAAAACAATCTCTTTTTTATCACCAGCAAGGCAAAAGTTGCCTCACCGGGATCCCCAAACGCTGCCCTAGCAAGCCACTAGTTGCATTGGAGCAATTGAAAAAACGAAGTTCAGCTCTTTGCATAGCATCCAAAAGTGAAATGCCTACCTTGATTGCTACAGCATTAATAAAGTTTCTAGTAACCATGTTCAACAATTTCAGTTGTCAACAAATTAATGTGAGAAAATAATTCTATAACTAACATTCAAAATAATCATCAGTCGCCACTAAAACCCTAAACCCTAAACCCATGATTCGGTAGAATTAAAACCTTAATAAATCACAAAATGAAAAAAATTCAATGAATAATCAATAACGAACATCCAACAGAAGTGTAACAGAGTGTACCTTCTTTTTGGGAACAGCCATTAGATCCATGGATCCGCCGCCAGGAGCAAAACCCGGAAACTGGCATGAATAATCGGAATCAGACTGATGAGGTAGAGTCAAAGGGGGAGATAGTGTGGAGTCCATCGATGGCGGAAGCGCAAAACCATGGATGAATCTTGTCAACGTAAACAAGCTTCCATTAACAGTTCCTTTATACTGAATACCTCTCTGTAATCCAACTCTCAATGTAGAAGCCATGAATATCAATTGTAATTTCCACTAAATCAAACAGAGTTTTCAGTAGGGTTAAATTTTTGTGTAATGAATCAATTTGCCCCAAAAATGGCAAAAGGAATGAGCCCTGAGCCCTTGAGGTAGTGAAGAATGAGAAACGGGAAATGGACTCGTTTCCTCATGCACGACTTTATTTTTATATTTCTATGATTTACGATGAATAATTTGCAAATTACGCATTTAAAATTTATGATTTTATGAATCATAACCGTTTAGTTTTTGTGAATTAGGGTTTCTAAAGTTTTAGAGTCTACAACGTTTAGACCAAATAATATAATTATGATTATTTTAGTGGTTGTAATTTCTGGTTAAGTGGTCGAAATTTTATGATTTGGTTTGAACGTCGTTGACTTAAATATACTTTGGTGATTTTCATTTGCAAAAGATAAAACATTCCAACAGTCTTAATTTTTAATGTTGTAAGCAAATTATTCTTTTATGATTTATGATATATTGATATTAAATCAATATACTTACTCCGTTTCAATTTTCTTGCAACGTTTGCTTTTTCACACAGTTCAATGCACTAATTTAATTCTTAATATCTCTAATTATGTATAATAAAAAATATAAAAAATTTGATATTAAAAATCATTGCAATGTGACGAATCAAACAAGATCTCAATTGATAAAAATTAATCACAAATTAAAAGGATGAATGAATAGTGTCATTTTTACTAATATTGCAACTAATATGGAACGGAAGAAGTATGAACTAAAAATAATATTTTAATTAATAAATATAATTTATGAATTAAGTACTAATTTCAAGTGAATTTCGACATATGTGATCAATGAGAGTAATCATAGTCGTTACTTTAGGTAAAATTAGCCTAAAGTAAATAAAAAACATCTTTTTATTAGAAAAATTAAAAGGTTAAAATAGATTAAAAAATATTTATCCACTATGTAAAATACCAAAAATTAGTTATGTATTTAATTTCCATTTCCATTAATTATATTCGGCAAAAAAACATTTGGATTTTTGATTTGGATTCGACGATCGAGTAAATAGTTGTGCTGCTGCTGGTGGTCGGTCATCTATCAATGGCGGAAGAAACCTCTGTAGCTCATAACCGCGAAGACAATTCCATTCCCGAAGACCGCCATGATTTCGGCAAGTTACAGTTCGGGTAACTGCTATTTCTTCATCTCTGATAGGTGTACAACTCTTAACTTTTCTGCTAATAGTCTTTGTTGATTTATTTTTTCAAAATTCCCAGATGTAACCATTACAAGAGACGATGCCGAATTCGAGCTCCTTGTTGCAATCGAATTTTCACATGCCGCCATTGCCACAACGAAGCCATGGTTCGTTCATTCTTTGTTTCTTTCTCTAATTTAATTGCTTTCAATTGTGATTAATTACTGATATTAGGGTTTTTTTTTTCTGTATTATATAGAGCTCTTTGACCAATCCTAAGGAGCAGCATGAGCTTGTTCGCCATGAAATTAAGCAAGTACTGTATAACTTTCACCAATTCTTCATGCCCAAAATCTTCTTTTTTCTAAAAATTGTTCTTGGTGTTGAGGAAGGTTAATAATTTTGTGATGATGGGTTTTGTAGGTTATTTGTGCGGTTTGTGATACTGAGCAACCGGTTAGTCTTTCTATTTTATCTCTAACTCGTTTGGTTAAGGCTCTATTACATTACTTTTGCTCAGCTCAACATGTTTTGCTTATTTATTTTTTTCTTTTGATTTGAAGTGCTTCACACCCAACGGCTGGTTCCTTCGCTCAACACCCAAAGCCTAGTCTCTAGAGACTCTCAGTGGCTTAGGGGCTAGGGCGCCTTGCGCCATTCAGTGATAAGAGGGGAAGCCTTTTCCACCTAATTGTAAAAATTCTTATAAAATGAAATTAACTTAAGTTATAAAAATTCTAACGAAAATGAATGAGTAGGTCAAACATACTAGGCTTCAGGCCTACTGTATCCAATGTGAATATGATTCTTTTGAGTATTACCCTCAATAATATGAGTGCATGACAATTAATATTCTTATTTGGAGTTTCCCAAAAAGATCGAATGACAATGTCCAATAAGATCCTTATCGTCAATATATTTTGTATTACATTTCAAAATCAATGAGCCATCATATATGCTGCAGTTCGTTGATTTTTTTCCTTTAAACTAAGCAACAAATATGTAATAAATGGCCTAAGTAATTGAATCGCCACAAAGTTAGTAAAGCCCTCTTAAGGAAAAGACTCCTTTGATGCTCTACAACAAATAACGACTCAAATTTCGTAGACACTAAACATTGACAAATTTTTCCTTTCTTCATCCAACCATCCTCATGAAGCATGTTGAACTGTACCTTCACATGTAGAGTCGACAATAACTATATTTATAAGAACAACTAAACAATCCATTTTTAGTCCTTTTCCATGCTCCCATGCATCTTGGTGTCACATAACAATCCTTTGGCTAGGAAATGGTTAGTATGATGAATAAATGTAGTATCAAGGACAAGGATGTTGTGTTGAATTTGTAGGCTGTCATCACACTGTTATTACTTGGCAACCCAACTTTGTGAATGATTTATACTACATTGAGGATAACTCTGGGTTTCTAATGATAGCTTTGAAGTTTGAAGTGTTGGTTTTCCATTTTTTTCTTTCCCTTCACATCTAACATCAATATCATACATATTGATTCTTGTCCATTTGACTTTTTATCTATGAACAGGTAGCAAAAGTTTGCTCTAGTTGTGGGGTTAACATGGGCGAGTATTTTTGTGAGGTTTGTAAATTCTATGATGATGAGGTAAGGATAATAACTCTTTTGTTTTTTCTTTTGTGGTATTAAGGTAGTATAGTGATCCACCTTGTCATATCACGGGCTTAAAATGGTTATTGGCTATGTTGCAGACACATAAAGAACAATTCCATTGTGATGAATGTGGGATTTGCAGGTCAGTGAGTTTTAATTTCTGTTTCTGTGCTCTATTGAACACTTGTCTATGCCTCTTTATGCAAAATGACAAAGTCAGTTAATATTGAATTTCAGGGTTGGTGGTCGTGAGAACTTCTTTCATTGCGCAAAGTGTGGTATGTCTATGGCCTTATAACTCTTAGTTATTTGTGTTGTCAATATTCCAATGCCTAAATTTATTATTGCAACAAGTGCATTTTATGGTTGCCACATGTCATGAATGCATTTCTACTTCTCTTTCATCTTGTTCAATTTGTCACACTTTCATTACTACTACGGGGCCATTTGGTATACGTGGTGGAAGTGAAATGAAATGAAACACTTAAAAAACAAAACTAGTAATTGTAAGGATTATTGTTGTTGTATGTTTGGTTTAAGTCCACAAGTAATGGAATCATTTACAACAACCAAAGAAATCTCCTTTATTCTTTCTCTTTTCCTCTCTTGAAATTCACTCAAAATTCGTATTGACTTATCTTTTTCTTTGAAATTTTCTACATTTTTCAGCAATGAGATCTGTGCTAAAGTAAATTTATTAGCTGTGCTATTCTTCAAGTTTTTGATTTGGTTTATTTGCGGCTTAGTTTTATTAGGATTTGATTTTCAAGTATGCAATCTTTCACCTCTCAAAATTTCAGAATATGAGGTCCTTATACAGTGTGGACTTAACTACTGATAAACAACTTGAATTCGTTTCTTATCCTCCTTTTGATTTGTGGATGAAAGTGTAGATATTATGCATTCGAATAATAACTCTTATGGTTCATTGGCGGCACTTTCTCCTTTTTTTATGACTTGGAATTTCAACAACATCTAGATGATAGTTTGACATTTTGGTTAGATTGTTGAAAATGTGTTTTCACCTACTTAATTATGGAGTCCAATCGAAATTCTAAGGTTTTCTGGAAATAAAAGTTGCAACTTCTACGAAATTGAGTACTATATACTTGCGGATGTGTAATTTAAGGGCAAGAGGATAGAGAAGAGGACATGAAGACAAAGGGCAAGAAGACTAAAGAGAGAAACAAAGGGTGATTGTTTTGTTACCGTTCAATTAGAAGCGGAAACAAACTAATGCATCATGTTATGCCAAAGTAAGGAATAGGGTTATTGAACATACCTCACCAAACACTCAGTAACACAAATTGTTTCTTGATTTTGTTACTCAACCCCAAAGCTGATGTAGCAAATGACCCCTAATTGTTTCCTTACTCATTTTAATACTTGAGGAGTTAATAGTACTCATAAGATATCCTTAGGAGGAGGATAATATTGTATCTGGGAAAGTGTAATTGGGTTATAGGGCTATTTTTCACTAGTCAGTAATAAAAGGCTCATTGGTGAGCACACTGTAGGTTGGATTAAGAGCTAATCCACATAAATTAAACATGGAACAAATATGGTTTAGTTGGTGGTTCCAATCATTAGTTTAATCACATGAAGCTACATTGGACACACTTAGTATCACTAGCATTGTTCCCTTGTCACTTTGTCGGAAATTATAGTCTTTGACATTTTGGTTAAGCTAGCCAGTCAAGAATCATCATTTTGGTCAAAAGTTGTTGAATTGGCCATTAGATTCCAAAGGGAAATAACTTATGTCAAGGTTTGAGTTAAAAGCTTTTTATAAGTTGTGGTTTTGGGCAAAAAAGCTATTACATATGGGGGTATCTAACAATTTTTTCCTAGTTATGTCATCATTCTGGTTTGACGTTAGCTGTATTATAATGCGTGCGCCAGCGGCTTGACTGCTAATCTATATTTTTGGGCTCTCAGGATTTTTTTCTCAGCCATTTTAGGTCAGTATTAGGCCCCAATAAACCCTCCATGTTCCAACATATCTGATATCCTAGGAAGGTCGTAAATTATCTTCCAAGTTCCATCACTATGCGTGTTGATATATATATATATATATATATATATATATATATATATATATATATATATATATATATATATATATGGGAGGGATCCATTGAGAAGGGGTTGAAAATGAGAAGGGTAAGAAGGACTCTACATCCTTGATTTCACTAAAATAAAAAAAATCTATGGTCACGATTGAGCCAAAAACAAATAATTGTAGAAGTAACTATGTTACACAGAAGGGTAACTATGAAATAATTTTTAAAATGTTCTTAATTTATAACATAGTATCCTTTTTTGTATACATAGTAACCCAAAAAAATCAAACGAAAATCCTGGCTCACCCTTCTCATTTTAAAATCCTTCTTATTTGATCCTAAATCTATATATATATATATATATATATATATATATATATATGTATATATGTATATATGTATATATGTATATATGTATATATATATATATATATATATATATATATATATATGTATGTATATATATATATATATATATATGTGTGTGTATATATATATATATATATATATATATATATATATATATATATATATATATATATATATATATATATATATATATATATATATATGTATATCTGAGTTTTCATTTTTATTTATCTATGTACTTTTTATACTTGTAAAGTTTCTACGTTGTTTCTTTTTTGTTCTTGTGTCCCTTCTCAGGATCTGTGGTAGCCGATAGACCTGTCATGTAGTTAGAAATGCATTTCGAATCTTGAAGGAATGTTGAGATGACTTAAAACTGGAACTTAGGATATAGGCATTGGTGAAGGAGTTTTACTTAAAAGAGATGTCTTAGTGCTAAATATTGATTTACGAAGTGGAAGGAATTCTCCTTGATTATTTTTAAATGAACTATAGGATCTTGCTACTCCATGGGCCTTCGTAACAATCATGAGTGTGTGCAAGATGCCATGAAGAATTCTTGCCCTATCTGCTACGAGGTAGGGTAGTCAACTTTTTAATTTTTTATTTCTGATTGTGCCCTAGTAATTTTGTAGTAATACCCTTATCACGTCGTATTTTTTGGACAGTATCTGTTTGACTCGATCCAAGGCACGCAAGTCATGAGATGTGGACATACAATTCATATGGATTGCTTTAAAAACATGTTAAAACAGAAACAGTAAGCAGTTGTACATTCTTATATCTGTTTTCATTGTATTTTACACTTCTTTTTGTTTCCCAAGTGTCAAACTGTCAGCTATGAATTACAAATTTTACTTCAGGAAATTTGGTTATTAACTCTTATTAGGAATGATGTAATTACAACAAATGTATGGTTTGTTGAAGGCACCCTTGTCGTTGGCAAATGATTCTCCACAATTTTCACTTGGACAGATTCTTGTATGTGTTTGAAGATATGTTCAATTCACTTAAATCTATTGGAAAAATTAGATACAGCTTTTAAGAGTTTGAAACTTTCATGTTATCTTATTGCTCTCATAAAGGTGCTTGGTTAATTATTGAAAATACACAATGAGATAAAAATAACCGTAGTATAATCTTAATACGAAGAATTTAGACAAATGAAATGTATTAAGGATGGATAAGGAATCAGAAACTATAATGCAAAGAGTTACCACAAAACTTTGAATTATGGATTGTGTAGAGCAAATGTATGTCTAAAGAGATGTAATGAAGTTCTCACACCATGCCCTCTATTTAATGAGTAATTATAAGGATCCATGCCCTTTGTAGTTGTGAATAATGACATGAATTCATTCCCTCTGTATATGTGCAATACAACACGTCCTCATCAAAGCATATGTGCATATAAATAAGAAAAATGTATTGTAAACACAACTACATGATAAGGCTTGCTTGTACAAGCCGCCCCATGCTAGGAGGAACACGGGGCTGCTCGGACAAGCAATCAACGGCAAGAAGCTTCTATCTTGACAGCCCTTGGATTGCTTGGTCATATGAGCAAGTGGACACTCAAACCTGTTGTCTCTGTTTTGCACAATTTGCTCAGTCGAGCACTTGAAAGCTCGGGCGAGCACCTTACCACCACGTAGACTTTGGGGATATTAATAGTATACTCTAAATCTTCCAGAAACTAATAGATCCAGGCGAGTACATTCTAATTGACAGTAAATGATTGGTGTAGTCTCTAAAACATATGATGGATTCGTTTGATTCTCACAAGTCCGTAGCGAACTCCTTGTGAACTCCTAGCACATGCTTTGAAAGGCTGCTGTACAGTTTCACTGTCATGCTCAAATGTAAAATATTTAATTCATTTTTGCAGAATTCCTAACACATGCTTTGGAATGCTGCTTTACTGTTTCACTGTCTTCATCAAATGTAAAATATTTAGTTCTCTTTTGTGAAAAACGCTTGTATGCTAAAGTTACTCAAAAAGTTACATCATCATTATACCTAGTGACTAGTGTATCCTGCTCATAGAAGCTATGGTTAAAGTCTGAAGAGGGTAGGAAAATGGCAGACAATACCCTTAACAAAGGAAGTTGCATCCATAGAGACTCTCAACTATAGGAATACAAGATAAGGAGAAAAAAGACAAATATTAAGGTTTAAACATATGCCACATAAAATTAACAATCATAGGGCACCAACAATAGTCAGACTCATAGCAACTAAAACTAATGGTCTAGGATTACAATTCGATGTCTTGAACAAGATTTATTCATAGCAACTAAAACTATAACTTGCTCATGTGATTTCTAATGTGTTCCTCCTACATTTTCAAGCTAATCAAAATAGTGTGAAACGAAACAAGCTCTTCCAACTTCCAAGTTTCAAGCTAATCAAAATAATAATCGAATACAGATTGACAAAACCCCTTTAAAATAACTATATCACGAAAAGCCCTAAAATTTGGAATAAACCCTACACAATTGTCGATTTAATTTAATGAAAAGTGTAAATATTCAAAATGATCTCAAAATAAATTATGAATAAGATGAATGCATAAGTAAGTAACCTAATAAATCAAGAGGAATGTTTAAAATACATACCTTCAAAGTTCAAAGAAGAAGTGAAATGTCATCATTTGATGTTGGAGATTGGAGTTTGAATAGATAAAGAGTTTACTGGTGGTCGGTGGAGGGGAATTTGGTAGACAGCCGGTGGAGGGAAAGCTGGTGGACGGGTTACAAGTGACGGCAAGAGTGAGGGGAGTGAAAGGACTTTTGGGTTGACAATAGTGAATGGGTTTTGAGAGTAAGGGCTATGTGTGTTCGAGTTAAGAATGTTTCTGTCTAGTGTCGAATGCAACCTTTAGGTTTTGCTACCTAAATCTTGAAAATAAAGAGGAAGTTAGTTGTGGCTTGTGGCTTGTGGTGGTGGGGGGGAGGTTGAACTGTAGACCAGAGGGTTAAAAGACCATCTCCCTGTCTGCTACAAAGAATTTGGTAATTGAAAAATGCAAATAGTTTCAGCTGCTGACATTTTGCTCTTGTCCGTGGTTCTGGGCGATTCACTAAGTTTCTTGAATGTGTGGGTTTAAATTCCATTATCAACTAGTGAAATCCAATTAAACACATAGTAAGTGTAAATTTCATCTAAATTTTTTCTGAATTGTATCTAAAATAACTATTAAGATTTACATCGTAATAATGCAATTGAAGTGTGACTTATTGCTAGTTAAGATTTACATCGTAATACTGCTATTGAAGTGGGTTTGTTAGTTGTTCTTTTTTCTAAATTTTATCCCCCGTAAGTATGTTTCTTATATTTTTGTATGAGGTGTGAGTTCACTGGCCATTATTTGGCTTCTGGGTGGTTTTCTATTTATTTCAATTTTGGTTAGACTTAGATAAACCGTTTTCCCCCTTATGTTGACTAATGTGGTTCCTTCATGACCTAGGTACCGGTGCCCTGTGTGCTCAAAATCTGCCGTGGACATGTCAAGAAATTGGGAACTGCTGGATGCAGAGGTAAAATAAAATTTCTTGCATGTTTCAGTTTCTTTTTGTTATAAACCGATATTGGTCATACGAGGGGGGTAAAATAGTAATTATAATAATTAAGAGTAGCTTGGGGAAAAAGTTAGCCTAAGTGGTAGTTTTTCTTATAAATAAGAGGAATTAGAGGTTCATTATTATCATGAATATTGTTAAACACTTGATGGATGGGTTTTACTCATTTTAGGAGATCTCAAGCTTCTCGAATTGCTTGATTTATCTTTTATTACATTGTAATCGTTCTATAATCATCAATCTAATAGTATATTTTCTCTTTGGTCATTTTATATTTCAATCTCTATTTTTCTGTTTTAGTCCAAATTATCAGTTCATAACAAATCTGGTATCAGAGCAATGGTAAACCACACTCAGCGCATTGATCGCTTGGAAGGCGAAATACGTGCTGTTCCTTACCTATTCAACTCTGAGATGGAGAAGATCCGTTCGGAGCTAACCTCCACTACCCAGAATCTACAATCCACAGTCCACAAACTCACCCAAAGCTACGGCACTCTAGCTACTGTAATGGCAGATCTGAAAAGTAATGTTGAAAAACTGAGTGAAAGACTCACCAACCCATATTTCAGTAACCCAGTCATCAAACCAGTCATCATAAACCCATTCATCCCAAATCAGCCAAACTCACTGCCACATAACAAACCACAAATCATACCCACCCCTGTCCCATTTACCATAAACCATGAAGCCAATGAAGTAGAGGTTGGAGGTCTGGGAAAGAGTGAAGATCCACTCACAGATCGTGGTGAGAAAATGGAGTATAAAGAAAGAATCGGAAAATTAAGAAGAGGCATGAGCAAGAGAAGACCAGAAAATACAGCAAAATAGAAGAAAAAAGTGGGAAAAATCACTAACAACCGTAAACATAGGAGAAGGAAATCAACAATGGAAGGCAGGGCAACAAAAATGAAAACACATAAAAAGAAAAAAATAAGAAGGAAAGAGACAGGAGAATTGTGGGATTCCAGTGAGCTTGATATTCAAGGAGTGAAAATGATTCAGGTGTGCAACGGAAGCGGTGGTGGGCCAGGCTACCGGTGGCTTAGGCAGAGGAGGACGAGACCCTTAATACCGAGAAGAAGGGGAGAAAAAGAAGAGACAAATATTGTGATAAACGAGGATGATGGTAGCAATGGGGGTGCCGGGAAGAAAGCGACGGTGGAGGCAGTAGGATGGTGCGAGATACGGCTGAGAAAAGAAAAGAAGGGAAAAGGAAATCTACTTAGGTTGACCGGAGATTATTCGGTGGGAACGGTGGCACCGAGGGGTACGGGAAAAAAGAACGAAAAGCAAAGCAAGAAGGCAAGGGAGGCTCCATGTTTAATGAGAAAAGAAAAATTGAAGAAGAAGGAGAAGGGTAGAGGCGGCACTGTGACGGGAAGTGTGACGGCCGGCATAATCTGTCACCGGAGAAAATGGGTGTTTACCAGCAGAGCAAGCGGCGGTGGCAGCGACGGCAGTGCTGATCTGAAAATTAAACGTCTAAGGTTCTGGGGACAAGAAGACACGAGGGGAAAGGGGGAGAAGAAAGATGACTGTAGAGGCTGGGCGGAGGAGGAGACCACCGGGAATTTTTGGGAGTTGACCGGCGGTATGGGCGGCGGCGGCCTGGGCAGTATTACAGCAATGTTAGTATGTTTGGAGTCAAGAGAGAATAGATGGGATGTTAAGAGGGAAGAGCTAAGGTTTGGGTTTTTATTGAAGATGGGCAGCAGTGGGGTTTTTATTTGGGCTCTTGGTGGTTTTAATAAAATTACCTTAAGAGCTTATTTTAAGTCCATTTCAAAATACCTTCATTCCATTTTTAATCTTGACATTATTAACTGGCAGCTAGGGTTCAAATCTGAACCATTGCATGGGGCTGACGTCACTGCTGACGTCACTGCTGTCCGCACATTTGGAAGGGGACTGGACTCTAATGGGCTTTTCAATTTTTTTAAAATGGGCCAAATTATTGTAAGCTCTAGACTTTGGAGGAATTGGGGAATTTTTACTGTGGAAGGCCATGCTAATTTTTATCCACCTTGAGGGCAAGGTGGAACTTCAGGCGGCCGGTATTGTTATAAATTGATATTGGTCATACGAGGGGGGTAAAATAGTAATTATAATAATTAAGAGTAGCTTGGGGAAAAAGTTAGCCTAAGTGGTAGTTTTTCTTATAAATAAGAGGAATTAGAGGTTCATTATTATCATGAATATTGTTAAACACTTGATGGATGGGTTTTACTCATTTTAGGAGATCTCAAGCTTCTCGAATTGCTTGATTTATCTTTTATTACATTGTAATCGTTCTATAATCATCAATCTAATAGTATATTTTCTCTTTGGTCATTTTATATTTCAATCTCTATTTTTCTGTTTTAGTCCAAATTATCAGTTCATAACACTTTTCTTCTAGAGTTTGTGTAATTCCATTGACGTAATGCAGTTCCTTTCCATTTTAAAGTGCATACATTGCCATTATAGGTTTATGAGAAATACAGGATATTGTCCTTTAGTATTGTGCTGGTTTGTGACAAATATTGTGCTTTAGAAAAGCTTAAGTGGAAATGTGGAATGGACATTATTGGGAAATATCATACAAGATGTTTTTGCAAATGGGACTCTAGAGTTACTCTTTCTCCTTTAGTTTAGTATTTGATTCAGTGGTTTAGGCGCTTCTGTGATTCTGATTACACATACAGTTGAGTGTTCTGTCAGTGTTTTATATTTAAGTTTTAATGTTATGCATCAGTTAGATATGTTATAGGTAATGCAGAAATATCTTGGTGAAGAAAAGTTTTGGTTTCTTTTTCATGTATCAAATATAGGTTGCTATTTCTTACATACCTTGTTTTGAGTTAGTTGTGTTTATCATCGATTTCAGTAGATGACGAATTTATGTTTAATGCAACTCTCCATATTGTTTTGAGTAAGGCTTTGTCATTGTTGCGTGTGTTTCCGTAGTGTAAAAATGTGGTTACGGTCGTGATCGTAGTCACGAAACAGTGATGTGGTAATCGGTGTCATGCAATTATCGTAACGACTAAATATAGATCGAACCATAAGATATCCCTTGATGTGACCCAAAATGTTTTTACACCTTACGACGCGGGAAATATTGGTTTTTTTAAAAACTTTGACAATGCGGCCAATGCGATGTGATGCGATGCAACCTTGTTTTTTTACACTATGGTTGGTGCAACTCGTATCTTTCAGAAAGGTTATCGAAGAGATTTTTGATGCTGTGTATCATAAAGTCAGCTGGTTGTGCTTGCTAGCACACCTCTGTATTTCTTAGAGTGCCTTACATCTTGGAGTACTAAAGGATTTACTTGATGATCTAGGATATGAGCCAGGCATGATATAACTTATGAAGTAAATTTAGTACGAGCAGTTCCTCATAGGAAATGGTAGATGTGGTTCACGCATAATACATATTCTGTACCTACATCTGTCAAACTTCAATTGCTTTGTTAGAGAAGTTTGGGTTATGTTTGCTTATGGTCTGTTGTAACAACAGAAAACTTGGGGATAAAGGATGTAGAACTCTGCTGTATATTGGTCTGTTGTAATTTATGGTATTTAGGAAAAATCATCTTGAAATTATGCTAATTTGCTTCGTTGCTGGAGTAGCACTTTAGCATTTCTTTATTGCAGAAGTGGAAGGAATAATGTTATGGGATAGCACCTTGGTATGAAGTGAAACATCTGTTGTTATACTACTAGATATGCAAGCTGCGCTAGTATTGTTTGGCTTCAAGGTCAGAAGGACCAACCTGACAAAATGTTGTCACTTACGTTAATTGTACAACTATATCCAATTTGCTTGCAAATACAGCACGGAAAACAATGTATTATGCCCATAATATTTGCAATGCAGGATATTCTATACTTACAGAAATTCACTCTGATGGTAATATGCAGCATTCTATGTTGTGTTCATTGAGACATTTGGGTTCTCCACACTATGTCGATTTAGCCTCTATTTTTTTGTTTGGATATTTGGAGTTCAGATGGAAATATGATGATTAGCTTTTCTGCCAAATAGTGCCAATACATGCCAGTTCAAAGTAAAGCTGTGTACAAGCCTACATTTTAGAAGTGGTTATTCTTTGCAGCAGTGAAATGGATTGCTTGACCAATATGGTTAATATGTCTAATTAGGTTATTTCTTAGATGTTTTCCATCTGTATGTTCCCGTTCGCTATCTAGATTGTTAAATATTACTACGTGGTTAAAAGATGTGGTAATATGAATACTTATTTTCTCTGATTTAAATTTCAAATTAATATATCTTGTGGATTGCAGATAGGAGCTACTACGATGCCTGCCGAGTTTCGGCACGAGGTACCCTTCTATCTAGTTCCTTATGTAATTGCTTAGATCTTTTGACATGTCACCTTCAAGCTCTCTATCTGATGCAATTGGGTTAGTAGCCTGTGGAGGGTTAACACAAATCTTCATAGCCACCAAGTATAGTCATGGTAGTTTATGGTTTACTAATTGAAATATAAATGATGTTGGTATTGGATATTGTAATAACAAACCCTCCTAGGTGGGAGCCATTAATTGGCGTTGGGTAATGAAATGGAATCGTACTTTATGTGCTGGACACGGTAAATATCTGGATTCTGGAAATACCACAAAACTCCCTTGATTTTCTGTTGTTTCATACACGGGAGGTTATGAGCATGTTCAACATGTTCAACTGCACAGAGTCCCGAAAAATTGGTGGCCTCAATATTAAATTACATAGTATATATTTAGTGTCTAAAGAGTAAAGACACTATGTTATTAGATAAATATCATAATTTTAAAATTGCACAGGTTCTTTAAAAAAAAATTCAATTTTTGCTTCACCCCTGCTTTCATACTTCCCCTGTTTTTTCACTTGACTTTTACACTATTGACTAGTGTTAATTTGACCTTCTATTTTAGAAAATGGTAACTACTGAAATGTTCTCACGCTCCGCATTAACCAATGTTAAATAAGATCAGTTTGTTAAAACCGATCACAAACCATCCACTATTTTAGGAAAGGGTAGCTACTGAAAGATTCTATGACCACTCGGAATTAGTAGATTTGGAAAAGGCTATTTTTCATGCGTTTTCCGGAGCAAAAGTAATGATTCCGTAATCAACATTTTCAGGTAATGATCCTCTGCAATGACTGCAGTGGTACAAGCAGAGTGAAGTTTCATATATTTGGACACAAATGCAGTAAATGCAATTCTTATAATACTCGCGTAACGCAAAAGTTTGATATTCAGCCGGAGCCACCGTCAGATAGCTGATTGTTTTGTCAGATATGAACTTGTTTCCATCATTTGGCTTCTGTCTAAGAGTTTTGCTTTGAAAATTCTTGGTTCCTGAATTATATAAAACTTTTGTTCACACCTACCTATCATTTATTGGATTCTACTGTATCTATACTCTATTAGGTATACGGTTTTTCTGTGTACTTCTCATATAATATGCTCAGCTCGTGACACCGTCTCACCTTGAACGGACTCATATAATTAACTTATTTCTCTAATTGATCACTTTAAATAGTGATCACTTTAACATACTAAATGTAAATGAGTGAGCCCAATAAAGATGGTTTCACCAGAAGACTGTCTCATTTAAGAATTTGTGTAATATGCTACCTATTCTTTTTTTGTAAGCTATGAACTTTTTTTATTACAAGGTCAGCCGAAGTACGAAAGAACAAAGTGAGCATCAAACTAGAGACTATATGAGGAAAGTGTTACTTGCACTAATTGAGATAAGACTCGATTTATACGATACTTCTTTCATTAAGTTGGTTCATGTACAATGCAATAAAATTAATGCAATGCTAATTTGAGATCCAGTTGCTCATTTCTTTAAGAGTCAAATTATTTGTGTTCTTTTATTTTCACATTCTCGGTTCATTTTTTTCACTCATTTTTTCATGTTATTGATATTTTCAAGTTCGGTTTAGTGTAGTTTAAGCACGGAAATCGAAATTAATGAATCTATCGGCTTAAGCTATTGTTTAGGTTGATTCCTTGACATATTATAATAAGCCAATTTGATGGAAAGTCACAGGTTTAAAATCCATTCCCCCTTTATTTCAAGCGAAATTATAAGCGTTAAGTATGATAGAAACTACTGCATCCACACTTTTAGCTCAAAGGGTTTTTTAGGTGACATGAATCATGATAGTGTATAGTATAAATATTTACTTAAGATTTTGGTTGGGTTGATTCCTTGACAGATGACAAAGTACCAAAGTGGACAATTGATAGGCTTTTAGATGCGATATTTACACATTTTGATAGCATGTATACTAGAGCATCATTATCATCATCATATCTAGTGTATCCCGCTCATAAAAAACTATGATTAGCGGCAACTCATACCTATAAAAGAGAATATTGTCAAAAAGCAGTTTTATCTTTTATGTATACAAAAGCGGTTCCACTATTTGAGAACATGTTAACTTCATGAATGATAAAAAACACTGAGGTTCGGAGAAAAATGAAGTTGTAAAGAAAATGGGAATCAAGATATTAGAGGATGATGATGACAAATGGTTAGTAATGCAAAATTGTAGTGTCATTTTAGTGTTTAAAGAGAAGATATATTCTTGCCAATTTTGCCACTTCCGGAAAGGCAAACACCACTACATTTAATTTGGAATCTCTCATAGAGATGCTTATGTCTTACTCAATATTACGAAATTCGATCTGATACGAGAAATAAAAACAAAAATGAAAAAAATTAACTTTATAGCCCGTTTGGTTACTGGTACTAAATCGCGGTAATGGAAATAATTTATAGTGTAAAATTTCATCAAAAGTTTCATATCATTTCAATGGTAATAAACTTTGATCACAAAAAAGTTTTTTTATATGCAAATTTTCATTACCACATAATACCACATCTTCCAATGGTAATGCATTCGAATGAATTTTGTGAAGAAAATGAGATGATTGAAGTGCGTGGGACACGCATGCCATCAAGGTAACCAAAAGATTTTTCAACTAAAATTACACTTGTTTTTCATTTTTATTACCACCGTTTATTACAACCTACCAAATGGTCGTTAGAGTTTTAAAAACATAGTAGATGTGGTTGTTATTATTATTATTATTATTATTATTATTATTATTATTGGCCTTAAAAAATTATTTGAAAAATATAGATTTAAAAACGTGAATTTAGAGTTTGAACTTTTGGAAACGAGATTTCGATTTTTTGTCTACAATCCCTTTCTATATGGGATGCGAGGAGCCGAAGTTGCCTCATTCTTCATGGACCACCTACTTTTCCAAACTTGTATTCTATGTACACTACCTCATTAATCGTGTTTATAAAATATCACAATAAAATATAATTTTAAATTAATTAATTTAATTAAAAACTTAAATAAGTAGTTTCATCTCCAAAGATATGTTATAGAAGTATATGTTATTATGTCCCCTCACACGAGATATTACATAGACACTCGAGTGTTGGATGTTTCTTTTTAAAGTAAGGGGTGAAAGAGATTCGAACTTGTGACCTTTTAATCACGTTGGTTTCATACTATATCAAGAAACCAACTCATCCAACAGTTTAAAAATATAAAACTGACATATTAGATATCTAAATAGTATTAAACCGGATATTCAGATTTCAGATATCTGTTTTTTGATCAAAACAGAATCATGATTTTGAACACCCATAATAGTCACCTCTTTATTCTGTCTTTTATAGGGTAAGACAATTTTGTCAATTCTACTTGGTTTTAGTTTGCTAATGTAAATAAGGACCCGTTTACTATTAGGAAAATTTACCTAGAATAATCCAATCTATTCGTGATCTTCCTGCAATAATCCCACCTATTGATTAACCATGAATAATTCCAACTTTAAAAAGTATTTGCCTAGGGTAAACCTAGATAACCTGATGACCTACTATAAAAGGTAATACATCAAAAAAGTAAACTGAAAATTACTTTAAAATTAGAGAAAAATTCTGAAATTTTACATAAAAAATTCTAAATAATAAAAAAATAAAAATATTTTTTGAACATTTTGTAACATTTTTTTTCGACATTTTATTTTAATTTATCTTTTTTTATAAAAAATAAAACTTGCTATAGCATTTCATCCGGTCACCGGCTTTACTCTAAGAAAATACCCCTCAAAGTTGGGATTATTCATGGTTAATCAATAGGTGAGATTATTGTAGGACAATCACGAATATAATGGATTATTCTAGGTAATTTATTATGATTTTTAATCTTTTGATTTATGATCTTCATAGTCTTTATTTATATATATATATATATATATATATATATATATATATATATATATATATATATATATATATATATATATATATATATATATATATATATATATATATATATATATATGGAAAAATTATATTAAACCACCTTTTATATACACTCTTTTGTAAAAAACCACCTTATATAAATTTTTTTGCAAAAAACCACCTTACATAATACTTTTTTTGCAAAAGACAACCTAAAGCTATAAATCGTTAGTTTGACCGTGTGAATTCACGTTTGACCATTTAAGGCCTGTCACGTGCATATCACGTGACTCTAAATAAAAACCCATCTTCCATTTATGATTCCTGAAATGTCGAGAACCACATAGTCTTCATCACAAATCCCATTTTGCTTCTCTCTTGAATGAAACCCTAGAATCAAAACTCAACCCAATTCATCATCTTTCCATAATTCATCCAAGATATATCTATTTTAATTGCGTACTAATGGTTTCCGCTTCTTCAATAGCAACTTCGAAGCCCGAGAGATGTGGGTGTGGAGCTCCATTTGCAAAGAGAGTTTTATGGATACTAGCCCTTTTTTTGATTTTTAATTTCTTCATGATATTAAACAACCAAAATTCGAAAAACCCTAAAAAATAATTCACAAAAATCAACAATCAATTCAAAGTGTGCAAAATAAACAATAGCAAATCAAGAAAGATAGCCGAAATCTGGGATTACTTTCAGAAATTTTTTAAATCCGAAAATTCTAAGAAAACCGAAAATTTAAGAAAAGCAAAATAAACATACCAAGATAAATGTGGTCTTCACTGAGAGGCAAGAAATTTGATAGGAAAATACCAAGATGAATGTCGTTGGAGGATGGAAAATAGCAGTAATGGAGGAGGCAGTGAGTTTTTTGCAAAAAGCCTTTAATGAAGAAGGGGAATGGAAGATGGGTTTTTATTTAGAGTCACGTGATATGCACGTGACAGGCCTTAAATGGTCAAACGTTAATTCACACGGTCAAACTAACGATTTATAGCTTTAGGTTGTCTTTTGCAAAAAAAAGTATTATGTAAGGTGGTTTTTTGCAAAAAAATTTATATAAGGTGGTTTTTTACAAAAGAGTGTATATAAAAGGTGGTTTAATATAATTGTTCCTATATATATATATATATATAATGGAAAAAAAACTAATCAAATATAATAAAAACACAATAATTTAAAAAATTATCTATTAAAATTAAATGAAAACCATTTTTTCCTGTTTTCAGTTTCAAAAAATCTAGAAACATAAGAACAAACTCAATATTTTATTTAATATTTTTTGATATATGGATTGGATTCTGAGGGAGGATTATATTGCTTAGTATTCTTTTCATTTGGGGTGTTTGCAAAGTCCATTTCCATGGATGCCTATGTTTTGTGCCTTTGTTCCCTATGTCATCTGCTTCAAGGATATGAAGAACATAGATGATGCAAGAGGTCATTTTCGCGGAATATTTAGGAAGATGGAAAATCGATAGAAAAAACTTTCCTATTGGATCAAATTTCTCGAATTTATCATGTCATCAACATCGCTATCATTTGTTGAATGTATGCACATAATCTGCGTTAGGGCACGCTTATAAATAGGCCAATTTTGCAACACTTTGTTGATCACAAACCTATTTGGCAAGGATTCGTATTTGAGTTTGCTACATTTGTTGAAAAATATGGATGTTGTGAAGGGTTTGGTGCAAGAAAGGCCAGTGGTGATTTTCAGTAAGACTAATTGTCCTGTAAGTCACTCTATGATACAACTCATTAGCGGGTTTGGTGCTAACCCGACTATATATGAACTCGATCAAATGGCAAATGGCAGTGATATTGATCGAGTTCTGAAGATGATGGGTCGTAAACCTAGTGTACCATCCATCTTCATTGGTGGAAATTTTGTTGGTGGTCCGAATGATTTGATTAGCCTTCAGGTGCAAGGTCGACTTGTTCAGTTGCTGATAGATGCCCGAGCTATTTGGGTATGGAATAGAACTTAGTTTTAGGTTTAGGTTCGATTTTGTAGGACTATTGGTAAGATGATACAAATAAAGTGTGTTGTGTTCTTAGGAGCATAATTAGATCCTCATGTTGTGTGTAATGTCTACAAAAGATCGTAAATCGAAATTAAGTGTACGATAAATCCTTATTGCACTATAATGTATGCTATCCCCAGTTGAATACAAAAAAACTTTGCAAACTGTTATATGAGACAGTTTCAATGTGAGACGTGCATGGTTTCAGCATGTGATTGGTGAGCGATTGTTTCAAATATAAGATGTATTCACATATTTAAGTCCATATATAGCTAGTATAAATAAAAACCAGCCCTTGTATTAGTTGAAATATCTCTCCCTCAGACCTTATCGGCTTAATCTATCCTATAATAAATAAAAAAAAAACTCCATAGCATAAAACCAATTTGGTTCATATTAACTTGTGTTATACATTGGACTACATTCATTGTATTAGCGATGATTTGTATGTGGTTTTTAATGTTCTCATAAATGAATAGCTTGTTAGTTACATTTTTTATTTTTGTCAAATGGCATTTTTTTAGAATTTATTAATTTTCTACGTCTTTCAGGTCAATTTCGAATGAGGTTTTACGAATTGCTTCAAAGTCGAGTCTTCTGTCTATGTTGCATTTTATATTATGATTGTAAATCTATTTTAGAAGTCCGGCCAAATCGGGTTCGATTATAAAATCGGAAAAAATATTAGATTATCGAGTATGTTTTGAATACCTCTAGTCCGAGCTGTAAAAAATTGACCCGACCTGTAATACCGCCCGAAATCGACCTGTATCCGACCCGTTGGTTGACCCGAGGTGCAGTAACGTGTAACCGATCGAAACTCGACCTGATGTTGACCCGTAACCCGACATTTACCCGATTATTTTAGACCAATAATCGACCGGTACCCGACTTGAGAACAACCGACACCCGAAACTGACCCGACAATGTGGTTAACCGAACTCGATTTGCACCCGACCTGTTACAACTCGAACCCATCTTTAACACAATAGGTACTCGACGTAATCTCACCCAAAGTGACCCATAATTAACACTCAAGATTAAGCCGACAATGTGATTAAGCGATATAATTTGATTTAACCGTATCAAATTTAATTCAGTTAATAATAAGTTTGATTGAATTGAATCAAGTTTAGTTTATCTAAAATTAAACAATAAATGCAGACCCACAATCAAATCTGATCGACTTTATCTTAGGTAAACCAAATTTGTCTATTAACCGACAACTTAATTAACCGACTACAACTCTCCATTCTTCAATGACAAATGATTTCAACATAAATTAATTGTATAATAACCATAAATTTCATTCGACATAAAATTCAATTGAATTGGATTTTAATCGACCCGAATCCTAAGAATAACTAAATGCACAACTCAAAAATGATATAATCGATCCGAAGTCAACCCGAACCAAAATAATCCGAATTAACGCTAACCTAAAACCAAAAGACCCGACCATAGTCTAATCGAACTCGATTCGACCTGCAGCATAACCGTTTTGGATCCGAATTGTAGAAACCGAACCCGATACAAATCCAAACTGAAATGATATGACTCGAAACCGAAACCGACCAAGTGTGATATTAACCCGATACAGACCCGTACTCGATTGGACCCGTAACCGAATCGACCTGATTCAAAGCGCTAAAGCACCTGAAAAAACTCGAACCCGACAATATCCGAACCCGGTGAAATCCGACCCAAAACCCGACCGAGTAACCGAATTTACAGCCCCACCTAGTTTGCTACAATTCTTTTTATGAGAAATTTCCAAATTTTTATTTCTGATCTACATATTTTTTTATGAGAAATTTCCAAATTTTTAATTCTGATCTACACATTTTCTCTGGATTAATAATGTAGTGGACTAGTGGTAGCCTCTAATTGTGAGATTGACATTTGTTTAAGTATGTTTGCCATAAACAATAAAAAGCGCATACTATCTTGCATCTGTTGGTTCTTTGATAAAGAAATCAGCATGGAAGAAGCCTTTTTAAAGCAACTTAGGAAGCATGAGAATCATATTGCGTTTCTTTGAGGTTGGATCATAACAATTTATGAGAAATATACATAAATGGGGTTTAATTTGAAGATTGAAGTAGCTAAAATTCAAATGTTTTTATAGATGAGTTGTTATATTGTAAGTGATAGAGTTTAAAATGAAGATACATATATAAGCAGATTTAATTTTAACGATTATAGATATTGAGAAAAATTTAAAAGATAAATCGTTTAAGGAGGTTTGAGCATGGGCAAAGGAGTATTAGCAGCAGCAGCATCATTTTCAGTGTATCCCATTCAAAGACAAATCTATGGTCAGGGGTTGGGGAGTGTAGATAGACGGCATCTCATACCCATAAGGAGGTCCCCGGCTCAAAAAGGGTCTTCAGAGAGAGGAACTTGCAAATATCTGAAATCCTGCATCTTAAACCCATGTTAGCCAAGCATAGAAATCAACTAACCGAAAGCATAGTAAGTGACTTACACAACAAATAGAATACGTTCAGATAACTAAAAAACGATAATGGTAAGAGAGGTGGTAAAGAGCAATGACGAAAGACAAAGAGCACTAACAAATAAGTATTAGCAAACCAATGAAAAGGTAGAAAGTTGAAACTAAGGGGACATAAAAAAAAGGCAAGGAATAGAGGTGTTCAAAACAAACCTAATGATCCGAAATTTATAATCTGATTTGACCTGTCTTCAAAATGATTTACAATTATGTAAAATAAATATAGACACAAAATCCAATTTCAAACCAACTCAAAACACCTAATCCGAAATCAATATAATGAATCGAATGAACATCTCTAGCAAGGAAAATGGAAGACACAACAAGAAACAAAAAAGGCAGCAACAAAAATGCACGGGTCGGCAAGCTTTCAAATTTCAAACCAATCAACACTATAATTTTCAAATTTTGATATTGAGCATAATTGAAAGGCATCAATCAGAGGAAGGCCTGTCAAACAAATCAGATTGGGTCGGGTTCGGATTTGGGTTCGAGTTATATATAAACAGGTTAGAAAACTCTTGACCCAAACTCAACCCATTTAGTTAATTGGGTCAAAAATCACAACTTTGACCCGACCTGCAACAGATCAGGTTGACCTGATTTCGACCCACTTAACTCGCTTATTATTTTTTTTGTTTTTGTTTTAAGGTTTTTAACGTTGATTAAATCTAATTTTTTAGGCTTTAATTATAACTTTATGTTTTTTTGTTGTTTATCTTGTAATTACTATGAAAAATAAGAAAATATTAAATGAACTAAGTTGAGCTTATATTAATTGATTTAACTCGAAATTAACATATTTAATTAAATGGGTTATACAGGTTTTTTTCAAGTTTAAATTTTTGATCTGAACCTAAATAGGTCAGGTCGGATCGACCCATTTAATTAATTGAGTCAAAAGTCAATCCTACTTATTTCGAATTAGATTTAAGGTGGATTAACAGGTCGAGTTAACTTTTATCGGCGCTAATCAGAGGCATGTTGTAAGTTGCTTTGAAAAAAAAAAATCGGATAAATGAGCAAATGGAAACAAAGATATTAAAAGCTAAGGACACTTAAAGATGGGCCTGATGGTCAATCCAATCTGATTTGGGATACACAAGTCTTAGGTGGAAATATGGGCCTAAAGTTCAACTATAATTACCTCAGCCACTTTTATAAGAGACGGTCTCTGCATAGAAGTGTTCTATTATTTTTCATCTAATTTAAAAATAGTTTAATAAATATTGACCATTGATTATTAACTCTAAATATATAAAATTATGTATTTTAAAATTTAATTTATGAAAATATCTATCACTTTATTAGATTAACTAATCTGATGATTGAATATGAGTTGATCATACTTCTAAGTTAGAAATTGGTTCAGGTTTGCAGCAGTTCGATTAAAAATTGGTTCGGGTTAAGTCGGTTATAACCGGGTCTAGTTCGGTTTCGAGTATGATACCGGTTGGATATGACTCGGTTCGATCACTATTAGGTTCGGGTAATCTTAGTTATTAACGGTTATATGTTGGTTATAAAAATCGGTCGCAGTTTAAGTTTAATTTTCCCATTTCAGTTGTCAATCGGTTTGGGTAATATCGGTTCGATAAACCCTAAAAAAAATACATTTTCGAGTCGAATAGCTTTTAGATCAAATTTTGAACCGGGTCACATTTAAACAACTCTGTCTCTCTGTGATAGATTACCCATAAAGCCGGCCAACATTATTAAAAAAAATTTATACGTTGAAAACAAAACTGTTGCATGTGTTTAAAGAAAACAAAATTCATCCCTTACGTAAAATTGCTCTCATGAGAAACTAAATGTTTTAATTAACTTCTTTTGATGATGAATATATAGAATAGATTTATGATAAATATTTGTGTCTGAGACTACTGATACTTTTTTCACTTACTTGTTTTTTGCCTATTTAAATGATAATTTATTTACTCATTTAATTAATTTTGTATTTTTTTTATTTAAATGGTTTAGCTTGTGTTGTAAGATGCAGACTTACGGCTCCAGCTTCAATCATTCTCTCTAGCTCCTTGTAGGAGTCTCTCTATTTGACTGTCTTTCTTGAGTCGGACACCCGAGACTCTTTGGACACATCCTAGCTATTTTAAGGGTTACATGTTGTCGTCTTTCATTCCTTCTCAAAATTAAATTATAGTTTCTATGAAGACGATGATGATGATTCTTTGGATTTAAACAGTTTCATGTATTGACATGTTTTTGGAAATAAATCATCATCATCAATACCCAGTGCATCCCGCTCATAGACAATCTATAGTCAGGGTTTGGGTAGGGAAGATAGACAACATCTCATACCCATTAGGAGAGGGTGATCAAAGAGTCCCTTGGCTCAGTTTTTAGAAATAAATATATAGTATAATTCAAGCCTTTGGAAATAAATATAGTATATTTAAGGGTATGTGTTGTCGTTTCTATGCTATTCTTGGATTACATTGTTATAATGTTGTGTATGAACATGCATTTCAGTTCAAAGTATATAAAACATGAAAATGATATCTAATGCTATGTTTGGGAATGAGGATTTCATTTGAAAATATAAATTTGACTCAAAATTAGTGTTTGGCAAATACTAGAATTTCAAATTTGAATTTGAGTCAAATCCACAATTATTATCAAATGGTTTAAAGATGTGGATTTGAGAATAACCTCCCCAATCTTGTCATTCTCAAATTCTACATTTATGATTTCATAATTGAACTCATTAATTTGAAATGAAATACTAGTTCCAGAACACAACCTAAAGTTTTGTTAATTTGAGCGAAATTATAAAAATTTTCTACAGACAAGAGAAGAAAGAAAATTGACATTTTTAAAGACGAAATCTAAAGTTCTATCATATGAATGAAAGAGAAAGTATTCAATCATACTAGGCAAATTAAACACATCATCATCATTATCATACATCTACTAATTCAAAAATAATTGTGCCAATTGTCACTACACAATGTAATTTTGAAAGCACTTTACCAAGTGTCTCTCTAATAGTGTATGATAGTTGTTTTGGAACTCATCCCTTCATCTTCCTAATGCAATCCAAATTATCAATGAAGAGTCCTCCGTTCCAATTTACTTGCAACATTTGCTTTTTCACGCAGTTCAATACATTAATTTAATCCTTAATATCCCTAATTATATATAATAAAAAATATAAAAATTGATATTAATAATCTTTGTAATGAGACGAATCAAATAAGATCTCAATTGACTATATTTTAACCTATAGATTAAGTGATAAATAAATATTGTCATTTTTTACCAATGTTGTAACTAATATAGAACGGAGGAAGTAGTTTTTGTGATTGGTACTCTAGTCTCTAGAAAGAAAAGTGTAAATATATAAAATGCACTCAAAATTAAGATTTATTTTAATTATAACTTTGATAATTTGATTGTTCAATCAAGAACAACATTGTGAAACCGATATGTATAAATAAAAAATCGTTGGTATTGTGCTTTCGGTGCTTTTTAGCACTCTAAAGAATAACAACCCGAGAAACTGTTGAACATTTAGTGTCTAATAATCCTGAAATATAATCACTAAGTACTACTAAAGTAGTGGGACAATACGTATTAATATACTAAGTCCAAAAGGCATTAAAAGATAAGACAAAACAAGCTAAAGAGAGAAAACCAAGTCAGCCTTACAGCCGACTCGGCGATCCCCTCTTTGGAGCTAAAGTCGACTCGGCTTTAGCTTCTGGAAAACATTGTTTTGTCAGAAGGAATCGCCGAGTCGGCGATCCTTGTTTTGACCCCATCGCCGACTCGGCGATGGCTTCTGGAAAATCTTGGATTTGGTCAGTGAGGCATCGCCGAGTCGGCGATCCTTGGGAAGGACCAACCGCCGACTCGGCGGTCTGGGCTGGGAAGTGACCGTTGCTTTTCTTCCCGTTTTCTTTGTGTTTTATGCCTTGGATTCTTCTTAATACTCTTAATCTCTGGTATTATTATAGAGTATTAAGGACTATAATGCTATAGAATAATGGCATTGAAGGCTATGATCATGAATATGGTCTTAATGGTGATTAAGTGCAAAGGCCCCTCTATTTAGTATAAATAGAGACCTTTGGATGAAGAATTTCTCACACCTTTGTTCTGAATTCTTGCTTTCTTTCTCTCATTTGTTCTTGCTAATCTAAGAGAGTAATTAACTCTTACTTAGCTTCCATAGCTTATAATTTCTAAAAACACATTGTTGTTAAGTTATATACCTAAGTACTAAGGGTATATTGGAGTTGTTTGTATCTCGTTGTGAATTTCCACATATCAACCCAAGTACCTTTGTGGGGGAAATATCACAAAAGGAAAGTGAGCACACGCCTACAACTTGTATCAAGTTTCCGGGTAACGGTTGTCGTTACATAATAATCTTCTTTAATTTTATTGCTTTGTAATCATCTTGTAATTTTCATTTTTGTCATCACACAAAGGGGTTTATACAAATTCCCGATTGTAATTTGTATTGTATTATTTAAGTTCCCTAATAATCTTTTGTGATATTCTTCATCGATGGCAACTATGAAGGATTTTACCTCGAACTTTGCTAAGCTCGAAAAATTTGTCGGCGTCGACTTTAGACGTTGGCAAAAGAAGATGATGTTCTTGCTCACTACCTTGAACGTGGCTTATGTGATTAGTTCACCTAAGCCGAATGCACCCAAGCCGGATGATCCGGAAAACGAGGTGCTTGAACAAAATCGGAAGCGGTCCAAATGGGACAATGACGATTTCATTTGTCGGGGTCACATCCTCAATGGAATACAAGATGCCTTGTTCGACATCTATCAAAACTATGACTCCGCTAAGGAGTTGTGGGATGCCTTGGAGAACAAGTACATGGCGGAGGATGCTAGCTCCAAAAAGTTCCTAGTAAGTAACTTTAATTCCTATAAAATGGTAGAAGATCGCCCCATTATAGATCAATTTCATGAATTACAAAGAATGCATGCTAACCTTAAATTACATAAAATTGAAATTGATGAAGTCTTTTTAGTGTCAAGCATTATAGACAAATTGCCTCCTTCTTGGAGGGATGTTAGACATGAAGGATGAAACTCCAAATGTTGGGACCATTAACATGGTTGCGGAAGGGAAACCATCCCGTTCCGGAGATAAGAGGAAGAGGAATGATTATTCCAAGGGCAAGGCCATTGTTCCTAATACCGAAAAGGTATGTTGGGAGTGTGGTAAACCCGGGCACCGAAGGTAAAATTGCTTCGTTCTAAAGAACAAGCAAAGAAAGACAAAGGGGAGTGGTCAAGCTTCAACAAGCAAAGGACCATCCACTCAAGGTAATCTTGCATTGTTTAATGAAAATTCTAATATAAGTTTTTCATCTATGAATACTAATATTAGTGATATGCAGGATGATACTTTGTCTTGGTGGATCGATTCCGGGGCATCGAGGCATGTATGCAACTCTACAAAATGGTTCAAATCCTTTAACAAGGTTGTTGATGGGGAACATCTCTACATGGGAAACAATGCACCTATCAAGGTCCAAGGCAAAGGACAAGTTGAACTATTGTTTACTTCGGGGAATCTCTTAATTTTAAGGGATGTGTATTTTGCACCCGAAATTAGTAGAAATCTTGTCTCGGGTCCTATGTTGAATCGGTTGGGCTACAAACTAGTGTTTGAAGCCGATAGGTGTATTATCTCTAGAAATAATTTGTTTATTGGGCGTGCTTATTTATGTAATAGTTTATTTAAATTATCATTAGATTTAAATAAGAATTCTATTTGTAATGTTTTGAATATTAATGAAAACGATGATTTACATTATTTGTGGCATGTTAGACTAGGACATGTAAATTTTGACAAAATTTCTTTTATGTCTAAGCATGATTTAATTCCTATGTGTATTAAAATGTCTAAAAATTGCAAAACGTGCATGTTAAATAAGATCACTAGAACACCCTTTAAAAGTGTTGAAAGAAAAACTGAAATTTTGGAGTTAATCCACAGTGATCTTTATGATTTTCATAGTACACCTTCTTTGGGAAATAAAAAGTATGTTATAACTTTTATTGATGATTTCTCAAAGTTTTGTTATGTATATCTTTTACATACAAAGGATGAGGCTCTTGAACACTTTAAAGTTTATAAAAATGAAGTAGAAATACAAATTGGAAGTAAACTTAAAAGGTTAAGAACCGATAAAGGAGGAGAATATTATGATCCTAACCTTTTTAAATCAATGGGTATTATACATGAAACAACTCGACGTATGCACCGAATCAAATGGTGTGGCGAGAGGAAAACCGACTCTACAAGAGATGGTTAATTCCATGTTATCCTACTCGTTTGAGTGATGGATTTTGGGGTGAAGCAATGTTGACGGCTTGTCACATTCTTAACCGAAATTCCAATGAGAACTAATAAGGAAACTCCTTATGAACTTTGGTATTAAAAAGAAACCAAACTTAAGCTATCTTAAGGTTTCAGTCAGAGGCAAATTGTTAGATCGCCTCGTAACAAGAAAAAGAAACTCGGTGAACGAGGCATTGAGTGCATCTTTATAGGTTATGCTATTCATAGCAAGACCTATAGGTTCTATGTTATAGAACAAAATGACTATATATCGATTCATTCGATTATTGAGTCAAGAGATGCTATTTTTGATGAAAATCAACAACTAGATGAACTTGACTTAGTTGATCCTATTCCTAAAAGGAGTAAGAGACAACGAAAAGCGAAGAGCTTTGGACCGGATTTCCAAGTATACTTGGTTGAAGGTGATAGAAGTGAAGTATCTTCTAGCTGCCCATATTTATATAATGTGGAAGGTGACCCATTGACTTACAGCGATGCCATGGCATCACATGATAGCACCTTTTGGAAGGAGGCTATTGATGATGAGATGCAATCCATCATGGGAAATAACACTTAGGTGTTAGTGGATCTTCCTCCTACTTGTAAACCTATAGGTTGCAAGTGGATTTTCAGAAAGAAAATGAAAATCGATGGTACTATTGATAAGTTCAAAGCCCGCTTAGTGGCTCAAGGCTTTAGACAAAAGCACGGTATCGATCATTTCGATACATATGCACCGGTTGCAAGAATAACCACTATTCGGTTATTGGTAGCATTAGTTACGGTCTATCATCTAGAAATACATCAAATGGATGTTAAAACCGCATTTCTATATGAGGAATTAGATGAGGAGGTTTATATGAAACAACCCGAAGGGTTTGTTTTGAAAGGACATGAGCAAAAGGTGTGTAAACTTGTGAAGTCCTTATATGGACTTAAACAAGCACCTAAGCAATGGCATTAAAAATTTGATGAAACTATACTGTCTTTTGGATTCAAGTTGAATCAATCCGATAAATGTGTATATAGCAAGTTTGATAGCCATGGTAATGGCGTTATCATTTGCTTATATGTGGATGACATGCTTATTTTTGGCACTTGTAAAGTACAAGTCCAAGAGACAAAAGACTTTTTGTCTAGATCCTTTCAGATGAAGGATATGGGGGAGGCCGATGTGATCTTAGGTATTAAGATCATAAGGCAAGGTAACCGTATTAAGTTAAGTCAGGCTCACTATGTTGAGAAGATACTTAAGCGGTTTAATATGCTTGATAAAGCGCCGGTCTCTACTCCCATGGAACCTGGTATGAAATTTGCAAAACATACCGGTCAACCAATTTCACAATTGGAGTATTTAAAGGTCATAGGATCTTTGATGTATGCTATGACAAGTACTAGGCCTGACATAGCATTTGCGGTTGGTAAACTTAGTAGATTTACAAGCAACCCTGGTCCCCATCATTGGCTGGCGATAAGAAGAGTGTTAAGATACTTGTTGCGTACCAAAGATTATGGTATTGCGTATAGCGGTGAACCTCCTATTCTGGAAGGTTATTCCGATGCTAGTTGGATCACTAATGAAGCGGATAACTCTTCTACTAGTGGATGGGTGTTTGTTTATGGGGGAGGTGCCATTTCATGGTCTTCTAAGAAACAAACATGTATAGCCGACTCTACGATGTCAGCTGAGTTTATCGCTCTTGCTTCTGCATCTAGCGAAGCGGAGTGGTTGAGGAATCTCATGTTTGAGATACCTTTATTACCTAAGCCAATCTCACCGGTGGCAATACATGCGGATTGCATGTCGGCTTTAGGTAGAGCTTATAGTCAAGTATATAATGGCAAGTCTCGTCATATTGCCCTTAGGCATAGCCTAGTGCAAGGACTCATCATTAACGGGGTCATAACTTCTGACTATGTGAACACTAAGTTCAATGTGGCAGATTCGTTTACGAAAGCCATGAATAGAGATTCAATTGAGAAAGCCTCAGTTGAAATCGGTTTATGTCAATAAAATCATTTGGGAAGGCCCAATTCACGCATGAGTAACATCGTGTCTGAATTCAATGTGGTAAAGTCCTCTTGATTTTTGTTAAAGCAACTCATCACATGACCCATCGTTGCTTTGTACCGTGATGGAAAAAGGTAGTCGTATATGAAAGTTCTCAAGACCAAGAGTTGAAGAGCTCTTGGTGTTATCCACGTCACGGGGATATGTTTTATACGTATTGAGAACCTACCTATATAAGTTTGAAGTGTGGCCGCTTCAAGTAGTCAAGATTGGCATAATGACTATGATAAACTTATAAATAAGATACGGACACGGCCTTATAATGTGTCAAGTTAATAACTTTGTGTTACTTGTTTTGTGTGTACTACATTTTCAAGTGGTTGGAAGGGTCATTTGATTCAATTCCTTATGGAAATCAATTCTGGCTCGATCACTTGTTAAGTGTGTTGTACTAGGCGTTAATTCAATCCGAAGGGATATTAGCGTTGATGCATGAAATGTATTATGAGTTTTGGTAAATGAGAGGCTTATTATACCCAAAATGGGGGAGGATTGTTGAACATTTAGTGTCTAATAATCCTGAAATATAATCACTAAGTACTACTAAAGTAGTGGGACAATACGTATTAATATACTAAGTCCAAAAGGCATTAAAAGATAAGACAAAACAAGCTAAAGAGAGAAAACCAAGTCAGCCTTACAGCCGACTCGGCGATCCCCTCTTTGGAGCTAAAGCCGACTCGGCTTTAGCTTTTGGAAAACATTGTTTTGTCAGAAGGAATCGCCGAGTCGGCGATCCTTGTTTTGACCCCATCGCCGACTCGGCGATGGCTTCTGGAAAATCTTGGATTTGGTCAGTGAGGCATCGCCGAGTCGGCGATCCTTGGGAAGGACCAACCGCCGACTCGGCGGTCTGGGCTGGGAAGTGACCGTTGCTTTTCTTCCCGTTTTCTTTGTGTTTTATGCCTTGGATTCTTCTTAATACTCTTAATCTCTGGTATTATTATAGAGTATTAAGGACTATAATGCTATAGAATAATGGCATTGAAGGCTATGATCATGAATATGGTCTTAATGGTGATTAAGTGCAAAGGCCCCTCTATTTAGTATAAATAGAGACCTTTGGATGAAGAATTTCTCACACCTTTGTTCTGAATTCTTGCTTTCTTTCTCTCATTTGTTCTTGCTAATCTAAGAGAGTAATTAACTCTTACTTAGCTTCCATAGCTTATAATTTCTAAAAACACATTGTTGTTAAGTTATATACCTAAGTACTAAGGGTATATTGGAGTTGTTTGTATCTTGTTGTGAATTTTCACATATCAACCCAAGTACCTTTGTGGGGGAAATATCACAAAAGGAAAGTGAGCACACGCCTACAACTTGTATCAAGTTTCCGGGTAACGGTTGTCGTTACACAATAATCTTCTTTAATTTTATTGCTTTGTAATCATCTTGTAATTTTCATTTTTGTCATCACACAAAGGGGTTTATACAAATTCCCGATTGTAATTTGTATTGTATTATTTAAGTTCCCTAATAGAAACAAATATGTAAGTATAAAATTCCTCAAAAAAAACAAAAAAAAATATGTAAGTATAAAATTCCTCAAAAAAAAAATGTAAGTATAAAAAAACAATAGAATTGATAGACTTGTAACACCTCGGCCCAACGGTGACTACTCATGGAGACTGTAAACTGGCCCCACAGACCAACATAAGTCTTTCCAACGCATTTTGGCCTCACTCGTGCGCACCCGAGAAAACTTCTCAGGAGTTCACCCATCTAAGATTGCTCCCCACCAAGCACGCTTAACTGGGGGAGTTCTTAGCAAATGGGCTCCCGTGAAAAGAAGATGTACCTTGTTGATATGAGTAGTCTATTAATCCCTTTTCAAGCTAAATCTGGAGTTCCACAAGACTTTTATAGGTTTCACCCAATAAGAACTACATTCTTCAGGTAACTAGCTAACCAATTATTAATGCGTGATTAAACTTAATTGAAAATATCAAACACAATCAACTTATAAAATATAAAACACATGGAAAAAGCTCTTATGGTCCGTTTGGTTAGTGGTACTAAATGGTGGTAATGAGAATGATTTATAGTGTAAAATTTCATCAAAACTTTCATGTCATTCCCATGTTAATGAAACTATGATAACAAAATAAATTTTTTGTTCACAAATTTTCATTACCACCTAATGCCACATCTGCATTGGATTGAATTTTATGAACAAAATGAAATGATTGTAGGTTGTCAAACATGGCCATCAAGGTAGCTAAGAGATTTTTCAACCAAAATTACATCAAATTTTCATTTCCATTACCGTGATTTATTACCACCTACCAAATGGGTCATTAGAGTTTTATGTGTTGAAGATAGGTTAATATGGGTAAATAATATATATACAGACTAATGGGTTATGATTAATGCTTGAACTATTAGATTTTTAATTAAACTTCTAATGATAAGAAAAAGATGAAGAAACGACCTAAAATAATTTGCATGCCCAAACATAAAATTTGTTCACCAGTCACCACCTATAAGAAGAATGAATTCTCATTCCCTCTTATTGAATTAGAAAGAAACCACACATTTTGAGAGATGGGCGATTTTGTACAAAAAAGAGATTCTCTAATCTGACCACAAATTAAAAAAGTATATATGTGCAACAATAAAAACACCACAAAGTTAGCGATAAGAATTTCGTGCCAAAAAAGGTATACAACTCTTTGTTATTCTAGATAAGGAATTGTTTTTCTGGCTAAAGTGCTATATGCTTTTTTCTGTAATCAATAGACACATAGTATGAGATAAAGACGTTTAAACAGACTCAACTTTAAACAAAATCTAATCTTGTAACCAATTTTAATTTTAAGCCAACTTTCAAATCAATGTGAACAAAACACATAATTTTAAACCGATCCAAATAAACACCTTGAGTATGAACTAGGAGTATAAAGTAATATTCTTATATTTCATTGGACGTATATCCGTACAAAAGCAAATGTTGCAATCTCAATAGAAAGAAATATACTTTTATATCGGATGCGAGGAGTAGACCTCGTAATATTTCAACCAATCAGGCGTATCCAGGTGTCACCTGGATCCGTACTTGTTAATTGTACACCCATTCGATTTTTTCATATATTCCTAAAAATCCTAACGAATTTAATTTATTTTTTTTCTGTAAAAGGAGCTTATTGTCTTCTTCTCACCAACCAAATGGTCCAAATAAGTTGGAATAATCTCTTGTTTTACCCCTTCATTTCTTGGAAAGCCGTTTATTACTTTATTAAAGTCAAATGGGCCTTCTTGAAACAAAATAAATGCCTTTTTTTTTTAATAGATTTTAGCCAGCTGGTCTTGGACGAGACGACCTCATAATAAAACCGTCAATTTGAGCCGGCCCAATAAGCGTGTGTAACAACCTAGGCATTTTTTCATTTACTGGGCATTTTGCAATTTTGACCTTAAAAGTATCAATTTTCAAAATTGATACCTTTAAGGTCAAAATTGGTAAATGCCCAGAAAATTGAAATGTTGTTATACGCACGAATTGTACCGGCTCAAATTGACAGTCTCATAATAAGACCATACTCCCTCCGTCCCATTTAATTTGCAGCATTTTCTATTTTGGTCCGTCCCACTTAATTTGCATCATTTCTATTTTTGGACTATGGCCCACCACTTTCTTTTAATCTCATCCATATATTTTAACTCTCTTTTAATTTCAACCACACAATTCATTCTCTATCTTCATTTATTATCATTATCTACCTTTTTCTTAAAAGACAACAATTTTCTTTTTGCTTCAAACTATATGGGACGGAGGAAGTATGGTCCAAGTTTTGTGAATCAGATGTATAAATTAATCATATTATTGGTAAAAGTAACATGTTATAATGCAAAATGTTTGAATACATATACTTCCTCCGTTCTGAAATACTCGTTACATTTTCGTTATCGACACTATTCATCGTTCAAGCTTATTTTACATATTGCGGCTAATGTATATGAAAAAATATAGTCAAGTGAGATCTTGTTTGACTCGTCTAATCGCGTACTTTCATAATATCAATTTTTTATATTTTTTAAACTTGTATAATTTAATTAATATATAAACAATCAAAATAACGCATTGGATTGCATAAAAAAGTGAAATGTAGCAAGTTTATTGTAACGAGGAAATATTTGTTAAGAAAATGGTGAGAATATTTTAAACTATTATTTTTATTTTGGAAATGTAGTATTGTAACGTTCCGTAAACATCTACTTGAATCACTAACAATGCTAGAAAGTAGAAACACACCCGTTATGATTAGTAAGAATCTAAAATTGTTTTTACTTAATATTTTCATTTGTTTAGGGTTTAAGGCTGCAGCTAAATTCCCTCTTAACGCAAAATATAAATCACATTATTTTTAAAGTGAGTTGTCTATATTCAACACTTTATAAAATCACAAATTCTTACTTGAGACGGTCTATTGTAAAGACGGCTTTCAAAAGCCCATTCCAATTCTAAATATATATTGTTACAACTCTAAATATAGATTTGGGTTGGACTTTTGAGAGTCGTCTTTACAAAAGACGGTCTCTTAAGAGAACATCTGTTCTAAAATTGAGGACTAATTAGTTTTAGCTGTAAATTTTTTTTTTTTGTGTAAGGGTTATCTTTTCTTATCCCTATTTGCATTGTAATTGCCAAACTCATTTTTCAAATTGTCAAATTGTATCACATTACTGTATTGCTACCGTAATTATTATCAGAAATATAGACCGAGACAACCGAAACCGTTCCAAATATCAGACCAGATACTCTAAGAGTACTTTCTATGTGCGGGATATACACTGAGTAGGATGATGATATCTGAGAGTACCCTTCTAACCGGCCTATTCATGTACTTCATTATGATCATATATGACAATAAGGTAACCAAAACACAATTGGGTTTTAAAATCACAATAAATTTTCTATACGTTTTTGTTAATTCTAGTGCAAATGTAGTGAGTGGAGATATTCATGCTATCAATTGTCCCAATGGGCAAAAATGCAGTATCGGTCGTGATCAGTAACTACACTGTGATGCAATATACAATAATGATGCGATAATTCCAACGTCAAACATTATTAGGTCGTGACAATTCGTCACATTCTCACCGTGACCCACTCGCGTGAACTCAAGACATCCGTGGGCTCGGGCCCACAAACCCACGGGTCAAGGGTGTTGACTTGCACATACAATTGGTGAGGCTCATTATTTCCCAAAATCATATGGTAGTATGTAGGAGGATTAACCCACCCAATATATAAGCAAGCATAGTTATCTAAATCCCAATTCTGATCTACGATTCTACGATCTTACGATTTAAAAATGGGCGACCAATCCGAATCATAGGTAGGATCGTAATCTTGTAGAATCGTGTGATCCTACTTGGCTCTCTAAAATAAGGTCACAGATTCGAATCTCAACCACCCCTCACAGATTCGAATATTTAGCATCAGATATGATGAGGGCTTGTACTGCGAGCATCAACAATAGACTCTCATGTAGGGACATATTAGAGTATATAACATATCTTGATATCTGAACCGTCGGCCCAAATTTTTAATTAAGTTGGCCCAAATTTTTAATTAAGTTGGTTTCTCGTGTAGAAATAACATGCTTACTTTTGATCATCTAATTAGAAAAGTGAATTAAGGGTCTTAAAGAACATGATCTTAGGACAAAGACTAAACATGTAATTGTCAAAAAAAATGAATAATATTAGGTATTATAATATCAGAATCATTAACTTCTTTTCTCCTCCACAGTTTTCAAGAATAAAACATATGTTCTCATTTTAAGTTCATGATAGTGAAACACCTCTTTATATTATCATCATTATCATCATCATACCAGCACTCATGAAAACTATAATCAAGGACTGAAGAAAAGAAGACGACAACTCATACCCATAAAGAAAATATCATTGTATCCAGTTTATTCCGTCCATAAAAACTATGACGAGAGACAAAAAAAGACGACAACTCATACTCATAATAAAAAAGAATGTGCGTCAACTCTTTATCATTATATGTCTATATATATAAACACATACACCAACTTACCTACATAATCCCACAAACACTACTCAAAACCCATAAATTTTTAACATATATTAATATTAATTCATATTTATTATTTTCTTAATAATTATGGATACCCTAAAGCCATTGGTAGAAGAAAAGCCAGTGGTAATATTCAGTAGAAGTAGCACAGATGCATTGAGTCATTCAATGAAGCAGCTTTTTAGTGGGTATGGTGCAAACCCAACTGTGTATGAGCTCAATGAATTACCAAATAGACAAGAAATTGAAAATGGTCTACAAATGATGGGCCAACAAAACCCTAATGAGCCTTCTATTTTTATTGGTGGGCACTTTATTGGTGGACCAAATGATGTTATTGGGTTACAAATTAGGGGTGAGTTAGGTCAAAAGTTGATTGATGCAAAAGCTATTTGGGTTTGGAACCGGTATGACCGATAACAATAATGTCAGAACCTTAATCATAGAAGATTAAAATCAGCTATATGAACTAATATATCAGATTTCTGTAATGGTAAGGTATATAAGTCATGCTAATTAGTGCCTTATTCTAGTGATGCACTTGCATTTTATCATAATTATACTTGTATTGTTAAGTGCTTGTAAAAATGTCATAAACCATGGCTTAACTTGAACATTTGATCTTACTATAAATTAAAATAAAGTATATGGTGCTAAATATTTCACGAAATAGAAATAATATGGGTCGAGTAGTAGAATTTTGAAATCCTGATTATCTTTCATTATGTTGGCTTTTGATAATGCTGCATGCATAAATGATGAGGAACGACACGCATTATTTGGAGTATTATGTTCATAGTTTTTTAGGTAAAAGACACTCCCAGTATCTCATACATGTTCATAGTATTTAAGATGACATGCAAACTTTTGATCTTAAATTAGCTTGCATGGTTGATTTGAACTACACCTAAATTTTTTTTTTCATCCCATATCATGTTATATACTCTATTACGGCTGCTCGCTCACACGAGAACTGTTTGATATAGAAGTGTAGATCAGTAGATGTAACACATGATCTCTTTATAAATGGTGATATACATTTTATTTGAAATAAGGGGTGAATGAGATTCAAACTCGTGACCTGAGATTCTGATATTATACATATAAAGAGACAAACTCAACAAAAAAATTAAGCTCTAATCTCAATATTTATGCTATATACTTTATCAATATCCGTCAAAACTAATGAATCATCTTAGATGATTCGTACAAATGATAGTTATGCTTATCCGATCAAGGCAGAATGCACTCTAATTAAGTATCACAAATGCTTAAATGAGACGATATTATGGTGAGATCATCTCTATTATGCTGATGGATTCACATTCAATTAGTGTGTCAATAATCACTTATAATTTTAGAGAAATAAAAAAATAATCACTTACAATTTTAGAGAAACAAACTAATTATATGAGATCATAAACTCGTCTCATGATGAGATGATCTCATAATACTAGATGAAATATAAGCTAACTAACTACTTTCTTCGTTTTGAAATATTGCTATATTGCGGTTATTGATATATATCATTCATCACTCCAACTTATTTTACATATTACGACTAATTAATGTGTAAGAAAAAGTATAGTGAATTGGAATCTTGTTTAAATCGTCTAATTGTATAATTTCATAATATTAATTTTTATAATTTTTAGACGTGTATAATATATAACTGATTAAAATAACACATTAAATTACATAAAAAGTTAAATATAGTAAGTATAATAAAGTTTTGTTAGACTATTGTTCCGCGCAAACTAATTAACTTAAATTTGATCTGAATCGTAAAATCATATGATTTCATAATCTCAATAGCTTCTGTCGAGTTGAATCAAGGTTATAATTATTCTTCGGTAAATTGACCAATACATTATCTAGAATCGTACAATTTTAACAATTTTATTAAATGGGCATTACATACAAAAAATTTAATGAATTGGGCTAGGTCATATAGTCCTCACAATAATTCTTGACCTAATTAATATTTTGATAAGAAATGTCTCATTTATGTTTCTTTATCACCTTTTTTTTTTACGTTTCTTCGTCGTTTTATGCAATTAATTCTTTTGCCATTTTCTTCTTCCCTATATTAATATCTACGTCATTTTTTCTCATAAACTTATTCTATTATTATTATTATTATTATTATTATTATTATTATTATTATTATTATTATTATTATATTTGAAAAATTGCTCAAGTTGACATTCCTAGATCCGTACTATTTTTGACATCAATATTTCATGTACTTTCTAGAATATGTTATGTACTCTTATCCAAATATTGTTTTTTGAAATTTCATGATATACCACTGAGTTTATTCATAATTCACCATATACCACATCAAATGTTGTAGATCACCATATACCATTGAGTTTTAGTCCGTTAGCACAGAATACCATTAATGACAAATTCCGTTACTCTGCCGTTAGTGATACTTATTAATTCACCATATACCATTACTTTTTTGTTTTTTTGCGTCAAATACCATCATTTTAAAATATAGTTATATTCAAAAGAAGTGTCATCCAAACGAAGTATTTAACAAAATATAATTATATACAAACCAAGTTTCACACAAAAGTTACATTAACCAAGGAATTTTTTGGTTATTTTTATTAATGGTATATGGTGATCTACAACATTTGATGTGATATATGGTGAATTATAAAGAAACTCAGTGGTATATCATGAAATTTCCCATTGTTTTTATTTGGAGCTGAATGTCGTCCGCTTGGCAATTCCATTCTATTTTTTCACTTATAAGTATAATCCTAAGTTTGTTTCTTGACATGATAAAGGCGTCAAACACTTGGATTTTAGCCAAGTGTTACTGTTGTTTTTATAAACCAAAGGTTTGTTGGTGGACCAATTAGGACTATTCAACGGGTTGGGGCTTAGGCCCATTTTCATCCCTTACCCGATCCATTTTAAAAGGGCTTAGTAAGAATTTGTGATTGAAAATAGGCTTTATACGTTAAATAAGGGTTTAATTTTATAAGGATAAAAAAAGACCGAAAATGGGTACTTTGGTTCAGTTTAAAAAAGGGAAAATTGTCCTGAATGATCCGATCTATTGCCCATCTGCTGTGAATCATCATCATCATACCCACTGTATCCCGTTCATAGACAAGCTTTGGTCAGGGTCTGGGGAGGGAGGATAGACGACAACTCATATCCATATATATAGGAGAGTACGGTCAAAGAGTCCCTCGGCTCGAAAGGGTCTTCAGAGAGAGAGGCACCTGCAACTATCTAAATCCTGCAACACACACTCACGTTAACCATGCATAGTAATCAACTAACTAAAGATATACAAATATTTGAAATTTGCTGTGAATGATTCCAACTATTGATTATTTCTAAATAATCCAACATTTGTATATTTTTTGCTGACAACACCTCTTGCCACATTTTAACCGACTATTGTAGGTACTTACTAGCCGTTACGCTCACTTCTTCGTCCTGCTCATGCTTCTTTTATTGGTCTACCCCAACTCCTCTTTGGTGGTAGGTAACTATAGTAGTCGGTTAAAATGTGAAAAGAGGTATTGTGAGCAAAAAATTCAAATGTCGGATTATTAAAAAATAAGCAATATTAGTAATTATTCACAACAAATTGGCAATATGACAGATTATTCAGGACAATTTTTCCTTTAAAATATAGGCCGAAAACAAAGTATGATCCATTTTTAAAAATGATCTTTACTAAAACATTTGTTGCTGAATAAGAAATTTGATCACTTCATAAAATTTATCTCTTCCAACATACAAACCTTAGTACCCAAATTTATCTCCTTAAAATTTCAATCACTCCACATATTTTATCACTTCATAAACGAACTACTTTCATAAACTAGCTACAATTAATAGAAATCAGTTAAAATTAAATTTAATCGGTAAAACTCAGTTATAATTTATAACTAAAATCAGTTACAAACGATAAATCGGTTTCAATTAGTAAATATCAGTTTCAATTATTAAAAATTATTTCTAATCAATATGAATCAATTTCAATCAGTAAATATCACATAAATTAAGAGCAATTTATCAAACAAAATTAGGAATACATGGCCAACACCTTGGCAGCTGTGCTTCACATAAGTTTTTAGTTTTGCTTTCAATATTTTGTAATGTACAAAACTCGGAGCAATTATCATTAGGAATTGTGCTAATTATATCTAATTATTATTGTATTTGGCTTAAGATCAATATGATTTGATTAGGGTTAAATGCAAAATAAAATCAAATAATGTTAATGTATTAATTAAGTATAATTTTAAAAAAGTATTGATATTAAGTCTTAAACCTGGGACAATATTGTCACGCTCTAATGTTTTAACCAACTAACCAATAAACTTATTAGCATATTTAGAGATATAAAAAGTTAAATGATGTTAGTTGACAATATTAAACAAAGTTGGATCTGCCCATTACTTATGCATATTTAGAGATAGGGAAAAGTGTCAAAAAGTACCTAATAAAATTTTTTTTTTCAAAAAAGTACCTAATAAAAAAAAAATTTCAAAAAAATACCTAACAAAAATTTTTCTTTTCAAAAGAGTACCAACTAACGGCTGGGGTTAAGTTTTCCATTATCTTTTTTTGTCCATCTTTAAAAAGTACCTAATAAAAAATTTCTTTTCAAAAAAGTACCTAATAAAAAATTTCTTTTCAAAAAAGTACCTAATAAAAATTTTCTTTTCAGAAAAGTACCAACAACACAACATATAATTATCCAATACAAACACAATATAATATATAACTCTAAAAACATTATCCATAAAAAGTTCACACATCATCCAATACAAATACAATAATAATAATAATAATAATAATAATAATAATTATTATTATTATTATAATAATAATAATAATGAAAAAGTGTCAAAAAGTACCTAATAAATTTTTTTACAATAAATGGTCAACTTAAAACTAACAGTTACTTGGTACTCTAGGTTTGTGTTGGATGATGTTCTTATGTTGTGTTTGTATTGGGTGATGTGTGAACTTGTTTATGGATGATGTTTTAAAAAAAATTTTTATTATATTTTTAAAAGGTTAACCCCGGCGGTTAGTTGATACTCTTTTGAAAAGAAAAATTTTTGTTAGGTATTCTTTTGAAAATATTTTTTTATTAGGTACTTTTTTGAAAAAAAAATTTTATTAGGTACTTTTTGACACTTTTCCCTTAGAGATATAAAATGTTAAATGATGTCAGTTGTCATCAAGCTGCCACATCAGAGTGTAGAATATAGGAAAAATTTATATTAATAATCCAAAATTTTTCTTATCCGATGTGAATAATTCCACCTTTAGATTATTTCTTATAATTCAACATTTTCCCGTATTTTGTTTTGAATAATTTAACCTTTATCTTGGTTTGCTGACAGCATACCTATTATTACCTATTATTAGTAATATGCTATGTTGTTGATATATGTATGACAAATTAAATGTAGATTGTTAGACAATAATTCAAAATGTGTGATTATTTACAACGAATGAGAAAAATATTAAACTATTAATGTTAATTTTTCCTAAACACTATACATAGGGGAGAAGCCAAAATTTTGATTTAGGGGGGGCAAATTGTCTATATACTAGAATTTTTTTTATTATATAAAAACTAGAGGTGTTAGAAACAAATACGATGGCTCAAAATTTACACGACATTGTAACCGAATCCGATTTGATTCGACTTTAAAATTTACAATTATGTAAAAACAATATGGACACGAAATCTGATTTCAAGCCCACTCGAAACACCTAAATCAAAATCAACAATGACCCGAACGAACACCATTAGACACTAGTTAAGCTATGAAAATATTAAAATCATATATACTGAAATGAACTTGAATCATTGCAAAAATTATATATAACAATAAATAGAGTTGAAGCTTCCATATAATTATTGTTTTTGAAAAAACTAAGTGTTTTTGACTCTATATTTGCCTATTAATTCTCCAAAAAAGACACTATTAAAATTAAGATAGGAAAATATAAACGAACATTAAAAATTATGAATGTTATATTATAAAAGATAAATAGTAATAACATTATAGTATAAATCTATCACTCTATAAAAAATTAATTGTTTAAATAAGGATTTGATCTCTTAACCTTAGATTACAAATGTTTTACTTCAACCATTGAATTATATTAATTTTTGTTATAATTTTACTCTCTTTAAACTATATATCATATTAGTAAGGGGAGCCAAAGCCAAAACTACAAAGGCTCGCATTTTTGGCAAGGGGGTCGGGCCTCCGTCGGCCCCCCATGTGGCTTCGCCCATGACTATGCATAAGTACTAGACATCTTCCATAGACGTAGTTTCCTTTGGAGGGAAAAAAGTTTAATTTAGTCTGGACAAACACTATCATATATAGTTTGAAATGTCATCTCCAATTTCGTGTATACATACGGACATATGATTTAACAAGTCGATTATTTGAGTTTATTATATATAGTTTGAAATCAAAAATCTATAAATCTTTAACTTAGTCTGGACAAACACTAATCAAGCATGTGGCAAAATTTCAAATTTGTTCCCATCTAGGACCAAATTCAATCAATTACTATGTTTATGCTTAGTGGAACTGTTGATCTCAAGAGAGATTTATGCTGGGACGAAGTTTGTTCCTACTATCTAGCCTTTTTTGCAATAAAAATATTTTTCTCAAATCCTTATCTTTAATTACTTATAAAATATTGGTGGATTTGACTCGAATTCTAATTTAAATATTTTTCTTATCCAAATACTAAATGCGTGTTAAGTCCACATTTTCAAATAAAATCAACATTTTCAAACATAACATTAAGAGAAAACTATGCAAAAGTGCATTATAGCTTTAGGAAGTTGAAAACATGAGATTACATGAGAATTGAAATGAAAGGAAAAAGGGTATAAAGAAAAAAAATAAAATCTTAAGTAGCAAAGAAGAATAGAATCTCATTGTACAATCAAATCAAGGTAACAACCAATGGCATATTCCCTTCCCTACTAGGATACTACAAATGTAGGAAGGCCCAAGTTTGTTGTCTCTAACACTTATTTGGCCCTTACCTTCACCAAAAGCTCATTGCCTTCTTATCATAGGTGAATCCCGAATAAAATTAAATAATATCGAAATATTCCAAAAATGTGCTTGATATGGTTTGAACTCAGGTAACAAATCTGTAACCAACTTAACCAATATATTATTAATTTTAGGTGTATTACTTTATACATAAGTAGAATGCTATCAGTTGACATCATTGAATGGCCTTAAATCTGCCTCTACTTGTTGATTATGTAGTTGGTAATTTATGGTCAAATGTTTTCTGATTTCTCATGGTAGGTTTAGAAAAATGAATGGTTAATGAGAATCAAATTAGAACATTTTTTGGAGAAAGTGATACTTAATTCAATGGAAACAAAACCTAATCTTTAAGTTAAGGAAAATTCCACATGGTAACATCTAACTTTCATGAATTGACAGTGGTGGCACTTTTGTAAGATTTTTCCACATGGTAGCATCCCAGTTTATGGACTATCTATGTCGTAGCATTTTTCGTTAAATTCTTGAAAAATCTCTGTTTAATTTACTCCATCCGAACCAATTAAGTAGTCCCATTTGCTTTTTCACACGATTCATCAATCTCGTTTAATTTGTATTTTATTCTTAATCCATAAGTTAAAACATAGTCATGTGAGATCTTGTTTGATTCGTCTCAATGTAAGGATTATTTTTATCAACTTTTTATAATTTTTATTTAAGCATAATTAGAGATATTATGAGTCAAAATGTTACATGGTAGCATCCAGTTTTTGCTCTCAAATGTTTAATAATTAAGTAGAAATGAATTAGTGTTTGGAATGCACCTTTTGAACTTATGAAATGCACATTTTGAGCTTATAAAATGCGTCTTTTGAATTATTTATTAGTATTTATAATGCACATTTTGAACTTTATTATGCCAATAATTTGAATGAAAATAAAATTGTTACAACATTTAAGGGCGTTGATAATTATACATTTGAGAACAAAAAATAGATGCTACGTACCATGAGGAAAAATCTTACAAAAGATGAATTAAACGGACATTAACAAGAATTTAACGGAAAAGGCAACAACAGTTAGATAGTGCATAAACTAGATGCTACCATGTGAAAAAAATCTTACAAAAGTACTATCACTGGCGTTTCATGAAAACTAGATTCTACCATGTTGAGTTTCTAAGTTAAAGGCATCTCTTTAATTTTTATGACACATGTTTAATTGTCATGGACATAGTAAAATCAATTTCTTTTCTCATGGAACAATTTCCTTAAAATAAAATGAAAAACTATAATGCATGTTTGTTAGAGAGACACAAATTTTCTTGTCGACCTTTTGTATTTGGTTTATAAAACTAAAACCTTTTCTCTCATAATTTAATTTACACAAAATTCATATGAGAGACGGTTTCTTCGAAAAACCATCTCTAATTGAGTCGACTCATAAACGAAGTATAAAATAAGATCATAATCATTAATCTCTAATAAACTGAGCCTCCATATATATTATAATATAGATCATGATCAAATCTATAAATTTTATTCCTATAGATTCCAATTATAATTGACAAAGAAATTAAAGTTAATCCAAGAATAATCCAAATTAGGTCGGTAAGTATTAAAAGAAGGCTACTCTTTTTAGGCTTATAATTATAATTAAATAATTCAATCTCCATCTATTAAAAGAATAATTCTTTAATTTCCATCTATTAAAAGAATAATTCTTAAATTTCCATTTATTAAAAGAATAATCCAAATTATAGTTTAAAGAATCATTCTCTATAATATTTATAACAGTTCTTACTTCTTAGTGATCTAAGACGAGATTAAGTATATTCCAAAATTATAATTTTTTAAATTTTTAGTGGTCTAAGACGAGATAATTAATTAATTATATTCCAAAATTATAGTGAAAATTAATTTTTTAAAGCTCTACAAAATTGTTAAAATTACTGGCATTATTTATAATATGAAATGAGTAAGTTTTGCTATTTGTTAAAGTATGTATTTATTACACATATGTAAGTTACGCATCAGAGAAAGAGAATAGTGTGTCACTTTATAAACTTAATTGAGAATAACTTTAATTCTAATAATATCAATTGGTTTTAATAGCGAACTTTTTCTGAACATATAAGTAGGTTATATTTTTTCTCTTGTTTCGTTTTCAGGCCCATTTTTAAAAATTTAATAGTTTCATCAAGGTATTAGATCAATGGTATACAAAGAGTTTGTTTTTTTATATATAAAAAGGACGATCTTGCTAACAAACATTGCAGATGAACGCCTTTGGGGCGTTTATTAATAAGGATACATTACCTAATATATCATAAAATTCAAATTATAATATCACACAAATCACCTTTCAAAGTTTATTATATTATATCTATGGAAATAGGGGTTCTCATTTGAAGTTTTGTGAAATTAAGCCAAAATTGTAGATTTATATTACTAATCAATTAAAATTTCAATAAATTTCAAATCAAAAATTAAACCCTAAATTTGAAAATGCTACTAATAAAAAAAGTAAAATTAATTAATAAATGTTAATGGACAATTGTAGAATCATGAATAAAAAACAATGTTTAACATTGAAACAAATTCATAATTAACAAGTAAACAAAAATAGTTTTATTTTAGAAAGCAAGAAGAAAAATAAAAGGACATGGGAGGAGCAGATTATATATGACCTGCACGAACTTCATCTCTCTAAGGACCTGACCAGGAATAGGGCCAATAGGGAAAATTTGCCTTTCGCGTTGTGTATGTCACTTACTTTGCTGTTGGTTAATTGATTTCTATGTTTGGCTAACATGGGTGTAAGATGTTAGATGCATGATTTCGGTTTTCTTGCAGGTTCCTTTCTTGAAGGCCCTTCTTGAGCCGGGGGACTCTCTCGACCGCCCTCTCCTTATGGGTATGAGACGTCGTCTATCTTCCCTCTCCAGACCCTGTACATAGTTTTATCTATGTTCGGGATACACTGGGTATGATGATGATAAAGAAAAATAAAAGTAGATACGTACATAACATTTATGGGCAAAAGAAGTGATGTTGCCGCGAGGAGGGAATGTATTTTTATGTATAGACTAAAAATGTACGTCCACATTAAGTTGCAATTTGGGAAGTATTCGAATTTTTAAAAAATGTGTTTAATGAGTTCGAATTTAGACAATTGATGTCACGTAACAAAGTTTCTATTAACATAACCAGCATACATATTATTAATATATAGATTATGATTTTATATCTAAATTAAATTTGGCCAGTTTACACCGAACATTATTTGTTAGCTGGATTTGCAATACTGTTTTTGTTTTAAACCAATTAACAAAATGCTTATTTCAAAAAAAAAAAAATAATAATAATAAGCTCACTCTAACTGTACGTACTTTTTCATTTTGCTTAGGGTTGACAAAAGTTGACCTGACTTGCTAATCCAACCTGAGCGTAACCCGAAATAAGTGGGTTTGGGTTGAGACTTTTGACCCAATTAATTAAATGGGTCGACCCGACCTGATATGTTTATTAAATGGGTTAGGTTCAGGTCAAATTTTTAAACCTGAAAAAAACCTGTATAACCCATTTAATTTCGAGTTAAATCAATAAGTATAAGCTAAACTTAGTTCATTTAATATTTTCTTATATATTTTTCATAGTAAATACAAAATAAACAACTAAAAAACATAAAACTAAAATTAAAGCCTAAAAAATTAAATTTAAACAATGTTAAAAACCTTAAAACGAAAATAAAAAAATTATAAACGAGTTAAGTGGGTCAAAATCAGGTCAACCTGATTTGTTCCAGGTCGAGTCAAGGTTGTGATTTTCGACCCAATTAACTAAATGGGTTGGATCTGGGTTAAGGGTTTTCTGACCTGTTTATATATGACCTGAATCCGAACCCGACCCAACCTGATCTGTTTGACAGGTCTAATTTTGCTACATTTAATTTATTTACATATAAATATAAAAAAGATAAAATAGTAAGCATAATCATGAATCATGATGACATAAGTGAGCATATAATCAACCATACTAATCACTAGTGTCAACATCAAAGAACATAAAGGATTTATTTAGGATAATTCTCTATAATACTTAGCTTTTTCATTGTGATGACACATACTTTTGTTTAAAGGGTACATACGTAAGACTTTATACATGCATCTCTAGCACTATAAATGCATGGGTTATATCCACCCAAAACTTTCAAGACAAAAACTATTAGCCTTACAAAAACAACATAAATTCATCTTAAACCTTTTCTTAAATCACAGTAGAATAAAAATAGACAATAATTTTATCTTTTCACAACTTTCTGGCTTAAACACGAGCAGTTACACTTTAAAGACAGGTTTGTGCAGTCGGACATTTTACATACGTCCAGCCAAAATAAAAATATTTTTGTTGTTGAAGTGGGTTTGAATATGGATAGAGTATACCATTTAGTAGAAGAAAAGGCAGTGGTGATATTTAGTAGGAGTACATGTTGTATGTCTCATTCAATGAAACAACTTATAAGTAGCTATGGAGCAAATCCAACGGTGTATGAGCTTGATCAAACTCCAAATGGAGATGAGATTGATATGGCATTACAACAAATACTAGGGCAATCTCCCTCTATTCCTGCCCTCTTTATAGGCCAAAGATACATTGGTGGTGCTAAAGAGCTTATTACCCTACAAGTTCAAGGAAAATTGGTGCCCTTGCTAAGGGAAGCTAAGGCCATTTGGGTTTGAATTTTGGGGTATACTTAAAAAAACGTCGTTCTATAGGTTTTCAGAAACAACGAACTGATGTTATCTGTGTTGTAAAGAGGTAAAATACGCATTTTGGACTTTATCAAGGGATATTTTATGATTTTGACTGATATTTAGGCTTTATGAATTGATAATTGCATTATTCTCGTTGCTGCATTAGCGTTCCGCTACCGCGATCGCGACTGTTACTACATTTCTAGAGTATGAGTATACTCTATACATCATCAAATGATCATGATTCCTACTATAAAAAAAATTATCGAGTAAAGCTATACAGAATCTCATATTAAAAAATAATTCTCTATAGATGATCAAAATGGAATCTTTATTACGAGACACGGATCAATGAGATCAACTTTAACCGCTATTTCAATTCCTATATTTGTTTTTTTTTTTTATTTCTCTTTACTTTGTTTTTTAAAAGAGTGTCTTGTCTTTTATTGTATTTAATATTAAATGTTTAATTCAATCCTCATATCAAGGATTGGAAACTTTTTTGTAGATGACCGGCCATATTTTAATAAACTTCTATTTAAGAGGAGATTTAATAATGATAATAATAATAATAATAATATTTCATGTAATCATTCTCATTTGGTATTCAAAGCTGACTCAGCCTTACAAGTCAGCAGCAAAGTCAGCATATGCCATATAGGCAAGGGGCAGTGGCAGGCTGGCAGCTAAATTACAGAGGAAGTATGTGAAGCTGACAAATATGCTTTACCTTCTTTAAAGTCCGTCTCGCTCTAGGCTCCTGAACGAAAGATAAAAATATTCTTAAAAATTTAAGCCCTAATAAATACTCTTTTCTATTCAAAATTATTGTCCACTTTTCTTATTTAATCATCACTCTAATTGTTCACTTTCTATTTTTGGCAAAGATTTTTTACCTAAATACCCCCAACTTATATTATTTAAAATACCTCACCTACCACCTTTTCAATTATTATAATCACTTAAATACCCCAATATCACCTTTACAATTATTATAATCACTTAAAATACTTCAACTACCATTTTCTTAAAATACGTGTCCAACCCAAAGTGGACAATAATTTTGAATAGGAGGGAGTAATATTCTTAAGACATAGTATTAAATAATTAATAGGATTGATGTATGATTGATGGTGATAGTGGAGTAGTAATAAAGTGAAGATAAAATAAGTAGATTATTTTTGCCAAAAATGGTAATGTTGCAAGTAATATGAAACTTCCAAAAACGGTAAGTGTTGCAAGTAAAATGGAACGGAGGTAGTATGCTATTAATTATATTAATATACAATATCATTAGGCTATTTTTGATTTTAAATTTTCAAAAATTTTAATTTTAAAGGTTAAGTTTTAGGCGATTGTTTTTTTAAATATTCGACATCTTATTAAACCTTTAAAAATTTAACGTTTGCATGATCACTTACTTGTTAAATAGGTTACCTCTTAAAAACAAAGGCAAGTGTACTATTCTGATTTGCTTATATTTTTATTAAGAAACCTATAAAAAAAATAGAAAAAAAAAGAAACATAGATACAGATCAAAAAACTAAAAAATTAATTAAGAAATAAAATATGGAAAAACAATAAAACTAAAACATAAAAACTTTTTAAAAAAGAAAAAAAACAAAGAAAGGAAAAAAAACAAAACATATTTACAACGGATCATTAAATTGAATGGATAAGATAAAAAGTAAAGGAGGATGTAAAAAAAAATGTGTGGATGAGAATTAGAGTTGTTCAAGTGACCCGATCCGAAAATTCGACCTGAAACCGAAAGTAAATCGACTCGATAATGTGTTCCTTTTTAAGGTTTATCGAACCGACAATACCCGAACCGATTGACAACCGAAAATGGGAAAGCTGAACCCGAACTGTAACCGATTTTTGTAATCGACACATAACCGTTAACCGAGATTACCCGAGTCATATCCGACCCGAATCATGCACGAAACCGAACTCGATCCAACTAAACCCGAATAAATTTTAGATCGAATTGCTTTAAACCTGAACCAATTTTTAACATAGAAGTATGATAGACTCATATTCAATCATCTTATTATTTAATCTATAAAGTGATAGATATTTTAATAAATTAAATTTTATAGATACATGGTTTCATATATTTAGAGTTAATAATCAATGATCAATGTATATAATCGTATTAGATGAAAATTGATATCATCATCATCATCATCATACCCAGTGTACCCCGCTCAAAGAAAACTATGATCAGGGTCTGGGGAGGGAGGAACGATGGCATGCTCATACCCATAAGGAGCTCGAGAACGGTCTTCTAGCAAGAGGAACCTGCAGTTGGCAAATAGAATAGAAGCACACACACAAAAACAAAGATAAGATCAAAGAAACAGGTAAAAAGCGATAAAAAGGCAAAGGATAAAGACGAACGAGGGGGTAAAGGGACAGGTTTACTAATCTAGGACTTGGATAAGGCGCCGCCAACTGGCCTTATCCCTGGTCAGGTCCTTGGAGTGGTGAAGTTCATGCATATCACTTTTGATTTGTTCCTCCCACGTTCTCTTAGGTCGTCCTCGACTTCTCTTACCCTCCACTATGATGCATTTGATCATTCTTACTGGGGCGTCATGTGTCTTTCTCTGCACATGCCCAAACCATCTCAACCTGTTCTCCCGCATCTTTGCGGAGATAGGTGCAACCCTTAACGTCTCCCTGAACTCCTGGTTTCTTATCCTATCCAACATAGTCTTACCACACATCCACCTCAACATACGCATCTCCGTTACTTTCATCCTCTGTTCGAAAACCTTCTTTACGGGCCAACATTCTGTCCTGTATAACATCGCCGGCCTAATCACAACACGGTAAAATTTACCTTTAATCGCCTCGGAAACTTTTTATCACAAAGCACCCCGGTTGCTGCTCGCCACTTAAGCCAGCCCGCTTGTATACGATTAGTAACGTCTCCATCAATCTCCCCGTCGCTCTGAATCACAGAACCCAAATATTTGAACTTGGACGTACACGCAACAACTTCACCTCCTATGGTTACCTCTGGCTCCCCTAGCAATTCTATCCCACTGAAATTGCATCGCAGGTATTCTGTCTTTGTACGACTTATGCGCAGCCCCTTTCTCTCCAAGGCTTCTCTGATGTAGTCCCACATTAATTGGGAAAGGCTCAGTCATACCCGCCGGTGTATGTATGTTAGTCGCCACTCTGTCATACATGTCCTGTATTACCTCGATGTATCTTCGTGAAATACCTCTATTCTTGAGGCTATCCCAAACCAGGCTTCATGGTATGCTGTCGTACGCTTTCTCCAGATCAATGAATACCAGATGCAAATCCTTCTTTCGCTCCCTATACTTTTCCATCAATCTCCGCAAAATATGGATTGCCTCGGTGGTTGATCTTCCCGGCATGAATCCAAATTTGTTCTCCCTAATTACCGTCGCTCGTCTAATTCTTTTCTCGATCACTCTTTCCCATAGTTTCATTCATAGTGTGGCTTAGAAGTTTGATCCCTCTATAGTTCTCGTAACCTTGTGCGTCACCCTTGTTTTTAAATATTGGGATAAGTGTGCTACTCCATGCTTCGGGCATCTTCCTGGTCCTCAGGATGACATTAAAGAAGTTAGTAAGCCACTGAATACCCTTCTCTCCTAAACTCATCCACACTTCAATCGGAATGTTATCCAGTCCGACTGCCTTGGATCTCCCCATTTTTTTGAGAGCTTCTCCTACTTCCGTCGTGGTAATATCGATAATCGACCCATGCTCCTGTGCTTTTTGGAGGTATGACGTTTGTTGAATTTTCTCCTCTCGACCCCTAGTCTCATTGAGTAGTTGGGAGAAATATTGATGCCATCTCAGCTTGATATCCTCTTGTCTAAGCAGTACTCGTCCACCTTCATCTTTAATGAACTTCACTGTCCCCAGGTCCTTCTTTTGCCTAGATCTTGCTTTTGCCAACTTATAAATATACTTCTCCTCCTCTTTGGTCTCAAGCTTTTGATACAAGGCTTCAGACGCTTGATCTTTTGCCTCCGCTACTGCTTTCTTAGCCGCCCGTTTTGCTTCTTTATACCTCTCCTTCTTATGTGTCCTATCCTCCTCCTCCGTGCAAGCCATGAGCTCCTTGAAACTCTTATTTTTCTCTTTTATTTTCTTGTGCACTTCTTCGTTCCACCACCACGACTCTTTATACACCTTTGGTTTCCCCGTCGACACCCCTAATGTCTCTGTAGGGTAGCCCACCGTCTTGATCTTATTTGACACGGTAGCGACCATATCCCCCTTAAGTCGTCCCCACATGATCGTTTGCCTAACCTTTTTCTTCTTCTCGGCAATCTTTCTCCTCATACGAAACACTAGCACAACCTATGTTGAGTGGGCATCTCTGTACCTAGCACAACCTTACAATCCAGACACGAGCTCCGATCGACCTTTCGTACCAAACAGTAATCAATTTGGGTGGCATGCCCACCACTCTTGTACGTAATCAAGTAACAAAATAATAATGATCACTAGTTGATTTACATTTTAACTATTTTGCTTTAAGTAAAGGGAATCTTGTCATCAATTAAAAAATGATTAACAACTTAATTTGATATTGACTCAATCGATAGTAATAGTAGTACGTAGCCGATAGTAATTAAAACCCAAACCCGATTTGTACTCAACAAAATCGAACCAATTATTAACCGATGACAATCTAACACCGATTAACACTCGACACGAACTTCAACAGACACCGAACTGATGCTAACCCGATAGCTCGAATAACCAATCTACAACCGAACCGCGACTAACCGACCCGACTCGAGTGTGACCCGTCGTAACACGCAACCGAAAAATAGCCGATCCGGAGTACAACCGAACCGAATGACACCTGTCCGAAACCGACACGATCACCCGAATGAGAATCAAAGAATATAATAGGATCCTTACTCAAAATAAAAATGTAACAAAGTTAAATATACAAACTAAAATGTATAGTATAAGCTTTTTGAAAAAAAAATATAGCTACTGATAGTAGATTTATTCTATATATAGAGGTATTCAAAACAAATTTAATGATCCGACATAGCGACACTCGATTGAACTTGTAATTGAACCTGACTTTAACCTGCCTTTAAAATTGATATTATATAAAACCGTATAAAATCTAAGTTGAGCATAAATTTTATTTTTAAACCGATCCTAAACATTTAACTCGAAATTAACTTGACCCAAATCAACAACTATAGTTGAAGGCCATTAAAAAGAGGCGAAAGACATGAAGCACACATAAGAAAAAAGAATAGAAAATCTGACCTATGTGAAGAAGCCACGTCAAGCAGGATTATTTATCCTACGTGGCTACGTACAAAAAGGTTGTCCTGCTGATCAGAATCTGATGTCAAAAGTTAATAAGATTATGAAGCAAAATCGATAACAAAGATAAATAGCTTTCAAATAGCAAAGTAAAATATACCCCTTTTGTTTGTACTTCTCATTTAATTTTTTCGGTTTTCAAAGTAAATTTTGAATTTTATTATTTTTTAACACGCATTAGCAAAAATTATAAAAAATAAATAATAAAAAATTAAGTATACATTTAGATGAACATTTCATGAAAAAAAAAATTTCCACCCAGGCCCTGCCTTGTGCGGGATACAGGGAGTGACCTTTACCTTTACCCTTATACATTAAGACGAATCTAATGAGATCTTACATGTATATATATTTTTTACCATCTATATATGTCTTACAAGTCTTAATTAAATTTCTCTTTCTTCAAATTAGAATATTTTAAACAGAAAGAATATTAGGAAACGGAGGGAGTAGCTTATGATATCATATTCATTCATTAACTTTTATTATCACTATCAGTTCCTTTAATTTGTAACATTTTCATTTTTATAACATTTTTATTTTGTGATTATTTTTGTTTCTTTTTTCGAGTTCTTATTTACGCATTATTTTTAATTTTTCTAATTTTTTATTTTATTTGCATAATTTAATGTATCTACGGGACGGAGTCATGGACTGAGTATTATTTGAGTAAACCATGCCACAATAAGTATACGAAGTATAATATATTTAGCATAAAATAATATTTTTGATTTTTGTTTTTACTTTATTATAATTTTTTTATGAAAATATCTTCATTAATTTTTTTATTTATTTATATAAATTCTCTTTTAATATCACCAACACAATTTAAATAATTGTTTAATTTTATAGTGGAGCATCTAAATTCTAAAGTAAAATATTAACCAATGAGGTTTCTAGAAAAGTAGAAAGATCACAAACTTTGCAACTTGGGAATTATGTACAATGTGATGCCATGAATCGTTTTGGTTTACATTAGATAAGATGACTAATACTATGATAATGTCAATCCCTTCCCCATACTTTCCTAGTTTGATCTAGATGAAAAGGGGCAAACTAAACCCAATTTAGGATATAATTATAGGATCAACGCCTCTCTTGACTGTCTTTATAAGAGACGACTCTCCAGGTTCAACAATTTAAAAAAAAAAAAAAAGAAAAATCTAAAAATGGACGCGTGCGTTTGACCCTATTTGGAATTGGTGTTATAACCTATTAAAGTTGGTGTTATAACCTATTAAAATTGATATTTGGAATTAGTGTTGTTATATATTAAAGTTGGTATTATAACCTATGGAGACACCAACTTCAATGGGTTTAATACCAACTCTAATAGGTTATAATACCAACTTCAATAGGTTATAACAACAACTTCAAATAGGATTATACAGCGCGCGTTTTTCGGATAGTTATTTTTTTATTAATAATGGATCAGCTTATTTGAGACGCGTCTTTTATAAAGATAGTCTCAAGTGAGAACTAGGATTAGTCGAATAGTCATCTTCCTATATGTAGCGAATTAACTTGTTTACAATCTTTATTCTATGTTCTACCTTATAAAATTTAATATTAATAGGATTTTTAAAAAACTTATCCATGTTATAGAATAGGCAACTCCAGACCTAATTTCTCTTTTGAACAATTAGGGGTGGTAAAAGACTTATTCATCGTGCCATATCGCCTAGGGCCCAAGAAAACATATCTTTTATAGTAACAAACTCTTTATATTTCATTGGTTAATTAAACGTAAATTAGTTGTGTGCCTTCTTGTTATATTGTAATTGGTTAGAGGTTCAAAATATACCAACGTTAATTTTTACGAAACTTTTAGTCCTTATTTTATCATTAATATAATGGTTGAGGAAGATCTTGAATTTACTAAATAACAAAAACCAAATAGGACCCTTATTGTTTTTGATTCGCCCTTATGGAAAATAATCACAATATGTCCTTCCTCGGTGATCAAGTATTGTGATAAGTGAATAATAGCACTTGATATAACATAAAATTCAAAGATTTGCAGTATTATGTGATTCTATGTGAGCGTTTTTGACTGAAAATGCTACAATCTCAATACAATCGAAAAAATATGCGTTAAATATATTTTTAATATGATACTCTTTTAGTTTAAAATATGCGCTTTAGCATAATTTTGAATATTTAGATTTTGTTAAAGTTAAGAAGGAAAGGCAAAACTAAATGCAACAATGTCAAACATTATTAAATTAAGAGATAAGGCAACTTTAATAAAGACATAATCAACAAACAAAAGTGCAAAGCAATAAATAAGTAACAATATTCATTTTCAAAGTATTTTAAGCTTGGGCCCACTAACAGATAAAATGAGCATCTAATAATTGTATTTCAACTGTTAATTCGGTTCATCGGGTTGATTTCGGGTCAGGTGTTTTGGGTCGATTTAAGTCGGGTCAAATCGGGTTCGGTTATATAGTCGAGTGTCTATCGGGTCATCGGGTCTGTTTTGAATACCTCTAATTTCAACAAACAAAAATGACAAAATTGTTTTCCAATTCACAAATTCTTGTCAGAGACGATTTTTAGAGATATCATCTTTAATTGGACCGTTTAATTATATATTTTTCTAAAATATTAATGTAATTAATCATTAAGAATGATGTACGTAGGCATTTATGATATTGAAAGAAGTACGCATTAAGAATACGATAAGTAAGGATTAAGGATAATCTAAGTAGACATTAAGAATACGGTAAGTATATATTTATATTTAATAGGCTGGACTTGTGATACATCTTTCAAATAGACAGTCTCTCAAAACACTAAGTGTTCCAAATTTTATTAAAGTTCAACAATTAAGATTATGTATGCTCAACCGACCTAAACACTTATATCTTTCAACTTTATAACTAATTTGCTTTGACCCGATATCAAATAGATTTTTAATTAAGTAAAAATTTATGTGTACACAAAACTTAATTTTGTAGCAACTTAAAATGTTTAACCCAAATTAATCTGATAATCAGAATAAACACCTACATACAATAATGTTGTTAATGTAAAAATGAATATAGTGAATCGAATTAGTTGTGTTAAATAAAAATTAAAATAGAGGAACCCATATCACTTGTCCCTAGCTTATCATATAGTGTGAAACAAATTTGACCTTTGGTTATACATTGAGCTTATCATTGTTGGTTTTGTGTTTCACATTTTCTTATTTTGGAGGTCTATCACGACTTTGTTGTAAAGATTATTTTTAATTTTTATGTAATTAAAGTATAATCCATTTAACTGAAAATTATTTATATTGACATTAAAATATATTTCACAATTTTAGCATTCATTTTGGGTACGAAGAAATATCTACATTTTATTTGAAGCTATTATTACAAATAAAGAATATTTAATGATCATCAAACAATTATGTAGGAGTATAACCTAAGAAATTCAAGTATTCATAGGTTAGAATTATTAGTGTAAATATACTTTTAATAAGCGAATGAGATATCCTTTAAATCAGCCTATAATATAATCGGTTTTTATGTACTTTTATGATGTAAGTAGTATCATGTAGACTTAAAAACCTTTAAGATTTAGCCGATATAATACAATGTGGACTATAAGTTGATTGGGTCGTGCCGTCACGTTCATTTTCGGGCCCTGGAGTAAAAGGTAAAAAAGGCCCCTAAAAACTTAAGGTGTAACGAATAATATAACACACCTTTATTTTTTATTGTTTGTATTTACGTTACTTCAAAAAAAAACACTAAGAAATCATATTACTTAAGAAAACATATACTTAAGAAAACATGTAAGTTATTTCCAAATTTAATTCAAATTAATATCACTTGTATACATTAAAAATAAGGTTTTTTTGGCCTTAAATTTTGTAGGGTCATGGGCGGTAGCCCGCTTTGCCCTTGCTAATCAACGCCAGGGTCGACCCGGCCCGACACCTCTAATGAGAACCGATATCATGTGCACACTGCATGTCTGCACACCTGTGTTCACAACTGGTAATTGTATATGAAACACAGCTAGTATAACTACAAATTGAATGATAAATTCCAATCAAGAGGAAAGTTTATAGAACTAAACATAATTCACCAGTAGTCTCCACAAGAACAGATCCCATCTCTAAAATGATGGAACCTCCTGACATCTCGGAGAATAATTTCTCTGTTTTCGATCTTCGATATAAACTTGGTAGCCGTATGGCAATCATTGCAAACTCGTAGGTTCTTCGCAACACGAATTGTACGTCCAGGAGGTGTATTTAGAATCCCGAAAGCTATAGCCAATTTCTCGCTATGCCCACACAATAACGTCTCCTTTTCCCCTTCATCTATATTGTGTAGAACACACGATGTATCAGGAACATAGCCTTCTTTTTTCATCCGTTCTGATAAATCCTCGATGAAACCATAGAGTCGCGCACTTTGTGGGTGCAACGAATCACCCGCGAGGAATTTATGAACCTTATCGCCAAGCTCGATCCAACTGCATCCCGGTTCTTTTCTTACTCCCATTTGCTTCATATTCTTCCTCACATCCAACGCCTTTTCCCAAAACCCAGCTGACGAATAAATATTAGACAGTAGAACATAGTGGCTATCAATATGTGGTTCTAAATCGATGAGATTATTCGCTGCGATTTCCCCTAACTCGACATTCTTATGCACCCGACAAGCACCCAACAAACTGCTCCAAGCACCCGTCTTGTCATAATTGACAGGCATGCTATTGATCAGTTCATAGGCAGCTTGCAGTTTCCCTGCTCGGCCAAGCAAGTCTACTAAGCAAGCATAATGATCAGAATTCGGATCAATCCCATATTCGTCTTTCATACTATCAAAAAGATTTAGGCCTTCATTGACCAAACCCGAGTGGCTACAGGCTGCAAATACAGCAATAAATGTTACATCGTTGGGTTTCACCTCACTCGATTGAGAAAACTCGGCTGACATTTTTTCAAAAAGACTAAGCGCTTTGTCGCCTTCCCCGTGCATACCATAAGCCATGATAAGCACATTCCATGTTATAACATTCTTCTTTGGCATATGATCGAATACTTTTTGGGATAACGACAAACACCCACATTTCGCATACATGTCTACTAGTGCACTTCCGACAGCAACATCTGATGCCATATTATTTTTCAAGGCATAAGAGTGTATCTCCTTCCCTTTAGCCAGTGCTGATAAGGAAGCACAACCAGGAAGAATCGCCATTAGAGTAATAGAATTTGCTCTATGACGGTTTCTTCTATAGTTTTCATTTTCATGTTCATCATCGCCGTTTTCAAGTCGTTGCATCTCATGAAGCAGTAGAAGAGCTTCACTGTGCAGTCCACAAACAACAGAGCCAGTTATCATTGTGTTCCACGAGACAATATCCTTGTGCTCCATGCTATCAAATATAACTTTCGAAATTTCAACCTTCCCTATCCTAGAGTACATATCCATTAGTGCATTTCGTACATACATATCGTGACCAAAACCCAATTTGATCACAAAACCATGAATACCTTCTCGGTCTAAGAAGGATCGACTATGAATACAAGACGGTAAAACACTTGCCATAGTGGTGGGATTTGGGATTAGCCCTGAAACTTCTAGCATTTCAATGAAAAGTCTCAATGCATCCTCAAAACATCCGTTTAGCGCATAACCAGCTAGCATAGCATTCCAAATAGCAATGTTCCTCAAATGGATGTAATCAAAAACTCGACAACCACTTACAACTTTCTTGCAATTGCAATACATGTCAATCAAAGCACTAGACACAAACGAATTTTCACTCAAATTTTTATTTCTAATCACATAAGCATGAATTTCTTTACCTAAGTCCAACATCTCCAAATGAGAGCATGCAGGTAAAACACTAGCAACTGTCACTCCATCCGGGTTAATTCCATCACGAACCATATATGTCAAAAACTCTAATGCTTCAACAAACGAGTCATTCTGCGATGATGAACTTATAATCGTATTCCAAGTGACTAAATCGCGGTCCTCAAATGTGTAAAGAAGGGATTTTGCATAATCAAGCTGCCCCAATTTTGCATACATAGCCATTAATGCATTGATATTATAAGTTGTCACATCTCCTTTCCTTAAAGCATAAGCATGAATTTGTTTACCAAGCTTCAACCCATTAACAACCCCCAAATTCCCACAAACCTTAACTAAACTCACCAATGAAAACGAGCTAGCTTCAACGTTTTCGGCTTGCATACACGAAAACGCTTCAAGAGCATCCTCCCATTCCTCATGCCTACACAATGCTGAAATAAAAGAGTTCCAAGAAACTTGATCTCTCTGACACATTTCATCGAACACCTTATATACATCCCTGATATCTCCACATTTCCCATACATATTCACAAGTGTATTATCCACAGTAGTTGATTTTGACCCATACCCAAATTTAACCACATGAGCATGACCCTGTTTACCAAAATTCAAATCATTAAGGTCCGCAGCAGCCTTAATAATGGCGGGAAAAATGAAGTTGTCAGGTAATATATCCGCCATTAACATAGCAATGTAGGTTGAAACAGCTTCTGAAAAAATACCAGAACGAACTTGAGAGCGAAGAGTTTGGACCCATGATTCTTTAGAGCGGATTTCTGAAGTGGGTTTTGGGAGAGAAACAGAGGAAGTTGAATATGAACAGGATTGAATAGGGATTTTTTGAGGGGTGGGGAAATTGTGTTGAAGGATTGGGAATGAAGAATCAGAAGGAGAGGATAATGGAAAAGATAGCAATTGAACAATGGAGGACATTGATGAGTAGTGATAATTCTAGTACACTTGGTAGTTATGACAGTTGGGATGGAGTCCACGAATATTAGGGCAATACTGTTATCTAAAATCTTAAAATGGAAAAATGTTTCTAAAATAGTGATAAAAGATCGATTCTCACCATCTACACCAACGATTAATTTTTTTTTTTTTGACAATTAGATTTGACTGTAGTTGGAGTAACCGAGTAAGTACTACTTCTATATTTTATGATAAGATTTTAGGTTTGATTCTCTTTAGTCCTTTTATTTTACTCAATCTACTAATATATATAAAAAGAAAAATTATAAGAAATAACCTAATTTATAGGTATATTTGCAAAAGACTACACCTATTGTATTTTTTTTGGAAAAAACTAACTAATCTAATATATTTCTCTGCAAATGACTACTACTTCACGGAAAACGTTAAGTTTGAGGGTTTGATCAATTTGAGAGGTTAAGTTGTCTATGTGACAGTATCTCATTAGTCCTCGTATTTTTAAATAATTTAAAATTAAAACACATAAATTAACAAAATAAAAATAAAAGATATTTGACGTCATTTTTACTTATCATAACGACTTTTTTTCAAAAAACGGTCAAAATAAGTAATTATTCGCCGATACGTAATTCGAAAAAGATATTTGACGTAATTTTTACCAATCATAACGATTTTTTTCGAAAATGAATGTCGTGATCATTAGATTTTACTGTAATTGGAGTATGTACGATATTATATGAATAAGATTTTAGATTTGATTCTCATTTAGTCCTTTCATTCACTCAGCCTATTAATATATAAACTATCTTATTTTTCTCTCTTTATTTATAGGAATTTTCCAATCTAACTCGAATTTTCAAAGTGTTTGAAACTTGAAGTATTGAATCATGGTTTCATCGCATTTCTAATAATGTGGTAAACATGTACATTTAAATCACTCCAAACCCAAAATATACATTCCTTTTGAGTTATAGCATGAAAATTTAAACTTTCACTTCTTTAAGGTGCTCTTCTCATTGAAGATTCACTCAAAACTTCTCGACTTCTATAAACGAGATATACTGAAAATAACAAATTGACGACAATATTATATTTTTCTTGCACACAATTGGCCAAAAAGCCTAATACCTAAAAGTAGTAGCTACATTTGTTCATCAAATATTAAACATTATGGTGTAAAATTTCACTAGCTCATACACAATTTTACCTTCAATTTCCTCGATTTTCTCTACATTTGTTCTACGAGCCGTCAATATGCCGTCAATAGGCCATAAGTAGCTACTCGTCGCCAAACAAAGATTTAATCTCTTCATCTAGTGACATTAACAATTTGCGGTGCGCCTCAATGATACTGCTACGTTCACTACCGATGTTCAACTAAATCGTCCAAAGTGGGCTAAAGAGGGAGTTATCTCTTTTCTCCACATAAACACCTTGCAGCTTGTAAAGCAAAATACGTAAGGATGATATCAGCACCAGCTCGACGCAGGCACAAAAGTGATTCCATCATAACCTTCTCTTCATCGATCATTTGGAGAACACCGGCAGCCTTAATCATGGAGTACTCACCAGAAACCTAGCATGAGCAGTCCAGACAATCAAATGACTATAAGAGGCAATACTCCCTTAATCTCGGGCAGAGTGGTTTAATAGATACGATATTAGTTTTATTGTTTTTTTGATCGGGGTAAGGCTGGGGAATCCCCGACCGATATGGAGGATAAGGCTGGGTAAAAGGGAAAGTCTTCAACTACTAGACTAATTCATTATTTTCAATCGTTATGGTATTAGTAGAAAATAAGTCAACTACTAAAATTCAGTCGAAACCCCAAGTGTTCAAATATATCCCGGACCCACAATCAGATAGACCAAGTTATGTTCTTCGCCTTCAACTAATAGACCAATTCATTATTCAAACACGTACTAACAAAGTATTGTCAGGTAAAAAGAGGGGGAACACATCCATAATTAAATATGATCCACATTACAGGCCCAACTACCCGTTTATCTTGCATATCAAAGGCCTCAAACTTAGACCCATATATATTCTTATCGAATATTGTTGTATGAGACGGTCTCACCGAGAGATAGCGTCTCATAGATGGGTCAATAGCCTATCTCATATGTATTATGGGAATTATAGGCTCCTTATTTGAGGTCGTCTCACCGAGAGACAGTCTCACACAAGAATAGCTCTATTTTTATAGGCCTCATGGTTTAATATTAACAAGACCTGTAATAAAAACTAGTAGTAATCCAGACAAATCCGAAAATGTGAGCCAACACTTAAGTTGTATTATTGTATATACGTACCTGATATGCTGCGATTGGCAAAGGAGAGTTATCTCGGAGGAGCCTAATGATATCTAAGTATGGAAGCCCCGGTTTTACCTGCAAGTCAACCGTAGAACCACCATAACTAACAAGCAAGGACCGGTAAGTATTAGATTTTAGCTTGAAAAGAGACTAACCAACAATATATCTGCTCCTTCAGATTCATCTTCTTGCGTCTCGATTAAAGCCTCTCGATAATTAGCCGGGTTCATTTGGTAGCTTTTATTCAATCCAACAAAGCAAAACAGAGATGAGAAATCGTTCGTTAAGTGTAAACACAAGTTCATTCATGAATGACAACACCGAAGAGCATACTTACGTTTTCTTATCCCCAAAGCGTGGATTTGAGTCGAGAGCTTCTCGGAATGGACCATAAAATGAACTTGCATACCTGTTTTTAAATAATATTAGGAAAAAAAAACATTATTGTTTTCATGTGACAATGTAAAAAGGCAAATCCGATTGCAATTACTAAATCTTGAAAATAAATATATCAGAAAAACAAATTACTTCGCCGTATAGGACATGATTGAAACATGCGAAAATCCTTCTGAATCAAGTGCTGCACGAATCGCTCCGACACGACCATCCATCATATCACTAGGACTGACAACATCAGCTCCTGCGCGAGCCTACATAAGTTCCCAGAACAGTTATCGCACAATGTTAAAAAATGATCAACTAGAAAGTAGAAAAACGAGGGAACTCTCCATATATAAATCGAAGAACAACTCATAATAAATTTTGTAACACATATAGTACACTCAATATGTTATCTAAATCAACTAAATCTAACACATGGCACTACTATACCATTCTATAAACCACAACAATACATCAGTTCAGGTAATTTTCTTATCCAAGAAAAAACAGTTTATCGGAAAACCAATCAAGCACAAACCTCGAAGTTATAATGACTCGTTAATGAAGTGGGAAAGAAACATTTTCCACGACATAGTACATTCTTGCAACTAGAGGTGTTCAAAATAGACCGATGACCCGATATTTACCCGACCTTAGAACCGTACCCGACTTCAAAATGAATTTATGTAAAAATCAATGTGGACACAAGATCCGATTTTAAACCAACCCGAAACACCTGACTCGTAATCTACCCGATTTTGTACCGACCCCAAACATCTGACCCGAACTCGACCCGATGACCCGAATGAACAGCTCTACTCGCAACAGTGAGAACACTTATTAGCGACCCAGCCATAGAGGGATGGTTTTCCACTTCTCACTGACAAAGGATAAACAATTCTCAATGTCATACACTTTCAAGTCATGAAAGATTCAACACTAAAACTGTTAAATACAAGGAAAATTTGCTCAAAATAATCTCAACTATCACCCGTTGGCCAAAAATAATCCGAACTATCAATTATTTTTTAGGAAAAATTGACATTAATAATCCAACCTTTCACTCATCCGCTATGAATAATCCCAACTTTTGATTATTTTCTAATAATCCAACCTTTGTGATAAATTTGCCCACAACATACCTTACTACTAATAATGGGTAATAATAGGGTATGTTGCTAGCAAACTAAAATAAAGGTTGGATTATTCACAGCGAACTAAGGGAAAACGTTGGATTACAAAAAAATAATCAAAAGGTTGGATTATTCATATGGTATGTTGCTAGCAAACTAAAATAAAGGTTGGATTATTCACAGCGAACTAAGGGCAAACGTTGGATTATAAAAAAATAATCAAAAGGTTCGATTATTCATAGCGCATAAGCAAAAGGTTGGATTATTAATGTCAATTTTTCCTATTTTTTAATAATCCCAACTATTCTCATAATTTGTTGAAAACATACCCACCCCTTGTTACCGGCTGGAACATGTAACTTTTTCACTTTTTTTCTTTTCTTTTTTACTTAACTGTTCAAAATAACCCTTCCCCTTCATCTATTAATCAAAAAAGAAAGAAAAAAGTGGAAAACTTACATGTTGTAGCCGGTTAAAAAGGAGGTGGGTATGTTTTCAACAAATTATGAGAATAGTTGGGATTATTAAAAAATAATTAATAGTTGGGATTATTTTTGGCCAACAGGTGATAGTTGGGATTATTTTGAGCAAATTTTCCTAAATACAAAGCTATATATTATCATCACCTGGGCCACAGCTTGTTTACATAGCTGGTGTACGGTCTCATCATTCATAATCACACCTGCAGGGAATATAATAAGAGAAGATCACTTCATCCAACTATTGAAAACCTCTCAATCTTGAAATAAAAATACATACTATCCAAAATCTATTTTACCGTAGCCTTACATACCGTCTTCTCTAACGATACCATCATGTCCATCAGAGGAATATGGATCTAAGGCAACATCCGTGTAAATTATCTGCCATGTTGAACTTGTATTACAAAAAAATGCTATCGAGGCACCTGAAAAAAGATAAAAGATAATATCTGAACTACACTTACAACATCGGGAAATTTATCCTTCAACATTCGTATTGCCCGGGGCACTAACCCATTATCATTGTATGCTTCATCACCGGTGGGAGACTGCCGATAGGAAACAATTGTCAAATGTCATTGACTCATTTACTTCTCCGGAAATATACATGAATAGGAAATTGTGGTAGACATGTAAAATAACCAAATCAATTAAAATACCTTTAAAGCATCAGGAACTTTTGGAAATAGCACGAAGTTCTTAACGCCAACATCACGGGCTTTTGCCACCTGTAGACAGTACAAGCAACGATATTAAGTGTCCAGTAAATCGTGGCAATGCGTTAAAAAGTGCAGACATTTGGCCCATTTAAGAGACTGGTAAGCATTGGAAGCAAATATATCTCATGCACTGCAAAATGTTTTTTCTGATGCAGATTTTTAAATACTTTAATCTAACATACCTTCGGAAATACTGCATTGTATCACATTTCGCTACAAAGTTTTTTTTACGATATCCCATCTAACAAAAGCTATACACACACACATATGTATATATATACATATGATTCGGATCATGTGAAAACCAATTAAAATGGTGAAAACTGAAAACAGGTGTACATAGGTGTACATATTTGGGTGGCAATTTTGTAAATAATTGGACATTTGCTAAAAAGTGCACAGACATGCTTAAAAGGTGTACCTATTCACGTGAAATTTATGTACATAACTTTAACATTTTCTTTCACAAAAATATGTACACCTTTCGCAACAACATTTATACCTCAGTTTGGTTTTCAGTTTTATCAGGGTAAGAGAGTTGCGGAGGGGGTGGGGAAGGAACTAGGAGTTATAGATGCGGGTTATATGATGAAAAGAGAATAAAGGATAATTAGTTATCACGTTCGGTAAAAACAATGAGGTTAAAAGGAAGGGAATATGATCAGCTAAATAAGGGAGAGGTGATTAGGAGCATAGTGCAAAAACATGACCGCATAGCCATATCGCGACCGTATTGTAAAGGTTTTATTATTTACCACGACCGAAATATAGATTGCATTGACCGTGAAATTAGACGTATTGGCCATGAAATCTGCTTGTGACCATTACCGACTTACCGCTACCGTACTTTTGCACTATGATTAGGAGTGAGGGGAAGGAAAATTGGTGACTATGAACATATCAGCTAGCGCCTTTTTTAGAAGTGGGGCGACATCAAAATTATCACAGAGCAAACCTCCATTAACCCCTGAAAAGACCCATAATAGAAGGAAGATGCTCCATACTAAACATTATCTATCACCCCCTCATGACCAATAGGGGTAATAAAACGACCCGTATAATTACCAGAACAAACAGTAATTTGAAAACCAAATCAAAGTGATTTATTCCTAGATAGCGCAGCCAAAATTCTAGGTCAGATTCCGGAAAAGCATAAAAGTGTTCTGTTTTTTTATCCACCACTGCCACCATTGATAAGGTAAAAGTTGGCAATAATGAACTCAAAACAGCCACTGTGATTTGGGCCTTCTTACACCTCAAAACGCCTTTTAGTGCACCTCAAAGTGCCTCATCTAAAACGCTTTGAACCAGGAAGTTCTAGGTATTTGGGTAGATGCACACCCATCGTTTGGGATTAAGGCTCTGGCATTGTTGGTATGGTGTGTGGGTAGCTGTACCTTGAGTAAGTGCCTAGACACACCTTGTAATACAGTACTCAAAATAATACTCCATAACAACTACAGCAAAAAGGCCCCATTTTCAAGTAAATCACAAGTTAGACAAAGCTAATAGGTCACTTTCAAGATTTAAATTCATATGTCAAGCAGAAGACTTTGCGGAAAGATGATTACAATATTGACTTTACACGTAAATATCACAAGAATCTTAGAATAATTACCTCTTCCACAAGGCCATGTCTCCATCCAAGTCTATAACATCCAGGCATTGCTCCAATAGGTGTGTCCTCTTCTCCTGCAAGAGGAAGCATAAATCCAACCAATAATATATCTACTAACATTCAAATGAAAGAAAAGACCTGAAAAATGAGTTAGGAGCCGTTCACTATATTACTGACCCTCATGAATGAACAAAGGATAAACTAGATTCGCCGGGGACAAGGTTGTCTCTTGAAATGCTGCCCTAAGGACAGGTGATCTCCGATTGCGACGAGGACGTCGACCTAGTGACTGATTAAAAGGGAAAAACAAAACTTTAATCTCATGGTGATAAGCAATATTCATACTCTATAATCTTAAGTGTAAAAAATCTAAGAGATAAAGAATGCTTGAGCAAGCGGTGTTCACACCCCCAAATATGTGCTAAAGTACAATAAAGGGAGTCGGCGTCCAAAGACAACAACTCCTCGACAAGACCATAATGACCATTTGTTATAAGTTTGATGCAGGCTAATGTTGCGATCACAGCAGTAAACATTATGGGGCTGTTTGGCAAACAACTGATAGCTGATAGCTTCAAGTATGCACACCAGAATATGAATAGTTCGACAGGCCCGGTTGGGTTAAAGAATGATTTCGATTAACTAGTAGGCTGATACACTGGAATACATACCATGTCCAAGACAAGTATCCCTAGTTCAACTAACAAATAGGAAGCTAAAACCAAATACCATTTACCCTTGATATTGACTACTACTTCAATAAATGGGACTGATCAACTAGTTTATTTTTAAATCAATTACAAATTCAACTTAAAGAAAGCCTCATATTATTGAAAATACTGCACAAAATAATTACCCCCTCCGCCCCTTAGGCCTAAGTTTGCTACATATTCTATTTTTGTCCGTCTCACTTGTCTGCGACATTTCCAATTGATATTTTCTGTTCTATTCTCCCAACAATTAAAATACTCCAAATCTTTATGCTAAACCCTTTGATAGCAAACTCAACAGGACAAATGGGTATTTATGGAAACCTAAGGGCTACTATATTACCTAAAATAGATATTAGATATATGTAACACTAAGGCCTTGTTTGGATTGAGGGAAATAGAGGAAAAAAAAAAGAAAGGATTTGGAGGGATGGGGAATCTCTTGTTTGGATAGCAAAAAGGGAGGGAGGGGATTTGGAGGGAAGGGATTTGGAGGGATTAAGTCCCTTCATTTTGTTAACATCCAAATCTCTCCATAAGAGAAAAGATTTAGAAGGAAAATGAAATTCCTTTCTTTCCCTTTCCTTTCCTTCCGATACAAATAATAGAGCATTTCCCTTCCTTTCCTTCCCCTTCCTTTCCCTCCCCTTCCTTTCCTTTCTTTTCTCTCCTAATTTGTTATCCAAACATAGTGTAAGGTCCTGTTTGGATAGAACGAAATGGATTTGAAGGGATTAAGTCCGTCATTTTGTAAACATTCAAATCTCTCCATAGGAGAAAAGATTTAGAACGAAAATGAAATTTCTTTCTTTCTTCTCCCCTTCCTTCCTATACAAACAATGACGTCTTTTCCCTCTCTTTTCCTCCCCTTCCTTTCTTTCCCCTCCCCTTCTTTCTTTTCTCTCGTAATTCGCTATCCAAACACAGCATAACAGCTATTATACCACCAAATCAAAAGTCAATCAATGAAATAAATGTTTCATTAAAAATAACTCAAAAATAGAAGGGTAAACAAAGACGACTCACAAGGGGAGAAATAAGAGGTGTGTTAGCAGGTGCTCTAGGCTTAGGAGGAACAGGAGGAGCTGAAGGTGCATTCCCTGAAACAACAGCAGCTTCACATTCTTCAATACTCAAACCTTTCTTCTCCTGAATCAAATTCTCCCTTTTTTCACTTGCCTTCACCACTAATTGAGATGGAGGTACAAACCCAGAATTTCCCCAATTTTTCAGACAAATTTTCCTGTTTCCAAATACCAAACTTGAACCAAAACCCACAAATTTCTGAGAATTATTGAAACCCTTTATTGACCCAACATTGCAAGGGATGTTATTGCTAACAAATGTTGATGCCATCAATCCAATTCAGAGTCCAAACCTTTTTTGGGAAAATTAGAAATGGGAAATTGGATCTTTAGGTAAAATCAAATAAATTAACAAACAATTCTGGTGAATTTGAACAAACCCAGAATTTTTAAAGAAAAATAAACTGAAATATGATGAATTTAAGAGGTGGGTGAAAAAAATTTAACAGAAAATGAGAAAATTAGTGGTTGAAATTGAAGCAGGAAGAGAGAGAAAATAGAAATGGGGCCTCAATCCTTATCTGGAGAATTCAATGAAGATTGAAGATTGAAGATTGTCGTTTTTTAGTTGAAGGGGAAATGGAAATTGGTTAAGACTTACGCAAATTGATAAAGACAATGCTTGTTCAATCTTCAATCCTGATCATGTGATGACCACACACAACTATATTATTGTATTTTTATAACTTGAACAAGTAAACAATTGTATTTTAACAAACTATTTTTAAATTCATGAATGAATATTTTTTTAGTTATATTATTTAATTTTTTTATATTGAGCTACTTAATTTGATTTCCATTTTTAAAACGCGCAACATTTTTTTCTCCAGAAAATACTAAATTTACGTTAACTTCTTGAAATTAAAAGCTTAGGAGTAACAGCTAGTTTCAACAAAATTGTTCGTTATTTTCAAATTTAAAAAATTACTAAATTTACACTTAAATATGTCATAGGAAAGATGACGATTATATTGTACAACGTGCAAGAGTAACTAAGGTTGAGTGGCTAACTACTGTGGTTTATTGTCCGCGGCGGATCCAACTGAGAGGCATGTGTCATGACTCTCAACGACCTTTTTGGAGAGCTTACGATTGCACTCTACAACCTACTAAATGGCTATAGCCTATTGTGGGGTCGACAATGTTGGTTTACAAGAATTGGATGAGATTTCATAGAGGTTGTTACTTTGGCCTCTAAACCCATCGAATCAATGATAACATAGATAATTATTGACTGTAGAATGACTTTCCTTTTGTTTATAAGACGCACGGGTAAAATGAAAATCAACAGTATTAAGTATATATCTAGTCAACCCAAATATGCAATTCATCTACTGATCAAAATTACCTAACCGTAATAAATCTTTTAGAATTATCTACTTTGTCACCAACAAAATATATCCTACATATATTAAAAAAAAACTTCTATTAAAAAAATTGAAGTTGCACTAAACATGCAACTTGACTTAGGTCAAGTCGTACAAAATGTGTCACGGCTTAGGTTCAGTCACATGTTTTATGTGACTTGACCTAGGTTGACTTGACCTAGGTTAAGTGGCACATTTTATGCTACTTTTAATTTTTTTTATTTTTGTTTTTGCCAAAAAATTTACAAGAAAATAATGATAATCTTGAATACTGTTGTTTATCTTGAGATTTTCGAGGTTGAAATCATCATCTGACATCCTATTGCTTTAATTTTTGAAATTGAGTCCATAGAGTTTTTAAGGAAAATTAGAAAAAAAAAATAAAACCAAAACAAAAAATTTAATATAAAAAAAGTGACGATACTCTAAAAAAAACTCCTACTCTTACTATTTAATTTCTATTAAAAAAAAAGAGTAATGAATATTTTGGTGAATATAACAAACCATAGACACAAACTATAAATACTACTCAAATTTCAAAAAGAAAAAAAAAACTAAATACTACTCAAAAAAAATCTTACAAATATGTGCGACGGATGAAACATTTCTTAGTAATGTTAATTTAATTAAACATATTAAAATTTTGCAACCAACTCTTACTATTTAATTTCTATATAATGCTTTGTTAGGCTTGAAAATTTTGTTTTTTTTAAAAAAAAAATTAGCATAACTATAATGTATCGGACAATATATGTAGGGATTTTAAAATTTACAAGACGGTCCTAATCATGTTTCTTTGAAAATTTTGAAGCCATCGCTCATCGGCCATAAGTTTCCACCCCATAAGTTGTCCGATATGCTCTATGTCGATTTCAGAAGAAAAAAATAATTTTCTTTTCAAATCATTTTTCTCTGAATTTATTTTTCAAACATTAGAAATTATACTCGGGCAAATTTTTCATTTTCTTTCCTTTCAATTAATTCTTAGTTATTCGAAGAAATGAAGGTTTGAGAAATGAAAGGGTTAAGGAGGGAAGTGAGTTTTGGTTTGCTTGTTTTTGGGTTTTCTATGTTATACTTTTTTTGTCTCTCTCGAAATATATCCAATACTTGATGTAATTTAGTAAAAAAGAAGGAAATTAGTAGGAAAATAAGACAAAAATTAATTGAATGATACAAAAGAGTGGTTAAGATGGAAACAGTTAATAAGTTAGACAAATGAAATATAAAAAAAAGATGATTGTTAAAAAAATGCATAATAAGTAAGACGAACTAAAATAAAAGAGATAATAAATAGGAAAAATTACCTAGAATAGTCCAAACTATTCATGATTTTCCTACAATAATCCCACCTATTGATTAACCATGAATAATCCCAACTTTGAGGGGCATTTTTCAAGAGTAAACCCGGTGACCGGATGACTTGCTATAGCAAGTTTTATTTTTTTTAAAAAAAAAAGATAAATTAAAATAAAATGTTGAATAAAAAATTAAAAAAATATTCATAAAAAATTTATAATTTTTTTTATTATTTAGAATTTTTTATGTAAATTTTCAAAAATATTTTCTAATTTTAAATTAATATTTAATTTATTTTTTTGGTGAATTACCTACTATAGCTGGTCATCGGGTTACTCAAGTTTACTCTAGGAAAATACTCCTCAAAGTTGGGATTATTTATGATTAATCAATAGGTGGAATTATTGTAGGAAAATCATAAATAGTTTGAATTATTCTAGGTAATTTTTCCTAATAAATATTGTACAACCTTGGTGAATACATGAGAATTGAGAAACATTTCAATTTTTTTATTCATCAATTATCTATTAACCATAAATAATAATCAATAATAAAACTTTTTAAAAGAAACGAGACAAAAGAAACATAAAAAGCATATGCAAATGTAGGATTTATCCATTTTGGATTTAACACATTCATTCAAGTGGGCAATGGAATCGGCCTTTCCCTTCCTAGTGAGCTACTTATGCATTGCATTCTTGTTACATTTTCGGTATCGATTTCTATCGTTTACACTGTGTTTGGATAGAAGAAAAAAAAAACGAGAGTTTTAGAGGGAGGAAGGATCTCTGCTTGCATAACAAAATGAATGGGAATGGATTTGGAGGGTGGGTCGGAGGGATTATATGAATAGTCTTTCTATTTGTTAAAACTCAACCTCTGCGAAATTTGACATATTTGAAAGAAAAACTTTCACTTCTCTTCCTTTTTATTTTTTTCTTCCTAAAATAAAAGTTACTTTTCTTTGCTTTCCATTTCTTCTCCTTTCCTTCCCCCTTCTCCTTCCCTTTCTTTCTTTTCTTTTTAAAATTGTTATCTTTGTATTTGGCTACTAAAAAAATTGGCTGAACTTCAAAAATGCACTTCATTTATAAAAGGTCACGATACAAAATTTTTGTTGGCCAAAGCTATAATAGGCTTTTTGTGACGGTTTAAGTAATCTCGATGCTAAAAATCCTTTGTCAATTTCAAAAAATGTACGGCTAAAAGAGTAAATTTTGACACAATAAAAGGATCAACTCTCAAAAACAATCATTTATCGCACTTATCATAATTAAGTTGTTATCATGCCTCAAAATACTATTAGATGCCAAAACAAAATGCAACGATATATTAAAACCACATCAAATGAGAATTATATTGATGTCAAGGACTCCATTCCTTCAAAAGTTTAAACTTAACCATTTGGACCGTAAGTATGAATGCGACTCTTGTTCTTCTCATAATGCTAAATATCATTGAAAATGAAAAGGCAGAGATTCGAACTTGTGTCAATTCTATCACATTGGCTTTGATTGACTTGATTTCTTAACAATTGATTTATACTTGAGTATAGTAAAGTTTAAGTTTTAAACTCTATCATGGAGTTTCAACCATCAGTTTAAACTTTTTAGTTGAATTGATTCATTGACATGATATCAGCCGTCAAACTCTTTCAGATATCAATCTTGAGTATAGTAAAGTTTTAAACCCTAGATAGACTTGAAATCCTTCATCCACATCATTAGATTCCTCCAAAAATAGCTGTAATTTAAACAGTTCTCCAACACTTGAAAGGCCATTTTTAGAATTTGTTCTTTTACTCCACTATCAGAACTAACACAGCATCTTAAAAAGTGGCATCTTCAAAGCATTTGATATTTTCATTACATTCCTTCCTTGTAACACCCTAACCCTTTTTGGGTCCGGGACAGACTGGCTTCACAAATCAACATAATTCTTTTTTAACGCACTTTATCTTTTACTAACTTGTTGGAAATACTTCATATGTGAGATAAAATCTCACATTGATAAAATAGTGGGTTATGGACTTGTATATATTTTGGGTGAGCTAATCCTCCTATTACCGTATGTCCGTATGGTTTTGGGAAACAATGAACCTCACCAAGTGTGTATGTGCAAGTCAACGCTCTTGATATGTGAGTTTGTGGATCCGAGCCCACGGGTGTCTCGTGCACACGAGTGGGTCACGGTGAGATTATGCGACAGATTCTCACGGCCTAATATAAATGTAGAGATTTTCTCTAAAGAAGATGCACCTTATTAATATAAGCAACTATGAGCATAGAATAAAAATAAGGCCATGTCGTACAAGTTTTCAAAAAAAAATCTAATATTTGTGAAGATGTTATAAAAATGCATTTTGGGTTGCACCAAGGGATATCTCATGCTTTGACAAATTTATAGGCCATAATCATATCACTTTTGTAACCGTATTACCGTTCCATTGTTGTAATCATGATTGTTACTACACTTTTTGCACTATATGTTATACTCTTATAGACCTTTGTATGTAGCAACATAGTGCAAAAATAAGGCCGCACCACATCGCATCGGCCACGTTGTAAAGGTTTTAAAAACAAACAAATCGATATTTCCGCGTTGTGAAAGTCTAAAAAAATCCACGTATTTTGGGCTGTATCAAGGGATATCCTATGATTCGACCAATATTAAGGTATTATGATAACATCACTTTCGTCACCGTATCATCTTTTCGTGCCGGCTGTTACCACACTTTTACGCTATGTGTAACAATGCAAGAATATTAACCACAAATACTATCTAAACTTTTATTCACTAGATCTTTGTTTGAGCTGATATCTATAAATAGCCCTTGTAGGCATGATAAGTAGAGCACAAAAAAGAGATCCTAAACACAACCATATATTTACCATTTTACACAACTTCAATTACAAAAGAAACTTACTAAAAATGGAAAGTGTGAGGAATCTAGTGAATGAGAAGCCATTAGTGATCTTTAGCAAAAACTCATGTTGTGTTTCTCATTCAATGAAGCAACTTATGAGTAGCTATGGAGCCAATGCAACAATATATGAGCTTGATGAAATCCCTAATGGGAATGAGCTTGAAAAGGGTCTTACAAGTATGGGTTGTAAGCCAAGTGTGCCAACTATTTTTATTGGAAATAACTTTATTGGTGGGTCCAATGAAATTCTTAGCCTTCAAATTCAGGGAAAATTGGTGCCTATGCTTATTGAAGCTGGTGCCATTTGGGTTTGGAAGTAGGTCATTTAAGTATAGATAAAAGATTTTGGGTGTGTTCGGAAAATGACTTTTTTTTATTGGGTTTTTAGTTGATTTTCGGTTTTTGGGTTTTTTTGTTGGTTGTATGTTAAAAAGGCTGATTTTCAAGTCAAAATCGGAACAATTAGCTTATTTAGTGGCTTATTGACCCCTTTTAGACGAACAACTTGCAAATAAGCATGCAGTCTGCTATTGCAATCAATGCAGCTATCATTTGTAAACCAGACTCTTTTTGTTCTAAACCTCCTCCTTTTTATTGTGGGAGGTCAAGAATTTATCAGTTGAGCATTGAATTATATAATGCTCGTTTGTAATCACTTTCTGTTGTAATGTTCATTTTCTCTGGGTTTTTTTTTTGTGTAAGTAAAGTGTATTAAATAAAACATATATTACCATTATGTTTGACATCATATTCTATTAACTTTTTTTTAAATTTCGAGATAAGAATAATTCCCTACAATAAGGGGAAGAATTGATAATCTTGTAGAGAGATCATCATACCAAAATAGATATTTTTATAAATGGTGATAATCGTACCTCTATCAAAAAGTCGGGAAGGAAAAGCATTTCATCTAAACATAAAGATCTCTACACTTATAGGTCATAGATTTATTCATCAAATGTTGTTGACTAATGTTTATTATTTTGATGGCTAAAGATTCGGAGTTTTTTGGTTTTATATTATAATGGATTAAAGTAAAATGATTTGTCAAATCATGTGCATTTCGTTAAATTTCACTTGACGTTTGCTACCAAAAATCAATTTGTAACAATCTCTTTGTTAGCTTTGGGTAACAATGATAAGATTCGTACATTCAACTCTGCAAACTCCAATTTTTACCCAAATAACAATTTTAACCACTAATACTAGTAGCTAGTACATTTGGCCTTACAAACTCCAATCTTTACTTAAATAACAATTTTTACCGCTAATCACTAGTAACTACTAATTCACCGTTAATAGCTATTCATGCAACTAATAAATATTACAATTACCAAAATGTAATAGAACGTAATTTTAGATTTTAGGGGCTCATAATTTATATTTTGTTCGGGGCCTTTAAAATGTCAGAGACGGCCATGAATAATTAAATATTACCTTCAATAAAAGAACAAATAGACCTAATTGATAGCTAAGTAGAATTCTGGAGGAAGCACAAATACTCGACCAAAATAACTAACCACTTTTTACTAGCCTTATATCAACTTTTTTGGAAAAAAAAATTACTAGTAGGGAATTAAAATTTTCTTTTATTATATACCCGTTTAATTAAATTCTTTTTTGATTTTGTACATTTGTCGATGTAGAAGTTTAATCTTAAATATATATTTCTAATGTTGTTTGGTTAAGAAAAATCAAATAAAATCTCACTTGATTATATTTTAACTATGAGAATTGAATACAATTCAAAAGCGAGATGAATAGTGCCAAAAGACAAATGAGACATATGATTAAAATAATAGAATGGAGTTGTTCTTTGGTTTCGGATAATAATGTATTATAGTAAATGACTCATTATTTCCAAAAAAAAAATGACTCATTAAATTGCGCTTCTTTCTTATGTGATGTTGCAAATAGTATTAGTAGTTTAGTACCAAGGGTCAATCGGTAACAACAATTTGCATTGTGTCCTAAAACAAAAAATATGTTTGGATAAAAATTCAACCTGGTGTTGGAGTTTTACACTTAAAATTAAGTAATTTGAGTAAATGAGACGAGAAAAACAATTTTTTTTAAAAAAAAAAAAGAAAACTAGAAAATCATGATCCATGAACTCTATGGACAAACATAAACACTAAATGAAGTATAGTATACACTCACATGCATCAAGTAATATTCACATTTAGTGACGGATGACCATCTAGACCCCACCATAAATTATAAATTATTGTGATTTTCTCAAGAAAAATTGTATGATGAATTACATTATTGTAAGAAAAAATATCAAGTCATCCAACAGAATGGCGCCTTCGCTTCTGAAAGAGAAGTCGAGATTCATTGTTTGGCTTAGACGATGAGCCTAAGGGCTTACCACTCTTGAGTCGAAAAAGGGCATTAAGTTTGCTCAGTTTCCTAGTCAAGGATTTAAACAACTTATTAGCATGATGTGATCTAACCATCTCTTGTTTCATAGAAACATGATCCTTTTCTAAGTCGGTTAGTCTCATTCTCATCCTTGCGACCTCTAGTTTAAGCTCGCGATTTTCTCTTCTTACAGACGCGTAGTTATCCCTAGGGGATATGGCTCCACTTGCTACTCCGCTACTTGGCATATGTGTGAAATTATGTGCATTGCTAGTATTCGTAGAGCCAAAGAAGAACGGGTTATGTCCTCCGTTCATTGCATTTCTAAGCCTGATTTGTTCGAAGTAGAGTACTTGTACCGCCATTTGTACTGGTAGTCGTTCATTTTGTGCTGCGTGACTGCACGCTTCTTGGGAAAGTTTCTGACCATCGATTGTTTTGCACAACTGGTATCTCTCTGCGTCCTTCATATTTGGATGAGCCTGAAAGGATAACCAACCCAACCAAAAGTTTAAGCTGATGACACTTAATACAGCATTTGAAATGATCGGTGGATGAGGCTCAAATCCAAGATTGGACGGCATTTGATACCATGTTAAAGAATAAACTAAACCACAAGCTTAAGCTGATGGTTGTAACACCATAATAGTGAAAGTGGATGAGACGAAGGATAAGAAACGTTACCTTAAGGAAGATATCGACTGCTCTATAGAGGCCGTCAGTGACAACACGAGCATGATCAGGCAACAACTCGGCAAGAGCAATGAACTTGGAAGGTGTTAAGTTTGAATCCAAGGCAACTTCTGCAAGATAATTGTCTAACAAATTTGATACCTTAATAATTGAGCTTTGCTTGGGCGAAGTCGAACTATCAAACTTATACATCATCGCACCATCATCCCTCAACGGATTATCCTCATCGTCATCCTCATCTAAGTTCATATATATCGAGTAAATCCTCAAAATCGAATCAATATCATACACAGGACTACAATCATTCCCATGTGAACTCGCGGGAATAAGTATGTCTTCGAAGATTGCTTGATCTAACTGCAACCCAATCCTTCTCTCTAAATCGGCCCTACAAGAAGTCGAACCCATTTGTGCAATCACATTCTTGAGTAAGCTCGAAAGAAACGCCATAGGAACCGAGCTTTTCCTAGATGGCTTAGGCAACAAGCTCACAATCACTTCGACAAGCACTCTTTGCTTCTTTCGAACTTCCAAATCGCCCATGTAGTTCCGCTTCATAAGCCCACGATCTCTTACGACTAACCCTTGAATATACGTTTGCGCGTAGTTTATCAATATCTTGCTAATCAAATCTTGTTTAAGACCCTTCAATTTAACAGCTTTCAAAACCCTTTGGAAGAACTCAAGATTCAAAACTATAAGTGATTTCCCCCACCAATCTATAGGTGTTTCTGGCTCCAAATAATCATGTTTAAGCTTAAGTAATCCTGAAGAAAGCTGTTCTTTACAAGCATTATTAGCAATGGCAGTAATTAACCCATTAACCAGATTAATTTCCTCTGCCATAGGCAAAAGTGTCTCACATTTATGTAAAACTGATATAGAGTTTCCTATACTTGGTAGAATCAAGTCGTTCAAGTATTGCTCGCTTTTGGTTTCGAGGCTTTTGTCTGTGTATTCATCAGTCATTTCGAGGAAATGTGCAGCACATCGAAGCATAGCTACATTAGATAGAGTGATCTCGATTTTGATCCCGTAACAATATTTTGCTACTAGCTCGAATGCTTCAGCACCACCTGGTACCAAAGGGAGACTAATCTTCGACACTTTCGAATCCTTAGACTCTAATACTTGTCTTCGGATTCTTCCACTCCGAGATACAAGAGGAAACTGGAGCAAATTAACATATGTTAGAGCCTCAACCATCAGCTAAAGCGTTTGATTGAGTTGATTCTGTGCTAGAAACATATTTAATCCTTCTTTAAAGTGAAATTATTAGCGTCGGATATGAGGAGACTTGCATTGTACCTGGAGGTGTTCATTCGGATAATAGGGTTGATTTCAGGTCGGTTCAAAATCAAGTCTTGTGTCCACAATCCACATTAACTTTTACATAATTTTAAGTTGATTTTGAAGTCAGGTTCGGTTACAAGGTCGGATAAATATCAGATCATCAGGTCTGTTTTAAACACCTTTACTTGCACCCACAGTTTTAGCCTAAAGGCTCATGTGCAGGGCCGTGATAGAATATATATATATATATATATATATATATATATATATATATATATATATATATATATATATATATATATATATATATATATATATATATAACATATATGCATTTGCATGAATCATCAGCTAAAACATTTGGTTGAATTGATCGGTTCTTTGACAATTTGAAAAAGAAAGAAATCTAAAAGAACTTGAATTGTATTGAAACAATGAACAAATCTTTCCCTACATAAAAGTTGCAATAGCATGATCATCAAGCAGAGTTCTTACTTTATGAAGTGCAAAACTAGCATCGCCCACTTCGACTGTGAGATCACTCGAAACATCAGATATCGGCCTGAAAAGCGCAAAACAATCACAAGTTTTCAAACAAACCAACTAAAGAAGCCATCAGTATTAGTACAATTTAATCTATAACATAAATACGCGCATACATGTTTTCCTTTACTTATGTTTTTCTCTCCGACCACAAAGCACACCTAGAGGTGTTCAAAACAGACCCGATAACTCGATATTTACTCGAGGAACTGAACCCCACTTTACCCGACTTCAAAATGAACTTAAATTAATGTAAAAATCTATCGATTGCTCCTCGAAACGAAAGATTATGACTAATGTGGACAAAAATACCATTGATCAATCATGTATTAATGGAATTTCTAGTATTCTACTTGTGAGTTGATGTAGGTTGGTGCATAGACAGATTAGGCCCAGTTTGTGATACAGTCATTATCAGCAACACAATTGTAAGCTATACGGTTAAGGTTCAACTTTGGTTGCACAATCACATTCTTAGGTTAATTATAATGCCCCTAAGCCTTAACATATTGATATAATTGATCGGTTTTTGAGGTGCAACCACCTAGGGCCCAGCTCATAAAGGGGCTCAAATTGAGTTAATCCTTATGATTAAAAATTAGTATCTGCATAAGTAGCTTCTAGCATGGATCGAACTTGTAGCATTAATTTTCTCAGTTAAGCGCATGAATACTGAACTACATAATTGGAGAAAAAATAATTGAAACTTACAATTTTTGATTTTTCTCCTAGGGCCAAAAAATTGTCAAGAATGGCACTGTTGATATAATACATGAATTTGTATGTAGGTATTTGTCTACATTATCATTATACCCAGTATAGCCCACTCATAAAAGATAGATAAGAGTCTAAGAAGGTTTGGAAGACAGCAGAACTACCCTAATCATATTAGATAAAAAGTTTGTGGTCAGTGAGACTGTTGGCTCGAAAAATATTATATATATATTTACAAGCTGAATCTAGGTTCTGGCCTTGCCTAAACCCATGTCTCGGAATATTTGATAATAACCCTATTAATATTGAATTGTATAACAATAACACAGACATAAGTGTTTGGGCTACATTATACTAGTATCTTAGATTCGCCCTGTTGTAGACAAGTATATTCAAACCCACTGCTGATTATAGATTATTGTTCAATCAACTGTTAAGAGAAGAAGTGGCTTAAAAAGGTTAGGAACCCACCAAGTTTGTCTATAATTAAATTGTTTAATATACAGGACATTTGACTGCACACAATCAAATATATACTTGCATTATTATTATTTGATGATTACAGTATAGGCTGAAGCAAAGAAAGGACTATCTGAGAATCAAACAACAAATTTTTCTTATAAAGTGGTATTTAATCTTCAATTAAGACAAAACCTGATTCTCGTATTCATAATTTAATTTGCTATTTCCGTTTATTATAATTTTCTTATACAATTGCTAAAACACCTACTACTCGGAGATGATAGTTGGTACTTTGGTCATCCCTATGATAATGTATATATGATTTTTCGTTATTTTATATTATCATTTAATATCATATTTTTCAAGTGGTAATGATCAATAATAAATTTTGTAAAGAAAAAAAGTAGGACAAGCATAAAAATAAACATTGACAATAGTTTTTTGAACTAAATTACAGTTAATACCAATAACGTAACCTATCTAAAATTTATTTTTGTCTCAATTAGAAAATAAGTCGTACTTATTAATAAAGTTATAAGTTTGATTATCACCTATTCTACCATCTTGTTCTATTTAATTTTTGTATGAATTAAAGAGTATTAGACAGACAAAAAAAAATTGGATAAATTTCGTGATATATTATAATTATGCGTAAAGTTTAATCTCATAATTTAATGGCTACACACTACAACATAATTTGCCTTTAGTGGGATATATTTAGCGGCATTTAATTTAAATGTCGCTAGCAGGGCCGTCTTCCATATTTCGGAGGCCCTGAGCAAAAATAAATTATGGGCCCTTAAAATTTATAAAAATAATATTATAATTAAATTTTTCTCGTACAATTAACAATTATACAAAGTTGTCAATAATAAATATTTTTAATACCATTATTAATATTTTCAATGACAAAATTATAAAAATAATAAATCAACAAACAAAAATTTCCAAAATCAATACTAGTAATTACTAATCGGCATTTTCCGCCCAGCCCTAATCGACAATAGCAACCCAGTTACCCAGTTCCAATCGACAATTTCCAAAATCCATTGGACAATAATATTCACCCAGCCCCAATGGAAAATACCCACCCAGTAATTAAAGCACTCTACTTTCCGTCACCCACCCTCCACTCTAATTTCAGAAATTCTACAAATAATTTCTTGTGCTCACATTTTAAATAAAAAATTTTTCATTTTGCAAGCAATTCAAAAATTTTACATTTTACAAACAATAAAAATTTCAGAAATTTTACAAACAGTTAAAAGTCCAATCTCTATCAATTTCCCATCTAGAAATTCAAAAATTTGACAAATAAAAAAGCAAGATAAATAAATTTATAGAGAAGAGATGAACAATACCTTACTAGTTCAAATTCAATAGTTATATCTTGAGTTCTTCACTTCTTTGTAACTTTGAAAAAAAATGAAATTTTAGAGAAGATGGAAAAGTTGAGTAGTTCAGAAATTCATCTCAATAATAGAAAAAAAAAATAAAAAGAAGATAAGTTTAATTTGGGAAGTTAAAATGACTTTTTATGGGAAATGAAAACAAGAGGAAGTAAAATAAATTTGAGCAGTTGAAATAGTACATTTTTTCGGAATTGATAACGGTTATTTCCGGAAATGATAACCTATTGTGTTTAATGCTGCAGCTTAAGACAAAAATAATATCAATTTTTTTTGAGAAATTGGGCCCCCAAAATACCGGGGCCCTGAGCCATTGCTCAAGGTGCTCCTGGTATGGGCCGGGCCTGGTCGCTAGTGTAAATTTCTAATAGTGTAAATAGAGGATTTAGTGGCATTTATTAGACCCTTTAGCAGCATAATAAAAAATCACACTAAAGCTTTTTGCGACATAGGATCTAGTGACGTTTCTCATAAATGCCACTATAGGCTATAGTAACAATTACAAATGTCACTAAAGACCAAATAAAGTGTCGCTAAATCACTTTATAATAGAACTTAAAATAAAAACCAATAATTATTACAATAAAAATATGATTCAGTGACATTTTTTTAATGCCACTAAATGCAATATCGCAAAAAGTTAAATTTGTTGTAGTGACAATCAAGTGACGGCTACAATCAACTCTAATTATGTGACGGCTATGATCAAGTGTAGTTATGTGTAAAGTTCAATCTAATGATTTAATAGCACGTCTCTTGAGAGACCGTCTTTTGTAAAGACGGCTCTTCAGGCCCATGCCCAGCCCCAACAATAAAAAAAAATCTAAAACTAATGCACGCGTTTAACCCTATTTGGAGTTGATGTTATAACCTATTAAAATTGGTATTATAATTTATTGAAGTTGATATTATAACTTATTAAAATGGTATTTGGAGTTGGTGTTATAACCTATTAATGTTGGTATTATAACCTATTTGGAGATACCAACTTTAATAGGTTATAATACCAACTCTAATAGGTTATAATACCAAATTCAATAGGTTATAACACCAACTTTAAATAAGATTACACAACGCGCATTTTTCTAGTAGTTTTTTTTATTAATAATGGGCCGACCCATTTAAGACGCGTCTTTTATAAAGACGGTCTCAAGTAAGAATTTGTGAGGAGTTAAATATAACTTCTTAGATGCGTCCTGAGGACGAGTTTTTGATTTGACGAAAAATATATATTTAAAAAATAATTTTCTAATATAAAATTAAATTGTAATTCATATGTTTTTGTTTGGTTTAATAAAAAAAATTCTTTTAAATTAATAGAAGATATGAAAGTGAAAAAAAATTTAGTTTTTTTGAGGAAAATTAATTGCCTTCCATTTTTGCAAAAACTATATTTTTCTTTTATCCTCTGAAGAATATATTTTATTGGAAAAGTAATCAAAAATTATGTTCCATGCAATACCTTCCTTTAACTTCACTTATCAAACCAAACAACAAAAATTAGAAATAGCATTTTTCAGAAAAATGCATTCCCTCAAAGGTGAAGAAAAATACACACAAAAAAAAAAAAGAAGACTATGAGGCCATTGTTTAATTTTATTTTTCCATAATCTTAAATCAATACTCCCTCCACCGTTTTTATTGTCCACTTTGGGTTGGATACTGATTTTAAGAAAATGATAGTTGTGATATTTTAAGTGATTATAATGATTGTAAAAGTGGTAGTTGGGTATTTAAATGAATATAATAATTGTAAAGGGGGTAGTTGGGATATTTTAAATAATATAAATGGGGGTATTATGGTCTTTACTTGTGTGAACATAGGGTATTTTGGTAAAAAATATTTGCCAAAAATAGAAAGTGGACAATTTGGGTGAACTGACCAAATAAAGAAAGTGGACAATAAAAAAGAATCGGAGGGAGTATAATTTAACTTTTAAGTGTTATATGCGAGCAAACACCTTATACCTATAGAAAAAAAAACCATCCTCCTTTCAAATTAGAGGTGTTTATTTGAATTAATTTAAACTTTTTACATAATTTCAAATTTATTTAAAATCGGATGAATGTCGAATTTTGTTATAAGTTCAGTTAAATATCGAATTATCGGTCTCTTTTGAGCGTGAATAACTCCAACCAAAGAATTTGTATGGGAAATACTTCATGTGAGACAAGATCTTTAATCGATAAAATAGTGGGGTGTTGACTTGTATACATATTGGTTGAGCTAACCTTCCTACTTCCATATGATTTTGGGATAATATATATCTCAATGACTTATGAAGTGTGTGCACCTCGTGTCTCTCCATTGATGTGCTGGCATTGACAATAAATCCAGTCTAATCTAACAATTTGGATGCAAAGAGAAAATGGAAGAGAAAGAGGACGAGAAAAGACATACCATTGAGTAGGATGGGTGGTGGTAGAAGTAGGGTGAAAACCTCTCTTTCCATAAATAGTATTAGTGTTGAGATCAGCCATTGTATTTGTGGGTACTCCCATATTTCTATCTTTTTAATTACTTCAAATCTTTCCTAATGGGTAAAATTGATCGCTTTTCTCTATAGCATTCCCTCTTAAGGGAGTACGGGTATGGACCGTCTGTTACCCCTCGGTTTTACCCTGTTTTCGAGCGGAATAATGGATTGATGATGATGACGACTCCTTAGATATCATAATTCATGGCTAGCTAAGCTTCACCTGATCATCAATTCAGTTAGTTCATCTGCACTTTCTCTCTCTACTCACCCTCTCTCTCTCTCTAGATCCATGTGTGTGTGAGTGATGAGTAGACTCATGTAGTACTCTAATGCAAATGTGGGGTATAGGATAATATGTTTCCATCATTTGTTTGAGGTAAAGTCAAGAATATCAGAAGGTGATTAAGGGCACATAATATTTTACTTTATTGGGCTAAAATTTAAGTGCAATACAAGTTTTCCTCGAATATAGTGCTAAATAAATATATTTATTTCCCTTTAAATGAGGGATAGTTGAGATTCAAATTTCTAACCCCTTGTTACGCTAGCTTCTGATACTATGTCAATGAACCAACTCAACCAAAAGTTTAAACTGAGGATTAAGACCCCAAAGTATGTTATATACTTTAACATTGATATTTTTTTTGAAAGGTAAAAAATATGGGTCTATTTGGCAAATAATTGTTTAATCGAGATTTTTAATTGGTTTGACTAATTGGAAGTTTTGATTGTTTTACTAGTCATTAAACCAGCTACTTAAGGTAGTTATTACATATATGTGATTATTTATTAGTCGTTTATTAGAGAAAAATAAATCACTTCAAAAAGCCAATAGTTTACTACCAAAAAAGTGAATAGTCAATGAAAAATGAATAATTTACCTTTTTTACTGTTTCAGCAACTAAAAAATTAAAAATTAAAATTCATAAAAATGAAAATTTTATTTGCGAAACATTCTTTTATACTAAAATGAATAATTAAAATAATAAAAGTTAATTTGGAGACACCAACCGGATTGTTGATGAGGTGCAATGCTTTTGGGTGTATGTATTGTTAATCATGCCTTTTTGAAAGCAACTTAACATACATGAATTAATTAAAGAGATTATGTGTGAAAAGAGTAGCTTTGGGGTCCTTAAGCATGACTTAATGGGGTATATGTTTAATCATCAACACCATACTTCACCATCCTCTATAAATGCCCGATCCAACTATGCTACTAACTACTCCACCCTCCTTTTGAGTCTAAGGTAAATGCCACTCTCAGCATCTCGCACAAGGTAGGGTTTGGATGAGATTTTTTTTATGAAAGATGCACACAAATCATACCCGTTCTCCCAAATAGGGAGTATAGAGAGATGCGCGCAACCAAAAAACCCCTAATTGATACTTGCGCCCAGTAGGAGTCGAACCTCATACCTTGTGCTCCACATGCAGATGCTCTATCCATTGAGTTTACTAGTCTATTCGTAGTGATATTTCCTCTCATAACATGTCGCTATTAGTAACAATTTAAAATGATGAAGGGAGTGCACCTTACACTTTTATATGATACATTGGTTGCTATTTATTTATTTATTCTATAAGTAATTGTCTTGTAAACAAAAATTTTCACAAATGATAGGAACTCAAATATCAAATAGGGTGTCAGTAATTTAAAATAATATTGACTTTCTACGTCAATTAAAACAAGGAGTTATTATTTGAAATAGTATAATATATTTGAAATACTCCCTCCGTCAACATGAGATTGACCGGAAAAGGACAAAAAAGGTATGTTAAAACTTTGTAGTTGAAAATAAGATTAAAAACAATTGGATAGAACATAGAAGAAATGTGTGAAAAATATGAGAAAAGAACGACTTTGTGAATGAAACTAAATCAGAAAATGTATGACCACAATAAAAAAAATCAGTTTAAAAAATGCCTCAAACTCTTGAGAAACAAAGGAAGTAACATACTTGTGAATTGTATTAATAATAAGGTAATGATAAAGTTTGATCAATATTAAGAATGATACTATTAGCCATTGATTAAAATATATTCCTTTATATTCAGTCTAAATGTCTCATTTGACCGAAAACATTTGTCAATACACTATTCCAATCATTAATATATATAATTGTGAATAATTTTAATAAGTTAAAATAATAATCTTAATATTGAGACGAATCAAGCAAGATTGAACCTTGAAAAGGCAAAGAGGAAACCTATCTTACCCAAAGCATGCTCCTTAAGAACTATTTTCTCAACCTCCGGGCTTCATGGCAAGTACAGTAAGACAAGGAAACAATTTACATCACCGGCCAAATCTTCCGAAGATTGAACGACGGATTTTAAAGCTAAGGAAAGGATGCAATGGGTAAAAGAGAAACCGGTTTTTTAGGGAGGACGGACCAGTGCCATTTTTCATGAGAACCCTCTCCGGTAATGTACCTGAGGCCTAAGGGCAAGTTCATAACAAAGTACCCCAAAAAAATCCATAGCATTCCCTTGATATAATATCATAAAAGTGCTATTAACAGATGGGCAATAATGTTATTGTTGGGTACATAACTTGACAAAGGTACCCAAAAAGAGTACCTTACATATACTCTACATACAGCGTCTCGCAGGACAGCGTAGCTTAAAGGGTATAAAACAGCTTCCCTTCATATCATTACTAAGTAGCAAGGACATAGTCTACAGAGCTACTTGCGACGATAATTTATTACGCGATATAAAGTTTTGAGCATATATGAGGTTATTTAACCCCTAATGTGAACGGTTTGATAGCACGTGAATACTTGACAACAATACAAGTACCTTTAGACAGGTGACTTACATGATATTTACGATATATGACAGAGAAGACAATGGTAGATTGGTGACAAGGGCTGCTTTAAGGTCTTGAAGATAAAAATGGGCATCAACCGTGGAGTAATGGCTTAGTTTGAATGATGAGATTCGTCATCTGCTCCCGTGCTTCTGGTACTGCTTAATAGTGCAGAACTTTGACTGGGCCGTTGGATGTTAGAACCTAAAGCGTATTCTGGAAGAAGCTCAGTGGATGATGAATGAGGTAAAGATCCCGTCAAATAGCCAGCTGGTGTCTCAGGGAGAGATGAAGCTGATGGACTATATTTCATCAGACCCACAGGGTGATCAAACTTACAGGTGGGCCCGAATTTGCAGTATCCATTTTGCATGTAGAAGGTACAAGGCTGTGTTCCCTGCTTGGAAGAAAAGTAAATAAGACATCGATTTAGTGCATGCAGGTGACTTAGTTTGGAACTATGCATAACAAATTAAACGACGATAGCAGTATGCCGTAATAAAACTTCAAAATCAGGATGAGTATTGCGGAGGGGGGGGAGGGAGGGGAGGACGAGAAGGGGGAAGGACGGGAGGGGTGATGTTCAAAGAAACACTTCTCTATTTCCTACAATCATAGAATTTACTACAGGTAATTTCCACACACTTTATACTTATGTGAAGTTGCACATGATATTTGCTACCAAGAGTCAATCGGAAACAACCTCTTTAATGATCTTATCACTTACAAGGGTAAGGTTGTGTACAGCCGACCCTTCCAGACCCCACCCTAGGTAGGAGCCACATAATGGCATTGGGGTAATGGAATATTGAATTTCCATGCAAAAGTTGCAAAAGCAACAAACAGCACACATTTCTCAGATGGATTTGCAGCCCAGAGTTCTGACTGCAAAGGTCCATCTGAAGATGATAACAATCAGAAAAAGAGCACAGGAAAATCATTGGAGATTATGGGGGATATTGAGGGCAAGGATAAGAGGGACGACAAAAATAGAGACGCCATTCAGGTAACTTCGTAGACAGGGCCACCCATTTGATTACTAGACATCACATGAGACTGAGCACATATAATCCAAACTGCAAAAACCATCCCACGAAAGAGGATTTATAGAATAAAGATCAGTTGACCTACATCTAATGCCAACGCCTCTGAACTACTAGATTTCCAAGCACTTGACCTTTTCATTAATAAAAGAAAAAAACCACATTTCTATTAATATATATGCTCTGTAAAGTTTAACAAAACAATACAGTTGTATCGATGTTTTGTATTCACAATTTATGCAGACAGATCACAGAAAAAAGCCTTGGATGAGGTCGCAATAGACATGTTGTAGGTGGAAGTAGCATCTCTTGTGTGCTACAACATGATTCACAGCCATTGCATGTGAATTAATGGGTTGATAAAGATCCATTTTATAAATGTAAACAAGAATATTTTTTTGCTTATCTTAGATTGTACTTTGCAGTTACAGCTTTATGAACCATAATCACAATATATAAATAGATTATAAGGACTAATATGGTAATGTTTTAGCTTTTATACTATAAAACAATAGCTTATAACAGATATCATGCTTGATTTGTCATCACACGTTATGTTACGGTGTTTCACAGAAGGATAAGTTGAAAATCCATAACAAACGTGTTACATTATGGAGCAACCTCTTATCTTGCCATGGCACATAATGGTAGCACTTCAACAATCCACTTTAGTGTGTCTTATTTTGAAGGCAAATCACATGGAGTTCATTGGAATGCTAATAAAGAAATACCGTTCAGTGTGTGATTCATAAACCATGGGTCAAATTTTCAGTTCATGGAGATATTGACCCACAAAAATAAGTTAGGTTGGTTGAAAGTTAAGGGCAACAACAGGAATATTGTATAACAATAGCGTACCTCTAAGGTTAAAAGAAAATTTCTACAGGACAAGCAGTAGACTAAAGTTATTCTGCGTGACACTGTTGGGTATCTTGAGAAGATCATAGTAAGACAATGGGGTCTCTAAGATGCATTTGTAGAGATTATTTAGCACTCTGATGGTACGCATTAAAAGATAGGATATAAATGAAGATATTTGAACGAAGTTAGAGATGCAGGTACGGAAGATCAGATTCGGGAGAACCGATTTGTGGGTTGGTTATGTTCAATGAAGATCAGAAATATGCAAGGGAAGTAAAGACTAGGGATTATAAAGACTATTGACGAAATCCAGGACAGCTAAAGATGACTTGACATGGCAGGAGTGAAAAATGACATAAAAAATTAGACATGAATATGCATACAGCACTAGAAAAAACCAATGGAAGGATAGGACTTGCCGAATTACAGATGACTATAGGAGTTTTTTTTTTTTTTATTCATGCAACCCAGTGAAAAATCAATGTTTCGCAAAGTTGTTATCGTAGCTCGGGGGTCTGAAAAGGAAAGCACTTCACGTTGAATGATTGTATCTAAAAAAACATCAATATTATGCTAAAATGAACTTTCGCCAAGACTTGGCACAAAATCTAAAAATACATTTCAACAAATTTTCTATGAGACAAATATCATTAGCTGAATGAGTGCTTTCACTAAGATATGCTTAAATTCGAGAATGTATTAATCAATCAGTTATCCATGAATTTTAAGGCCCAATCTGATATCATTTTTTGAATCTAGCTGATATAAGTGGCAATTATCAAGCATCCTCTAAATGGTAAGAGCGTCAAAGGACCACCAAAGAATCTTAGAGAAAGGATTTCACCTCCTAGTCATACAGACACCTTATTACCATCCAAATTAGGCTGGGGTGATCAGAAATCAAATTGTAAAATCCAGATACAGAAATATTCTAACATAGTAGCATGTCAGATTTATTTTATAAATAGTGCTTCTTCATATTAGATTTTCAATAAAGAATAGCAAGAATACGATGTGTTGTCAGAGGTGAGCTACAGTTCTTCACGTCCCAAACTCAGAATAAAGATGAAACACAAACTAGAAAGTTCACATCTCAGGCTGAGATACTCAGAGAATTAAATAACCATACACTGCAACCATAGCATTCACCTTTGACTTGCACAGTTACCTCCAACCAAGCCCCAACCTTCTTCACCACCCCCCACCCTCCCCTTACACATCAAAGAAAATCCTGATATACTTAAAAATCAGAAAACATCTCATAAATATTTTCAAAATCGTAAACCCAAAAATCTTGTGAATAACTGTAAAATCAAAGTCAACAGAAACAGAAACAAAAGGCATTTGCAAGATTCAGTAATCATTATATATCTGAAACTGTAAGCACATGTGTACCGAGTTCAAGGAGAAGCTTACAGGACGTAGGGGCAGACCAAGTGGTCCAAGAAAGCAAGCTGCAGATGCACCCTGATCCGGTGGGTGATGATATTTACAAGAGGATCCAAATTTACAGTTTCCTGTTTTCAAATAGTATTGACACTCAGGTTCACCTGGTCTCTCTGGAAACTTATGTTCTGTGACACCAGTGATTGACTGCCCCGCAGAAGACAGTAGAGGATAAGATCCAGCAAGACCAGGTGTAGAAGGGGATAGTGGGGTTACTCCATATACAGAACCTCCAGCTGCAGCAGGTTGAACACCAGGGGATAGCGCGGGGCTTACAGGTCCCTGCACCAATGAAGTCCATAGATCACTGACAAATGTTTCAACATCTTCCGCGCAACTTATAATACTAAACTTCATTAAAACTTACAGAATATGAACCCCAGCCTGCCATGGGCATAACTCCTGGAGAAAGGAGCACAGGACCGTAAGACCCTGGAACATACGAACCAGGTACAAGAGGAGGCCTAGCTACTCTAAAGCTAGGGGATGACCCTGCTGCTTGTTCAGGTACAGGAACTGAAGAAGACTGCACCGTCGGATAAAATGGAGGTGCAGCTGCAGGCATTGACATGCCAGCTGGTTGAGGATGATGGAATTTACAAGTTAAGCCAAATTTGCACTGCCCCGTTTTCAAATAGTAGGAGCATTCTTTCTCACCCTGTCCAGAAATAAAAGCACTATCAATCAAATTTGTCAACATCAAGGAAGCATACTTAAATAAGTTACACGAGTTGAGTACTTTTTAAATACAAGCAGGACAGGAAAAACAAACCGGTCGTAATGGGTATCCATGAATATTTAGAGGAGCATTAGCCAATGATCCACCAGCATTTCGGGGATGATGGAACTTGCAAGTAGTCCCAAATTTACAAGTCCCAGTCTTTAAATAGTACTGCATAAGGGGAAATGCTAAAATACTTGCACGAAGCATTTAGGGTGATTCAATACAAAGAAATGCAATTACAACTCACCTGACAAACAGGCTCACCAGGACGTTCAGGGTATTCTCCTCCAACTAATCTTGCAGCTGCTACAGCCTAGAAAAATGAAAACCCCATTCATTCATAAAAGAACTACTCACACTTAATCTTGTAATAATGTGCTAAGTAGGACTCTTTAATTCTCCTCAATAGAGTCTTAGTGTCAATTTTGATAAATTGTGCTAAGTCACTCCCATGGTAATACTCAAACATATTTTTTCTTCACGGTTTTTCATTACCATCTAATATCATCTTTTCAAGTGATAAAAGACGAGAATAAAAAAGATGATTTTTCTAGCTAAATTACATTGTACGTTCGTTATTAATTCCATCACTGAAAACTGACAAAACAAACGGGTTAATAAGAAGAGAACACAAGGTATGCAAAAACCCAAATGAAAAGGCACCTTTGTTAGTATTATAAACCATACAAGTACCCTAATAAACTCTTTCTATTCACTCACATTCACATTCCATTACCCCAATGTCATTAAGTGGCTCCCACTTAGAGTGGGTTTGGGAGGATTAGATGTAGGCAACCTTACCCTTGTTATTGATATCTAACAAAGAGGTTTTTTCCAATTGACCCTTGGTAGCGAACGTCATGTGCAACTTCACGCAAATAAGAAGTGTTCATGATTTAATGAGTTATTTTACTTTAGTACATTATAATTCGAAACCAAAGAAGTATAAATCTTTGGCCCCAACAAAATAATGGACGTTTTCAATTCACTCACATATGATACTAAAATCTCAAGGTGTTCATCGAACACATAATGCGCACACATTACTTTCTAAAACCCATGAAGTCATATTCAAAAGCTTAACAAAACATATAATTTCATTGATTTCTACAAAATTAAGCCAACAACAAAGTATATATTATGTGAATGTTTGGAAAAATAGTGTATTGGGAAATTTAGCTTATTTCTGGGATTTGGGAAGTCAAGCATTTAGCGGTGTTATATTTTGAACAAGTTGCCCCTAGAGTGAGTCCAACTGGTCAAATCAGTAACTCATATCAACTATTTGGCAAACAACCATTATTTGACATTTTACAAATTGTAACCCACAAACACAATGCATGTTAATTTGAGCACAAAATCAACAAAATAAACAAATAAAAAGCGAAAGAGAGCTCACAGCAACACGATCACGAGGGTGATTGTACCGACACCGGGTACCAAACCCGCAGAAACCCGTACGCATGTAATAGACACAATCAGATACTCCAAGACGCTCAGGGTACGTCTCCCGACCCGAAACATCCATCCTCCACATGGACTCTACATTATGCTCAAACCAAACACAATCAACGGAATAATAATCAACAACATTACAAAACCCTAAAAAAAACCCAAAAATCGAAATGGGGAAATCTCAAATTGAAAATTGAAAAAAAAGGGGTAAAATCAAGTACCTTCGAGTCCAGTATCCCCCCATTGAGCTGATGGATCCACCTCCGAACCCTGATTTCTACCGTACAATTCCATTTATATATCTGATTACTCAAGTGAAGAATCGAGAAAAAAAAAACACTTTTTAGAATTACTATTAGTGATTCTTCTCCTACCCAAAAAGGAAAGTAAATTACATCAAAAAAGTGAGAAATTGGAGGTTTACAATTACAAATTGTATGAAAATTAAAGATTAATAAAAAAATCAAAAGGGGAAGAATGAGTGAAAAGCTTGATCAATGGAAAGAGAGAGATTAATGGAGGGAAGGAGAAGGAGATGCGGGAAATGGAAATGGAGATTTTGTCGTTTTTATTTAATTTTTTTTGTTTAATTTTTCTCTTTCTCTTTCTCTCTCTTGAGATCAGTTGAGTACGGACTATTTTTGTAGTTTGTGAGAGTGAGTGTGTGTGTGAACTATCTTTCTCTCTCCTCTTTGGTCCTTTTTTTTGTTCTTTTTCTTTTATTTTTCACTTTTTATTTCTATACTGTGTATTTTTTAGGGCTTTTTATTTTTATATTTATATTGAATAAGATGTGATAGGCCAATGTATAATTGGCACGTGTAAGTTGCTACCTTAGTTCTACCAACTATTCTACTCCTACCTTATTAAGTACTTCCGTTCTATAATACTTACCCCTTTCATTTTACTTGCAACACTTATCGTTTTTGGACGTTTCATATTACTTGCAACATTACTATTTTTGGCAAAAATAATCTACTTATTTTATCTCACTTTATTCTTGCCCCACATATCATCATCAATCATACATCATCTCATTAATTATTTAATATACCCACAAGTCATAACCACTATCTACTTATAATAATTTTTTTTATTTCTACCCCACATATCACCATCAATCATACACTATCCTTACTTTTACCATACTGATTTGACAGCCCTTAAATTATGTGCCAAACCCCTATGGTGCAACTAAAACGGAACAGAGGAAGTACTTGCTACTGAGTGGGACATGTTATGTGAAAAAATATCACAATTAGTATTCAGTAGCAAGTATTATGGAACGGAGGAAGTACGTGTGTCTCACTAGGTATACTCTTACAAAAATATTTATGAGAATTAAAAAAAATAAAAAATTTAATTGGTCGATTTAATAGTTACTACGGTTTTTGTAGCAACTACTGTTCATCAACTGATCTTATTTGGTATATATTTCTTCATATATAATGTAAAACAAGTCAAATGAAATTTAAAAGATATTAACGATTAAAATTGTACATTGGATAGCGTGAAAAAAAGAAGTGTAGCAATAATTAAAAACCAGAGAAAGTATATTATTTTATCAATTAAAAAAAATTGAAAAAGCTATTAAAAAAATATTTAAATAAAGATAACATAATATTTTTATGACAAATTTGTATATACATTCTGCGCTCTTTTTTATTTTCATTTACTTTTTGCATAATTTCAAAGAAAAATTTTGAATCTCAATATGTTTCAATACACATTATAAAAAAGTTTATAAAATGTATATGATAAAAAGTATGCATTAAGACGAATCTAACGAGATCTCACATGATTTATTTTAACTTTATTTTATACATGTCTCAAAAATTTTAATCAAATTTATCTCTTTTTAAAATGAAATATTCTAAACAAGAAGAAATTTAAAGAAGAAAGTAGTAATTTGTGCTTAAATTGATTCATTTTGTCCGTCAGTGGCTATAAATATATCATTATTGATCATATTTGAAATATGTAGTTAATATATATGATATCTCTTTGTTTATCTTGAACATTATTTTGCTTAATATTAATTAATGAAAAGAAATTTTTTCTTATATTTATTGAATATTTTTCTTTACACTTTTGATTTTTGGCGGAAATAAGTGTAATTGTGTGACATGTGTTAATTAAAATAATGCATTTAGTATATTTATATAAATAGAGTTGAATTAAAAAAATTGAAATCAACACAACCCAAAAATATTTAGTTTTAAATAGGTTGGAATAAAAATATATAATATTGAAAATATAACATGATTTAATTTGAAACATTAAATTCATCTAAATTATGTCCCTACTCCCTAAGCCTTTCGTTTTAGCACTCAATGGAATCAGGTTAAAATTTATTTTTTTGATCAAGTCATGAAAAGTCAAATTTGAGATAATTTAGGTTAAAATTTATTTTGACAATAATTGTTGTTTATATTGATCTAAATTAGGTATATAAAAATATGATTAATTATACTAACTTATATTTTCCTTACATTTAAACCAATATTTGAAATTTAAATATTTCCATACCTAAAAAATAATGCACTATATATTTTCAAAAAATCTAGCACATAATATCTAAATTATTAGCTATATTGCACAAAATATATAGTAATATTCAATTTATGAAATTTGATTATGTCTAAACCTAAAAAAAATATTAATGTAAAATAAAATTAATTTATGATATTTGTGTTGTGATATGAATGTCAATAATAGAATTAAAGTAAAAAAAATTGAATATAAATAAAATAGTACAATTTTTATTTTTACGGTCAATAAAATAGAATTAATGTGGGACTACATCAGGGATCAGCATTAAGTCCTTTCATTTTTACGGTCATTATGGAAGAGCTCTCTAAATCCATCTGGGAGACCGTACCATGGTGCATGCTTTTCGCCGATGATATAGTCTTGGCCGCAGAAACCAAGGAGGAGGCTAATAGTAAATTGGGAGAGTGGAGAGAAGCCTTGGAGGGAAAAGGGTTGCGCATAAGCCGTACAAAGACAGAATACCTGCGATGCAATTTCAGTGGGATAGAATCGCTAGGGGAGCCAGAGGTAACCATAGGAGGTGAAGTTGTTGCGTGTACGTCTAAGTTCAAATATTTGGGTTCTGTGATTCAGAGCGACGGGGAGATTGATGGAGACGTTACTAATCGTATACAAGCGGGCTGGCTTAAGTGGCGAGCAGCAACCGGGATGCTTTGTGATAAAAAGTTTTGGAGGCGATTAAAAGATAAATTTTACCGCGTTACGATTAGGCCAGCGATGTTACAAAAGAAGGTTTTCAAACAGAGGATGGAAGTAACGGAGATGCGTATGTTGAGGTGGATGTGTGGTAAGACTATGTTAGATAGGATAAGAAACCAGGAATTCAGGGAGACGTTAAGGGTTGCACCTATCTCCGCAAAGATGCGGGAGAACAGTTTGAGATGGTTTGGGCATGTGCAGAGAAAGACACATGACGCCCCAGTAAGAAGGATCGAATGCATCATAGTGGAGGGTAAGAGAAGTCGAGGACGACCTAAGAGAACGTGGGAGGAACAAATCAAAAGTGATATGCATGAACTTCACCTCTCTAAAGACCTGACCAGGGATAGGGCCAGTTGGCGGCGCCTTATCCAAGTCCTAGATTAGTAAACCTGTCCCTTTACCCCCTCGTTCGTCTTTATCCTTTGCCTTTTTGTCGCTTTTTACCTGTTTCTTTGATCTTATCTTTGTTTTTGTGTGTGTGCTTCTATTCTATTTGCCAACTGCAGGTTCCTCTTGCTAGAAGACCGTTCTCGAGCCGAGGGACTCTTTGATCGCACTCTCCTTATGGGTATGAGCATGTCATCGTTCCTCCCTCCCCAGACCCTAATCATAGTTTTCTTTGAGCAGGATACATCGGATATGATGATGATGAATTTTTATTTTTAAAATTTAAAACGAGGCTACACTAGTTAATTAGCTTCAGTTTAAAAAAGGCATTAAACTACAATGAATTGGGCCTGAGAGACGTCTCTTAAAAAGACGGTCTCTCAGGAGAATAGCACTTAAAAATTAGATTCCCACTGTAAATTTCTACTTCCTTAATTCCAAATTACTTGCGATATTTATTTTTTTCCAAATTTCAATGTATTAATTCAATCATTAATTTCTCAAATTATATATTATAAAAAAGTATAAAGAATTAATATTAATAATCTTTACATTGAGACGAATCAAACAAGATATCACTTGACCATGTTTTAACTTATAGATTAAAAACTAATCAATATTAAAAGTGATGAATGAATAGTGTAAAATCTCAAATATTGCAAGTAATTTGGAACGAAGATAGTACATCACATAACTTATGTATCTTTGTAGGGAGAATATTACAAAAAAAGTTAGCAATTGTCTTTAATCAATTCGTAACGATTTAAGTGTTGCAAGCAAATGATAGCGTCATCCATTTTATGCTCAAACAGAGCAAAAAGTCTGGTAATCCATCGTCATACATAAAGGAGATTATAAACACAAATTGCATGTAGTATATACCAGATATGCACGATTTTATTAAATTTTATAACATATTTGGTTAAACAAAAAAATTAAAAATTTATAGCTTTATGTTTTAACCATCTCAAAATATTCTATACTCATTTAATAAATAACATTATAAAGATTTAATAAGTAATTAAAAGAAAAAAAAATGCATGACTTTCTAATATATTAAATTATATCACCTAAAAAGAAAAAGTTAACTAATATTGATAATATAATAGTCATAATTACAATATAAAAAAGTCACAGATATAAACATTAGTAATAAATACAATGACATTATCATTGAGTTTTATAGAAAAAATTTTTATTGAAAAAGTGACACGTAAGCAATTTTAAAAAGTAATGACGTTAACATGGTTTTGTTTTAATAATAGGAGTAATTATTAAAGATTATTTATATTATCATTATTATAGTAGTAATTAGATAATCCCCGTGCGATACATGTTTTTTTTCATTTTGATGTAAAAAACAAATAAATTGAATAGGTCCGGCTTAATATTACATTAATTTTAATTATTTTTTAATACACATTTTATTAAATTCATGAAAATTGAAATTCAAACTTTTTTTATAGTTATCATTCTAATATGATAAAGCAGTGGGTCAATACACATTTTATTAAATTCATGAAAATTGAAATTCAAACTTTTTTTATAGTTATCATTCTAATATGATAAAGCAGTGGGTCATTGTAAATTGTATCTATAATATAATTATCATTTTAGTGAACTTTTTTTAAAAGTATAATTAAAAATAATATAATTAATTTGTAAATGAATGAATGTTTTTTTAAATAAAAATAAATTAATGATGATTTGTAAATTTAAAAATTAAAGATAATAATTTGTGCATCATTATTACATACTACTCCACTATTTATTACATTATTTTTCAAATTTTAATAGTATATGTTATAGTCCCAACTAAAGTTTTTAATGATGGTCAAATTTATTATCTTATAAACATCATTAACATTTAATATTCCTATATTCATCCTTATTCAATGACATCATCAATCTCGTGAGAAGATGACAATTCATCAATTTTTTGAGTTGCTTATGCGAGCTGTGTTTTATTTTAGTATATAGATTTATACTTCTTGTATATGTACTTCAGAGTCCCAACTAAGCTATTGTGAACGTATAACTCAATACTTTTTGTTCTTTAAAAAAAATTTTTTTTAGATGGTCCTTTTAAAATTTAATGTATATGGATATAATTATTTGAATATGATCAATAGATATAAAAAGATTATTTTTGGATGAGAATAAACTAAATATATGAAAATTAAAACTTAAGAAAATATTATAAAACTAAAGTAAGGGATAATTATTATTCAAAAAAAAAAAAAAGTAAGGGATAATTAAAGTGTTATAACATATATTCTTTCTTCGTAAGTGCCCGAATTAAAGTATACATATTTCAAGCTATAAAATACTTTTTTCCTTACATTATATTATTGGTCATATTTTTTCACTGTATAAACTTTCAATTGCAAATAATTTAGAACAAAAATAAACGAGAAAAAGTGAGTTTATTCCTTTTTTTGTTTCCTAATGTACTTTCTGTTTGAAATATTTTATTTTAGAGGAAAATTTTAATTAAAATTTTTGAAACATATATAGATGATAAAATATATTCATGGGAGATCTCATTAGATTCGTCTTAATGCATATTTTTTTACTTATAATCTTTTATGATGCGTATTTAAAGATGTGAGGGGGTGACGGGGGAAGATCTGGACTCAAAATTTACTATAAAAAATGTGCAAAAAGTAAATAAGAAGAACAAAAAATAACGGAGGAGTATTTTTACGGAGAAATGTGAGGGGGGTGACCGGGGGAGGAGCCGGGATGCGTGGTAAGAGCGTGAAGTAGAGGCCTATTTTGTGTTTTGTTGGCTTTAATTAGTGTGGGCCCTCACAAAAAGATGAGCTTTTTCTCGTGCTCCCTATGATGCTCTCATTCTGCACCTAATAAAATAAATGAAATTTAGTTATTATATAAATTAGTGATTAAGATGGACAGAATATAAGATTATGAATGTGATTATAAAAATAAGACCGAAATCATTGTCAAAAAAAAAAAGTGTGAAATTAATACGAAAAACTAAAATCAAAAAATTGTGAAAAATAAGAGGGACATAGGAAATAATTAATTAAATTTTTTTTTTGAAGGAACATAATTTACATGATCTAATTTGATTATAATAATTTTTTTAAAATTTAATTATCATAATATTTATATATACTCAAAAACTAAAATTAATTAGATTAAAAATATTATACCAAAAACCCGTCTGAAAAAAACACTTTGGCTTCGTCCTATTATATCAAATACTCCCTCCGAATCATTTTAGATGTCTCATTTGGGTTTTTACGGTTATTAAGGGTGGTGTGGGGTCCATTAAAAGGGTGGTAGTTGGGTATTTTAATTGATTAATTTATTGTAAAGGTGGTAGTTGGGTATTAAGAGTAGTAAAAGTGGGGGTATTTAGGTAAAAGAAAAAGATAGACAAAAAAAAAATGAGACAATTGATATGAATTTGCCAAATAAAAAAATAAGACAATTAAAAAGATTATCTGACCCCAAAGTATTTATATTATTTTTTATTTTAAGAAAGGTGGTACCGACAATTGGTTTGGGAATTTATGCTAAGCTATTTTTTGTTTGTTGCTCTATTCTTTAAATTTTGTTGTACTCCTTAGCTTTTACACTGACATTCTTCACTGATTTAAGTATTTATTCCTAGAGCTTACTTAGTTGGAAGGTAATTTGCTTTTAGTGGGATATATTTAACGATATTTAATTTAAGTGTCATTATTTTAAATTTTTTATAGTGTATGTAGAGGATTTAGTAATATTTATTGGACCCTTTAGCAGCATATTGAAAAGTCACACTAAAGCTTTTAGCGACGTAGGATCTAGTGACATTTCTCACAAATGTCACTATAGACTCTAGTGACAATTACATATGCCACTAAAGACCAAAGTAAGTGTCGCTAAATCGCTTTATGGTGGAACTTAAAATAAAAACCAATAATTATTACACTAAAAATATGATTTAGTGATATTTTTTTAATGTCATTAAATCTAATGTCGCAAAAAGCTAAATTTGTTGTAGTGTAGTTTCCTTATAATTATAAATTTTAATGAAATATTCTATTGAGTATTTGAGCTTGTATTTGGGAAATATAAATTCAATATTTTCTCTAAAGCTTGGGAATTCAATAACTATATCTCTTCTTAGTAATACAGATTATTGTGTTATTTATAAATATTTAAGCCAATCAAACTATATAGAGGTGTTTGATAAACGACTCATAGTTGATTATATTGATTGATTTAGTTGATTTTTTTAATTGGTTTGATTACTTGGTTTTGAATCCGCTGCTATGCACAGCTTGTTCAAAAACAGCTTATTCATAATATTAAGTTGTTTCAATAAGATAATTTTCAAATATTAGCATTGAATGGTTTTTACCACACAACTCTCTATTTGTATTAAAATAAATTAAAATTAGCCAATAAATTTATTTTGCCAAACATCCCATAATCCAATTTCTATGGGTATAGGCGGATCTACCCTGTGAGGCTGTGACAATGGGTAGCATAGGCTCCCCATGTTTTTTTAAAAAACTAACCTTTTATTTTGGTTATATTGTACATTCTATGTTTCACTATATTTGACTTTTTACGCAATTTAATATGTCATTTATATTGTACAGAAAAGGTGTTACTTTTTGACAAAAAAATGTTACTTTTGTTTTTAAAAAAATCTGGTACTTTTTAGCAAAAAAGTGTTACTTTCAGGAAAAAAAATATATAAATACAAAGTAACACATTTTTTTCAAAAAGTAACACCTTTTGTGTTAAAAGTAACACCTTAATGTGAGTTTTTTTTCAGATTTTTTTTCTTTAAGTAGCACATTTTTTCAGATTTGTATTAATATAAGTTAAAATTAGCCAATAAAGTTATTTTGTCAAACATCCCATAATCCAATTTCTATTGGCATAGGCGGAAGTACCTTGTGACAATGGGTAGCATAGGCTACCCATGTTTTTTTTAAATAACTTTTTATTTTGGTTATATTGTACATCCTATGGTTCACCATATTTGACTTTTTACGCAATTTAATATGTTATTTAATCATTTATAAATCAAAATATGCTAATCTAAAAATTATAAAAAGTTATTTTATGAAAATATACGATTAGCCATTTCAAACAAAATTGCACTTTGAACACTTGAATTAAGAATAGTGTCAATGATCGTAATGCAACGAGTATTTCAGTACGAAGGAGGTATTTGTTTCGTTGTAACTTTTAACTTATAACTTTGTATGATGCAGTGTGAATGACATATATCACCCCTTTTATTTTATAGTGGCAATGACATAAGATTATTATTGCAATATTTTATTTATAGGTCAATTTGGAGTAATGAAAAATTTTTAGGTACGCTACAGAAAATCATAATGAATGAAAAAAAAATTAACGTTAGACAATCATTGAAACCGATATATTGATTCAAATAGTTGATTCTAATTTTTCGAAATTACGAATTTGGAATTGTTGTGAAATTCCCAAACTAAAAAATGACATCACCTCCTTCCTTGAAGAAGATGGTGAGTCGTTGTATGAATATTGGTAAAGATACCAAGGCTTACAACGCAAATGTCCAAACCATGACATCCTTGAAAGGACACTCCCACTATCCCGCACAAAGTAGAGTTCGGGTGGAGATTTTATTTTTCTTAAAAGATGCGAACAAATCATACTCGTTCTCCCATAAAGGAAGTAAAGAGAGATGTGCGCAGTCAAGAAACCCCCCGATTGATACCTGCGTCCAGTAGGGTTCGAACCCCAAACCTTCTGCTCTACATGCTGATGCTCTATCCATTAAGTTATTTAAGCCACAAGCGGTTTTGGTTGTCACGTAATAAGAAAATACTCCATCCGTCTCATTGAATTTGCATCATTTTCTATTTTGGTTCGTCCCATTTAAATTGCTTCATTTCTATTTTTGGACAATGATCCACAACTTTCTTTTAACTCTCTTCTAATTTCATCCACATAATTTATTCTCTCTTTAATTATTATTACTTTTTAAAGCATACCCACTTCCACATGAGACATTTTGAGCTTTTTCTTTTTGCAAGTAATTTGATAGTGTCCTTGCATAATTAATCAACCAAGACTTGCACCAATATTACCTTAATTAGCCAAATAGTTAGATTACTCATAAACCACTATCAATACACAAATGGAGCAACCTAAGCTATATTTTGCTAAAATACGTCATTAATCACCCTATATATTATAAGTACAAATAATTACACTTATCAGCGCTCAAGTAGTTGATAAAGAATAAGTAAATGCAATTTATAACCTCTACATTCCTAAGTCGATTTTTAATCCATAATACAAAACTTATAATGGCGATTGAAAAAATCATACTAATTTTTCATACAACAAACATAATATTGCATCGAATCCTCCTCCACCTCCTTACAATCACCAGGTTTTCAAATCATCATCATCGTACCCAGTGTATTGCGCTTATAGAAAACTATGATCAAGGTTTGGTGAAAATATGACGGCAATCCATAACCATAAAAGACCACAACCCAACGATCCTCTGAATCCCACCACGAATTTCTTCTGGAGACTTTCATATTGTTATAGGACAAACGAGAGAGCTCACCCAAAAAACTAGACTATTATGTGAGAGAGCTCATTTGCCTATAAACTCCACACCAATTGCATTTTACACTTTTATAGTTTCTTAAATTGCGCAATAGGTGAGCTCTTTGGAAAACTCAATGATGAAAGTTTAAAATTAAGGAAGGAGTTTTTGTAGAACAAAGAGAAATTAAAATGAGTTTGAAAATGAGGATTGTTGAAGTGTCCATGAGCTACCCATATGTGAGTTGTCCCACATCGGAGAAAGAGAAGAGTATGCATCACTTTATATATTCAAGGAATAACTCTTACTATTACCAATTGGTTTAGTAGTGAACCTTCTTTGGGTTTATGAGTGGACTACTTCTTTTCCTCCTTGTTTGGGTTGCCCAGGCCCATTTTCTAAATTCTATCAAGGATTTGGACGAGGAACTTATAAAGGAAGAGGATGATCTAGATGAAGATTGAAAATGATAGTTTATTGAGAAAAACTATTGGGTGAGGATAGGAGAAGAAACTCATATGAAAAAAGAACCCTAAGATTAAATTAACATAATTTTCTATTGAAACTGTATCAATAAGACTATCTCAATTGAGTTAACTCAAACTATTAAATAAGATCTTATCGAGCTTGTGGCTGAAAAAGCTTAAGCCAATTTGGAGATAAATAAGGGTATTCTTCTTGCCCTATAAGAGCAAATGCACACGGTGGAAACGAAACATGATGAAAATTGTTACAGATAAGACCGTTTCATTTCGAGATGAGTCCATATAAAAGACCTATTAGTTAAAAAAATACTAAAATAAGAAAATAGATAATAACAACTGAATTCTCACATGTACGGTTGACCCAATTAAAATCATCTCACGATGAGACAGCCTTATCAGAGAATTAATAAAATTGTGATGGTTGGTGGTTTAGAGAAGAATGTTTAAGAGGAAGATGTTTGAGAACTTCGAAACAAAATTGCTTGTGACTTGTGAGGATGAGAAACACTCCCTTGACAATCATTTCATGGGGATCACATAAGTTTCTCATATTTCATGAGAAATGTACTCTTGTGTGAGTTTGTTAACTCATGCTAGATGAATGAAACCAACATTTTATGAAAATGGGGGAACTTAAAAAATCAAGTCGACAACATTATCATCATATCAAATGTATTTCATTCATAGAAAAATTATGAATAGAAAGTTAATTTAGTTGTTTGTATGGAGACTTGAACCTTGACATTATTATGTAATTACATTGTGATGGTAGAAGTTTAAAATCAGACATAATGTGTCACATGTGAGCTCAAAATCATCGTACAATGTCATAAGATGGTAAACGGACACTCTTAACTCTTAAGTAGGTGTTTGGCATAAGGGATTTAAAGAAGGGAATGAGGCTTTGTTTTAAAAGTAAGTCTAAGTCTTTGTTTGTTTAGAGGGAATAGGAATAGGTATAGGGAATGAGACTAGAATGAGAGAAAGTCCCCAAGAGAAATGTCTTGGGGGAGGGTAGGTAGTCGAGACTTTCATTTTATCTCTTTCTTCCAAGTCCCTATCATAACAAACAAGGAATGAGACTTATATATCTTTAAAGTCTCAACTTAAAAGTCCTATCTTAAGTCCTATAAATCCCATTCCCTTGTGCTAAACACCTAAAAGAAAGAGTTAACCGGAGTAAATCTCACTTGATCATATTTAATTAAGAGTATCTTTGGAAAGAACTTTACTTTCCTATTCAAACTCATGTTTATTGATGAGATTAACCATAGTGTTTCCTAATCCACCGAAAAAACGACACACATCCTCAAAGACCGTCTCTTAATCATACGATTGAAATTGAGCTTAATATTCACATTTAATTATTTAATGTTAAACAAGTCATTTTGAATGTTAAAAATAACAATTCAAATATTAGAATATTCAATTTTTCAAACCAGACTTCTTGTATGTATCTGTCATTATAAGACAGTCTCATACAATAGTTGTTAGAAGCACAAAGGTGGTGTTTGACAAATTAGCTTATAGAGCAATTTTAGCTTATTTTGATATAAATAGAGGGTTGAGTGGTCAAACTAGCTAATGCTAGTGTTTGATGAATTAGCTGGTTGAAACAACTTATTGATATGAATAAACTGTTTTTGAACAAGCTGCTCATAGAAGCCGGTTCAAAATCAGCTGGTCAAAGACAAAAAAAATCAGCTAGTCAAACCAGTTAATAAAATTAGCTGGTCAAATCAGTCATTATAATCAGCTATCAGCCGTTTGCCAAACACCGTCAAATTCTTGTATGAGAAGCTCACCGTGAGACGAACTTTATACATGGGTCCAAAATCCCAATAAATACAAAATATTAGTACATAGGCTATTTTTTGAATTCGCCGCACCGAGAGACGGTTTCTTACGAGAGTAGCTGTTCCGGAACAACGTTGAGTTTCCATTTTGAACCTACTTTAGCACTTATGTCATGTGTCGAGTTGGATCGGCCCGCCCACCTTTACACTTAAGAAGATAGGGAGAAGAATTGTATGAACCCTCAAAATAGGAAAACAAAATATTAGAAAAAAGGAAACAAAATAAAAAACGCTGCTGTTTTACACCAAAACCGTAGTTTTGTCTGCTAATCAAATTCCAGCTCCTCCAGATCGTCAATTCACGATCCAAACCTAGGAGGGTTTTCAATTCCTTTTACCCTAATTCCGATCAATTTTTGATTTAAGCAAATGTGTTCATTCTGTAACCTATTTTAATTTCTGTTATATTTCGTTTTGTTGTAATTTTGTGGTGGCTTTGGAATTAAGCTTTTGATCTTGATCTGTTATGGTTACACCACTTATGGAATTTTCTAGATTTCGAAGTTTAATAATGGGTCGAAGAGAGTTTGTGATTTTATTTTCTGGTTAATTGGGAATAAGAAAGTGAAAATTGATTTGGGGGTTAATTGGGAAAAAAAGAAACGTTTCAAGAAACGTTTCTGAGATGATTACTTTGGGACTTGAGCAAGAATTTAGCAGTAATAAAAGAGAAATGAATGAGATTGATCTTGAAGAAGGAGAAGCTTGCTCTTACCAAGATTTTGATTCTGCCATTGACCCGGATGTTGCCCTATCCTATATAGTAAGCCTAATACTTTCCTAGTCTTGATTTTTATAAATTGATTTGTGTAAATTTCGTATCCAATTATATCCTATTTTCAACTGAATTGCAGCAACTTTTTTTAGATCAGAGATGTTTAGCAAGGCTGAAAACATGCTTAATTGAGTTTATTGTTTGTAGCTTGCTGATGATTTTAATTTTTCGAGTTCGAAGTATGTGCATTTCATATGTTTTATCTTGTGGGTGGTATATTTGATCAATATATTAGCTTTATGAAGTTAAATTCTTGGTTTTGAGGTGTAATTTTGATAAATTTAGGTGGGGTATGGAACATTTTGGTTAATATCATATTTGTTGCCAAGTACCAACCTGTTGTGTCGGGAGAAACTTTTTTCCTTATTAGGTTTGAGATGAACTTTGATGTCTAGGTGATAAGTTTATCTTAGTTGTGATATTTGGGTCGTTATGTTGTAGTTAGAATTATGATACTTACATAGTTTCTGAATAATTCAATACAGAATTATATCGAGACTATGCCATTACAGAAAACAATAGATGTCATGTTAACAAAGGAAGAAACAATGAGTGTGCTTGATATGTGTGTTGAATTGCCAATATTATAGGCTATTTGGAAGAAACTTTTACGGCATTGGACCATTTATGGACTTAGGTTAGAAGAAGATCATTTGATGCAAACATCTATCACTTATGTTCTCCCGTCATCTTTATTTCTACTCTCCCTTTTATTTCCTTAATTTTATTCTTGATATTTAAGTAAGATCTTTAATTTCTTTTTCTAGTAGGATTTCGGGCGCTTCACACTCCAAACCTAGCGCCTTTACGTTGCGCCAAGAGTCTAGGCAATAGGAAACCTTAGCGCCTTAAAGAGCCTCATGCCTTTTTAAAATAAGTTCACAATTACTGCACTTATGTAACTGTTACTTGATGATCATTTTCTCACCAATTAATGGAGTGGCACAGTGATCTAAAACTTCAGAGGTATCTTTCGATATGTTTCCACACGAAACCACAAAACTTCCTTAGAACTTTGTGCTTATAGGCTAAGTATATTGCTGAACGAACGATATGTAAAGCATGATTAACAAGAACAAAATTCCAAGCATTTGATACTAGACATACTCACTACTTGTGACTCATAATCTAGTCAGCCTCTTAGAGTTATGGCTATGTTACAATTGAAGTGCTTGCTTTAGATAGGTTGGTAATCATTGTATAGAATATGAGGGATATGGTCCTTTAGCTCATAGCCTGCTAATAATGACAGATTTAACACGTGATTCAGGATTTCAAGATAGATGCTTGATTTACTTGCTTCACACCTTTGACTTTTCCCTACTCACACGCTTAAACTTCACTTCTCAAACGATAGGGGAACAAAGTCAAACAGGCTTGAGGGAGTATTTGAGAGTTTTGTATATAGATATTGATTTTCAAATGCTCTTTTTATCCAAGATGTTTGTCACCTTTGGAATATCAGGCTGATTAGATTATGGGTCACAAGAACTAAAGAGGCTGAAAAGTTAGGACAGTGTAACTGTATTCGTTTGTCTTCACATTTGCTTTATCTTTTTTTTCCCTCGTTTTGGATAAGAATGAATAAATTGAGAAAACCCATTTTTAGGTAGAGTTTATAGGAAGGCTTTTAGTACCTGAAAGATCACGTACTAGGTTATCTATTATCAACTACTAACATCAATATCTGTTGTAAATTAAGGTTATAGCCTTGTAGGGTTTTTATTATTCGATGTCATTTCTTATTTTTTGTTGTAATTGTCTTACGTAATAGACTAATGATCAAGTAGCTTCATTCATGATACAAGTCCTCTATTTTTCTTTTCTCTATAATCTATGGGAACTTGGGTTCTTATTACTTTGTTTTGGTATCAAAATAGTACATCTTATTGTTTTTAATTGTTTTTCAAGGATGAGAAACTTCAAAATGTACTGGGACATTTTAAGAAAGATTTTGAAGGTGTTGTTTCGGCGGAGAGTTTGGGTGAGTTAAGTATTGATAACAACCTGCTCTATTTAATGATATAAAAGGCCTTTTAATGAGTCGTATTCTCTCAGGGGCAAAATTCGGTAGCTATGGTTCATTCTTGCCTGCTCATCGCCGATCACCTGTTCATACTCACTCTAAGACTCCACCAAGAGTTCAAAACCATGTTACACACCAGTCTCCAAATACTTTTCAAGCAGAGGTACTCTTATTAAATTGTTGTTCACGACTCTTTTATTAAAATGGTTTGTGGAAAATGATTAATTTACGTGAACTGTGAAAGGCCTCACCTTGAATCTTTTTTATGTACAAGTTTTTTAAGAATCATGACTCTATTGCAACAATATTTTTTGATCTGACTTATCCCTTTTTTAGGTTGCCCATCATAATTCTCTTGGTCCAGCCAATGCCTCCTATTCAACTAAACAGGGATCTGCTTCTTCTGGTTCCGCTTCTTCTTTTGCTCACAAACCACCACCCCAAAATGATTCATGTTTAAAAAATGCAAGTACAAAACCAAATCAGTTAGTTGAAGTTTGTTCGCCTAAATCTGAAGTTCGTGACCACAACACACTGAAATTTCGAATTAAAGTGGGCTCTGAGAATTTGTCGGATAAGAAAAATGCTGAAATCTACAGTGGTCTTGGCCTTGTTGTTTCTCCTGATGAGAGTCCCATGGAAAGTGAAGGATTGTCTTGCGATGATTTTGAGTCTCCAACTCGGATTCTTCAAGTGAGTTCATGTATTTGTTGTTTACCTTTGCTCTGGGCATTATTACGCTATGCTGACTCTTTTTGATTTCTTTTTGTAATTATGGCAGATGATGACTTCATCCCCACTATGTAGAGGCCGCTTCTTGTCTCCACTTCCCAATAACCTGATATGCTTGAGTGAAAGGCCAAAATCTGTGCAGAATATTTTTGTTCAACCTTCTTCCAACGTCAAGTTGGAAAATTCTGTCATTGGGCATCCCTCATTTTCAGTTAAAGATAAGAAGACAATTTCTGGTGAGAACTGCATGAAGTTGTTGGATAAAAAAGGGTTGGTTCCACAAGATAAAGCAGATCGGAAAGAGAGCAGTATACATTCTCCTTTTCATTCAAAGGAGATGGGGATTGATGCTGTGTCTTATGAAGAGCTTGTTTCTGATACTTTGAAGCTACCTCTTTTATCTAATGAACCCATTCACATGAAGGGGTCGCCAAAAGCCTCATTGAAAGAAGAGGTTTTCTGTGACACCACAAAAAGGGAGCCTTTTGAGCCAGTTTCTGTCCATGTTAGCTTGAATGAGAAGTCTAATGAAAAGATGATTTCAGCAGGAACAATTGTACATAACAAAGTTTGTGATGCTCGGAAGAATATGATGACTGAATCAAAAAAAGTAGGCGATAGCAGAAGTGAAACAGTTGACAGTGTAGTTGGTGTTACAAATCTCAAAAAGGCTTCAAAATTTGGACTGAGAAATCCTGTTAATCACAAGAGCGACTCATCAATTTACCATGATGATGCCATGATTTTACCCAGCGGAAATGAGCAATTCTCATCAGGGGATGAAAAGAGGCCAAAGAAAAGTCAAGTTCATGGCTTTGCTAATAGAAAGAAAGTAATGGAAATAGGTAAAGATAGTGATCAGGTGCTGAAAGACAGAATGTATTCTGGTGCTGAGAATAATGCGTGTATGCGAAAGGATTCGGCTAAGGCCAGGGATCAATATGCTGATTTTTTTGGGGAGCTGAATGAAAATGAAGATGATATCGACTCCCCAGTTTTGCCTTCTGGTGAGATGTTGAAGACCTCTGAGATTGGTGAAAAAACCATGTTAGCTTTTGAGAACACATCAAAGGTGAAGACGAGCTCCATTGACACATACAAGGGACCAACTTCAGGTGTAAAAGTTAGAGGTTCCTCTAACTTTGTTTCTGTACAAGAAAATTTCCAACCAATTTCTGAGCCAGCTCCTATTCCTGTTGTTGAAGATGACAATTGGGTCCTGTGTGACAAGTGTCAGAAATGGAGATTGTTTCCCCCTGGGTCGAAAGTAGACAACCTTCCTGATAAATGGGACTGCAGCATGATGACCTGGCTGTAAGTTCTTATTCAAGATTATCTTTAATTCCTGACTTCTTATGCAATTCTTTATCATTATAGAACCTTTGTTTGCATCATAAAGACCAAAAAAAACACATAGGATAGAAAATTAATTTCTCTAACTTATATGGAGGGTGTTTTTTCACTCTTTCTGTGATTCCTTATATAATTATAATTTATGTCCAGACCTGGTCGGAACCGCTGCAGCGTTAGTGAAGAAGAAACCAACAATTACCATGCACCTCCTCTGGGCCTGAACTCAGCTAATATTTTGAGCTCTGTTTTGCCCATTAATGGAAAGGTGAACAGTAAAGGAAAGAAAACATTAAAGCCGTCCCTCCAGGATTCTCCAAGTAGGCTGCCAAGCTCAAAGAAGAAACAACAGTTAGGGAAAGGAAAGACATTGAAGGAAGCCAAAGATTCTTTCCTTACGAATGGATTGGATCTTCAGCAACAACCTAATATTGATATATTTCTGGAGACAGGGTCAGAAAAAAAAACAGAGAAGCGCAGAACTGATCGTGATTCTGATGGTAATATCAAATGTCAAGTACACTTGTCTCCTTGTTCTGATGAAATAGCTTTTCTTTGTTATAGAAAACTCACTTTCTTGATGTTGACACAGGTCATACTAAGATCTTAAGTTTAAAAGGCAAAAGGGAATTTGATCAAGAGCTTCATAAATCTTCTAAGAAAAGCAAGACACAAAGTGCACAAAGTGGGGATAATTATCAGGTAACAGCTGCTCACGATCAAGGCATTGAAAGTTTGGGTGTTAACACAATCTATGGGTTTGGAGCTCGTACAACTGCAAAGGGTCGGGCGTCTAGCTCTTATCAGAATTCTAAGGATGATATGTTGAGCACCCCTTCAGAAATATATGGCAAATCAAAGTTCCAAGTTGAGGCGCACCCAGCTGTTGGTTCTGTGTTTGTCGGCAAGTCGGGCAGTGGAAATAAGAAGAGAAAAGGTGATAAATTGAAGGATTCTCCAAGTTCAACTCCGTCATCGTGCAAGATGATTGATGATGATAAATCAAGTAGAAAGAGGCATAAGATGTCTAAGTCTGAGGGAAAAGAATCTAGTCTAAGCAAAAGACATGGTAAAGTAGATAAGAAGAGTAAAAATGTTTCACATCAAAGATTGGATGGTATTGAGTCCTTGCAAAAGGATTTATCATGTGTGAATCCTGTTGTGGCAGCTACATCAAGCTCTTCAAAAGTTTCTGGATCTCTTAGAGTCAGATACAAAGCTCAGGAAATGAAAGGTTCTCCAGTTGAATCAGTTTCTTCTTCTCCCTGCAGAATCCCAAATTCAGATAAACTAACCTCAGGGTACGAAGTCATAGGAAATAATAATGTCCAGGGCGATGTCAATCTGGAAACTGGCAGTCCAAGGAGGTTCTCTTCAGCTGATTATGAAGGTAATGGTGATCAATCTGGAGCTAGAAGGAAAGGTGTTTTCGTAACTGGCACTCTTAATGGCTCTCTAAACGGCGACATGCATGAAAAAAATAAAGGAGGTTTACCCGTGACTAATGGAAACAGCTCCATTGATTATATAAATCATGATAATGGGTATTCTTTTGAGGCACAAGTTTCATATAAAGGTATCAATGAGACAAGTAGAGCGGAAGTCCATACTGATGCTAATGTGTCTAACTCAAAGAAATCTTGGAAGGATTCTCGTTCACTTTCTAAGGATAAGAACCAGACTTCAAACTCTAATTCTGGGAGAGGGAAAGTTAAGATGTCTGTGTCAGATGATAAGTCAAAGGATCTTTCATCAGTTAATGAAAAGAAAGAGAGGAACAGAAAAGAAAAAGTTGGTGAAAAATGTGCTTCAAAAGCCAACAAAACTGAAAATTGCACATTAGCTGACACTAAAGACCCTGGTTTTCTGAATTCTGAAAGAAGGCAGGAAAATGATGAGAGAAGATCTTCAAAGAGGTTTGATGTGGAAAAATCTGAGGAGTTGGTGCCAATATCTGCCAAAGAAAAATCCCGACATATACTGCAGTCTGATGGGGAGAGAAATGAGGGGTCGAATACTATGCAACCTTGTCAAAAAAACAAGGCAAGTACTTCAGCCTGTGATGTTCAGTCAGATGGTCGTCCTAGAGAGCCCAGAACTAATAAGAAAACTGATAGCCACAATGGGACTCATACTCCATCGAAAAATTCAATATCTAATGGGCATAAGATGAAGAATCAGGATGCTCCAAGTCCTCTGAGAAGAGACTCTTCAAGCCAAGCCGCAAGTAGTGCAATTAAAGAAGCCACACTCCTCAAACACATGGCTGATCGCCAGAAGGTATTATTTTTTTTATTCTCCCCTTACCACCTTCATCCAAGAAAAAAAGAGCTCTGAGGAAGCTAGGGAGGGGAAATTATTTTTTGTTCTAAATTGGTTCTATTGTTGTATGTTGCAGAGTTCTGGTTCAAGTGAGAGTACAGGAATGTACTTTGATGCAGCACTGAAGTTTCTTCATGGTGCCTCGTTACTAGAATCTGGAAAAACTGAGAACATCAAACATGCAGAAGTAGCCCCATTTATTCCAATATATAGCGATACTGCAAAGCTTTGCCAGTAAGTAAACAGATTTATCCCAAATTCAGTGTATTTTTTCATGTATCTGCTCAATATTTGAGTACATTTGCACAGATATTAACCGGTGGAACTTACTATCATTCTATTCTTAGTGACATATATTTTCAGCAAAAATGTAGAGATTCTTATAGATGAGTGATGATTTAAGCACTTCTGTGTTTCTGTTTCTCACTGATGTCACATCAAAGAGGCCTTGAATTTTGAGTGAGTAGATCACAATTTTATTATTGATGATAAATGCGCTTGTAAGGAAAATCGGGGAGTTGACTTGCATGGATTCAAGAAGCCAATAAATAGAGTTGATATGGATGGCAGGAGTTAAAATTGTTATGGAGAAAATGGGATTGTTGGTGCACGTTGCAAAATGTATAAATACAAGGAGGATCATTTTTGTGGATGAGAGATAAATGATTTAGTTAATTTAATGGTAGTGCTGTAGTGGTAGTATGGTTTTGATTGAACTTTATTTTTATACCTGAAATTTTTAGCAGTTAGCTAACTTAGGCACAATATGTCTTTATGATGGATCAAAGGATTGATAGTTTTTTGATTTAAGTATCATAATAGACTACACTATTATTGTTTCTGTGCTTTTCTTTCTATGTGAAGCTATAACTGGTGTTTCCAATCTGGGGTCATTCAGAAACAGTCTCTTTATTCAGGGCATGGCTGCATACATTTGACCCTGCCAAGTAGGGAGTCACTTAGTAGCATTAGATTGATGTAATGTTGAAAACATAACTTGGGCACAATGCCTATGCTGCTTGCTTTCTTATGGTGATAATCTAGTTAAAATTTTGAGCTGGACGTGCAGTTAGTTGTTTAGGTCTTTTTGAAAATTTGTCAAGAGGCAGTGGCACAGCCTTTTATCTGTTCCTCACTGAAGCTTAGAAGTGCATTCGATATATGGTAGATTTGTTATGGATTAGTATGTGGTGGTTGAAATGTTGAATTGATCTTGCAGAATACTGATCTAAAAGACTACTGATTGTTCTTAGTGAGAAAACTTGAGTTGCTGTCTTCGTTATGGAGATAGTTTTACTGTCTAAAACTATATAGCTGTTGCCTTTTGCCTTTTTTCTTTTGTTGCTAAATGTTCTATCTTTTTCTACCCGTAATTTGTTTCATCAATTAGCAGTATAAAGTTATATCATATTGATTGATAAGGTTTTCTAACTCTGGAGTTTCTTGTCCCACATTACAAAAAAAAAAATGAAATATAGGTATTGTGCCCATGAATATGAAAAGTCTAAAGACATGGCTTCTGCTGCACTGGCATACAAATGTGTGGAGTTGGCATTTATGAGGGTAATTTATTCTTCACATAACACTGCGAGTCGAGATAGGCATGAACTGCAGACTGTTCTGGAGATGATTCCTCCAGGTAATATACTTGTACTTGTAACCATATTATTCATTGTAAACTCGAAATATCTTTGCAATTTCTGCTTTTTTTTATTTCTTATGCAGTAGTAACAAGGAAATGCCGAGACATATCTTTATGTTGGCAACTCTACTTTGTGTAATTCCTTTATCATTGGGCTTTCCGAAAGTCCCTTCTCTGTTGTGTGTCTAGAGGAAAGGAGAAAGAAATTGTAGTGCCTGTCCCTTGCATTAACTGAAATTATATAATCCCTCCATCTCTTTTTGTTCTATCCATTTAGCCTAAACTAGCCCATTTTTTATGATTGGATTTGGCGCTGTAAACTAAAGCAGCCCATGTCACTGTACGAACTACTATTTTTTTTATTGTTTTTAATGGTTTTCAAAATCTTTTCAATATAATAGATATAATATAGTTGTTTTAACAATCTCTCAAGTCTATCTCAAGTATGCTGATATAAGTTTCTAGTCTCTAGGATAATAATATATAAATATTAACAGCCAAAATGGTTTATTTTATAAATTGTTATTGTATATGTACATTATTCTTATAGATCTCTGAAGAAAGTTGTCAAATATCAATATTGCAAATTCATATGATAATTTATTCAAAAATATTACTTTAAAATAAAGCTTTTGAAGGATAAGTCAACACGAATAAGTGCATGGACACAGACTTTAAAAGATCATAGCTATGTATTGCCAAGGACTGAACATTTGTAAGTTGGAAGTTGGAACAAAGGCCTGACATGAGGCTTAAGCCAGCCTGGCAAGTGCCATCTTTAGCCATAAAGGCTTTATTGAGTAGATAGATTCGATTTCCACATAGTAGCGGCTATCTGCACATGGCTTAATACTCGCATTTTCAATGTTCTAATTTTACTTTTTCAGATTGTTTGTCCCTCGTGCTATGGGAAGCTTTCATAATCTTATTTATTTGCCGTTGATTAGATCTTATAACATGATGTTAGAAAAAATCAAAACCACTTATTTTTTGAAAATATATTTTGTAGGAGAGTCACCTTCTTCTTCTGCCTCTGATATTGACAACTTGCACAATACTGCAAATGGGGACAAGGCTGCCCAAGCTAAAAATAGTGGTTCTCCACAACTTGCAGCAAACCTTGTTATTTCAGGCAGGAACCGTCCAAACTTTTCAAGGCTTCTCAGTTTTGTAAGTTTACCTTCACCTATGTGGATAATAATGACATATTGATGTATATACGTATGCTCATCTAGATCGATATTTGTATATTAGATAGATAATTATAATGGATACAAAAATATTACCTTTGACTAGTCTACAAGAAAAATCCCACCTTTTAGTTTTCTACGAGAAGTTCTACTTTTAAACTATATTTGCAAAGAGTCCCCTATTTCATCTAAGGGAAGTTCCAAAGATGTCTGTGTAAACTAACCAATGACAGGTAAGATATTCTTGATAATTGGATTTTCACTAGCCTTGAGTTAATTCAGGATAATACCACACTTTGAGGAGTCCCTTAACACTTTCTTCATATTGTGTTACTACTGTACTGTCAAACTACCCAATTTTAATGAAATTGTAGCCGAACAGGGTAAAAAGGAGAAATTTTCTGGGGAAAAATTCACATTCCATCCTAGAATCATCTTTACTTGCTACAGCCACCACCTTCCTTTACTCCCTATCCTCCTTGTAATTATCAACTACACTTCTTTCCATAGTGCAAAAACGAGACTTGTCTACCTTAGCGAAGGGGTCTTGGCAATTCACCCCTCTATCTTTAAAAGTGGCTGCTACAATCGCACCTCTATTGAATTCTTAAATGAATCGTATTTTTTCTCGAGAATCACGACTTAAGCATATACTGCTTGTTTGTTTGCTTCCAGATGAGTGAAATGTTGTTGTGATTTGCTGATTTCATGTCATCAAATCTCTTTGTGTCTTTTCTTCATGCTTCTAAATTCTGTAATCAGCGGACATTTTGGTGCTGTATGATCTCTATTTGAGTACTTTTTAGTTTAATTAGATATTGGAACTTTCCAATTGTGATGCTATTGAAGTTGTGACTGTTTGATGTAGGTGAATTATGGTTGGATAGTTGGTATGGGTATGAGGTGGTGATGATTCCCTTTTTTGATTGGGGAGGATAGACTAGGGTTGTTGATGGATCTAATTTTCTGGTGTAATCAAATCAGTCTTGAATTTTACTCGAAGAAAAATATAAATAGTGCAGATTCCAAGTGGAAAGAACTTTTGAACTTTCTCTAAGTGGGAATAACTTTTAGGAGTAGAGAGAGTATTATTTTTGTGAAGCTATGCTATTAGTTTATAATCAATCGCTTACAATTGATGTATGTTGATCCCTCCAGTTTGCGAGATTCTTTTATCTATGGGCTATTTTTTTCAAGATTATTAGCAAATATGAACATGAAATGTTTGACTACGTGGCACAGCCACAAACTGTGGTGAAGCTAATAACTAATGGCCCTAAATACCATAAGCTGATCCTGTAGTCTCAGATCTTTTTCTATTAGCTATTGTTCTCTCAACTTATGCCTTGCGCTGATTAGCATACATCAATATTAGGAGCTTGACCAAGCTTTATTTCAAAATGAGCCATGAGTTCAATATTATGCTTGACCAAACTTCACGTCAAACATTCAATCATTAAATTTATTTTATTCCAAGCTATCTCAGCTTTCTGTAGTTTAGAGAAGGTAATGTTTAGATGTTATGCCCTGAAGATAGGTGATGTTTTGCAGGCTCAGGATGTGAATTCTGCAATGGAAGCATCAAGAAAATCACGCATTGCTTTTGCAGCTGCTAATGGCAGTCAGGATAATTTAAAAGATGCAATCACCTCCATTAAGAGAGCTCTAGATTTCAACTTCCATGATGTAGATGGACTTCTGCGTTTGGTACGGCTTGCAAAAGAAGCAATTGGCCGTTGAGCAGGTTAAGCATTATGGCAGTTCATGTATCCAGACTACTGAGAAAGCAACTGTTTTATGGAGACAAATTAACAGGCTCAATATAGTGCTCCAACGTGATTTTTATTTTGATGTCATCTTGTCCTTTGCTTGAATATGCTGTAGTATGTCCCAGAAACCGTCTCATGTCTTCATCTGGTTCCTCTAATGGTCAAGCGACAAGTTACTTGTTGAGGATGCCTTGTCAAAACGATTGATGCACTTTGTTCTTGGGGCTGTGGTTTGATAAATTTTGCCAGAAAGTGAAGGTTGCAAAAGATTTTTAGTGATGAATCTTGATTTTACACTAAGACAAGTGAATTCCGATGCCATTTATGTTTTTCTATTTCCTGTATAGTGTACATAATCAAAGAATAGGTCATGAGAAATAGTTCATATAGTCATTGGTGTTGCTAGGAAACCCTGACTGCACCGTCACTCGTATTTCTCAATAATGCAGAAGGTTGAGACGGTAAGTTTAGTTTGTTTTTGCTATTGTGTATAATTATGAATTTTCAAGTACTAATACGATAAGTTATTTCATATATACTTAATGGTATCAGTGTCTTTATGGCAGTGCTTGCAAGATCCATACTGGGAGGAGGCAAGTTGTATGAACCATCAAGTGCATGTATATGAGGTGAATAAATCAAGCCTTATTTCTCTAGAAGTCTTCATTTTGCGTTGATGCTTTTCTTAATATTAATCTTGGAGGTACCCTTAATGAAGTTATACTATGAGTTAGCCATATTTGTGTATTGATTAGTTTTTTAAAGGAATATATGGAATTAATATATTTTGTCTTCTAGTGTGATAAATTTGGTATCAATGAAGAGAGAGATTGAATTTTGTGGATGTCAGAGGTATTGAAAGAGAGTTGAAATCTAGAGATGTGATCAAAAGAGAGTTTAAATGTGGAGATGTGATTAAAAGAGAGTGGAATGAGACGATTGAAAATAGAAAATGAGGGAGCGAGAAAATAAATGGAGGAAATAGAACAAAAACAACAAACCTGATTCTTAATCCCAAAAGATTTGGATTGCATATCTTCTACTTATTATTTATCTTAAGTTGGAGACTTAGAAGTCATTTAAAACCGTTAACATACATGATTATACATGAACGTGAAGTCATTTAAAAACTGATTATAATGGACTAACGTAAAATGATCATTAAATCATGTGCACTTCTTGTATATGTGAAATTGCATATGACGTTTGCTACCAAGGGTCAATCGGAAACAACCTCTTTGTTAGTTGTGATTAACAAGTGTAAGATTGCATACGTGATACGTCCGACCCTTCCAAACCCCACCCTAGGTAGGAGCCACTTAATGGCATTGGAATAATGAAATTTTGCAATATACATCAATCGCTAATTTACTGTCAATTTAGACTCGAGTCACTGAAAATTGTGCTTAGTATCATGTTTGTTTTTTGACCCTTTATTTTTGCTTGATGATTCAAACTGATCAGCATTTATCTGTGTTGATTTCAGGTGTATGCTGATGTTTATACTTTTATTACCTAGGAGAACTGTAAATAGATGGAATATTAGAGTACCCCACCTGTTTTTAGGGTTTTTGTTCCCTCTTAGATTTATTGATTATTTTTGAGCAGTTTTGTAAACAATGTTCAAGTGACATATTGTCTATTTGTCTCAATGTATGTAAATTTTTGATCGTCTCGGAGTACTGCCATAGTTCCAGGTGTATTAGATTGATAAAAGAATTGTACAAACAGTTGGGCTTCGATCGCTAGATATTTCAGTGCCGGTTTTTGTAAATTTTCGTGGGAGTTCGGTGTATAAAATGGAATGACTGTTGTGAATCTAGTCGAGGTACCGTGAATGGCAATCCCACTGTAACATGATTTGCTAGTATTCTTGCGAATGTAAATCTAAAATAGCAAATTGTTGGGCTATTTTGAATGAATTAACCGGTGAATTATGTTACACGGGGAAATCCCGATGTTTTTTTATGTTAAGATTTCATCTTCAAGGGGAGCGGAATCTGGTCCTTATGAAGTATGCAATCCCATCCCATGCAAGTAGACCAGAAGTCTCTGAAGATGCACCAAAATAAATGTTGTCATCAACCTTGTAGCAAACAACAATAGCATCTATCTTTGTAACTTTTGTGTGTTTATAACTACTTGTAAAGCCAATTGTTTACTACAAATTATTATTTCAAAATGTTAGGGTTAGCTAGCGGTGTTGGTTCGGGTCATCGGGTTGATTTAGGGGAAGATGTTTTGAGTTGGTTTGAAATCGTATTTTGTCTTCGTGTTAATTTTTACATAAGTGTTAATTCATTTTTGTTCTCGGGTCAAATCTAGTTTGGTTACAGTTACAGGGTTGAGCAAATCACTTGAGTACAATCACTAATTTTACTTCTTTAATTGGTGATAAGTAAATCACTTGAAAACTATTTATAAATGCTTGAGTACAAAAGATTACATGTAAGAACTTATCACTAATTTCACTTGAATTCTCCCTTTTGTGGCTTAATCCTCCGATACAATTTCTCTCTAAACTCTAATTGAAGCTTTCTCTATGTGTAGGGGACGAATATCTCCCAAAAAAAAAAAAAAAGTGTGGGGAGGAAGAGAAGCCGGAAATCCCACATAATAAAACACGGTTCAATGTATGCTTGAGCAAGAGTCATTTGTCGCTCGAGCGTCAAATGACTTATCTTGACATCAGTTTTTTGTGCCTAATCAATCTTTGAAGCAAACACACATTTCAAAAGGTTTTATTCTTGTTTGTTTATCATTCAATCTTTCCTCGAAGCACTAAATGCACTTTCGAAAGCAACAGACGATGACATCATTATCTCATACGCAAAAGGAGTTATAGATCTATATTTCACTTCTTATACCCCTACATCATCATCATCATATCCAGTGTATCCCGCTCATAAAAAACTATGATCACTGATCAAGGTTTGGAGAGTCCAGAGCGACGAAAGTTCATACCAATAAAGGAGAGTGCGGTCAAAGAGTCCCCCGACTCGAAAAAGGTCTTCCAAGCAAGAGACTACAATTTAAGTAATTTATTAATTGTTAGTACATTTTTCTTAAAAGTTCTCTATCATTATCATTGCCAAGGTTCATGGTTACCTAATACATATAATAAAAATAATAACTCAATAAATATGTACATATTTTAGCCTAAAATTAGAGGATTCTTGTTAAAATGTGTTTTCCATTTATCCTTCATATTTGAACACATTTATTTATTACTATAATTTTCAACTTATCATAATTACTCTTATCAACATCTCATATAAACGCAAGAGTAACAATGAGTCATACTTATATAGAAAAACTATTAATTGTTTCTTATTCTTATTTTCAACTTTCAAATACTTTTCTTATTTGACCCAGTTTATTCAACTACACACTTATAAAAACTATTAATTGTACTTAAAAATTCATATGCGGCACATAACTCGACTATAAAACTATTAGAATCTCTCTTGAGAGACCGTCTTTTGTAAAGACGACTCTCAAAAGTCCAGCCCAAATTTATATTTAGAGTTGTAACAATGTATATTTAGATTTGGACTGGGCTTTTAAGAGCCGTCTTTACAAAAGACGATCTCAAGTAAGAATTTGTGTAAAACTATATATTAAAAGATACTTGACTTGAAAATATTTAAAAAATTTTGACTCGGTCGGAGAGATCGTGTTTATTATAAATCAAGTCCTCAAGTGAGGTCTTTTTAAATTAGAATAGTATTTTTATTTGATTTAAGTACGATAAAAGAGAATATGAAAATTTGTCAAATATGAAAAATTGTCAAATATTATCTTCAATGCTCGTAAATTTATTAATTTCAATTATTATTTTATTTCAAATTTTGTAATGTAATATTGTATAACTCAGAAATTATCAACACAATAAGCTTATTAAAAAATATTCAAAATAAGATTCGAGAAATTTTAATAAAGATGCTTAGTTTGAAAATTAATATTTTTCAAAGCTTATTTTAGGTACTTTTTTTAACAATATGCTTATTCTTTTCAAGTTTTCAATAACTCATTCATCAATAAATTACTTTTTATTATTATAAATAAATAAAATAAAGTAATAAAACTCTTTTTATTTGTTTCTTATATGTGCTGATGCTTTTTCCACTCTTATTTCCCATGCTGTCGCTAATGGTGAGATCCAGGGGCGGAGCAAAGATTATAGGGCCCTGTTTGATTTTATTTTTATATGAAAATTGGGGGCCCTTTGTTTCTATATAAAATTAGGGCCGTTTATTAACAATTAAAGAGTATCTAGTTTACTTTGAAAATACTTTTATATAAAAAGATAGTATATGTAGGGAATTTATTAGAGATTTTCTAATCACATTTCACAAAATCTTTAATCTTTAAATAAATAACTGCAACAAAATCTTTAAATAAATAAAAAATATAAAAAAATAAGTATCTTTAGATAACCCACAAATTAATGATATAAACAAAAAAGATATGGGTTTTTTCACAATTCACCAAAATCAAAATGAGTTTCCACACAATCAAAGATTCCAACAAACAATAAAATTGTTAATCATAAAAAACAGTAAAACAAACCTCTACTTAATTGACAAAGATTAAAAACTTTAGAAGACTTAAAGCCATCAAACTCATCTTTATTCAAAAATAATCAGAAAAAAATACCCACACAAGACAATACCTACTTTTTGCCCATTGTTACCGCCACTTCATCTCGCCGGCCACTTTCATCTCTCCGGTCACTTCCATCTCGCCGGTGCTTCGTCCACCATTAATCCCTTTCTCAAATTATCTTGTGGGCTTTAGTTATTTTAATAAATTTTATTTCTAAGAGTGTTAAACTTTCTTTACATTAAATAAAAATTGATGGGTGGAGTTTGGGAACAAGAAGCATTTAGTGGAAATTTAATACTAGAGGGTTCATGGGGAACCTTGAAAATTTAATTGAGGAAGATGAAAAAAGGAGAGTGTGTGAATCGAGGGTTTCAGACTTTGGGAAGTACATTTCTACTTTTCTAGGAAACAAAAATAATAATATCAGTTTTAAAATATTGTCTCTAACTATCATCGAACCCCTAATGTGTTATCTTTAAGATGAATAGTTGACCAACTGCTCTACTTCGAATTATGGAAAGGTTTCAGCTATATTTTACATATGAGGCCCTTTTTTCTAGGGGCCCTGTTCCATTGCACACTTTGAACCGGGTCAGAACCGCCCCTGGTGAGATCCATGGGGTTCGGATTTGTCGTGGGGCTCCGGTCATATCTCATATGTTCTTTGTTGATGATAGTATTGTTTTTGCTGATGATAGTATTGTTTTTGCTGAGGCGTCTTTGCATGAAAGCTACACTATTGCTAGGATTATTAGCGCTTATGAACGGCTTCCGGTCAGAAAGTCAACTATGATAAGACCCAAATTTCTTTCAGCAAAAGGGTTCCCGTTGAGGTACGACAGGAGATTGCGACTCACCTTGGACTTGTGGAAGTTGACCGGCACGAGAAATATCTTGGTTTGCCTACCATAGTAGGTCGATCGAAAAAAGCTATCTTCTCGTGCATTAAGGAGCAAATATGGAAGAAACTTCAGGGATGGGAGGATAAGCTCTTATCTCGGGCTGGTAAGGAGGTTTTGATAAAATCTGTCATTCAAGCAATTCCCACATATATTATGAGCTTATTTCGCATTCCAGAGGGTATTGTATCAGAGATTAATTTGATGATAGCCTGATTTTGGTGGGGTTCGGAGAATGGTAATCAGAAGATGCACTGGCATAATTGGAGTTACTTGTGTACACCTAAGAATAAGGGTGGCTTAGGCTTTTGTGACTTAAAGGTTTTTAATAAAGCTCTTCTTGCAAAGCAGGTTTGGAGAATTCATAATGGGGAGTGTCCTCTTGTTGATGCTATTTTTAGGGCTCGGTATTATAAACATTCGGGTGTTCTTGATGCTGGCCTTGGTTATAATCCTAGCTATACGTGGCGAGGTCTTTGGGATGCTAAATCTCTTCTTAAGTAGGGCCTCTGTTGGAGGGTTGGTAATGGGCTCTCAATTGATGTTTGGAAAGATCCTTGGCTTGTTAAAGATGGGGTAGTTCAACATTTGAACCCCTCGTCATCCGATTCCACTGTGCTTCGAGTTGCGGATCTTATTAACTTTGATGCAGGAGCTTGGGATTTATCTAGTTTTGATTCTTTTTTTCCTCATGATATTTGTGCTATGATCTAGAGTTTGCCCCTCTCCAAGAAATGGTCAGCTGATAATCTCTATTGGGTTTTCTCTAAAGATGGTCGTTATACGGTTAGATATGGGTATTGGTTGGGTACTTTGGGCCCTAATTCTGGTTCTTCCCATGATTCCCCTTATCCTTATGCTAACCTTTGGAATAAGGTGTGATCGGTTGAGTGTCCTCCTAAGGCTAAACACTTTTTGTGGCATACTTGTAATGGTAGCTTAGCGGTCAACGAAGTTCGTCATCGGCGTCACATTGCTGGTTCTCCTGTGTGCGGTGGCTTTAATATTCTTACAGAGTTTATTTGTAATTGTAACATCCCGGAAAAACTCTGATCGTTTTAAAAGAGAAAACGACTTTTTGAAGAAACTAAATACGACCCGAGTCAAACCAGGACGTTAAAAGATAGTTTAAAACAGATTTCAAAACGAAACAAAGCTTGCGGATCGAGTTCTATTAGAGTTATTACGATCTACTAGACATAAAGAAAAACTTAGCAGCGGATAAGTTTGTAAAGGTAGGTCTACTTATTACAACTTGAGAGCGTCAATGCCTCATAAAACCAAATATTCAAAAATACGAAAACTTAAGTTCATAACAAACTCCTGAATCTAGCAATTTATTTCTCCCAGGGTAATCCTCACTCCCCATACCTGCAATTAACTTACTGCTAGTCATTGTCCAGGAAGGAAACGACATCATCGCAGGATCGTTAAGACCAAAAGTACACGTCAGCAAGAAGTCGCAAATCATCTAAATCAAGTACAATAAGTTTAAAATAGTAACTTTAAATTAATTTCATATATCTGTTAGTCAGCCATACTGCTGTATCCTTGTTCCAGCCATACTGCCGGTTCAACTTCAATCTCCATAGGTGAAATTACGTCCACTTTAAAGTTAGTGAGGTCATACTACCTCTGCTTATTAAAATAGCATAATGAAATTACTTATTCGGAAAGCGTATCATTATTCATACTACACGTCCATACTTTACCTTTGTTACCATTAACATATGGTACATAACATATATTACAAAACTATGCTGCGTGTACGTACCTTGACCAAGCAAACAATTCACAAACGTCCTAATCAATTCCCGGTCACGAATCGGCTTCCTACAAGGTTCAACCGTATTCGGGAAATAAGCACACATTCACATCTTCCTCAAAGCAACCATAACACATACATACGACTACCATCACACATAGAACACATACACATATCATGAATCATACACCACATCTCTAAGACATATTAAACACTAAAAAAAAAGCATATGAAATCTGTCCAGAAACCTACCTTAACACTGTCAAACTGGAAATCCGACTTCACCGTTGCGTCCGGAAGGCATCAAAACCCCCAGGTACCAATTTTCATGATTTATAACATAGTATAAGTATTTTTAACCTAATTTCAAAGTCAAAATACTTCCAAAAACACCCTTTTTTCACAATTTTCCAAACCTACGGGATTTTGTCAATTTTTATTAAAATACATACAAAATTCCAATTTCCACATTTCCTATTAAATCCATATCATAAAATTCATAAATTCATGCCATACTAAAACATACCCTTATACTACAATGAAATTTCTCCATGAAAATCCTAATTTAAATATATACATTATTATTATTATTATTATTATTATTATTATTATTATTATTATTATTATTATTATTATTTTATACATTCTCTATCATCTTAATTTAACATGTTCTTTCAAAGATAAATTCTAAAACAAAACATTCTATACTACCCATTGATAACTATATAATAATACCTACACTACTATGTAAAATCATGGAAGAAAATTATGATAACAAAAGATCACACATATTAGCATAATTCTTACAATTGCATTTAAACTTAATAAAAGATAAAAATTATAGAATTAACTTACAATTAGATGGAAAAACACCAAAATCCAAGAGTAAAAGGGCTAGAGGCGTGTGGATTGCTAGGGTTTGAGGGTGTGTTCTTGAAGTTTTAGGGAGATTGAAAGCTAGAGAGGATATTTAGGTTTAGGAAATTAAGAGAATTAAGGAGAAGGTTAATTAGTGAAATAATGAATTTAGGAAATAAGAATTATCTCCTCATATTCTATGGGAGTTACACTCCACCAAATCCAACCCCAAAGGGTCGGCCATCCCTTGATTTTCCCTCCCATTTTCTTTTTTTTTTTGTTTAATTTAGAGATGAAAATGGTTTTAGGTTTGTGGGCCCGAAAGTTTAAATTGCTAAAAAGGATGTGTATTCATGATCAAGCCCAAAATGGAATGGTAAAACATGGTTTATATATATAATATTAAATAATATTAGTAATAATTTATTAAATATATCGGGAATTTTTCGTTTGAAATTATCGGGGTGTTACAGTAATATTCTTAAGAAGTCTATTTGTCATGCGCTTGTGGAGTGTAGATGTGTTCGTGATGTGTGGGCTCACCATACGGGTTTCGATTTAGTTTAGAAGGCTCCAAAAGTGTCCTTCAAAGACATCTTTTTATGGGTTGTTGAGCATGGATCCAGTAGCTCTATATCATCTATTGTTTCTTTATCATGGGCTACTGCCTCGATATCTCCGATTTGGTTGCTAAATTTGCAAAGATGGTGCACGATTATAATGTTTATGCCGGTCGTGTTTTTAATCACTCCCTTCCCGTTTTTTCTGTTGCTTCGTCGAGATGGTCTCCTCCGCCCAATGACTGGGTTAAAATCAATTTCGATGCTAGTTTGGTTAGTGATAGTGAGCAGGGGTTGGGTGTTGTTGTTAGGGACGCGAATGGTCAAATTCTTATGGCGGGGGTGTGTTGTGTCCAAGCTAATCGGTCAACCGAGTTAAGTGAATTGCATGCGGCTGTGTTTGGCCTTGAGCTTGCGCTCAGGTTTGATTACTCTCACGTTATTTTTTGAAGGGGATTGTGCTTTGGTCATCAATGGTATCCGTAGGCGTAAAACTAACTTCTCGCCATTTTTTTTCCTTTTTGATTACAGTGAGGCTTTAAAGCCCTCTTTTCTTGGTTTTGATTGTATTTTAGTTCGTAGGTCTTGTGACACTGTTGTCCATATGGTGGCTCGGTGGAATACGGGTAGATTAGGTGAGACTGTGTTTATGACTCCCTTACCGTCTAGTCTTGTTTCTTTTACCTCAGTTTCTTTGGCCTCAGTTGATTTAATATATTCAACAGTTTCGTTTAAAAAAAATAAAGGAAAATTCCACATGGTAGCATTCAGTTTTAATGAAATGCTAGTAGTAGCACTTTTTAAAGAAAATTTCACATGGTAGCATCCAGTTTATGCACTATTTAATTGTCGTAGCATTTTCCGTTAAGTTTTTGTTAAAATTCGTTTAATTCATCATTTTGTAAGTTTTTCCACATGGCAGCATCCAATTTTTGTTTAATTCACCATTTTAATGTTTAATTCATTAACGCTCGTAAATGTTTAATAATTTTATGTAAAAATTATAATTGTTAAATAATTTAACGGAAAAATAATTTTAACGTTTGATTCACCGGTTGAAACAAGTACTCTTTCGATCGAATTTTCAAAAAAAGTTATCCCATAAGAAAAATCGCGACGTCCGTTTTTTTAAAAAAATCGTTATGATGGGAAAAAATGACGTCAAATATCTTTTCGGTTTACGTATCGCAAAATGGCGAATAAGTACTTGTTTTGACTGGAATTTCCAAAGAGTTACCCCATAAGGGTAATTGCAACGTCCGTTTTTTGAAAAAAATCGTTATGATAGGTAAAAATGACGTCAAATATCTTTTATTTTTATTTTGTTAATTTATGTGTTTTAATTTTGAATTATTTAAAAATACGAAGATTAACGAGATACTGCCACATATACAGCTTGAACTCTCAAATTGGTCAAACCCTCAAACTTAACGGTCAACTAATGTTTTCCGTGAAGTGGTAGTCATTTGCAAATAAATATATCAGATGGGTGTTTTTTCAATATATTAGGTAGTTTTTATAATTTATCCATAAAGTTGTTAAACTTGTATGAGCGTTAATAATTTAAACGGTGAATTAAACATTATAATGGTGAATTTAAAGTTAAAACAGGTAATTAAACAAAAACTGGATGCCACCATGTGGAAAAAACTTCCAAAGTAATGAATTAAACGGAATTTAACACGAACTTAACGGAAAATGCTACGACAATTAGATAGTGCATAAACTGGATGCTACCATGTGGAATCATACTATTAACTAAAAGAACTGGAAAATTCCATGTGGCATGCTCACAATGATTTGCCACATGGAATAATCTTTGGATTCTTGCTATATTTATTAATAATATGATTAATTAATTGCTATATTTATTAAACTAAATAAGGTAGAGTTGATTTTATTTTATTAACCTAAAACAAATCCACCAATCATCATACAATCATATCATACAATACTATAGAAATGATGGAAAATTCCATGTGTCATCTTCTAAGGAGTCTTGGCAAATGTAATTATTTTAATGGACAATTTTTGATTACATGACAATATTTACCTAATTTTTTTTGAAAGAATATTTACCTAATTTAGAATTTGATTATTTTGAAAATCATACATACAATACTATAGAAATGATGGAAAATTCCAAGTGTCATCTTCTAAGGAGTCTTGACAATACAATACAATACTATAGAAATGATGGAAAATTCCAAGTGTCATCTTCTAAGGAGTCTTGACAAATGTAATTATTTTAGTGGACAATTTTTGATTACATGACAATATTTACGTAATTTAGAATTTGATTATTTTGAAAGTTGGAGCTAAATTAAGTATAATATAGAGTATAATTTATTATAGCAATTACAAATGATCTAGAATTTGATATATTTAATTGAATGAAAAACTGATGTATTCTTTGAAGTTATGTTTAAGGATTTCATTTTAAATTATGGATTTCAATTATGAAATCATAAACGAAGAATTTGAGAATAATAAGGTATGAGTAGTCATTCTCAAATTCTCAACTTTAACAACTTTAAAAACAATGGTGAAATTTGATCCAAATCCAAATTTAAAAATTTTGTATTTGCCAAACAAAGAATTTGAGCCAATTCTAAATTTCCAAATAAAATTATTGTTCCCAAACATGGCATAAAAAAAATTTCACGTGTCATCCTTTCAAAGATTAAAATAAGCAAATTAATTAATTGTTATATTTATTAAACTAAATTGATTAAAATTGAGTAAATTAATAAAATGCATTTAATCTTAACCAATATCTCTACCATTAAATTATCTTTGAGTAATATTTATTTATATTTAAATTTTGAGTAAATTAGAAAATATATATACCGCATCATATGTTCTAGAATTACAAATTTAGTTTACACATATGTTGTCAAAATTGAGTAATTTACTACATAATATCTCAGGCTTTATTTTATATATATATATATATATATATATATATATATATATATATATATATATATATATATATATATATATATATATATATATATATATATATATATATATATATATATATATATATATATATATATATATATATATATGTTGATGTTAAAAAGTGTGTATTACTGAATTATACTTAATTTTCTTATAAAAGTCTTATCTGACATTTAAATACTGACATCTGAATTTCCGAAAAATAAAAAATAAAAAATAAAAAATAAAAAATAGCCGAAGACGTATTTTCACCTAAACCGTCTCCTCTGTCTCCAACCCACTCCAATCATGAACCCGTAAACAGATGCAATTCTATGCCCTAACAGCGGAGAAAAACCCTAAAATGTCTTCAATTGATTTAATTTTCCCTAATTGAATCTCCAACCAATTCTATCCTCAAATTCCTCCTTTTTGCCCGTGAAATTGGTTCAATATGGAGGCGTTGAAGGACTACTCTTCAGAAATTGTAATTGGAAGTTCCATGGATTCGTTTCAAAAGACAATGGAGTCTCAAAAGCAGCTTTTCCATAGTCAGATCGATCAACTCCGCAGTGTTGTCATTACTCAATGCAAACTTACCGGCATTAATCCTCTATCCCAAGAAATGGTTCTATTTTCTTCCTTTTTCCTGGGTCCTTTTTTATGAACCCTAGTTTTTGAATATAAATCATTACTGTTTCGCATTGCATAGCTTTACTAATTTATAGGGATCGATTTTTACTTTGGTGAGAATGTCTAATGCTGGTGCTATTTTTTTGTTGTGTGATTGCAGGCAGCTGGTGCTCTATCTATAAATATTGGTCAGTTTGTGAATCTCTCTTTTTTAATGCTAATTTGTTCTCATTTAAGTTCTATTTGGGTTTCTTGGCTTTCATCATGCTCTATTATATGACTGTTTGTGTTGGTGCTTACTAAAAGAGTATTCCTATGGATTAAGACTTTGGCATATGTATTGTCATGCTAATATATCTTTATTTATGATCATTACCCACTTTTATTTCAAGTCCGTGGGTGGCGCTGCATTGTTGTGATTAAGACTTTGACATTGCTATTGTTGTGGTCGTATTGAATTTGAATTTTGAACTCTACAATGCTTATATGTAGTTTTTACATTTGATAGGGAAAAGACCTCGAGACCAGCTAAATCTTAAGGCTTTGAAATATATGCAAGCTGTTTTTTCTATCAAAGATGCTATTAGCAAAAAGGAATCTCGGGAGATTGGTGCTCTTTTTGGTCTAACAGTCACACAGGTACCTTTTTTGGGAATAGTTTGAGCATTGAGGTACAACATTTTTGTGATTCAATAATTTGACATTGAACCTGCTTTTGTTTGGTATTTGTGACTTCTTGGCAGGTTAGGGAGTATTTTGCCAGTCAGCGTTCTTGGGTAAGGAAAATGGTTCGGCTGTCGAGAGAAAAAGCTATTAGGGCTGGCACAGATAAGGAACTACAAGATGGTGTAACTGCTGATTCTGATCTTATGCTACCCATAAACCCTACTCCATTGACTACTGTTGGTCCGTCTGATGCTGAGGAAGCATCTTCTTCAAACCAGGATGAAGTCTTGCCAGGACTAGGCGAGTCAGAAAGAAAATTTGTTGAAAATATATTCAGCTCTATGTGTAAAGAAGAAACTTTTTCAGGCCAGGTGAAATTGATGGAGTGGATTTTGCAGATGGAAAACCCTTCAGTATTATGCTGGTGATTGATTGCCTATGAACGAAGAGCTACTTACCATTTTTTTTTTCAATGTGAATATTCATGGTTTTGTTGTGACTGAAGCTGCTTTTGTCTATGGCTGTAGGTTTTTGACGAAAGGTGGTGTCATGATTCTGGCTACTTGGTTGAGCCAAGCTGCCAATGAAGAACAAACTAGTGTCATTTCAGCTGCTCTCAAGGTTCAAAGATATGCTGTTACAGACTTCTTAATTATTTCGTCCGAGGTTAAATTAATGCAGTGATGTTTTGGGTATCTTACAGGTTCTTTGCCATTTACCCTTGAATAAAGCTCTTCCTGCTCACATGTCAGCAATACTCCAAGGTGTCAACAAATTGCGGTTTTACCGAATACCAGGTGTGTGCATGCTAGCTTCCTTTTTCTTTTGAGTCTCAGTTTGTGCTGCTTTTCGAACTACTGGCTCCACATGGCATCTTGTCGTAATTAACATATGGTCTCTTGCCGTGTTTCTTTCTAATAGATTTGCATGAAGGGTGCTTTGTACTCCCTATATCCAGTATTCTAGTATTTGGAGTTGAATGGGGGTAATAGTGCAGATCTAGTCTTTGTTTTTCTAACTCTGGTTTTAATGTTGGGGTTTTGGATGCTGGTCCTTTTTTTGCTGCACCGCACCCTTGTACTCTTGTAGAAGTATATGCAATGTTTCTATTTCAAATTTCTAGGTTTATGAAAGCTTTATTCTAATTGGAGTACTCTTTATTTGTAAAGTTAAACCTTGTTGTGTGGTGAATGGAAGAGAGACTTGTAATTTTTCTTTGGCGCGGTAGAATGTGTTAATTTTTGTTTTCCCGTTCTTTTTGTACACTCTGCTACTTTTCATGTCTTATTAATCTGATTAGAAGATCAGATATCTCAAACAGGGCAAGAGTTCTATTGTCGAAGTGGAGCAAAATGTTCGCCAAAAGCCAAGCTTTAAAGAAACCTAATGGCACTAGGGCTGCTGGTGATATCGACCTGACTCAAAGGCATGTAACAAGTTTCCCACATCATTTTCTAAATACCAGTTGTTAAATTTCCCTCTAATGTTGAACATAGCATTTCAGGATTGGTGAACTTGTTGGAGATGATTTATGGCCGTCTTCTGTTAATAACCCTGTGAGTAGTGTAGTCAATACTAACTTTTGCTTGAAAGTTCGTTCATTAGCTTTTGTGACATGTATGTGACTTTGTTGCTTTCCTCACAGGATTCTGCGTTAGTTCCATCTTGTGTGGATCCAAATAATACCAGGTTCAAAATTGTGCATTCACGAATAGTTCACCTAGATAGCCAGCGCTGTAAACTTTCCGTAGTTTGACATCCCTGACTTGTGCTTATCAGGAAAGGGGAATCCGTCGAAGCAATGAAGCTGCTAACTGCACCTTCTGATGAATCTAATAAGAAACTCATGCTAGGGACTTCTGCTGCTCGTATCCTTCAGATTTTTTCATATGAGCTTATTCTACGGGTTGGCCATATATATCTTATGGTATTACTTTATAGATTCTAATATGTCGTGTAGCTTTTCTTTCGAGCACAGTCGATCAAGAAGATTTTCACATTCCTTAATGAGCTAATCACAGATAATAAAGAGCGAAGAAAGGTTCAGCTTGTTGAACAACCCGGCCATAAAACAAATAGCAAAATCCATATCGTAAAAGCAGTGCCTACCGATAAAAGGCGTCCTATTACTGCTGATGAAATTCAAAAGGCAAAATTGCGAGCACAATTTTTGCAGAGTAACAAAACGAAAACAGATGGTCCTAAAAGACCTTCGTTACTCACTAGTGATTTTCTCTCGGCATCAGAAGCGTATCTTAGGCCTAAGCTTGAAGCACAGAAAAAAGCTAGGTTGCATCCTCCGACGAGTAGTAAACAGGTGAATAGTTCATCTGATCAAAAGCTTGCTTCGGATCAGAAGCCAGCTTTTGATCAGAAGGAACATTTGCTGGATAAGTGCCGAAGGGTTCAAATCCCCTGGCGGGCACCCCCAGGTACAGTTTCTTCAAATTTTGTTGGATTCTTTTTGTGCATTTCAGAACATTCTCTCCAAGGGTACTTAATATTGAAGGGTATTGTTTTTAGAATTTCTTCCACTAAAGGCAATAATCATGGTTATTAGAATTTCAGCTCTGATTTACAATTCGACGACTCTACGATCCAAACAGGCGAACGATCATATCTTCAGTAGGATGGTAAAATCATACGATCCTACGAAGATCAAGATTATGGGTGATAGGATTATAATAAGATTCTACGATTTTACGATCTAATTATCCGATTCTACGAGGGTTGTTTCAATAAATATTTTTATATTCTAGCTTTTGCTAACATATAAGTACAAGTTAAAAATATATGGCATACTTAATAATTTGCAGTTCATAAATTATTAAAAGTATTCTCTTTTTAATTAATTAAAAGATAAAGTCAAACAAATTTTTATTTACAATTCAATACTTTAAAGATAAACTAAAATGAGCAAATATAACAGTAATTAATTATCTTATTCCGGATTAAAACATTTTTGTAGGACTTTACGATCTTATTCTATAGATTTCGATCATATGCCTTATCAATCTTAGGAAGGATCTTGATTGTAACGACCTATTTAAGCCTCTTCCATATCAAAAACTTTTGTTTTGACAAATAGGTTCACTCATAGGCCTAAAATATTTATGCTAACTTTTTCTCATTATGTATAGTTCCTTTATTTGAACTTCTGTTGTATAGATGAGATATTGTACAGCTGTTGGAATAAAATGTAGTTTACTAGGGTTTACAATAAGTGATGGTTTAGTTTCGTACTCCCTCCTATTCAGTTTTAATATTTAGTTTTGTTTTGACACTATTCATCACTCAATTTTAATTTGTATTCTCTTCGTAAGCTTTAAGTTAAAGTATAGTCAGTTGAATTTTGCTTGATTTGTCTCAATGTAAATATTAGGAATACATAGGCAGAATAGGAGGGAGTATAATTGAAAAGTGGTCCAACGCGCCTTAATAGCATTGTTCAAATAGAAAGATTTGAGCTTGACTAATAGTTTTTGTACATTTGCATCTGAGCTATAGTTTTTGAATACAAATGATTTGTCTTAAATAGGATTATTGGAAGCTATTAATCCAAAAATAGATTTAATAGAAGTTTAATTATCAAAACAAATTGGGCACTAAAAAGCATTGTCGAATGAAAAAATTTTCTTCAATCATATGCAGAGGTTAGTGATTATAATGTTATTTGAGATTACTATATGATATGTAAGTGATCCTTTCCGATGTGCCCTGCAAATCCATATTTGCAAAAGTGCAAATCAGAGTAAACTGTATGAATGCGGATCATTGATACATGATACATGGTGCTCGTTTTGGTACTGATTGGTTTTTATCACGATTCACACATATGTAATCACGACCACGAAACTATGAAATTTGTATGAATGTTGGTTGTTTATGAAATGTTTACAAAATGTAATTTATGTAACATGACGAGGATGAAGAAGTGTTAGAAATGAGAGCCTGTGCCTGTGTTTCTTCACCTACGTGCTGGTTTTGTGCTTCTTATTTCATAAGCGCCGCCCAAGACCCTTTTTTCGCAGTAAATTTGTATTTGAAGGAGACTGTTATTATAAGTTTGTGTCGTCTACAAGTTGTGATTTTGTGATGGATACTTATGGATTTGGCTAGCTTATGTTGCATTATTAGAGTCTGTATTTTGTTTTACACATTGTTTCAATCGAGGGAATCAAAGGGAAATGAAGGAGACGGATTTAGAGGGTTATGATTTTCTTCGTTTGAATACTAATTTTGCAGTGGAGGGCAAGGATAAAGTTGTGTACCTTCGACCTCTTAAACCCCGTTTTGGTGGGAGCCACTTAATGGCATTGGGGTAATAAAATATTGTTCATTTCGATAAAAAATGTAAACTCTCTTCCTCTTCCTTTCTTTTTCCGCTAAAAAAACAAGGAAAACTTCTATTCTTCCCTCCGATTCCTTTCCTTACCCTTGCCTTTTCTCTTCTCTTCCCTTCTTTTTTTTAAGCTCTTGTATTGATCATTTTCATTGGTTGTCAAGTGAATGAACTATGACGGACTGTTATCTATCATAAATTTCCTTGTAATTTGCTTTGACATGTATAACAGTATGTGGCAAATCTGATTTTAATGAATTTTTACATGAGATTCAAGACAATTGTAAAAAATAATAATCAAATGTCATCTATTCATTAAATCCAAAGCAAATCAATAACTGCAAAAACGAAACTCTGGGTTTCTGCATACTAATTCTCAGAACCCGACAGCAATCATAGACGTTGCGTTTCAAGCCATGATTTGATCTTGATAACAATTTTGATTGTGATCGATTTGGTATTTTGGTTCTATATGACCCATGTTAATCAGTGTTCTCTGTTTTTGCCCATCTGTGCAGAAATTCAAATTACATCACAAGTAAGCACAGGAGAAAGCAGTAAGGAGTTAGAAATTCAGAGGAACCGAATTCATCGAGAGAAGGAAACCGTGTACCAAACGCTTCAAGATATCCCTTCTAATCCGAGGGAACCCTGGGATATCGAGATGGACTACGATGATTCCTTAACCCCGGAAATACCCATCGAGCAGTTACCAGAAGTCGATGAGGATGCTTCAGTGGATTGTCCTGTACCCGAACCTGAACCTTCAACTTCGACACAAGCTGAACCCGATCTTGAGCTTTTAGCTGTTTTGCTTAAAAACCCGGAATTGGTTTTCGCTTTAACATCGGGCCAAGCCAGTGGGCTGTCTAGTGAAGATACTGTGAAGCTCTTGGACATGCTCAAGTCAAGTGGAGGGGCCGGGTTGTTGAATGGACAAACCTTTGCGAAGCCCGAGCAGGCGAGGATTGAAGTTTCGCTTCCTTCGCCTACCCCTATTACGAGAAATAATGTTGAAGTCTCTCTTCCGTCTCCTACCCCACCGAGCAGATTCGAGGTTTCTCTTCCCTCCCCGACGCCTTCTACCAATCCTGGGCCGGTGCGTGAAAATGTTTTCATATTGCAGTACTCACATTTTTATATGGGCAGAGCAAATTTTTGTGGGCGGTTTTACAATTTTTTGGGCAATTTTGCAAAATTTTATGGTTAACTTCGGTCTGGGCATTATTCATCGTTACAAGCTAATTACATTTATCTGCCAATCACCATAGCAAAACTATGATAGTGCGTAAAAAATTAAGACGTAGAATGCTACATAAGAGAATGATTTTGATTGCCTCTCAAGTTTCTCTTTCTTTTTTTTTTATTTTTTATTTTTTATTTTTTTGGTCACGTCTGTCAATTTAATTTACTACATAATGCAAATCAAAGTGAGATTTTTTCATTTTTTATTTTTTATGTTGTGTAGCAGATTCAAAAAGACGGAGGGAGTATTTTTTTGCTTTGAGCGGAGTGACATTTCAGGAATGACCGCAAATGGGTGTTCGTTTAACATTGTAGTCACCTGTCTCATCGACCCAAGTTAACCTGTCTCCCAAAACCAATCATAATTCGTATATAATCTCACAAAGATTTAATCGACCATTATATAAATGTTTAGGAAAGGACATTTTTTTATGTATCATTTTACCTATCTTGCTGTTACATTGCACACATTTTCTAAACATTTGCATTCAATCATCTAAAATGGTATGTTTTGCACAAATTTGCAGAGTGGATGGACAGCAACACAGCCTGCAAAGAACCCGTTTTCTCGACATACAATCGGAGTTCAGGATAGTATGACATCGGTTCCTGTCGTTACAACTGCTGTTATTACTTCAGATAGATCGCAGACTAGCGGTAGCTTGCGGCCGCAGCCATCTTTGCCGCCACACCTTTCTTCTCAACCTCATTTCTCGGTTCCACCATCGTCTATCATACATGAGTCTCACCCGGCTTATCTTCCCCCTACCGTAAACCATAATCTTGCAACTGTCAACTCTTCAGTCCCTTCATATTCACAGCCGATACCTTCACTTTCACGGTCACAAATGCATTTGTACTCGCGAGAGTATATACCGGAGCCTCGAGTTACTGAAGATAGTGATATGGGGATGTTAAATGCTAGGCATGGTTCGTCTTATAATGTGCCTTTTTCCTCTAATTTTGTTGATCAACATGTATATAATCAGACTATGAAGATTGGACAGCCAGGCCCCACAAGGGGTAATGGTCATTACAGGGGTGGTCACAAGGGGTACGAATCGTGGAGTCCCGAGAATAGTCCTGGGCCAATAAGCTACCCGCCTGAGCATCATCATGCGCATGGGCGTGGGTGGAATCGCGAGGATGCGGAGAGGGGATATGGGCACCCTGATAGAGTTAGTAGGCATCAGAATTGGCATGGTGTCGGCGGTGTTAATCGGAGATGGAATAACGGTGAGAGGAGGCGATAGCGAAAGTGTGTTAGGCCCGCATGTACAACTTATTCTGCACTAGCGATGGAAATCGTGTCGTGCTGACCGCTCATATATCATTGTCGTACCAAATTGTACCTTGAAAGTATCATATCGTATTGCCCTGTGTCCGGACGGGCAACATAACGGCTTGGCCTACTTGAATCTCTAGAGTACATAAAGGATATTGATATTTCACCCAAGAGAAAAAGGTTGGGGCAGGAGAATATTGGAATTGGTAGATGTAGAAAATTTTTATTTGATTAGGAAAGTCATCAATTGTTGTAAAGGAATCATGTTCTAACTGAGCATCCAATCCAAAGAAACTAAAGAAAATAGTTAGCTTGAGTTTTTTTTTTTTTTTAAATAATTTCAAATCTAACATTATGTTCTTGGGAGTAATTGCCTTTGAGAACAACCTTTTGAAATGACTTGGAATTGACTTAAAACTCCACATTTGCGAAAATTTCCTTTTATTCTAATTAAATATCTCATTTGATATTTAAAAAAAAAATTAAATATCTCATTTGATAATAAATGTAATTTTATGAAAAAGGATGGACGATTATATGGGACAACATGAGACTACATGAGATGAGTAAGAGAAAAAGTAAAGAAAAAAGTTATAATTTAATTATAATCATAGAAAGTTGGATCTCGTGACAACGTAAGGATAAAATGTTTAAATAAATAAATAAGACATTTGATATAAATTTGTCAAAAGATAAAAAGAGACGTTTTATTAAGTACAACTCGTGTTACATTCAAAAAAAAAAAAAAAGTACAACTCATGTTAGCTAAATGATATGTAGTAGAACATGAATAGTAGAAATGATGTTTCCATATATATTCCCTTGGAGATGCATATAGAATTTGAAACACATTGGATAAATAATACCTGACGTTTGAGGTGTTCTCACTTAGTAAGTTAACTGGATTATCCCCGTGTGATGTATGGTTTTTTTCATTTTATTGTTTTTATTATTTAAAAAAAACTGAAAAGAAATTGTAAATTATTGGCTATTGATTTTCAATGAATTAATAATTGCATATAATAGCTAATATTTAATTAATGTTTGATTTTAAAAATACTACTCCCTCCGTTCTTTTTTGTTCTTCCCATTTACTTTTTGCACAGTTTTCAAAGTAACTTTCGAGCCTAAATATCTATAAATATGCATTATAAAAAATTATAAAAATATATGATAAAAAAGTATACATTAAAACGAATCTAAGGAGATCTCATATGGATATATTTTATCATCTATAAATGTCTTAAAAATCTTAATCAAATTTATCTCTCCAAAAAAAGAATATTCTAGACGGGAAGAACAAAAAAAAACGGAGGGAATATTTTATAAGTTATGTATGATGTTATTGATATTATTTAAATATTTAATAAGTAAGCATAACAAAGTATGTTAAAAATAAAGTCTAATATTAATAAATTGTTTTGAGCATATATTACAATATTAAATTGAATAAAATATGTTAAATAACGATAGCATTGATATGCAAAAAATAATTTAAATGATGATACAAATATCAAATTAAAAATAGTTTCTTTTGTATGAGACTATTTAAATGTTGAGACGGATCCATGTAATTAGCTTAATTATTTTATTAATCACTATAAGGTTGTAATTGACACTTAAAGAATTTATGAATAGAAAAACATTTAAAGTAATTGTATCTATTTAAATAAATAAATAATACAAATATGAAACTAAAGTTGTTTGCTTTACAAATGCAAATATTTGTTTTCATGTTTGTTTGACATTCAATCTTTATTCACCAATTTATCTCTCTTCTTACCTCTAGATACATTAAGTAGATTATTGAAAAATTGATTGCATCAACTAATTCTAATAGTGCATTACATATTTTGACTAAATAAACCAATTTCAATGCATTTAGACATTGTTGAAAAAACTCACCAATTTCAATTATTAATTATGATAATATTTATTAGGATTAATCAATACCAATGGAAAACCCAATTCCATTATATTTAAGGATGACATCATCATCTCATATTGGAGGGAAAATTTTAATTCACAAAGTGACACCTCATAAGTTTAAGGGTATGATGATGTCTGCGTTTTTTGTTTTAGTTACAGGTATAGTCAATAAGGTTATTTATCAAAAAAAAGCATACAATAAAATCATAATCAAACTTATTCCAAAACTAAACGTGTAATTCTCAAACCTGAGGTTTGAGTTGTTCTCACTTAGTAATTGCGAACAACTTCTTGTCTTAAAATCAACATGTTGACCCTATTTGACTTGTTCGCAGTTACTAAGTGCGAACAGACACTTGATTTTTTTTGACCAGTTTGCTTCTGTTCGCACTTATTAATAATTGCGAAATGACCCGAACCTATGGGTATTAGGCGCTTATATATATTTGAAATAAGTTTAATTATGATCTTATTATATACTTTTTTTGATAAGTAATCTAATTCATTTCAAAATTCCAAAAACTTAGAGGCTATCCCAAGACCAAACTTGAGGGGGAGTGTTGGAAATAAAAAACAATATTTAGAGAATAATTAGTAGAATATTTTGATTTTATTCTAGAATAATGTTTTAGGTATTTAGGAAGTTAAGATATTTGTAATATTTAGTTTTCTTATTTCATGGCATATCTTTTGTATTTATAGGGGCATTTGCTCTCTTTAGTGAATTGAATAAGAATGAAAACCGAATGAATTGATTCTTAAACCCAAATCATATTATTATAACTTGTTATTAATTTTTCATTTTATTAAATTAAATCTTGTTAAATTGAATAAAGGAAAAATTACAAGAAACTACCTAATCTATATACCTTTTTTTAGAAAACTACCTTATATAAAAAATTTTGCAAAAAACTACCTTATATAATACAATTCTTTGTAAAACACTATCTTTTACTGATTTTTGTCAGTTGACTATTAACATTAACGTTGACCTGCACAGAATTGTATTATATAAGGTAGTGTTTTGCAAAGAATTGTATTATATAAAGTAGTGTTTTACAAAGAATTGTATTATGTAAGGTAGTTTTTTGTGCAGGTCAATGTTAATGTTAACAGTCAACGGACGAAAATCAGTAAAAGGTAGTGTTTTGCAAAGAATTTTATTATATAAGGTAGTTTTTCGCAAAATTTTTATATAAGGTAGTTTTTTAAAAAAAAAGGTGTATAGATTAGGTAGTTTCTTATAATTTTTCCTTGAATAAATGATAAACAATAAAAAAAAACTTTTTTTATTTATGTTTGTCTAATTAAGTTTTTCACTAATAGCTATTTATAATGAAAATTAGTTTTGTATTATTTGTTAAATTTAAAATGACTTGAATTATAACTATGAATTATTTAGGTTTTTTTATATTATATTTAGAAATGTGCATTATCATTTCCATAATTACTAATTACCAAACAGATTGTTAGTGTTTGATACTCCGAGGCCCAGAGGCATCCATTTATACTTTTAAATAGTTTGATTCATTCATTGCTTTTTTAGTCTAATAGCTTAAATCTCTGCTTACAGTACAACAACAACAATAACAATGTAAGAGTCTTAATTTTAAGAGATCAGAGTCTTAAATCTACATCTACAATACGTAAGTTCCAATGATCGTTATAATTGTGGACCATATGGATTGTTCTTCTCCATTCATTTTTATTTTCTACCATCTCAATTTATACGTTTTAATCTTTTATATTTTTTTCCATTATTGTTCTCTATGCCATTTTTGGTTTTTCTGGCCCTTTTTAAACTCTTTGATTCTAATCTCCAAATAGAGTTTTTCTATTAAAATTTTAGCTAATATCCAATTAATTGAGAATTGTAAATATTATATTTAAAAGTCCAAATAGAGTTTTTCATTTAATTATTTTAAAAAATAAATAATTTAAATCAAAACTCAGATTTCACTAAAACTTCGATCCGAACTTGGATCCAATCATCCAATATTCAGTATCCAACTTAAATATTGAATTTTCGATATATGTTATCCAATTTTTAAATCGAACACCGAATAATACAAATTGAACAATTATGCACACCCTTACCAACATAGTCGATTAAAAAAGGTACATTCATCATAGCTAGCTAAGAATAGTGTAGTTAGGTAGTGTTTGGCCAAGCATTTAAAACAACTTCTGCAATTGAAAAGCTAAGACTTGGCCAAACATTGTGTTTCTGAGAAACTGAATTTTTTATATAAAAAGCTAAAAACAACTTCTACAAGGGTCAAGAGGAGAAGTTACAAATTGTAACTTCTCCTCCCAACTTCTCAAAGAGCTCTATACTTTTCTCATTTTATGTTAAAAACATTCCTATATTTTCTCCAATTAATTATGAAAATCATTTTCATTACTTTTATTTTGCTTTTTTCATATCGACCTCCAAAATTCAATTTTTTTTAATTTTTTATTTGTTATCACAACCAACATCCCAATTATTTTAAGTAATTCTACGCTTATTGAATATTATGCGATCAAATTACATCAAAATTTCATATATGTTTTATCTTTAAATTTATTACTATATATTTAAATATGTTTTTCTATATAGTAAATTGTCAAATTTGGAATTTATTTTTATTTTCATTTACTTTAGTGTATTTAAATTATTTTTTCTGACATTATTAGTGATTATTTTTTAGTTTATGATATATGTTTTTGGTTGTTTCTCTTAAAATTACTCGATTATTAAGTGTATGTTATATGTTTTTTCATCATATAACAACAATAACTTTACGTAAACATATGAAAAAAAGGTCAAACACACAAATTATTTTTGTTTTTCAAAAACTCTTTTTAAAAATATGCGGTCAAACACATATGTTTCTAAAAAGTATTTCTATAGAATCAGTTACTACATAATTAATTTAAGGAAACAAAAGTTAATTTCCAAAAGCTAGGTCAAACATACTCTTAGTACCAATTTAGAAATTTTTTTCATAAATAAATTATGTCATATTAGTATATTACAATCAACATTAGATTCTGTTTGGGAACATATATTACAATTTAAATTTCAGATTTCAATGATGAAATCATAAATAATAAATTTGAGAACGACAAAATTTTTATAAAGTCATCATTCTCAAATTCTCAATTCTAACTACATTTAAAATACAGTATAATTGCTCTCAAATTCAAATTTGATTTTTTTATATTATTACCCAAACTCGAAATTTGAGCCAATTCTAATTTTTTAAATGAAATCATCGTTCCCAAACATAACATTAGGTTCAATTATTTTCCGCCCCGAGAGCAATGTTCACCGGGGGTGCATCCTCGAGTATAGTCGTTGGCCGGTTCACCAATCTTTCCCTTCTTAGGAACCCTGTTCTTCCCTAAAGCACCATAACTTATGTCATCTGCTTGGGCTGGTTCACACACCGAAGAAGAAATCAACATTACAGTTAAAATAATTGATGCCAATGATTTTCTTGAAATACCCATTTTGTTAAATTAAATCTTGTTAAATTGAATAAATGAGAAAAAAATAAGAAACTTTATTTTTTTTTAATTTTAGCTTGTGAAATTAAGTTTTTCATTAATAGCTATTTATAATGAAAAATAGATTTGTATTATTTGCTAATTTTAAAATGACTTGAATTATAGCCATGAATTATTTAGGTTTTTATATTATATTTAGACATTTATATATCTAAAATTAGGTCTAATACTAAAATAGTGTACTAAATTAAGGTTTATCTATCTCTCTCAAAAAAAATAAAGTTTATCTATTATGAGGCTATTCAATTTTATTAGGATGTTGGGAAAATGGTTAATAAGTGGTAGCTGATAATTGATTATGATGGCCGATTTGAGCAGCTAATTTTATTAACTGGTTTGACCAACTGATTTTAAACCCGTTGCTATGAGCAACTTGTTAAAAAACAGCTTATTAATATGATTTTTCAACCGCATTTTAAGAGTCTGAGACAATGTTTTCACATTTGATTCTATTACTTTTTACAGGCCCTCTCTTGAGAGACCGTCTATAGTATAGACGTCTCTCAAGAGCCCAACCCATATCTCTCTTTTAACTTACAAAATCACCAATCAATTTTTATTTAATTTATAAATTGGGTCCACCCCAAAACTTGAGACGTCTATTGTATAGACGGTCTCAAGTAAAAATTTGTGTACTTTTAAGTGTTTGCATGAATAATGGCATAAAAATGGAAATAAAAGTACTAATATTATTAATGCAAATAATTCTTGTTGAATTTATAAATTTTTACTATGAAAAGAGAAGACAATGAGATTCACAGGAGATTCGTCACATACTATTACATACTAATACCAAATAGTGGATGTCCGATCCACAGCTTATTAAATTTCAGACATATTTATATAAACTAAGTTTTTATAATCATTTAATAAATAAAATTGAATAGAATCTCATGAATAATTGAAAAATAAAATAAAATACATGGTTTTCTAATACATTAAATGATATGACTTAAAAAGTAAATATTTGTCATAATAACAATGACATCATCATTGAGTTTTAGAGAAATTTTTTTTATTAAGATTGTGACACGTAAGCAATTTTAAAAAGTAATGATGTTATCCATGTTTTGTTTTAGTAATAGTTAAGATAGATAGATAGATTATAAATGTTATTTTTGATGGTAGTTAACATGAATTTTCTTTTTCATTCATTTTATTTTCTATTATCTCAATTTATTAATATAGATTTTTCATATCTTTTTTCATTACGGTTCTTTAAGTCATCTTCGGTCTTTCTGACCCTCTTTTAAAGTCTCTTAAGCTCTACATTTCTTTATGCATTGTTGATTTGCTAATATAGACATGTGAAAACCATAAAATAAAGTTTATTTATATTAGTGTATTTTTTGAATATTATTTGTATTTTTTGTTTTTAAAAATATACAATTAATGCAAATAACCTAATCCAAAAGGCTTATTTTGGGCCTATATTCCAATAATGTCGTATGTTTTCACTCCACCTCTTTTTAGAGCCGTGTCTTCAAATTTCATTCAAAATTGCAAATTCTCCAAATTCGTTCACTGATATTGCAAATTCTCCAAAACGCTCTTAGACTTGTATTAAATAATAATGATGAATTATCTCAAAAAAAAAATAAATGATAAATTACACTGATAGCTAATAATGGAAACAAAAATAACAAGTTTATACACGCTATGCACGTAGTTAGTTTTGTGAGAAATTATTGATGATACTCTTAAGTTTTTGCACTTTATTGATGGTACCTCTAAGTATTTTCGGTTATTAATGGAGTCCTCGGATTATTGAGTGTCTTACAACAATAACCTTTTTCTAATTCTTTCTGTCCAAAATCGTCAAAAACTGTTAACCTTTTCTTTTTTCTTTAATTTTTCGAATTAAAACATAAAGAAAAAAAGAAAAAAGTTAACGGTTTTGGATAATTTTAGACGGAAAAAATTAGAAAAAGTTACGATTGTAAGACACTCAATAACACGAGGATTATAACATTGATAAAGTGCGAAAACTTTGGGGTACCTTTGATAATTTCCCTAAAAATTGTTCACCTATTTCTTTTCACGCGTGAGAAGAGGTTATAATAGCCAAATACGCGGGGCAAGCCCTGAGATTCTAGGGGTTCGGGGCGAAAAATAAATTATGGGTCCTAATCATAAAACTGTATATTTATAATTACAAAATTTATAATATAAAAAAACATTACACGTTAATAATAGAGCTTGATATTATCCGTTTTTTGTTTGATAATCATGCATTTATAATTCAATAATTAATAAATAAGATAATAATTATCATTAATAACACTTTGACTTTCTGGTTAAATGCACAATTTAATTACATAAGCTCTCAAGTTGAATGCATATGAAGACAAAAGTTATCTACTTTCTTCGTGGGCCCTGGGCAGAAGTCCTTCTTGCCCTTGCTTAGGGTTGGCGTTGCAAATAGGGTAGATAAACATTACCAATGATAACTTAGATTTTACGGCCCGTTTGGTTAGTGGTACTAATGTATTGGAATGAATTTTATGAATTAAATGAGATGATTGAAGTTGGACAAGCAAGGCCATCAAGACCAAAAGATTTTTCAACCAAAATTCACTACAACATAATTTGCTTTTAGTTGGGATATATTTAGCGACATTTAATTTAAATGTGGCTATTTCAAATTTCTTATAGTGTATATATAGAGGATTTAGTGACATTTATTAGAGTCTTTAGCAGCATATTAAAAAGTCACACTAAAATTTTTAGCGACATAGAATTTAGTGACATTTCTCATAAATGCCACTATAGACTATTGTGATGATTACATATGTCACTAAAGACCAAATTGCACTGAATCACTTTATGGTGTAAATTAAAATAAAAACCAATAATTATTACATTAAAAATATGAATTAATGGTATTTTTTTAATGACACTAAATTCAATATCGAAAAAAGCTAAATTTATTGTAGTGATTACACTGTATTATCATTCCCATTACCAACGTTTATTACCACCTACCAAACGGATCGTTAGAGTTTTGAGAGTTGAGGTAGAGCAAGCTCCTCTTGAGATCATGGTTGATGTAAACTCTCATGCTCTATTTGATGAGCTTAATTTATTTTGATTTTCTTTTTTATTTTGAGAAAAATAACATATGTTTACTATTTATAGGTTATCGGTTACCTTGATGCATTCAACTATCTTTTTAAATTGAGATTTTAAGGGTAAATCAACAGATTATATCATTGTGAAAACTTGTCATTAGGGCATTGAAATGTTGTTTACTTTTATAATAAAATACTCTTACAAGGAAAGACATATTTAATATTATTATTATACGCAACATTAGGTGTATGCAAAATTGGATATCAGATCAATATGGAATTGAAAATTTGCATATTTGGTTTTTTGAATACCAAAAGTCATGATCTTGTTCAGATCTAGTTAAACTGAATATTTGGTATTCAAATATCTGGTTTATCCCAAAGTGGATACTGGATAACCGGTTTGTTTAAATTTTGCGCTTTAGTACAAACAAACATTTAAGCTCTTTCTCTTTTTTTCTTTAATCAAAAATATAACAAATACAAATTATTTTGGCAATATGGTTGGGTATGTAAAAGACTAAATTAATTAATAATTGACAAGTTTTGTAACTTGTAGCTGAGAATTGTCAATATTAATTAGTATGTTTAAGTTTAATGGTTTAGATAGAGTTTTTCTATAGAAAAATTTTAATTTAAAATTAAATATTCGATTTCACTTAAGTTCAGATCCGGACTTAAATCCGATATTCGATATCCAGTTCAAAGATTGAATATTCAATTTAAATTATCTGATTTTCTAATCGAATATACTAGATAACTCGAATCGAATAATTATGCACACCCTTATGCAATATTGTTAATTAAAAAAAAAAGTAAATTGTTAATAGCTAACTAGCTTGGAATATTATGTAGTAGTACTATTTAAGAAATTTTATTCAATATTACAATATTAAATAAATTATTTCATTACAATTTATATTAGATTGTATTAAGGAACAATTATTTCAATTAAATTTTCAGATAAATAATGAACTTAGTTTATCTACTTTTAAATCAATACTGAAATTGGCTAAAATTCGAATTTGAATTTTATCTTTAGCCAAACTCGAAAATTAAGCCAATTTAAAATTTTCAAATGAAATTATTGTTCCCAAACATAATATAGACCTCTATAGTTTATCCGCCACGAGTACAATGTTCACCGACGGTGCATCCTCGACTATAGTCGTTGGCCGGTTGACCAACCTTAGCCTTTTTATGAACCCTGTCCTTCTCTAAAGCACCATAACTTATGTCCTCTGCTTGGGCTGGTTCACAAACCAAAGAAGAAATCAACATTACTGTTAAAATAATTGAAGCCAATGATTTTCTTGAAATGCCCATTGTATTAAATTAAATTAAACTTTTTTTTTATTTTAGTTTGTCTAATTAAGTTTTTCACTAATAGCTATTTATAATGAAAATTAGTTTTGTATTATTTGCTAAATTTAAAATGACTTGAATTATGACCATGAATTATTTAGGTTTTTTATATTATATTTAGAAATTGATATTTCTAGAATTAGGCCTAATGCTAAAGTTTGTGTACTAATTTAAGGTTCATCAATTATAGGGTTATTTGATTTTCTTTTGCTTATGTTAGATAATGCATTACTCCATTGAATTACTTAGTAATAGTATATGATAAGTACTACTCCATATTAATATGATTTTCAACCACATTTTAAGAGACTAATAAAATGTTTTTATATTTGATTATAGAAAAAATTATCAGCAGTAATACAATTTTTTGCCTATTTTCTTACAATAATACCAATTATATTCGGTCAAGTCCAACTATACGACGTAGTTTTGAGAGGCAAATATCTAATAGTTTGTTAGTTTGGCCATAACTTTAGATTAGAGGTGTTCAATGGACCGAGCCCCCATTTTGAGCCCTAATCCGACCCGTTTAGGAGGATTTTACAAGGGCCGGGCCGAAAATAGATCGGGTCGAAAACGAGCTCTATTATTATTAAAATGGAGCGGGTTGTAAGAAGGCTTATAATGAGTTGAAAACGGGCCTTTATAAATTTAAAATGGGCTTTGAAATTCTCTTTTTTTCCTTTGCATCAGAATTCAGAGACTATTATTCACTCATAATCGTCATTACCTTTGCATCAACATTTTACCCCCTTTTTTTTCCCAAATTAAAACCCTAAAATCTCCCCAAATTAAAACCTTAATCCAAACTAAGCTCATCTCATTATGGTGGAAACTTCGAATTCCTGGAAAAGGGAAATAATAAATTGTAGTCATTGTCATATCCGAAATAATAAACAGATTATGTATTGATTGAAATTGAAATTGCCAAATTGCATTGTAATTAATATTATCAAACTAAATTATAAAAAGGGTCGTGCCGGATTTTAAAGCCCGACCCATTTTTACCCGGCCCATGTTTGTTGGAGTCCACCCTGATCCGTATCCGGCCCATTGAACACCTCTACCTTAGTTAGGGATGACAATTCAATCCAAATCCGACCCTAGTCCGACTCAATCCGAGGAAAATAATTTGATTCGAGTCTGAGGAAAAAGTCATCCGACTCCGAGTTAGACACGGACCGGATTTGGACCTTATTAAAAATCCGTCACTCCGACCCTGAAAGAAATCCGACTTTGAATTTGACTTTTACACTAATATTTTGTTTCTTTTAAAACTCTAAACATGACTAATTCAAGCTCTCTCTCATGGTAATTGCGATTTTTAATTTTGGAAAACTACTTGGTATTTTTATTTAGATTAATCAATCAGAATACGACAAATCAGATCAAGAGAAATAAAATACGCCAAATCAAAATGCAACAAAATTTTGTTAAATTGTAGTTGTAGAACTTTTTCTCTTGTTAAACTTGAATTCAAAGTACATATTTTTTTGCTAAATTGTATTTGAAAAATATATTTTGTTAATTTTGTATGCTTTAAAATCATTAGTATAATATCACAACGATATTGTTTGATATTAATCAGAATCCGTTGGAAGTCTGAGAGTCCGAGTCGGGGCAAACTTGGAGTATGCATAATCCGACTCCGAGTAGAGGTGAAGTGAAAAAAAGTCCGACTCTTATCCGGAGCAAAGTCAGAGTATGAATAATCCGAACCGAGTCCGACCCATTGCCATACTAGTTGCAATGAAAAGTAAATTTCAAGGGTTTTTCAAAGAGATATTTTATATATAACTAACAAAAATCAGAGAAAAAAAATTAGTGGTGATTTTATGTTAATTGATATTTGATTGTCGTCTAGACTCGGATGGATATTTATAAACCAGAGGGGCATCTATACGCTGAAATCCGTATCTTTTATCTCGTTTTTTTGTAATCATATAAACTTTTACGCAAATTCTTGTGAGAGACGGTCTTTTTGAGAGGCCAACTCTAATTGGGTTGGCCCATAAAAGAAAATGTAGAATAAGAGTTAGAATTAAACTCTAATGAATTGGGCCTGAGAGACGTCTATCAAAAAGACGGTCTCTCAGAAGACTTGCTGAAACTTTTATTGTTAATAACACCTTTAAAAATTGCTAAGCAGTGATTTATAAATCATTGACAAAAAGAATAACAATAAAATAAGCAAAATTAAAAAAAGATAAATTTAAAATAATAAAATTCTTATGCTATCAAATTCTTTCACATAAAGTTGATTTGTTAACTTCATAAATAATTATTTACTAAAACCTTCTCTATCACCTTCGTTCATTTAAAACATTATGTCTTTTTCAGGTCTGATACCATGGGTCCAAGGTCCCGGAGGAATCCATTTATGCTTTTGAATAAAGTTTGATTCTTTGTTCATCTTTTCTCATTAATTGTTTTCTTTTGTCATCTTTCCTCAATATTTTCAACTTCTAAACCTCTTTTTTTAATCTTCGTTTTCAATTTTATCACTCAAGTTATGCCCAATCATTCATTAAAATATTCGCGTTTTTGCTGCTTTTATCTTCTACAATGATCCTATTCAAAATCCGAATATTTTGATCCGTATAATAGTGTTAGTCTAATGGATTTCAATGAAACTGGCCTTTTAACTTTAAAGGTACACCTCGATCACATAATATCCGAAGTCGCTCCAATTGCCCTAGGCACCTCAATACCTCAAAAGATATATCATCTGGCATTACCACTTTCTTTAGCTTTATTTCCTTCAACAACCCATCCAATTCTAGTTCTTATATTTTTTGCATAAAATATTTCTCTCTCTCTTTTCATCTAACGGAATGATTGTTGTGTCTCCTACAATATCCTTGTTCTCCATTACATACCTCATCAAAATACTCTCTATTGATTCTCAATGTTCTTGTTTTAAACTAAAATGTTCTTATCTTAATCTTATCCTTGATACATTTCACTACACCTATGTCATTAGTTAGGATTTTTGTTTGATTTTGTTTGGTAACTATACATACAAAAAAGGATACTATGTTAAAAAGTAAGAACATTTTAAACTTTTTTGTCATAGTTACTTTTCTGTGTAACATAGTTACTTTTGCAATTATGTGTTTTTGGCTCAATCGTGACCATAGATTTTTTTATTGTAGTGAAATCAAGGGTGTAGACTCCTTCTCACCCTTCTCATTGAATCCCTCACCTATATATATATATATATATATATATATATATATATATATATATATATAGATTTAGGATCAAATGAGAAGGATTTTTAAATGAGAAGGATGAGAAGGATTTTGTTTGATTTTTTTTAGTTACTATATATACAAAAAAGGTTACTATGTTATAAAAAAAGAACACTTTAAAATTTATGTCATAGTTACTTTTCTGTGTAACATAGTTACTTTTACAGTTATGTGTTTTTGGCTCAATCGTGACCATAGATTTTTTTATTCAAGTGAAATCAAGGGTGTAGAGTCTTTCTTACCCTTTTCATTTTCAATACCTTTCTTATTGGATCCCTCTTGTTTAGCATTTTTTTTGTCATACACCTCTTTAAAATCTTGATTACGATACATAGTACCCAAAAAAAAAATTCCCAAGTACATTCTTAATAGCTAGCTAAGAATATTATTTAGTACTCAAATTATAAAGAAACTGTTAATGCAAGTACAAAAATTTGTGATGATGACGTTAACTTTAAACATATCATCGAACATACTTTGTCTTGTACTTTGGAGAGGAACAATAAGGATGTGTCGTATGTGAATGGTTTAAGGTTTGGAACGATCGATGAGGTGCTTAATGTGAGGCAAATGAGGCTTCACTAAAGGGTTGAACCATGCCTTGAACAAGGCAAGACATGGTATGAAGGTTGCTTGAACAAGGCAACTTGAAAACTAAGTCAAAAGTGGACTACAGGGGTGTGCTCGTTCAAGGCACAAAAGTGCTCGTTCAAGGCACATGGTTCAGGATGGTTCTGAACTAGGTGCTCGTTCGAGCACTATGCCTTGGATTCTTTTCTGGTCAGTTTGGCTACTTGAATGGCAATGAAAGGTTGTGTAACTCCTTGTTTAATGCTTGTTTATTGTGATATTTATTGTCATACTTAATTGGTATGATTAATTGGTGATGTAATTGTGCTTTGATGGTGCATTGAGTGTGGTTCAATGAAAGATGTTTTCCTTCATCTATAAAATGGAACATCATTCATAAGAACAAAGCACCACAAACACACATACTTGTGAGGGCTAATACTTTGCTTGAAACTTGAGAGTATTCATCTTTGTATTAGTATGTTGTGATCTTGGGATATTGTTCTCAAGATAGGGAGGGTTTATTATACTTGTAATTGTTGAGTTCAATATAATAAACATCATTTGAGGGGGAGGTATCAAAGATACCTCATAAACGCTTGTGTTCTTTTGCATTGTTTTTCTTTGTGTTTTTCATTGTTGAACCTCGCTTGTGCCGTTCATTTCAGAAACTTTATTCAATAATATAATAATAAATAAATTATTTCATTACAATCAATATTAAGTTGTGTCGGGAATAAATATTACAATTTAAAGTCTATATTTCAATCACGAAAATATCATTCTCAAATTTAACATAAAGTTCTATTGTTTAGCTCCACCACGAGAACAATGTTCAACCTTGGAGCATCCTCGAGTATAGTCATTGGCTGGTTGACCAACTTTTGCCTTTTTATGAACCCGGTTCCTTCCTAAAGCACCATAACTTATGTCATCATCTGCTTGAACTGGTTCACACACCAAAGAAGAAATCAACACTATTGTTAAGATAATTGTAGCTAATGATTTTCTTGAAATGCCCATTTTATTAAATTAAATCTTGTTAAATTGAATAAATGAGAAAAAATAAAGAAACTTTTTTATTTTAGTTTTTTTTAGTTTGTTCATCTTATTTTTAATTAATAGGTATTTATAATGAAAAAAAGATTTATATTATTTACTAAATTTAAAATGACTTGAATTATAGCCATGAAATTGTCAATTAAGACACCTTTAACATCTAAAATAATTTGCTAAAAATTATTTAGGTTTTTATATTATATTTAGACATTTATATTTCAAAAATTAGGTCAAAATTGGTGTACTAAATTAAGGTTCATCTATGGTATTGATAAGGTTATTCTATTTTATTTTGCCTATGGTACATAATGCATCATTGAGAGAGGCTTGACTCTTGAGTAGAGGTGTTCAATGGGGCGGGTCGACCCAACAGGTCAAGGATCGGGTCATATTTTAACGGGTTATTAGCGGGTCGGGTCAATAATGTGGCGGGTCATTAACGGGCCTTGGTGTAAAGGGTCGGGTCGGGTCAGATAATTATAAGTATTAATTGTGGAAAAAAATTACCACTTTTTTTTTTATATTTTTAAATGATATTATTATATACATAAGTGGGTCGATCCATCGGGCAATAAAGTATAATAAAAAAAATTATTTTATGAACTTTTCAAAAAAGGGTCAAATTGGGTCGGATTTAAATGGGCTTGACCCGCTCCGGCCCGTTTAACATTTGACATGACCCGCCCCGCCCCGGCCCATTCAAATTTTGACCCGCCCCGACCCGACTCGGCCCGTTGAACACCTCTACTCTTGAGTGAGTTGCATCTCTCTAAGGAGCTAATTAGGGATATAAATAGTTAGAGAAGTCAAATTTATATTTTATACTGGTCTTTTTTGTGCTAGTGTGATCTAGTTGCTTTTTAGCCGCTTCTTTTTGTCTATTTATTTACTCAACGTATTTATTATATAGTTTTAGTCCTAGTTATGGCTAGCAGTGTTGTTTTTCTACAGGTAATATCATCCTTGAGGCAACGATGTCACTCATTTTCTCTTAATGTAGGGCTCTCACTTTTTAGGGATAAAATTAATCACATTCTTCTGGCACTCTCTTTAAAAGGGATACGTGTATAGATTGTTCGTCACCTTCCTTTATCCATACGCTATTTTCGAACGGAATATTGGGTTGTTGATGATCACATATTGCATTATGCATCATTGAAATGCTTAGTATATGAGAAGTACTATATTAATATGATTTTCAACCGCATTTTAAGAGTTTAATGTTTTCATATTTGATTATATACTTTCCAATGGAGTTTACGTTTGGTGAAGATTAGTCGCTTGTCTTTACATTATAATAAATTTAACTTTTCGCGACATTGAGTTTAGACAGTGGCATTAAAAAAAAGCCACTAATTATATTTTTAGTGTAATAATTATTAGTTTTTATTTTAAGTTCCACTTTAAAGTGATTTAGCAACACTTTATTTGGTCTTTTTTTAGGGGACTTTATTTATGAGAAATGTCACCAGATTCTATGTCGCAAAAAGCTTTAGTGTCATTTTTCATTATGCTGTTAAAGGGTCTAATAAATGTTACTAAATCCTACATATATATACTATTAGAAATTTAAGGTAGCGATATTTAAATTAAATGTCGCTAAATATACCCCACTAAAAACAAATTATGTTGTAGTGTTAACTGTTTGCATGAATAAAGGCGTAAAAGTGGTAGCAAAAACTAATATGATCCATGCAAACAATTCTTTTACACTATGTTTGGATAGCAAATTAGGAGAGAAAAGAAAGGAAGGGAAGGGGAAGGAAAGGAAGGGAAAGGAAAGAGAGGGATAAGGAGAGAAATTGTATATTGTTTGTTTAGAAGGGAAGGGAAGGGAAAAAGAAGGAAAGTGTTTTCCTTCCAAATCTTTCCTCTTTAGGAGATATTATCTTCTTAACAAAATTTGTTCAAATTTTCCTTTCAAATCTCTCCCCTCCAAATCCCTTCCCTCCAAATTTGTTATCCAAACAAGGGATACCTCCTCCCTCCAAATCTCTCCCCTTCCTTTCCCTCCATTTCCTTCAATCCAAACACACCCTTAGAGTTTATGAAGTTTGAACATGAAAAGATAATTTGAGGCAAATTTATCAAAATTTGTTAGTTGGTCATAACTTTAAATATACAAGTTAGAATGATGCAATACTAATGACATTAAAAAGTAAAAAAAAAATATATATAAAAAAAAAAAAAAAACTAAATTTTAAGGGCTTTTCAAACCTATATTATATGTAGCGATGCCCGGCACATCAAACTCCACTGTCGAAAATGTGATCCTTTGTATTTTTTGTTGGAATTTAGTGTGTATAATGGATATCGGAAATAATTTAATTAATTAAATTAAATAATTAATTTAATTAAATTAATGTATATAATCTCAAGGTTGAAAAATATATGTTTTAGTCAAAACATAAAAGTCACGGCTCGTGACCCAGATCGCGGCTCTCGAAAATAGAGAAAAAAGTTTCTGGAAATTTGGACAGTGCTTGTCGCGGCTCGCGACTAAACTCGCGGCCCGCGAGTCCCTGGTTTTTCCGGGGTTGTTTCGTGCTTTGTCCTGTTTTGTTTTGGTGGTTATATTATAACTTCCTACGGTTAATATGGTTAATATTAGCCATGTTCCTTGGGTTATATGGGTTGAGTGAAAAGAGATATTGGTTCGTGAATCGATCTCGTGTTTCACGGATCAACCTTGTGGTTCATGGAGCAACACCTTGCTTCATGAAGTAATGTGAGCTATCCTATATATAGAGGATGCTTGTGTGTTATTCAATACATCCATTTTTCTGATTTTCTTCTCTTCTTGAGCATTTCAATCAAGAACATGCAATCCTTGATTATGTATTTCCATATTTTCTTCCATTTAAGTTTTTCTTATGTCATTCTAATTTCCGTGTGCTCGGAAGTTAGTGTAATTCTTTGTATCTCAGAACATATTTCCGGTTTATTCCCAAGCACCGTAGTAGGGAGACAATGATGTTTTAGAAAAGAGCATCTCGCCTAGAATTTATATCAAGATCCAACAAAATCTTCTTGTTACTATGATCGATATATGGTGATTCCCAATGATCAAGATTGCATTTGGTGTATGTTAAGCAAATGTTTGAACTTGTCATATGTAATTTGGTTTTCTACTACAAACTTGTAACTTTATTTTATTGTTTATTTATAAAATTAAAGTCACATTTCTAACAATCTAAAACATCATCTTCTAAAGTTAGTATGGCAAGTTTCAATGTTTACCACAAACTTTGTCATAATCGACAAATTTGTTGGGAAAGTTTTTAAGTTTGCTTATATGAAAGTTACACCATGATCGGGTGATGGGATAATCGTAAAGATTTTTGAAATGGTCCATTGGTTCATCAAAGAATGTGTTGTTTTGTTAAAAAGACACGTTGGTTCATAAAAGAATGTGTTGGTTCGATAAAGGGACACGTTAGTTCATGAAAGGACACGTTGGTTCATGAAAAGTTGCGGTGTTTCTTGTACTCTTGATCAAGTTATGTAAGAGAGATGAACATAATTGCATGGTAGAGATGATATTCTCAAGTATGTAAGTTCTCTATGGTAATTTCATATGTTTATTATTTTTATGATAATAGATATGTTACATGCTTATGCAAGTTCTTATATCCATGGAATTTGGTAAAATAAGTGATCATGGTTATTTGGTCATAGTTATCATTTGGTGTAAATGACGATACTCCATTTTTATCAAAGAAATTTGATGGTTGGAAGTATAAGTAACTTACCATGATTTCTATGATGATTAATATTATCATCAAAGATGGATAATGTTTGCTAACTTTTGTGTTTACAAGTTTTGTTTATGCATGATAAGATGATAAAATTTCATGGTCATGTTTTGACATGTTTATTTTAAATTATATGTATCATGTCTTGTTTTATTATAAAAAGATAAATTTGGGTCTTGTTTTATTATCAAGTTGGATAAAATTGCTTTTATAGTTCTTTTATAGTAACATGTTAAGTATTTGGGTCTTTGTCTGTTTTGTATGACAAGATAAATTTTTTCATATAAGTTAAACATTATGTGTTTGTTATGTTTGGTTATCTTTTGACCAAGTTCAATAATTAATTTGTTATTGATGTATGTTTCACCTTTTGAGTGACTTGTTTTTAAAAGGTTGCATGATCCATGTTTAATTAACAATAAAGTTAATTAAATTATAAAGTATATTATTACAATGTTGTTCTATAACAAAAATTTATGTTGCATTATTTTGTTTCATGTATGTGTAGAATTATTTCTATATGATTGTGCATGATTCAAGTTAGTCTTTATGATATATTCTTTGATTGATTTATTACCAATGTTGTTTAAATTTTGAACATATAATTTTTAATTTATATGGGTTTGTCATATGCACACTTTTACCCAAGGTTATATTAATTTATTAATATTGAAAAAGGGTACAAAGTTTATGACATGAATAAATTTAAAGGTTTATCATCAAAGATTCATTAAAAGTAATTTTAATGTAAAGGTGATGTTAAACAAGAATTTGGAAATCTAATAATGTTTTAAATAAGGGTTGAAAGTTGTCAACAATATCTTAAACTCGGAATTTTATTTATAAAAGTCTTTTATTGTGGAGGTTAAGTTCCATAATGTTAAATAAATAAAAGGAGTTTAATGGTTATATAAGAAATTTTATATATCAAATAAATGATGAAAACATGCTTGTCTAATTTTATTTTGATATATATGAAGGTTTAATCTTATATAGTATAAATGTTGATTTGCTAAGTAAAGCAAGATATGAATTCTCTTATATTACTACATTGATTAATGTATTAATTGAAATTCATATGTTACTCTTAATCTAGAGTATATGTTAACGCTTTAAATTTTATTATGATAATTAAAATTCCATAATATGTTATTATTTTGATTTTCAAGATGTGCATTATGTGCATGAGTATATGTAAAGTTTCTATACTAATATTTATATTGGAGAAAAGTACTAAATTAGTTTTATTTCGGTTAATGTGTATGTTTAGATATCTTATGTTGTCAGATAACGCCTAAATATTTGGTGTGACAATAAAGAAGGATTTAACTATTTAAGTTAAAGTGATATTAAATGTTTTTTTTGGTTTAAAGTATTTGTTTTATAGAAAAATCTTAATCATTTTGATACAAAGGATATTTATTTTGAATTATCTCAAAGATTCAAAATAAGGATGCATCTATATAGATTATGTTATTTATAACATCTACTATGAGTTCTATTTATTAGAATAAGGGATATTATATTTCAATGATATTTGATTATAATACAAAATGATGCAATATTTATTTGAAAATTTATTTTCAATGATAGATAGGTTTGAATGCCTACAAGTTTGTACAAATGGTTATGAGATTTTGATCTTTTATAGAATGATTTGCTAATCTTTTGATAAACCATGTATTACTAAAAAAAGAAAAGTATAAGTTTGTTTTATTAATGAAAAGTTTTAACATAGTTTTGTTTTGTTAAAGTTTTCGAATTAAAAGGTTTTTAATATCTTGTATTCATATTTCTAATATGAAAGTTTTGCCCATGATTATGTTTTTTGATACTTAAGTATCATATAAGTTTAAGCTTTCTAAAAGAAAGTAAGTAATGATGTGTTCATCATGGGAATAATGTTTGAAGTTTAGTAACTTAATCTCCAAGTAAGTATAACAATATGTTATAGATAGATTTTCATATTTTATATGATGATTGATGAGCATGTATTAATGTTCAAGATTTATTAAGTGGTATTATACTTAGTATGATAATTTATTATTGAATTTATTTCAATAAGTTTACCAAAAATACAATGGTTAAATAATTGTTTGTATTTTCATATGGTATGTTATATCATATATTTTTATAAATTATGATATTTTTAATTTGGAATTGTATAAGTAAAGTTGACATAGTAGTATGTCATATTTCTTCTATGAAGGAAATGGGGGAGGTAAATGTTAAATGGATTTTTAACATAAAAGTTTAAGGACAAAGAAATAAGTATTTTATTATACTTAAGGTTAAGTCCAAATTTACCCTCATGTCTTCCAATTGTAATTATTTCCTAAATATTTGGAAAGATTATAAAATTGGATGTAATTTTGATTTATACAAGATTCAAATTGTTTTATAGTTGTCAAGTAAAGTTTTACTTACAACTTAAAGTTCCTTTATTAGGAAATTATTTGAATAGTCCAAAATGGTTATGTTGTACCATGGATTTAATTAATTTTATAGTGGAAGTTCTTCAAGTTTGAAGAGGTACTCAAGTATGAGTTTGATCTTTAGTGAATTAGCCATTCTCTATATTGATCAAAATATGTGTTTGTGGGGGAGGTACCAAGTTTTGATCACCTAAGAACAAACAAAGTTTTAACTTATTCCACTATGATATTAATGTTATTTGTCAAGATTTAGACAAATATGTAAACGGTATTGTTTAAAAATACTCATCTTTGTGAAGTTTAAAGCCAAAGTTGTGCACAAAAACAATCTAGTTTGATTGACAAGTGGCTTGTATAAAGTATTGATAGTCGAGTGTAACTTTGATAATGCTATGACATCTAATTGAGGCAAAGCCGAAAATTAGGGCTTATCAAAGAAGGGATCACATGTCTTAACTATGTGAACAAAGTTCAAAGCTAGACAAAGTATTCTTACCAAAGTCTAGGAATTTCATGGTTTAATGAAATTGGTATATGCCCATTCTTCGACACCATGAGCGAGACCCAATTCGACGCTAGAAGAAACATCTAGTCTTGAATTCAATGTAGATTGATCGCTCATCAGATGTTGGTAAGCAACACTTAAGTGATCCTAAGTTGCTTTATTCGTGATGTTGACAAACGAGATAGTAGAATCGTTCCTCGAAGTCTCCATTTCTAGAGTTATGAAGATCTCTAGATTGAGTGCTTTATTCACGAAAGTATGGTATATTAGGGAGTAGCTACCTATATAAGTTCAAGATTTGGCCGTCTTAACGAAATCAAGGGGCATAATTATGATTTCATAGAACTTATGAATAGATATGGACACATGGCCTTTAACGTGTCCTTTTTAACGTGTCAAGGACATAAGATTAATGAATTATTTCGTGTGTACTACTCCTTCAATTGGTTGGATATATCTGCTTAATTCAATCCGTAGGGACATTAGGGGATATGATCAATTGTAAAGATGCGTGGTACTAGGTGTCAATTCAATTCGTAGGAACATTGGCATTGATGCATGAAATGGGTTGGTCATTATGGATCGCAAAAGAAGAAAAGGATTATACACTCTAAATGGGGGAGGATTGTTGGAATTTAGTGTGTATAATGGATATCGAAAATGATTTAATTAATTAAATTAAATAATTAATTTAATTAAATTAATGTATATAATCTCAAGGTTGAAAAATATATGTTTTAGTCAAAACATAAAATTCACGGCTCGTGACCCAGATCGCGGCTCGCGAAAATAGAGAAAAAAGTTTCTGGAAATTTGGACAGTGCTTGTCGTGGCTCGCGACTAAACTCGCGGCCCGCGAGTCCCTGGTTTTTCCGGGGTTGTTTCGTGCTTTGTTCTGTTTTGTTTTGGTGGTTATATTATAACTTCATACGGTTAATATGGTTAATATTAGCCATGTTCCTTGGGTTATATAGGTTGAGTGAAAAGCGATATTGGTTCGTGAATCGATCTCGTGTTTCACAGATCAACCTTGTGGTTCATGGAGCAACACCTTGCTTCATGAAGTAATGTGAGCTATCCTATATATAGAGGATGCTTGTGTGTTATTCAATACATCCATTTTTCTGATTTTCTTCTCTTCTTGAGCATTTCAATCAAGAACATGCAATCCTTGATTGTGTATTTCCATATTTCCTTCCATTTAAGTTTTTCTTATGTCATTCTAATTTCCGTGTGCTCGGAAGTTAGTGTAATTCTTTGTATCTCAGAACATATTTCCGGTTTTATTCTCAAGCATGTCACCGTAGTATCGACTTTTTAATCTTTTTTAATTTAAAATCTTGACTTTGCCCCAATATGTAGCTAACATACATTGAGAAAAAATTTATGGTCCATTTATATTAACTGTCCATGTAATGAAATCCATAGACCTAGATTAGTACCTTTTTTTAAAATAAAACATAGATATTTTTTTTGAAATGAAATAAAACATAGATTAGTACTTCATTAGACTGAAGTGAATTTGGGTAAAACAAAATAGAATAATAATAGGTTGCATCGAAAGAATTCTATCTTTTTATCTCTTTTTTTGTAATCATTGAAACATTTTTTATTATTAATAACACCTTTGTTCATTTAAAACATTACTTTTACAGCCAATTTAGTAATCAGTATTAAATGGAGGGAATTGTAATGATTTCTAGTGTAAATTAAATTTTCATGATATGTATTATTTTATTCCCATGGTAATGAATGTTTGATCATAAAAAAGTTTTTTGTTCACAATTTTTCATTACCACATAATACCATATGTTCAAATGATAATGCACTGAAATGAATTTTGTGAAGAAAATGACATTATAGAAGGACAATAAGCATGATCATTAAACTTTTCACGAAATATTTCTACCAAAACTAAACTAAATTTGCATTATCAATGATCGCTTTGATTCATTGCTTTTTTAGTCTAGTAGCTAAATCTCCGTCTACAACAACAATAACAATGTAAGAGTTTAATTTCAAGAGATCAGAGTCTTAAATCTCCATCTTCAATATGTAAGTTTCAATGATCGTCAACATATAAATTTGTCTTCTCCATATTCATTTTGATTTTCTACCATTTCAATTTGTAAATTTTAATCTTTCAAATCTTTTTTCATTACTGAAACAATCGCATTATTAATGAGATATCATTAGTCATTTTTAGCGACTAATTTTTTTTTAATATTTGTCTGTCACTTATTAAAATTTAATTAGTGATGGTAGAAATTTGAAAATTTTCTACGATGATTAGAAACTTGTTAATTCGTAACGTGGTTATGAATCATAACAAGTAACGTAAACTTTGAAGGTAAAAACTTAAAGTTGAGCAACTACCGATAACAGTTCGAGAAAATTTTAATTATTACCCGAGCATATTATTTAATCATGATGGGAGTAAATTAAATATTTCACACACATATACAAGTGATTTACATGATGTACAAGTTACATAACTTGTTACATGTACAACAATTTTTACCCAAACTTTAAACTATCTTAGATAAACCTTTTCTACACTATAATAGATCAAATGATGAACAAAAATCACCAAAAACATAGCCCAACCAGCCATGTTAAAGCTGTCCCTAATCCCCCTTATAGCTCTTTCTACACTTACATACACTACCTAAACACTCTACCCAAAATCTCCTTTTGTTCTAACCTAGATTATGCATCATTACAAGCATACAAGAGACTAATATTTGAAGCAAAGACACTCTAATTTCTGAATAAGAATTCAGCCATAAATCCCCAACACATTGCTCCCAAGTTCATCCATGAACAAACACTAGCATCCTTCAAACTTTCAACTACTAAGACACCTTCTTTTCTCATCAAATCTTCTTCAAAAACCCATCTAAAACTTCTGAAAATTTATGTTTATAAACTCAAATATTCCATAAAAATTATCTTCATTTCAAGAGTTTTTCATAGACACCAAACTTGAAAAATCCACCAAGAATAGAGTAAGTTACGTTCATTTCCTTATTTCACTAGTTTTTGTAAAACTTGTTCATGTAGAACACTCTTACATGAATCTTTCTATAAACTAAGATCATTTTAATATGGATATTTTTTTAATCTAAAACTAAGAAAATTATCACTTATAAAACCTCTATAAAAAAAATCAATTATAATAGAAAGTAAAAGAAAAGAAAATGTTATTTTCACAATCTTATAAATTTTGTTACTTTAATAAGTATACTCCAAATATGTTAAATCATCACAAGTATTAGTTTAACAACTCCAACTAAGGAAAGTTAAGTGCATGTTAGAAATCCAAAATTATTATTGATTTGTTTGGATGAATGCAATATGTTTAGTTGAAGAGTTGGAGTTGAGACTTGAAGGGCAAGGACCCGAAGTTGGAATCACTTCTAAGAACGTATAGGAGCTTACGTGGGAGCTTACGAAATATTTATATAGGCTTGGAGTCGAGGTATGTCACATGGGGTGATTTTTAAAGGATTTAAGAACAAGTTGGGAAAGTTTTGTATAAACTTGTTTTTAAAAAATTAAAATTCCCAAAGAGAAGTTCTTAAATCTTGAAAGATGATATCAAAATGATAATTTTGAGTAAGGAATGATTTATTACATGTATTATTATTGTGAAAGTATTTGTGATGGAAATGGTTATATGGATTTGGAAAATATTTAAAATGAATTTTAAAAACAATTTCCAGTAGCTATATGTTAAAAAAATATATATCTCTAGAATAATTTTGTTGAAATTTGTTTGTTAAATCGATATTTTAAGGGATTTTTAGGTGTTAAATACTCTTATGATAAAACATGGTATTAGATTAATTCTTGATCATAAAAACTAATTATAAAATCATATTATAATATCTCCAACAAGATTTGGCCAGAATATATGTAGTTTGGAATTTTTCATAATTTTTTAGTAATCGTTAAATTGTCTATCGGTATATTGTTAAATAGTAAAATATAAAATAATTACCAAATGAAGGCATATGAACTTGAAATTTTTATCACATACTCATATGGACAGTAAATAAATTTGGTAAAACTTTGAAAATATTTTTTTGACGTTTGAGGACCTTAATAATTTTTACTCGGTTATTAATAATCGGTAAGTTAGAAAAGGGTAAAATACAAAATAAATACTAAATGACGTCTTTTAGGCATGAAAATTTTTTGAGACACTTATATAAATAGTAGGTACATGTGGAAAAATTTATATCTATTTTCGTGACCATATATGGACTTAAATAAATTTTATTCAGTTTATTGGTAAAATAACAGTATTAATTATTAAAAATACTCCACACGATTTTTAATGGTTATTTAAAATTTTATATTCCTTAAAATAGTTCTGGAACATCAGAAAATTGTTATATTATTTTATTCAGACTTAAATAATTTTAAATCGATTTTATTTGATTTATCGATAAGATGTCTATATCAAAAATTTATAATTTTGTTAGTAATCTACTGTCTCATAGTATAAATAAGTTTTACTTAGATGGTTTATAAATTTTATGGATTTAAAACATCATTTAAATAACGGTAAATACCTAAATTGTTGAAATAATCGTAAAATCATTATAAATTTGTATAACCAATTATAATCTAATGGGACAACCTTAAATTCATTCTAATTAAGTTATTATAATGACTTGATTAATGTGGGCCTTGTTGGAGAATTGATATGTATTTTGTAAATCAATTATCGATTTTATTACCGGCAAAACTATCTCGTATTTAAGAAAATAGAGCTTTATGAAATCTCCTATGACTAAATTCTATTTGTTTTGAATGAATTTCAAAACTCTTTTAAGTTATATTTACTTTGAGAAGGATTGAAATGAAACATTTAGTGGTTTCCTTAAAAATCGTATAGAATTTTAATCACTTTTTGTTATGATGCATTTCCACACATGCTAGTGATGCCCCAATATAATACAAAGGATATGTTTGATGATATGATTATTCTATGCATGTTTTACCTATGTGGGAAAGATTATGATTTGATTTTTGCTATGTTGTAAAGAAAATATGTTTTGCTATGTTGCAAATAAAAGATGTTTATCATAAGGAAAAAGTTAATATTTTTTGACTTTTCAAATGCTATTGAAATTACAAGGTATATATTATATACAAAAATGTTTTAGCCTAAATGGCGGGTACATATGCCACAACAAATGTTGTGTGCATGATTAAACGACTCACCAATGCTGAGCGCGTATTGTTCACAATACCATTGTGTTACACTTGTCGGACATGTCGCGGACGATAGACCGACTACCAAACGAGTCACAAGATGACTCACAGAGTACCCATGCAAACTTATGATATGAGTTTGAAATTGATATGGATCCATTGAGATCTTATGGTTTATGATGAAATATGAGAACTTAGAATTATTACTATAAAACCATTGAATTAAAGTTTGAATGATAATATGATTTATCAAATGAAAAATCATCTTTCAAAATGAATTTATTGAAATCAAAAAGTTTTAATAACTTGTTTGACGGACACTAGTGTGTTTATACTCCGCTTTTTTGCTGATACTATGCTTTGTATGTTTTCCAATGGTTTTGTTTTTAGAGTAAACCCCCATGGCACCTCGACGGAGAATGGATATGCGAGCGGAGGATGAACCTGAGTTGGAGTATGACTCCCCTTTTGTTTAGATCTCTTTATTGTATTTGAGAGACTATTAGTTGGGTTGTTTAAGTTTGGACTATTTTAAGGATGTATTTGAACTTTGGACTTATTTCGATTTTGTTGTAATTTTCCTATATTTTGGACAGTCTAGACTTCTGTTATATTGCTTTGGTTTGGTTCAAGTATTTTACTTGGATATTGGTTTAACCTCTAAGTAACCTCTTAATTGTGCTGGCAAAAGTAAGCTTCCGCTTGATTAATATTAAATTCCAATTAGTGTTTGCCTTCATAATTCGGGGTGGTTACAGTTACTGTTCTCTAAGCCATTTTTGGTTTTTCTGGCCCTTTTTAAAGTCTTCGATTCTAAGCTCCAAATAGAGTTTTTCTATTAAAATTTTAACTAATATCCAATTAGTTGAGACTTGTAAATGTCATATTTAAAAGTTTAAATAGAGTTTTTCTATTAATTATTTTAAAAATAAACAATTTAAATCAAAACTCAGATTTCACTAAAACTTCGATCCGAATTTGAATCCAATCATGCAATCTTCAGTATCCAACTTAAATATTGAATTTTCGATCTAAATTATCCAATTTTTAAATCGAATACCGAATAATTCAAATTGAACAATTATGCACACCCTTACCAACATAGTCGATTAAAAAAAGTACATTCTTCATAGCTAGCTAGATAGTAGTTAGTACCAATTAAGAAATTTTATTCGTAAATAAATTATGTCATATTACAATCAACATTAGATTCTATTTGGGAACATATATTACAATTTAAATTCTAGATTTCAATTTTGAAATCATAAATTATAAATTTGAGAACGACAAAATTTTTATAAAGTTATCATTCTCAAATTCTCAATTTTAACTACATTTAAAATACAGTATAATTGCACTCATTCAAATTTAATTTTTTTTATATTATTAGCCAAGCTCGAAATTTGAGCCAATTTTAAATTTTTCAATAAAATTATCGTTCTGTCATACCAGGGAAAAATACCAAGAGAGACTTTTTGGTCTATCATAGACGTAAGAAAAATGCTGAGGTGGCAGAATGTTCTAGGGGGAAGGAATAGGCAAAATGTAACAGAATTAGTTATGCATATTCTAGAAAGGGTATCTTTGTAACCAACTTATTAGCTGCTATGAAGCTATATATACTAGTATGTAATAATTGGTTTGGGGAGGAAATGAAATACATACTCTCTCTTCTCTCGATTCTCTCTTTCCTTGCTCTGTAATTCTTTTTCTTCTGAATCCCCTTTCTTTTCTTCTGCTAAATCTCTCCTATGTATTCTCATCCCCTTTTCTAAATTCTCTTCTATTCTGACTTAATTTCAGCTAGTGGTTCATTACAACTTGGTATCAGAGCATCTCTGTTCTAGGCGTTGATCATGGGTAATCCCACTAACCAGCAACGCATAGGACATCTCGAGCAAGAAATATCTCAATTGGAGGAACGAATGGTAATGAACCAGACGATCTTGGAAACAAAAATTCTGATCTGGAAAAATCAGTGGCCTTAATATTGGAAGCTCAACTCAAAATGCAAGAAGGGCTCAATCAAATCCTTGCGGGTAATATAACTCCACAACCCAGAAGTAGTATTTTGGGAAGCCCACCATTAGCCTAGAACCGACAACGAGGTAATCATCCCCTGAACCCCCCACCCTCCAATAACAATAGTGATTGGCAACAAGCTCTCTCGGAGTTACCACCAATGGAGGAGCAAGAACCACAAGTGGGTCATCGTGAGAATGGAGGTAACTGGAAGAGTAAAAGGCTAGATTTACCGCCATTTTCAGGGAGTAATCCGGATGGGTGGATCCTTCAAGCCGAGCAATTATTTTCATTCTATAACCTGAATGAAGAAGAGAAGATGGAGGTTGCCATCATAAGCATGAGAGGAGATGCCCTTTTTTGGTATCAATAGGAGGAATAAGAGGAACACATCTCCTTGTGGCGAGAATTGAAGGTACTTTTACTTAGGCATTTTCGACCTCATAATCAGGGAAGCTTGGTGGAGCAATGGTTGGTTGTTAGGCAGTGGGGTGGAGTTGCGGATTATGCTAAGGAGTTTATTGAGAAATTAATTCCATTAGGAAGAAAACCTAGGGATATTGCTTTGGGTGCTTTCATTAATGGATTACAGGAGGAAATCAAATATGAGTTGAGGTTGATGGACCCCACCACTTTGAAAGTAGCTATTGAATGGGCTGAAGGAATAGAACAAAAGAATAGGGCCCAATATCATTTGGGGCGGCAAAATCGACTTGGGCCATATAATCCAAAAGCCATTACTTACCCAAAACCTTACCCACAAAATCAACATCCAGTAAACTCAAATTTCCAACCCATAACTTACCCTAACCAGAATCTTAACCCACAAACCCACAAAAACCCAACTGGAGCTCAAGGAAGAAGGTTGAGTGAGAAAGAAATGCGGGAACGGCGCACTAAGGGGCTTTGTTTTAAATGTGAAGAGAAGTGGTCCTTGGCTCACGTATGCAAGAACAAAGAGATGAGGTTAATTTTACTTAAAAAGGACGACGATTCTGACGGATCCAGGTCGCCCATGGTCGAAGAACCACCTTTAGAGGAGGCGAAGGACCCTTTAACAGGTATTACTTTACAGTCTTTAGTGGGTTTTACTTCTCCGAAAACGATGAAATTGGGAGGAACTATTGGCGGAAAACTGGTGGTGATTTTGTTGGATTCCGAGGCATCCAACAACTTCATCTCTACCTCAGTAGCTCAGCATTTAGGGTTACTATCGTCGACATGTGCCCCATTTGGGGTAACCTTGGGTACGAGAACGAAAGTTTTCGGTTACGGAATTTGTAAAAATGTTAAAATTGAGGTGCAAGGGTTGGAGATATGTGATGACTTTTTTTCACTGGAATTGGGTAATTTGGATGTAATTTTAGGAGTGCAGTGGCTTGAGAAATTGGGCAATGTGGTCGTTAATTGGCGGGCACAAACCATGCGGTTTAAATGGGATGATCGTGAAGTAGCCTTACAAGGGGATCCTTCCTTAGAATGTTCCAAAATCCCCCTGAAAGCCTTAGACAAGGCATTACGGGCTGATAGTTTGGGTATCCTCATTGAATGTAATGGCCTTAATACCTTAGACACACCCACTGACTTACATATACCTTCCTTCTTATCCCACATCCTACAAAACTTCCCCGCTGTTTTCCAACCTATCACTCAGCTTCCTTCTTCTCGTGAGCAAGACCATGCCATCGTATTGAAAGAAGGTAGTGACCCGATTAGCATCCGCCCATATCGGTACCCCCATGCCCAAAAAGCTGAAATTGAGAAATTGGTGGTTGATATGCTAAAAGCTGGTATCATCCCGCCGTCGTCCAGCCCTTTTGCTAGTCCGGTAATCTTAGTCAAAAAACGTGATGGCTCTTGGAGGTTTTGTGTAGACTATCGGGCCCTTAACAAAATCACCGTACCCAACAAATTTCCCATCCCAGTCATAGATGAGTTATTGGATGAATTGGAGGGAGCTACTTGGTTTACTAAGCTTGATCTGAAATCGGGCTACCATCAAATTCGCATGAGGGCACAAGATGTCTCCAAAACGGCTTTTCGCACCCATGAGGGGCATTACAAATTCCTTGTAATGCCATTTGGGCTTACCAATGCCCCCGCAACCTTCCAATCACTCATGAATGCGATCTTTCGCCCATTCTTACGTAAGTTCATTTTGGTGTTTTTTGATGATATTTTAATTTATAGTAAGTCTCAGGAGGACCATCAACAACATGTGGCTGTTGTGTTACAAGTTCTTACTGATAATGCCTTGGTGATGAATTGTGGCAAGTGTTATTTTGGTGTACAGCAAGTGGCTTACTTGGGTCACATCATCTCAGCCGCCAGCGTAGCTGTGGACCCGGAGAAAATCTTAGCCATCACTAAGTGGCCGATTCCTCGTAACATTAAGGAATTGAGGGGATTTTTGGGTTTAACCGGATATTACCGTCGATTTGTAGCCGGCTATGCTCAAAAGGCTCGCAGGTTGACTGAGCAGCTGAAAAAAGATTCTTATGCTTGGGATGAGGAGGCCACAGCAGCTTTTGAGGACTTCAAAATGGCCATGACCCAGGTTCCTGTTCTGGTTATGCCCAATTTTGATAAACTCTTCGTGGTTGAGACTGACGCCTCTGGCCATGGCGTTGGGGAAGTTCTGCAACAAGACTCTCACCCGTTGGCTTATTTCAGTAGACTTTTGGGACCACGGGCTCAGAAAAAGCCTATCTACGAAAGGGAACTCATGGCCATTGTCTTTGTCATTCTTCGTTGGAAGCATTACTTATTGGGGCGTAAGTTCTTGGTGAAAACAGACCAATATAGTCTGAAGTTTATCTTGGAGCAACGTGAAATTGGGGCTGAATATCAACGATGGATAATAAAATTACAGGGCTATGATTTCACCATCATCTACAACCTTGGTTCTTCGAACAAAGTGGCGGATGCCCTTTCCCGCCAACCAGCTACCGACCTCACCTGCACAGCCATCAACACTATTTCCATGGATTGGGATAAATTAGATGTTGAAGTCTCCAAAGATGCCTCGTTGTCTCGCATCAAAGGATTTGAGAGGGAGGATATGTTATATGAATGAAAATGGTGAATCAGTTCCTTTGGAGGTTGGATGTGAGTAGATGAGCAGTTACTCAAATATTGGGATATGGAATAGAAGGGGTTTGTGATATTCTGAATTCTATTTTGAATGTTTTTAAGCGGCACACCTACCTTTCATGTGCATCTAATCAATTTTGCACGCTTATTGAAAAAGTGTCCCTATATCCCGTACAATTATTTACCTACCAATTAAATTGGGACGCTTGATGAAAGTGTCCTACATAAAGTGTCACAATATGCCTTATTTTCTTGTAGTGGTAGAGCAAGGCGATGATCCTCCATTCGGTTTCTCCATAGTCCATGGTAAACTCTTCTATAAAGGCCGCTATGTTCTTGCCAAATCATCCTCTTTTATCTTGGTCTTGTTACAGGAGTATCATGACTCTCCATTCGGAGGACATGGTGGTGAAGTGAAGACGTATCGTCGTTTGGCGATGGAGTGGTTTTGGGATGGAATGAGGAAGCAAGTCGCTCAGTACGTCCGTCAATGTAAAATCTGCCAACAACAAAAAGCTTCTTACCAGACACCGGCAGGCCTTTTACAGCCACTTCCCATTGCTACTCGGGTTTGGGAACATATTTCGATGGACTTTGTTGATGGTCTTCCGAAATCACAAGGGGTTGACACCGTTTTGGTGGTGGTCGATCGTTTCACCAAGTATGCACACTTTTTGGGGCTCAAGCATCCCTTCATTGCCAAGACGGTTGTTGAATTGTTTGCTAAGGAAATCGTCCGTCTCCACGGTTTTCCTTCTTCAATTGTTTCTGATCGAGATCGTCTTTTCTTGAGTTCCTTTTGGAAGGAGCTTTTTCGCTTACAAGGTACTAAATTAGTCCGAAGCACGGCTTTTCACCCCCAAACCGACGGCCAATCCGAAATTGTTAATAAGGCATTGGAAACATTCCTTCGCTGTTTCATCAATGGTCACCCCAAACACTGGGCAAGATGGGTTTCGTGGGCGGAATTTTGCTACAATACGTCGCCTCACTCTACCATCCAAATGACCCCTTTTCAAGCTTTATATGGGTTTTGCTGCTTTTCCTTCGCCACACCTTGAGGATAAGGTGCGTCTTTTGGCGGCGGGTATTGTCATACCAGGGGAAAATACCAAGAGAGACTTTTTGGTCTATCATAGACGTAAGAAAAATGCTGAGGTGGCAGAATGTTCTAGGGGGAAGGAATAGGCAAAATATAACAGAATTAGTTATGCATATTCTAGAAAGGGTATCTTTGTAACCAACTTATTATCTGCTATGAAGCTATATATACTAGTATGTAATAATTGGTTTGGGGAGGAAATGAAATACATACTCTCTCTTCTCTTGATTCTCTCTTTCCTTGCTCTGTAATTCTTTTTCTTCTAAATCCCCTTTCTTTTCTTCTGCTAAATCTCTCCTTCTTTGTATTCTCATCCCCTTTTCTAAATTCTCTTCTATTCTGACTTAATTTCAGGTACCGGTTCATTATACGTTCCCAAACATAACATTGGGTTCAATTATTTTCCGCCCCGAGAACAATGTTCACCGGGGGTGCATCCTCGAGTATAGTCGTTGGCTGGATCACCAATCTTTGCCTTCTTAGGAACCCTGTTCTTCCCTAAAGCACCATAACTTATGTCATCTGCTTGGGCTAGCTCCCAAACCAAAGAAGAAATCAACATTACGGTTAAAATAATTGATGCCAATGATTTTCTTGAAATGCCAATTTTGTTAAATTAAATAAATTTTTTGAAAATTAAATATATGAATTTTTTTATTTGTGTTTGTTAATCTAAGATTTTCATTAATTGTAACACCTCCTAATTTTTTATAACAATATAATAATAAATACAATGAGACTTAAATAGTCTTTCATCGCAGCGGAAAATAAAAACAGGGTGTCCGCCACACTTAGAAAGTGTAAAGCGTCAAAATAAACTTTAAAACTAATATAGTTTTAAGGAAAATAAAATTTTCTAACTCTAGATATTTAAAATACACTTATGACGTGTATCCTACGTCTCCCAACCCTCATGCACTAAACATGTCAAACAACTTGTTATTACCTGTGGAAAACAAAAACACAAAACATGAGTCACAACTCAATGAATAGTTACTCTAACGTGTCAAACTATTTATACTTGAAAACTTTTGACTTTATAATATATAATTGTATCATTTTCGAAATCCACAAAATCGTAAATTATTTATATATTTGGTTTATATCAAAATACACTAACATAAAAACACTTGAATAATTACACTTTGTAAATTTCTTCACTACGTACATTTATATAATGTCACAATTAAAATTACACATCCCCTTTCATGGATTCCTCCCAAAAGGTCGATCCACCAGACACCTTAGGGAGGTACATTTGCTCTTGGCAATACAAACACATGTCACGTTTAGATGCACCAAGAGTTGACCTACCCTACACAGTCCGGGGCAAAACATTTTATTTCGTATCACTTAAATACAAACCAAAAGAAATTTAAGTAATATACTTGTATAAATACAATGCAACCTCTATTATTAATAAAGTAGTACACGAATTCGTTTTTATCAAAGTTAATAGTGACCAAGTGGTCAAAATCAATTATATTAACATTTGTTTTAAAATTCTTCAAATCGTTAACCAAAGTATTTATAAAAAAATTAGATAAAGCAATAAGATTTTCAGCACATGAATTAGTTACGAATTTATTCATCCGGAAAGTTTACATTGCAACAGTAAGACTGTAAGAGTATCACCATCATCGATAAACACTGTGAGTATCATTAAAATAAAAAATCTACAACGCCATTAAAAACAAATCGAAAGCTTGATATCAATATCAATTATAGAGTTTAACTAGAAAAGTGTTAGACATAACTACTCACCTCGAAATAGGTACAAAGGACGTAAGAGAATGAGACAAAATAAATCAATCGAACTAACTCGTTCTCTTAATCCCACGAGTCGTCGATTCGACGTCGTGACTACTAAAACTCTAAATATTAATAAGAGATTCACTACTATTATTGTAGAGGAATATAAGTATGGTATGGATGAAGAATGCTTGGCTTTTCATAGCTTGTTTATTTATAGATGAAAATGGGGAAGATGAGAGGTTACATTAATCAATGAAGGAATACCAAAGCAGCTGTAGTACTAAGCCATTATGTCACCCGCATAATTTGCGGTCGTTTAATAGCAATTAAGTTGTAAATACAATGCGTTTTCTGTTCCAACATTATTTGCCTAACATTAGTTTTCAATTACTATATCATCAATTCTATATTGCTTTATTTCCATAGTATATTAGCTTTATATTATGGCGTTTGGTATATATATTATATATATATATATATATATATATATATATATATATATATATATATATATTATAACAATTCCCTTCACGATAATTCTTTCTTGCTAATTTAAGTCTTTATTATATTATTCTAATGATAGTGTTAGTCTCATCCTAATTAAAGCTGATTTTAGTGAACAATTGTCAATGCGATAATACGACTCTTCACAGTAACATTACTTATATGTTAATAACTATGTTCGATATATAAATTTTAATTATAATACGACTCTTCACAGTAACATTACTTATATGTTAATAACTATGTTCGATATGTAGTTTTTGGTTTACGATTATCAAATATCAATTGATCACGAGGCATAAAATGTTACACTATAATATACACAAATAACCGTAAAGAAAATTAACCGTAAATTTACGAGGGAATCGAAATTGTCGCGACTAGTTATTAAAATATATAAAATTATGTAAAATGAAACAGGAGGAAATCGATGCTCTTATATTTGTATGCTCGTGACTTATTTTAACTATCTGTCGTAATTAACTTTCCGACGTTTCATTGCATTTTCTTGAAGTAATCATTTTTTTCCGAACATTATACTTTTCTAATGACTATCATTATCCAAATCTTTTACTTCATTACTTTAATGGCATTTGATTTCTTTCTTTATTTATTTTTATTTTTATTTTATTTATTTAAGTCATTATTATTATTCTCATTAAAGTATTAATTTCATCCTAATAAAAACTAATAATAATGAACAATTATCAATGTTACAATATATATGACACATCACGTTGTTACTTGTTATATATTTAACAATTATATTTGACATGTAGTTTAATCTATACTTATTTAATACCAATTGGTCATAAAGTATGATCATATAACATACACATATAACAATTATAAAATAGAATAAAATAAATAAATAGATAAAATTAATCGTAAAATAATTAATAACTATTTATAATGAAAATAATTTATAATTAGAACTTATTTTTAGCTTAAATTAGTGGTTGAAGAAAATTTGCTCAAATACAAACCATTATCACACCTTTAACATCTAAATATAGTTTGTACAATGAAAATTATTTAGACACCTTTATATTTTAAATTAATTTTATGATTAGGCTCTACTAAAAACAGTAGTGTGCTAAAAATATTTATTATTAAACTACTTTTTATATGATAATTATCTTATTAATTATCTATATAATTCATTTTAATATATGGGAAGAATATTTGGTGAAAATTAAACTTAAGAGTTATGACTTTTTTTGAGGAAAATAATACTTATTCTAAATGAGAGAAGACCCAATTTCTTTTATCAATATGATTTTATTCACATTTTAAGAGCACAATTGAGTGTATCCATGTTTATTTATATTCCTCTTATTCTAATTGAATGTTCCATTTGATTTTACACATTTGTCGATGTATTATATATTTCAATCATAAATATCTCTGATTGTGCTTGGTTAAAATTATTAAAATATATTATTTATAAAATTTACATTAAGATGAATGAAACAAAAACTTACTTGGTTATGTTTTACATTGAGAATAAAATACAAATAGAAAAAAAATAGGTGAAACGAAAATAAAAATGGAATATTTGAAAAAAATAGGAAGGAGTATTACTTTCCACTAGAAATTAGAATTCACGCTTGGTTTAAAATTCTTGTACCCCCAACTATTTGCATGAAAAATGACTTAATAGAAAAAAAAAGGGCCAAAAAAAAAAGAAAAAAAAAAGAGAAAAAAAAGGAAAAATTATTGGGAATAATCTAATCTATTTCCCATTACCTACCAATAATCCCATCTTTTGAAATTTTTATTAATAATCCAACCTTTTCTATCAATTCGTTGTCAATGGACCCTTCAGATTATGACCTGCTATATCAGGTTATTTTCATCTTTTATTTTCTTTACAATAATCCAACCTATTTCCCATTAGCTACCAATAATCCTACCTTTTGAAATTTTTATTAATAATCCAACCTTTGCTTTCAGTTTGCCGCCAATGGACCCTTCAAAAAGTAAATTGAAATTTCTATTATTTTCGAAGCTTATGAACTTCATTATTACATTAATAGTAATTTTCTTTACATACATATCTCATCAACATTGTGGATTACAAAATATTATCCAATAAGGATTAAGGCTACATGTGTTAGATAACTAGTTTGCTAAATACAAAATGATTAGATTAGTTAGCCAATTACAAAATGGCTAACAAAATGATTAGTTAACTACACCTTCTTTGGTACACTCGAGGTAGATGTTTTCGTTGAACAAATGACCACTTTTTGAAATGTTTGTGAAGACATTGACCTTGTCATGCTACTCTTCATGAATGAAGTTTAATAAACTAAATTATTAGCATGATTAAGTTTATTAAACTTATCTAATCATTTTGTAAGCCATTTTCTAGTTGGCAAACTTAACTAAGACATTTTGTAATTGGCTTACTAATCTAATCATTTTGTATTTAGCAAACTAGTCAACTAACACATGGTAGCCTTAGTCCTTCTTGTATGATATTTTGTAATTCACAATGTTGATGGGATATGTATGTAAAGAAAATTACTATTAATGCAATGATGAAGTTCATAAGCTTCAAAAATAATAGAAATTTCAATTTTCTTCTTGAAGGGTCCATTGACAGCAAACTGAAAGCAAAGGTTAGATTATTAATAAAAATTTCAAAAGGTGGGATTATTGATAGGTAATGGAAAATAGGTTAGATTATTGGAAAGAAGACAAAAGATGAGAATAACCTGATATAGCAGGTCATAATCTGAAAGGTCCATTAGCAACAAATTGATAGCAAAATCTGGATTATTGATAAAAATTTCAAAAGGTGGGATTATTGGTAGGTAATGGAAAATAGGTTTGATTATTCCCAACAATTTTTCCAAAAAAAAGGAAAAGTGCTCCTATGAATTATGCGAATAATTCTTGAAGAGTTCATGACGTTTGACAATAAAAATAATACTTCCACCGTTTCATAATACTCGCTATTGATAGTGATATTTTTCCACACAACAAATATCACATTTAGTAGCAAGTATTATGGAATGGAGGAAGTAGAAAAAAGGGATTAGTTTTTAGGGCCAATCTACGAGTTAAAATGATGTAATACTAGCGGAGTTAAAAAGTAGATCTTAAAGGGATTCTAAACACATCCGAGAAAAATTTATAGTTTGTTATGCATTAACTAATTTTCTAGACTTAGGTGGGAAAGTATCTATAGTCTTGGACAAATATTAATAGATCCAAATGAGTATCAATATTTGGGAGCGTTGTTGAATTAAACGTTAAATTAGTGAATTAAACATTTGAGAGTATAGATATAATTTAGGGCAAATTATAAGGACAATAATCAACACTTAATAAGGGTGAAAACGTGAAAATAGTTAATTAATTACGGAGATTGACAAGAATTTAACAGAAAATGATATAACAGTTAGATAAGGCATAAACTAGAGGCTATCAATTGGAAAAATCTTATAAAAGTACTATCACTCACGTTTCATAAAAGTTACATCCTAGAAGAACAAGGTTTACACTGTTATTTTCAAATTCTCAACTTTAACAACTTTAACAATAATGGTGAAATCAAAACCAAATCTAAATTTAAAAATTTTAAATTTGTCGAATAACAAATTTAAGTCAATTTCAAATTTTCAAATGAAATATCCGTTCAAAGTTAAAAATTCTTAAACTTGAGGTGCTAGGAGGACAAAGGTAGATGTCGAAGGGGATGTTTGGGGGTGCACTTTGGGGAGCATCGAGTAAATTGCATTCGTGATTTCGTTCAATAAATATTGGGTCAGCTCCGTCTTCGATCAATCTGAAATGGGTTTCAGATTCTTCTATTCGATTAACATTTACAAACCATACATCTCAAAATTTCCCTCAACAATCCGTAAAAATCAAATCATAACCCATCAAAATCCTCCAACACTCAAATGTTTAGCAACCCAATTGGGAGGAATTAATCAATCAAATTGCCTAATAATCAAACGGTGGCATCTTGGTCATTCACATCATGATCAGAATGTTCATGAAGGTTCTAGTAAAAGCAGTGAGAACATATTTAGGCTGGGACTTGCTGCTGATGTTGGATTGGCTGCAGGAAAAGCAATCACTGGGTATTTATCTGGAAGCACTGCCATTATAGCTGATGCTGCTCATTCTCTATCTGATGTGGTAATTTATCAATCTTGAACTTTTTGGGTGTAAAATGCCCTTTTTGTATGATTGCTACCAAGTTCATGCTATTAGCTTAGATGGGTTGTTTAGCAATTTGCATGAAGGGGGTGGTGTATATACAAGTGTCACATGATTTGTTAATCTCCTCGTGAATTGTGAAAAAAAAGGAATTATGATCGGTTTTGAGCTATGCTTGGGCAAATTTGAGTGAATTACGGATTCAAAAAGCAAATTAGCTAGCGAATTATGTTATATTGGTATATATATTGAGAGCTGTGAACTGTGATACATGTTTGATGCAACTATGTCTATGAGTATTGGGATTATTTTCTTTTTTGGGATTACATGATAGACCGAGGAAACGGATGTTTAAATGATGATTAATTTTTATTGTTTGGTTTGCTGGAAAACTGTTTATAGAAATGGAGGTGTGGGGATGGAAGGTTGGAGGAAAAAGTTTTCAGGTAAAATATTTTTCCCTAAACCAAACACCCCCTTATTGCTTTCAATGGCTGCTCTGAAGGCTAAATGGCTGCTTTTTAGGCCATTTTTAGTGTTTTTTTTATGTTATATAAATAAGGAATTGAGCTAAGACAAGCAATTATACTTCTATTGAAATCCTTACACCTAAGAATGCTAATGATGTCTTTATTTCAAATTGTTTGAAGGATATCATCAGGTGTAGTGGCATGAAAGAGCAAAATATTTAAAAACTTCTTTGAAGATCCTGTGCAATCAACAACTTTGTATACGTTAACAATTAACGGAGAAATTTAATATTGAGACTCAATTTTTTTGGGCCCTGTGCCTCATCTTCTTTCTAATCTGGTTTTTTTGGAGGATACATTCCGATTCGAGATTTGATTTTATCCATATGTGCTCAAAGAATAATGCATTTTTTGTGAATGTTGGGTTGAATGGAAGCTAGAATTACATCTAGAGTACTAGACAATTGTCTTTTACAGGAAAAGCCCAACTGATGCAGGCTTTTCTTCTTTGCATCCTTTCTTTATTGGCTTTAGGTGTTACTATAAGTGTTTTGGAGAAGATTGAGAGTGTTTTTCTTTTACATTCATGCTAATATTGGAGTGGATTTATGCTCTTCTTTTCTTCCTGTTTGACTGCTTTACCTAATAGCTTTGTGGATTGAATGTTACTTGATATACTGCTGATTATCTTCTAACAATGTGTAAAAGTCGAATAATGATTGAGCCACCTTAGGGTATTCATTGGTTAATTTTGAAGTGAATGAGATGACTTGTGTGTTAGATGCTGGTTGTGCTGGAGAATGGTTACATACCCTCGAATGAACTTGCTCCTCTTCTCTCGTTTTTCAAGTGTCGACAACTTGATGTTGGTCAATGGAGATAGCATTGGTGGGGCATGATTTCTTGCTATAGTTGTTTTGAAACTGATATTGCATTTCGAGGGATTTTGGGCCGGGTAACCGGTGGTTTAGGGTTTTTAGCTTAGTTACTGTATCCTTCTTGAGTTGAATTTTCAATCAAAAATAGCAACGAGTTGCTTGTCACCTGCATCATTGAAGCTCTAGCTGGAGTCTTCATCCACTGGATGAACCTAGTAGCTGGTTTAATTTGAATGATAGTATTTATTAGTAATCTTCACTATGAAAACACAAACATGCCAAAAGTGATTTACTTTCCTCACATTTCTTCCGTCTCGATGTTTATGGGTCAAACTTTTTAAGAAAGAATACTTGCCCATATTAATTCATGTTTTTCATGTAGAGTCTCCATTTTCTAGATCTTTAGCATTTTTATTTATATGTTGTTCGTTATTGTTTACATCGATTACCATATGTGCACTGCAGGTTCTCAGCGGTGTTGCTTTACTCTCATTTAAAGCTGCGAGAGTGCCAAGAGACAAAGAACATCCATATGGTTGTTTATTATTCTTACCTACTTTCATGTCTGTTGCATTTTCTGTTGTGAGGGATTATGGATTTTTTTTTATTTGATCTCTATATTTTTTGCACATACTTGTACTATGATCTTGACGGTAATTTGTTTTCTTTTACGACTTCTGAATTCCTTGCATTGCCGTCGATTAGCAAAGCGGGCTATCGCCCAGAGCCCCAAATTTTTAGGCCCAAAATTTATATATATATTTTTCTATGTAGGTTTGATCTTAGCTTGAATATAATTTAGATATAATTTATGAATTATTACGGTTTTTTTATAAAATGGTTGAAATATTAACAATACAAAACAAAAAGGGGTAATATATTGTTATTAGGCCTTAATTTTTTAAGGGCCCTTTTTATTTTCGCACTGAGGCCCAAAAGTTAATGAGACGGATTTCCTCGTAGCCAGCAGTCGACTATCCATTTTCACCCAACACCGACTTAAAAGAAATTTGTAACGTTCACATGAATTTTCTTTTCTACACTTTATCTGTGTGAGGTAGCCCTTTCAGTCGTGTTATATATAATATATACTGTCTGTTATCAGGAATTGCATTTCAACATTATCAAGATTTCCTCAAAACTTTCAATTTCATGTACATGTTCATTCATCCAAATATTTTATTAAGTATAGACTAAAGATCCAAGTATTTCATCAAGTAAAATGACCATTGAGAGTCTGTATCTTTTGTGTCATTAAGTAGATTGACTTTCGGAACTGCTTCAGTATCCACATTCCATTCGGATCAGTGAGAAAACAACCTTATGTTTGGTGAAAAAGAAAATTAATAGCTCAAGCGATAGGTCAGTGACAAACATAAATCACCATCACATTTTATGCATGAGAAAAATTTAAATTTTCATTCTTTATATACTGCAGGACACGGTAAGTTTGAAACACTTGGAGCGCTAGGAATCTCTGGTATGCTCCTTGTAACTGCAGGAGGTATTGCATGGCATGCAGCTGATATTTTGCTGGTAGGAACAAGTTCCTGTTTTAACTCTTTCCTTTTCTCCAAGGCCTTGTTCTCATTCTCAAGCTTGTTTTTTTCGTCGTGCCTATATGCATGGCAGTGCATCTATGTTCTTAGGATAGAAGTCATCTATTGTAGTTAATATCAACATGGCATTGTTCATTGGTTATAGATACCTTATAGATGTTGATTGAATCTTGAGGTTATCCATTATTATTATTTTTAAGTGCAAAATATTCTAAATTACTGATAGAGAATGTTGAGGGCGGGCAATAATTGATTAACCTTATTTCCGAGGGCTATTCTGATATATACACTATTAGTTTATTAAATGAAACCAGGGAAAAATAAGTAGTGTTGTTCGCATTAAATATCGGTTACTTAAGTCTAGAAAGTTCATTATAGTAAATCACCGTAAAAAACACGACACAATGTTCATTGGTAGTCAAACACCGTGAAAAAGTATGACACAACATTCTCATACACAATTTCTCTATGATTCTCTTTTTACGTCCTAGATCCTATCAAAGCTTTATCTCTCTACATTGAAATAACATTGAAATAACATGAGTGAATGTTTGAAGTTGAAACAAAGAAATCTGGAATATGGGACATAACTTCGTTTTGTTAACCCCTAGAACACACGTACCAAATCACCAACAAAACGAACCCCAATCGTTTAAGTTGTCGTCCTAGTGTAGCAAACCTTTAACCGATTAAAAGGTTTTCTAACCTCCATTTGGAAATTTAAAGAGAGAGAAGGGAGGAAATCCAAGAGATAAAGCCTTAAAGATAAAATAGTTTCAGTTGTATTTTCTTTGGATATTAACTTCACATTCTATGTTTTTTTACCTAGTCATTCCAGAGTCACACTAGGTTGCGTTCCACGCTTTGCATTCCCATCCCACGTACAAAAACTAATTGTGTTACAGGCAACAATGATTAGAGTTGGCGATCCAAATAATTGAATAACGTACCCAAAATGTGTAAGTTGGTTCGTACTAGCTACATTTCTTTTTGTTTTTTTGACGAGATCATTGCTACCTTAATTGCTAAAATGTAATGTTCAGCACCTGTGGAGTATGTAGTCAAGTCTAATTATCTAGATAATAGATTGTCTTCTAATATTTATTTCATGTACTCATGCCCCATCATTAGGTACTACTGGGTAAGAATAGAAATAACGTGAGATAAATATAAGAGTTGTGCTTCAAAGTGCCAATCTGCTTGTGGCTTAATCTTTTACATCTTCGTGCTTTAAGTCAAATGGAAATCTTCTTTGTTTCGTTGTAGCATTTCTCTCATATTTTAGAATTCAGGTATTTTTTGGTGATGGTTAGGACTTTGTTAAGGCAACTTCCCTCATATTGTTGGATTTAGTTTTTGGCATTATAATTGGTACGAACTTTATTGAGGCAACTTCCCTCATATTTTTTAGTGACGCTGCTGGACTCTGTATTAAGTTTTGATGTGCTTACTGTGTAGGGTTCGTTTGCAGCAGGCCCTGAGGTTATAAGTCATTCTTTGGCACATGCACATGGTCATCATCATGGGCATGACCATAAGATCGATATGGAGCACCCACTTCTAGCATTAAATATGACTATTCTATCCATTGCCGTAAAAGAAAGGTATATTCTAAAAAACAAGGTTTTCTAATCTATGTGGTCCTCTTTTGTTTGCTATCGTCCTTTTGAGTTTGACTGTTTTGTTTCTCTCTTTTTATGGATTTGAATGCACATTTCAATCAATATTTGAGTGTTGCATTATGCTTTTGCATTGCGTTATTGCAGTCTTTATTGGATAACAAAGAAAGCCGGAGAGAAAGAGGGCAGTGGATTGATGAAAGCAAATGCCTGGCATCACAGGGCTGATGCTGTATCTTCTTTAGTTGCTCTTATTGGGGTAGGTAAGAACTGTATTGGTTTTATAGATATCACGTAAATTCAGTTTTGTTCCTCACTATCTCAAAGGCAATTTTGAAGTTTTATGTAGCAAATTTATGTACACAAACTTTTGAAGAAATCGATCAAAAGCAAAATCATCAATCTTAGTTCTATTACTTGCACAAAGCCCACACTGATATCTGTATGCTCATTGTCATGAATGGTTGGAATATCCGGAAAATTTGATCATGCTTAGTCTTTGTAACCAATGTCAAGGGGATCTGCATTTAGCTATGGATGTTGGGTCTCTCACGTTCCAAGTCTGATGTCACGGTCACGGATAGTAGCTAATCGCTTCTTTTCATAGTCCCTTTTGTCTCATAAGTGCAGATATTTAGAACACAAGTGTCAGTCCTGGTTAATGGCTTGTTGTTGGTTGTTGTTAAGGTGATTTTTCTTAGCTTAAATCATGTTTAGGATTTAACATGAATATGACATGGAAAGCGTGCTTGTGTTGTGTTGTTTTTGCTGGTTTTATTGACAGAAGTAGTGTTGACACATACGGCCTAATTCTGACCGCAGGAGGATCTATTCTCGGAGTAAAATTTTTAGATCCGCTTGCTGGACTTGTAGTGTCAGGCATGATTTTAAAAGCTGGTCTGGAATCTGGTTACCAGAGGTAATTTCTTTTGGTCAAGATATGCTTACATTATTGATCATGAAATGTAGATTCTAGTGGGGGTGTCCCCTACTTAGCAATGCGCTACACTTTCTAGGCCTAGGTCAGGTGTAGTGAAAAGTATGTAGCCGATCCCAATCTTTTGGGATTAAGGCTTTGGAATTCTTGATGTTGTGATATGCTACCCTATTGATGTCTTAAATCATGTTAATATATACATCAAAAAACATCAAATATATTATCATGAAGTTTAAGTTTAGTCAAAGTTAGACAGCTTACATGAACTCTTACTTAAGCACGAAAAGAAAAGTAGAGACACCATAAAGTCGGAAGAGAAAAACATCTCTCCAGTAGATGCTTAAACTACTTCTGGTCGGGTTTAGGGGTCCCGAATATGAGGAGAATGTGAGAGAGAATCGTTTAAGATGGTATGGGCATGTGCAACGATAGGGTATTGGTGAAGCGGTAAGGAGAATAGAAAGTTGAAACATGGGGAGATAAAAATAAAAAAAAAGAGGGTGAGAAAGACTGAGGATGACCTTTAGATTTACAGGTTGAGATTGTAGAAAATCGAAATAAATTGAGAAGGAGAATTCATGTGAACGACCACCAGAACTATCTATTGGTTCATGTACCCAACCCAGTCTTTTGGGATTAAGGCTTTGGCATTGTTGTTATGGTTTTTGTTGAGAAGAAAGGTGTTGGTTTAATTTAAGTAGGGAATAAATTAACATGGTGCTAACAATATGTTGGATAGCCTAATTAACATTGTCATGTACAACAGTATTTTGGAGCTGGTGGATGCTGCGGTTCCACAACAGCAATTGAAATGCTATCGAGAGATTATTCTACAGGTTGAAGGAGTGAAGGTAATGCACATCTTTTAGCACTGTTATTTCAATAGAGTTATCGATGCAAGGGTTGGTGTGGTATGGTAAAAAAGTGCAGAACCAACAGCATACTGATACCAGAGGTAATCTATAGCATACGGTTCTCATAGATTCCTACAAATCCTTTTTGTACTATATGATTCATCGTGAATATTATAGCGTGACCTGACTCTAACTTTTGTTAAATTTCCATGAAATTATAACGTGAATACGTGATAGCGTGTTTAAAATGTAATGCTTTTAAAACAACAAAGACAATGTCAAATCCTTATTCCCAAAATACGCAGTCATTACATAGTCGAAAACAAAATGTGATGTTTCTAATGATCTCAATTTTTCATATTTTCAATAATTAACTTATAAAATGCAAACTGAATTTTCTATGGCACGTCATTTTTTTTTCTGTAATACCCACTGCTTGTGTGTTGGTGTTATTTCTTGCTAAAAGGTGCACTTGGTTATGAATATAGGGTTGCCATCGCCTCAGAGGGAGGAGGGCTGGCTCGTTCTTACACCTTGATGTACACATAGAGGTATAACACCTTTCCGATGCTTTCTTTTTTCTGGTGTGTGTATTATGGTCTTTTTGGTGCTTCTTTCATTTACTGGGATTTAGTGATTCTCAAAATTGTTTGGCTTATATATTTTTCCCTAAAACTTATGTCATTTTGTTTATGTAAATTGTAAATAATCGCCAACATCCTTGTTTCACGTTCAAAATTATTCTCAACTAAAAAGGATGACAGTGGATAAACTTTAAATTTTTGAAAAATGGTAAATAGCGCTCCCGACTCGGATCGTCCCTCGATTTACCATTGTGTTGGGTGTCATTGAATAAGGAGTGGAGGATAACCACCTGTATTTAAATCATATATTTGTCATTTATATGGTGGTTAGAGAGGAATGTGAGAATGTTATGGACTGACTTAGCCATTAGATGAAATTGCTAAAGAATGTAACAATTTGTATGTAAAATGTAAATGTAAATTGAAAGATTAAATGTAAACGAAGAACGATTAGAAAAGATAGTATACAAGCATTCGAGAGGCTAGTTCTCTACCAATGAGTATAAAACTCCACTTAAATCTATTACTTGGATGAATGACTAATTTCCCTCTCGTCCCCTCTATTTATACTAATTATCCCTACCTTTAATTCCCCCAACTTTACTAATTGCTAAATATTATTTATTATTAATTCCTATAATACCCTTTTCCAGCCCTTCATGACAGAGAATTTGACAAGTCATTTGATTTCTGGCTAAAACATAGATTTTTTATATCGATGTTTTGTGATTGGTATGTTTTGTTCATCTTTTTTTCTTTATTGTGTTCCTCTTTTGTTTTAAATTTCACTGAGTGGTTAGATCTATTTATTAAGAAAATCTTATTCTTGTCAATGATATACATTCTTATCTGAAAACAAAGCTGCAGCTATGCTGTGTTCAAGTGAATTTTTTATGTCGTAGTGGGTACCTTGTGGCATCTTTGGCAATAGGTTTTGCGTTCATGTGTTTCTTGCAGGTTGATCCTTTCGCCAGTGTTAGTGCTGCTCATCATATTGGTGAAAATGTCAGGCATCGGATTCATGAGTCTCATCCTGAGGTGGCTGAAGTCTTCATACACATAGGTAGATACTTCTATTGTGTACTTTTCATAAACGGTCATATTCAACTGAGAGAATGTAAGTAAAATATCTGTAAATGCATAACCTTTACGGCCCGTTTGGTTAACGGTACTGATTAGTGGTAGTGGTATGAATGTAGTGTAAATTTTCATTATTTGTATTATGTCATTCCCATGTAATGAAAATTTGGTCATAAAGAATTTTTTTTTCACCAATTTCCATTAGCATCTAATACCACATGCCCAAATGGAACTTTTGTAAAGAAAATGAGATTGTTGAAGGAGAATAAGCATGAACCTTAAATTTTTAAAGAGATATTTCTATAAAAGTTTTCTACATTCCCACCATTTAGTACAGATTACCAAACGAGCTGTTAGAAGCTGGAATTTCATTTGAAAAACATTGTGTTTTTCGAGTATTATTTAATGATGACGAGCTCATCTAGCCTCAGCTTGAACATTGTTTTGCATTTGTGACTACTAATATTGCATCTTCAAACGTAAAAGTAGTAAATTAGTTGTATGATCCGTTATATATTAGCATCTGTTTTCTTGTGCGCCCATAGTTGTATGATCCGCTATATACTGACATCTGTTTTCTTGCGCGCCCATTTCATTTTTGGGACTTCTATTGCAGATCCGTCTATTACACCGGAAGTTAATATGAAGAATAACTTGGACAGCTCGGATAAAGATCTCAATATCCTTTCCTTAAACGACAAAGACATAAACCATATGATCTCTTGTATATTCTCATCACAATTTCCAAAGGTAATTTTTTTTCTTGCTGAAACATTACTCCATTTGCCCACATCTTGTTAGTATGTAGTTTTTCTCTGCATTTCAAACATTAGTTTGCATTTTGGTAATAAAAAGCAACTCTTTTAGCTGAGGATTTTCCTAAGCACTGAAATTATTTACTAGGAGTATATCGAGTTTTGCAATTTTTGTTTCCATGCTTCAACTATTTACTAGAAAGAGGTGTTCGGAAAAATAGCTTATTTGACAATTTTAGCTTCTTTTAATACAAATAGAGGGTTGGGTGGTCAAACCACCCAACGCTAATGTTTGGTAAACTAGCTGGTTGAACAACTTATTGTTATGAATAACCTGTTTTTGAACAAGCTGCTATGAGCAGCAGGTTCAAAACTAGCTTGTCAAACCAATTAATATTGGCCGGTCAAATCAGCCACTGTAATCGGCTATCAGCTACTAGTTATCAATCGCGTTTGTCAAACACCCATTTTATGCTCATTGTTGATTATATTTGTTAAATACCATCTGTAATGTTGCATTTTCGTCAAGATTGTTCCCATTCATAGATAGATTCTTTAAGCTTTCCGGTTGCTTTGCATTGTTCAATCTATTATCGTTTTACTAGAACAATCATTTTCTATCATACTTTCATAAGAACAACATTTTCCCCCTAGATGTTGTTTGGTATGGCGGATTACGATTTATGGGGGAAACAAATATCCATGAAAATAATTTTCTGATGACAAATGTAAACGAAATTAAGTTTTTCTGTTTGGTATGATGCGAAGATCTTTTCCACCTAAATCTTCGCTTTGAAATCCCTTATCAAACCAAACATCGAAAACTAAAGAAAACAGTTTTTATGGATCGTTGTTGATTCCCTGTTCCTTTTTTTTATGGTAGTATTATAATCCATAAGATGATTATGTAATTTTACAGAAAATGAAGCTAGAGCATATAACTCATCACTTGTTGCAAAACAAGATTATGCTGGATATTGAGGTCTCCATGCCACCTGACATCATGATCAGGTAAAAATGCCGGAAGAAATATTTTTTCACGTCATTCAGTGAAAATATGCTCAATTTCATTCGATGGGGCCAAAGATTTATAAATCTTTGATTTCGGATTATACTGGGCTATAGTAAACTGGCTCACTAAATCGTGTGCGCTTTGTATTTATGTGAAGCTGCACATGATATTATCTACAAAAAATCTATCTAAAACAACCTCTTTGTTAGTATCACCACTAATAAGGGTAAAGGTTGCATATATCTGACCTCACAAACTCCATCCTAGATGGGAGTCACTTAACGAAAATACATTTATGTTCTTATCTGTTTATCTATTCTAGAGATGCAATGTTTATGGCGGAAGAAGTGAAAAAGGAGGTTCTCGGAACTGTATCCGATGTCGTCCAAGTTAGTGTTAAGCTGCGGCTTTCTCCGGCAACCCATACAACTTCAGCAGCATAAACTGATTATCCGGTACTCTTTAACACTCTTCTAGATATAGGAAAAATAATACTACTTCGACATCTTTATTGAATAGATAGGAGTAAATGGTTACATTAGAGTGTTTATCTATGTAAATGGGAGAAGGAGATTCAGAATCTCTACCGGAATAACAAACGTCAAAGGATAATCCATGTTTTTTTAACTACAAAACAACTTGTAGTATGAGATGGTTTCACTATGAGACCGCCCCGTATATGGGTTAAATGACCCAATTAATACAAATTATAAGAATATAAACTTGTTTACTATATGCACATACACTTAATGTTTTTACACGAAAAGCCTGTTCCGGGAAACATAGACACAATGGTTTGTCTTGTAATCTACAGTTCGTATGTCATCCCAACTTTAAGTAGTCGTTTACGAGGGACATTGAACATCTTATCTGTCTGCCGTAAATTCCTCTTCAAAAAGTTGAAAGCCAAATCAATAACAATCTTTTTTCCGATCCCAGACCCTTTACTCGCCATCACTTCACTCTCCCCCATCATGTGTACAACCCCAGCACGCCATGCTCTATCGATTACCTCTATTTCGTTCTCTAATGCTTCCTCCTTCGAATTCACTACATTTTCATCGTCAACCTCCCCGATATTGTCCTCTGGGCTGTGAGAATCGGACTCTTGTTTCGGAGTTGGTGTTGGGGGGTTATTATCTGTTACTTGTATCCAAAAGTCGTCTCTCATAAACTCTTTCAACCTTTGAATTAGCATTGTCTCAAAAGGCTCTTCCTCATTGCGAGTATCCGCATACCCGTACCTAACCACGCAACGGAATACGTTGAGTTCCCTTGGATCAACTCTACGGAACAAAAACCGTTCCTCTATTGGTACCGTGCTGATAGGCAATGACTTAACGGATGCAAATACAAGCACCGAGTGCAAGGCTGGGATGTTCTCTACATAATGCTTAAAGATAGGAGGGATTCCATGGACTAATTCGGAGTAGAAGATTGCTAAACCCGGAACGCTCCTCAGCTTTGTCCGAGCGCCAATCTCCTTTAGACAATCCGGTGATACTTTATTCTCCATTTCGTAGTAGTATTTCTTTCGATATACATAGTTCCAAATGAACATTGTCGCAAGTAGGATGCTAGCAAATGCTATCGGAAAATATCCACCATGAGGGAATTTGTACATCACCGAACTCAAATACAGAAACTCGACCGACATAATGCAGCATACATACAAAATCACCAATAAGATATGCCTCTTCCAAATCACTATCATCACGAGTACCATGAAAGACGATGTAATTGTCTCGGCAAAGACGACTGCAATGCCTGGTTTTTCATTTAACGGGTTGAAAATTAGAACCGAATTCTAATACTAGTATATTCAAGAACAAATTTCGGATATTTACCATAAGCATGACCGATTTTTTCGGTTGTTCTGAAAGCAACCGTGACAAACACACTGGCCAACATCAAAATATAGTTTACTTCCGGGATGTAAACTTGGCCTTCAAATTCGGTGGATGTATGAACGATTTTAACTCGAGGAAAACATCCTAGAGCTAGAGATTGTTGGATGATTGAGAAGGTACCCGAGATCATAGCTTGGCTAGCTATGATTGCTGCTAAAACCGCTACAACAAACATCGGCCAATACATCGGATCTGAAAAGTGACACGAAAATTCGGAAAGAAAAATGAGTAAACCAAATTACATTTGATAGGAAAAAATACAAGGGATGATGAAGATTTACCTGGTATAGCATTATAGAATGCATTACTGACTTTATCTTGGTGCAGGCGAAGGTATGATGCTTGCCCCGAGTATGTCAACATAAGAGCTGGGTATACAACACTTGACATACTTAATTGGATTGATCTCACTGAAAAATGGCCAACATCTGCAAATAGTGCTTCGGTACCTGTAAATACGACGGATTTAGCAATCATTGCAATGCAGATGTTAAGGAATCAACTCAACTTAAAGCTTAAGCTAATGATTGTAGCCCTAAGATATCTTATATACTCTATTACGACTTATCACATGAAAGTTGGTTAGTAGAACTGTGGATGTTTTCCTCGAGATAATAGTTGTAGCTCCAAGATATGTTATATACTCTTTTACACCCCTCACACGAGAATCTTTTGAGTTAGAACTATGGATGCAATATGTCATGTTCTCATACATGCTTCTAAATTAAATATGCCCCTTGAAACGAGGAATGAGTGAGATTCAAACCCATAACCTTTCTGCCACATTAGCTTCTAATATCATTTTAAGAGACAATTTCAACCAAAAGCTTACGCTTATAGTTATATATTCTATTAGAGCAAACATACACCTATTGTAATGAATGTGTTTTTGAACTTATGATATAATACCATAATCATATACAACACTGTCACATGGTTTGCTAATCTACTTGCGAATCGCGAATAAAAGAAGTGAATTATGGTCGGTTTGGGTATTTCAGGGTCATTTTGAGCGAATCGCAAATTCAAAAAACGAACTAAAAAGACAAACCTGTAACACAAAGAACCACACCTCCAAGAGAGACCCAAGCATCTTTGCCATTCCTTGTGAAATACTGAATTATATACCAAGGATTTACAGCTTTGATAACAGTGGGATCATATTTAACAAAATTATGGACACCAATTCCGGCATTTAGTAAAAGCCAAATGCTAACAATTGGGGCAAAACTGTATCCTACTTTATCTGTCCCAAATCTTTGTGCTGAGAATAGAACTATTAGAATGCCAACTGATATCCAAACCACCCTTCCTAAAACAATAAGAAAAATAAAGTGGAATAAGAAAAGTTAGTATCCCATTCGAGAATGTTGAACAATATATATAGACTTGACGATTTCGATCCAAGATTCTATCCGAACCCTAATGGTCGTGTCCTGATTATTTAAGGATATGGGTCTATTGTATTGACCCCTAAGGGTCTAGATTCGAGTATGAGTCCAAAACTAATTGGAAATTCTAGGGTTCAGATTTTATATCCTTAAAATTCAATTATTAAAACTTTTTTAGAGTCTAGGTTCGGGTTTAGAACCAACTCAAACCCTGAGTCCGAGTTCAATTTTCGTCAATTAAAATGAGAGTTTGAGTTTGGACTTTAGATCCAACTTATATTTAGGATCCTGATTAGAGTCAGGTCCAAATCCTGAAATGTCAATCCCTAAATGGTATAAATAGTGCAAATCCTATGAGTAAAATGTTATGTTATGGTCCATTGCAAGGTATGAAACTGGTCTCATACCAGACTAGTCTTTTGTATGAGCTCTCCTATTTTGTTCTATAACATAAAATTTTTTAAAAAACCAATGAAATGAAAGTATAAAAGTATCATCACTATCATCATCATCACCTCAATATCCCACTCGAAACCATCATCCAAGTGAATATACGTGGCGAACAATCTATACACATACCCTTAGAAAAGTATAAAAGTATAAATCAAGTAAATATTACTTCAGACACTCTCTTGAGATATCGTCTATATTATAGACATCTCTCAAGAGCCTAGCCCATATCTCCCTTTTAACTTACAAAACTAACAATTAGTTTTTTTTTTATTTATAAATTGGGCCAAACCCCAAAACCTAAGACGTCTATTGTATAGACGATCTCAAGCAAGAATTTGTGATATTACTTTACCTTCAGTAAAGTAGGGTGAAGCTTCTTTTAGCCCTCCAACAGCAGACAAAACTGTAATCAAAATAATATCACTTTTCAGAAAAAATCGATTCTCACCTAACTCCCTTTTCCTCAGCAGGGCACCCTATAATAAAAAGCGAAAAAAAAGAGTAGAAAGGATGAAGTGATACCTGAAATAGAGGGAGTAAGGACACCATCTCCAATAACCAAAGAAGTAGAGAGCATTGTAACAATCAAAAGAAGGTATTTGATAAATGTAGTTTTCTCTAAAAAGGTTTTGATCTTCAAATATAAGCCTAATTGTTTTGTTGGCAACTCTAATTGATAATTTGAGACTTTTTGATCTTCAACTTCTTGACTTGGGAGTAAACCTACCTTTGCATTTCTACATAGAAGAGAATATAATGCAAATGTTCCCCCTGTTTATTTTCCCAATTTAAACATTAATTAATTTATTCATCATCATCATATCAAAAAAAATTATTATTCATCATCATCACATCAAAAAAAACAGGTCCTCTCTTGAGAGACCGTCTATAGTATAGACTTCTCTCAAGAGCCCAGCTCATATCTCCCTTTCAACTTACAAAACTACCAATTAATTTTTTTTAATTTATAAATTGAGCCAGTCCCAAAACTTGAGACGTCTATTGTATAGACGGTCTCAAGTAAGAATTTGTGCAAAAAAATTCATCACCATTACTAAATTAATTAACCTTTTAATTCTTTTGATATTATAGTAACAACTTTAACTACCTTTCTTTTATTAAAGCTCTTTTTATTATAGGAAAAATGTCAAAAATAATACAACTTTTTCACCTATCGGATATTAAAAATTACATATTGATTATGTAATTTTTTTTCCCGACATATCCGATGTGGGAGTGGAAGAGTGGGGTCATGGTTAATCAGATCATTGAATTATGCTTAAACCAAAGTAAAATTTGCTCAAAATAATTCCAACTATCACTCATTAGCCAAAAATAATGTCAACTATCGATTATTTTTAAATAATTCCAATTTTCACGTGAATTTGTTCATGACATACCCTATGACTTGGTTACTTGGGATAGCAGGTCACCTTAGCAAACAAAAAGGAAAATTAAATTAAAAAAATTCCATGGTTACCTATGGCATACCCTATGGCTGGGTTGGGGTGGAAGAATGGGTGAGGGGAAGGGTTTTGGGATTTTTGTATTTAATTTTCCTTTTTTTTGCCAAGGTGACCTGCTATCCCAGATAAACAAGTTATAGGGTTTGCCATGAACAAATTCAAGTGAAACTTGAAATTGTTTGAAAATAATCGATAGTTGAAATTATTTTCGGCTAACAGGTGATAATTGGGGTTATTTTGAGCAAATTTTCATAAAGCAAATATAATAAAAATTGAATATTAAATAATAATTCAAATGTAAAATTATTCGTATCAAATGAGTGAAAATTGGTAATAGATGTAGTATTTGTAGTAGCATTTATAACTTATATCAAGCATATAAATAAAGACAATGAATATTACATTCATTTTAATGTCATCTATTACATAACATTAACTTTATTTATGCTTTTCTAAAAACTATTAATAATATAATCTTCTTCTATAAAAAGTTGAAAAGCATGTAAATTGAAATACTCTCACTATTCCTATAAGCTTGCTACACTTTCTATTTTGATTAGTTTCATTTATTTTGTAATATTTGTATTTTAGATAATATTTTCATTATTTTCTCCAATTTTTATCCTTGCATTTTCTTAGTATAATCTTTTCTGCACAATTTAAATAATGTCTTCACCATTTTCTTTATGGGATATGATTTTAGATTGATTTTTAGCTTGTTGATTGGTTAAAAGTCAAAAAAGTATTTAATTGATGACTTTTAATTCTACTAATGGCTTTTTTTTTTTTTTTTGAAATTTAATTCTACTAATGGCTTTCGAACCAAAATAAAATGATCAATCTTAACTTTTTTCCATGATCTATGACTTGTTTGCCAATTATCATTCCTCTCATATACAATCAATAGCAAATCGTTAATATTTAATTTTATTAAATATCTTCCTAAATAACTAGCTTAATTAGACAATACTTTCAGTTATTAAACAAGTCAACTGAAAAAATCAACAACAAATACGCAATGCTATATGTCAAACAATTTGCGAAACAGCCAGTCTCCTAAGAGACCGTCTCTTTGAGAGACGCTCCTCAGGCCCAGTTCATTAGAGCTTAATTCCTACTGTTACTTTATATTTTCTTTATGGACCGACCCAATCAAAGATGGTCTGTCAAATAGATCGTCTCTCACCTGTTTGAGAAAAGGTATCTTCACTCTGTGGTGCACACTCATGGACAGTCATGTACATATAGTTATAAATATTTTGACACGTGGAAGTACATACTCTTGAATCTTGACAGATCTGGAGCATAGCTGAGAATGTTGACTACTACTACTCCCTTCATTTCAATTTTAGTTTGTATTTTTTAAATTATTATAATACTTCTATAATTCATCTATCATCACTATACCAATACTAAGTATATATATCCTACTCATAGAAATTATCATTAAGGTCGGAAAAGAAAAAAAGATGGCAACTCATACCATAAAGAATAGTACGGTCAAACAGTCTTTCGACTCAAGAAAAATTTTCAAGTATGATAATTATTTATTGTAAAATATTTTTATTACTTTTCTATTTTCATATACATATTTTAACTTTTTTTAATATTATCTATTTTTTTTAAGATACAAGTATGATAATTTTTGTAAAGGACAGAGAAATTAATGTAATAAATCTAATTCTAATAAAATAAAACATTGTGAATGATATAATACTCCCTCCTATTCATCTTAAGTGTTTACTTTAAGCACTCTATCCAATGCCCTTATTCAATTCTTAATAAATCTAATTATGTATAACTATAAATTATAAAAAATCGATATTAATTTTACACTAAAACGAATCAAATAAGATCCTACATGACTATGTTTTAATTTAGGAAAAATTAACATTGATAATCCAATTTTTTGCTCATCTGCCGTGAATAATCCAACCTTTTGATTATTATCTAATAATCCAACATTTGCCCTTAGTTCGCTGTGAATAATCCAACTTTTATTTTAGTTTGCTAGCAACATACCCTATTATTACCCATTATTAGTAATACGGTATGTTGTGGGCAAATTTATCACAAAGGTTGGATTATTAAAAAATAATCCAAAGGTGAGATTATTCATAGCAGATGAGTGAAAAGTTGGATTATTAATATCAATTTTTCCTTTAACTTATAGATAGATTAACAATAAAACACAATTTAATAGTAATAGATAAATAGTGTTCTAAAAATAAATAATACGCCCAAGCTGAATAAGAGGAAGTATTACGGTACAACTCTCCCCAGATTCAACCTAAGTTAGTTGCAAAAAAGTCTAGATGCTTTTAGCATACACTTAAGATTGCCTATGGAAAATGGAATATTCTTCCAAATTTAGTGTGACATCACACTTCACAAGCCATGCAATGCATTCAGCCGCCAGGGTACCAACAACAAGCTCCTTAGCCCTCACACAAATCTTAGACTTTTAAGAGTTGTTTGTTACACGGTTTATCGATAATAGCTGACAGCTGATAGCTGATTAAATCAATTAATTTGACTGATGAAATATATTAATAGATTAGACTAATTAATTTTATTAATATAAGAATATTTAGTAAAATTTAAATCAGTGTAAAAAGACATATAAGAACATAAACTTTTATTATTGATCTATGATTATTTATACTAACCTCTTGAGGAAAATTTGATAAATATTGATAAGTTATTAATATTCTTAGTTTCATGATTAGTAGAAGTATATTGACTATTTTGAAAAAAAATTAATCTTTTTAGATATTCAAATTAGTGAATTGAAAATAAATAAAGATTACATAAATATTAAGAAATTGATATAAATCTAAACAATAAAAATTGAAAATTATAAAGCATGTAATCCATTAATTGCTCCAATCTAAATTGTCATAATAATATAAATCGAAAAACAATGTAAACTATATTTGAAAGTATATAACATATATGGAATTTCATCCATTAATTTTAGCTTTTGATTGAATTGTTTCTAACAATATTAAAAAGAAGAATCACGAAAATAAAAAATAAAAAATAAAAAGGAAAAATTGATATTAATAATTCAACCTTTTGTTCATCCGCCGTGAATAATTCAACCTTTTGATTATTTTCTAATAATCCAACGTTTGCCCTTAGTTCGCTGTGAATAATCCAATCTTTATTTTAGTTTGCTATCAACATACCCTATTATTACCCATTATTAGTAATAAGGTATGTTGTAGGCAAATTTATCACTAAGGTTGGATTATTAGAAAATAATCAAAAGGTGGAATTATTCACGGCGGATGAGTGAAAGGTTAGATTATTAATGCCAATTTTTCAAAAAAAAAAAAAAAAAAAAAAAGATACGTACCCTTGCCATTATCGTTAGCCCTTAAGACAATGAAGACATACTTGACCAAAGGAAGCAAAGTAATGGTGTAGTAAATAAGTGAAAGAACACCCAAGATGTCATCTTTGTTTTTAATTCCTTGTGGAAAAGTGCTTGCATACACATAAAGTGGTGAAGTCCCTATGTCTCCATAGATTACACCAATACTTTGGAATGCCAATGACAACACCACTCCCCAACTTACATCCTACATGTAAAAAAACAATTTTAGTAGTCGTTAGTATATATTTCATTTGTCCTATTAAATTTGTAATATTTAAGTTTTTTTGTGAGAACTTTTAGAGATTTGTTGTAAATTTAGTGGGATTCAGAGAGTATTATGTACAGTTTGGTGATATGGGTAATAATTTTTAAAACGTAAGTTTTTGTAGATGTCCAAAATCAAAAAAGTATTTTTTTAAATTTTATTCTTCATTTTTCTTACATAGTGTAATATAACACTTAATATACTAAACAATAACAATTTAAATATCTAATTAGACAATTAAAGATGTAGCAGCTACAAGCAAACAACAACTATTTATAACTAACATCTTAAACAACTAAGAAAAATGAATTATGTGCACTTTTTATTTACGTGAAGTTATAAATGATGTTTGCTATTAAGGGTCAATCAGAAACAACAATTTTGTTATTTTATCAATAATAAGGATAAAGTTGCGTATATCTAACCCTCACAAACTACATCCTAAGTGGAAACAACCCCTCTTGTACGAGACTTTCTCACCGTGAGACGAGTCCATACAAAAGGTCTATTATAATAAATATTTTCATTATGGGTTGTTAACCTAAGTATTGGGGACATCTCACGGTGACAGCATCTCATTATGGTAATGAAATGGAATCAAGAAAAATGAAATACCTTAGAGCCTAGACCATTATTATGGCCTTTAACATTAGCGGCTTCAAGATCAAGAGAATCATGACGATGTAATTTTGTTTTCCTTTCAAGAATCTCAGAAAAATCATTTTCTTGTTCATTTTTATTGTTATCTTTTGACATATTAACACAAAATAAGAGACAAAATGGAGATTAAAAAGGATATTAGAGAGATGGGTCTAAATGAGTAATGAAATTAAGAGGGATTTTATAGAGTTTTCAAATTTGTTCTAAGTAAAATGTGGGGCCTACACGCATCATGAAAATTATCATACTTTTCTTTTTAGTTTGTTTCTTTTATTTAGTTACAATTTCTTTTAATGAATACGAAGTATGTTTCACTATTTTTTATTCCCATCTCTTTAATATCCTTTACACAAATTAAATAACACAATTATGGTCGTCGATTAGCATGTACAAAGTAGTCTACCAAACAACGGCTATTATCAGAGGTGCCCTAAAAATTCACTTTTTTACTTATTTGGTTTATTGTTTAAGTTATCGCGAATATGTGTATACTATTTTACTCAAGAGTAACTAAGTAATAAAAAACTAAAATGTTATTAGTGTCTTAATGGAGAGATTTTATCCTATACTAGTCTTGATTTTTTTAAAAAAAAATTGGTATGGTCTATAATTTCTTCAGAAACTCTCATGTGAGACCGCCTAATCCGTGCAACTAATCCAAACCCAATAAGTTGTTAGAATATTCTGACATACTAATTTTCAGACTTAAAGGACAATTTCAAGACTTAAAAATCTAATTTTAAGACTTAAAAGGTCAATTTTAAAGTTTTTAATATCGACATTAATGTTTGAGTCATCCTACTTTAAAGTTGAAATGAGAATTTTAAGTCTAGCAATTGGTTTTTTTAAGTGTTAAAATTGGTTTTTTAAGCATTGAAATTAAACTTTTAAGTCTTAAAATTGTCAAATTCCATGATTTAAAATATCAATTGGGTCGGCCCAATAAGACGCGTCTCACATGTGAGACGGTCTCAACCAAATTTTTGCGAAATAAATTTGACACATAAACGCGTCTCATAAGTTTTTGGGTTGGCCCGAAAAATTATCACAAATTATTGCTATAGACTGTCTATAGCATAGACAGGTAAATATGGACCAGTTCATTTTGCAAAATAAGTAACTGATTAGTCATCAGCCTTATTTTTAAATTTAAAATCATTGGGCTAGGCTGTTGGGAGAGTCGTCTTTGCCATAGACGGTCTCTCAGAAGACCTTCTGAAAATTTATTAGACGATCTAAACACTATTCATATAATTTTATTATTTTTTAATCTTTATACAATATATAAATGTGGCGATTTCATAGTTGCCCAAAAGTAGAGTGTTTAAAACAGACCCGATGACCCGATAGACACCCGACTTTATAACCGAACCCGATTTGACCCGACTTAAAATTAGATCTACAATTATGTAAAAACCAATATGAACACAAAACCCGATTTTAAACCGACCCGAAACAGCTGACCTAAAATCAACCCGATGATCCGAATGAAGACCTCTACCCAAAACAGTGTTAAAAGAATCACGATATACTCTTGAGAATCTCACAAGAAAGTGGTTGAATAATTTTGGGTGTACATGGAGAGGCTACTTTAGAGCCTAGTCTCTTTATTTACTTTCCAAAGTTTGTAAAATTATTAAGTCGCCAACTTTGTTTATTCAAAACATAGTACATCAATCAATATGTGACAACGATCTAACTCTAGATTCTCACTAATGAGGGATTTAAATTTGATAGAGTATATAATAATGTATATATTAAAGTCTAAATTTTTTATTTAAATTTTTTTATTTGATTTTTTGACAGGGTAATAAAAAATTTAGATTACGAGAAAACTTGAGTATTGCTCTATTTTAGTTAATTAATATATTTGAGTTTTTGATTTTACTTAACTCATGGCCCGGATTAAAAAGATACATTTGATTAGTCTCATGATATATGTTATGAGTTCTTTAAATTTATCCACCTTATTATAAAAATTACAAATGGTTTTAGACATTTATTAAGTGTTTAAATGCATAGACTCCTATATTATTACACAATTAATTTATCCACCTAATTTACGCAATTAACAACAATTCGTTACTTGATTTAAATAATAATCCTTTGTGCCTCTAAAATAGAGGCAAAGAGAAAATAAGCTACGTTATGAAATACTTTCTCTATTCCATAATTTTTGCTACATTTAACTTTTTTACGCAATCTAATGTAGTATTTTGTTCATTTATATGTCGAATTATACACATTTAAAAATTATAAAAAGTTTATATTGTGAAAGTATGCGATTAGACGATTCAAACAAGATCTCACTTGACTATATTATTACTTACATATTAGCCGCAATATATATAAGCTTAAACGATGAATAGTGCCCAAAAATAAAATGTAGCATGTATTATGAAACGGAGGAAGTAATAGGAAGACGGAAGTATTTGATGATAAATGGAGTGGAAAATAAAAAGTACTAATGAAATTAAAATATATATATATATATATATATATATATATATATATATATATATATATATATATATATATATATATATATATATATATATATATATATATATATATATATATATATATATATATATATATATATATATATATATATATGAATTTAAAAGAAAATGATAGACTGAGTTTTCAATTGTCATGCGGTACCAATGTTTATGGAATGGAAGGCAAATTGAGTTACGTAATGCGCCGTCTTAATTTGACCGTAAAGGGGAGATGACACGAGCAATCCATCAAATTGCTAGTTTGCAACCACCTCAATCACGACTATAATCATACCATACGTTTTTGGATTTGCTTTTTTTAACACGTTTTCTTAATTATAATACTTTGGAAATTTAAAATTAAAAAATCTCATATTTATCCTCTCCGATAATAAAAACCTCACATTTTTTAATGATATATACAAATTCCATGTTTACTCCTATTATTTAACTATTTAAAGTTTCGATTGTTTTCTATTGTATTTTTAAGTTTGTATAGTTTCATCGAAATCCTTAATTGTAAATGCACGATGTATTTGTATCAATTGAGGGTTACAAAAACCGATATTAACAAGTAAAGAAACCGAAAAATCCTTAATTGTAAAGGAATTTTATTATCGAATAGAGAAATAGTGAGATTTCAAATTCCAATCTAATTATATATATTTGTTAATAGTTATAGTATATAATATATCCTGGAGCCTCAACGATCAGCTTAAACGTTTAGTTGAGTTGGTTCCTTGACATGATATTAAAAGTCAACGTGACAAAAGGTCACTTAAAGTATATAATATGTCATGGGACCTTAACTATCGACTTAAGCTTTTGATTGAGGCTCTATAATAATATATGACATTATCCAAAACTTACGAATTTTAGTTTTATAAATCAATGTTTTTTTTAAATCAATGTTTTTTTATTCTTGCTGATTTGACTCTATAATTATATATCCCACCTTGATCTTCAAATAAAAATCCCTAATGCCAAACCCAAAATTCTAATAAATTTTTAAAAGTTAACAAAGAAATTAAAATTATGAATTAGAACTTTCAATATGAATTCACTTCCTCAGCCAAATAATAATATTAAAAAAATGAACTTAGTATTTTAATACTATGTTTAGACTATAATCTAAAATTTAGAATAAGTACATGAATGAGAGTTACAAATAACAAACCAATTAACATGCATTGGACATAAAATTAATACAAATATACAATTAGTACTATGTTTAGACTAATCTAATATTATTATTAAGATGGTGTCATGCATTTGACAAAAATGGTACTCCATCTAATGAAAATTCCCCCTTCAATAATTGGTAAGAAAATTAAGAAAGTGGGTAAAGTGATATTTTATGGGATTTAAATCGAGAAAATTGTATGGATTGAATGAGAGGAAACAATTAGAATTAAAAGAATTTATTGGGTCATGACCAAAAATAGAAATTGAGCAAATTACATATGACGAACTAATTAAAAAGAAAAGTGAAGTAAATTTAGTAAGAGAGAGAGACTAGTACATAATACATATTCTCTCTATCTCATTCATTTAGCATCATTTGCTATTTTGATTCAACTTACTTATTTTACAACATTTCTATTTTTGGACAATGAGTTACCACTTTCTTTTACTCTCATTTATACATTTTACCTTTTTTAAATTTCATCCACATAATTTTTTCACTTTCTTCATTTATCATTAAATATTTAATTTTTTTAAAAAAATAGTATATTTTTCTTGGAAAAATTACCTAGAAAAATCCAAACTATTCATGATTTTCCTACCATAATCCCATCTATTGATTAACCATGAATAATCCCAACTTTGAGGGGCATTTTCCTAGAGTAAACGCGGTGACCGGATGACTTGCTATAGCAAGTTTTATTTTTTTTTAAAAAAAAAAGATAAATTAAAATAAAATGTCGAAAAAAATTTTTAAAAAATATTCATAAAAAATTTATGATATTTTTTATTATTTAGAATTTTTTATGTAAATTTTCAAAAAAAAATTCTAATTTTAAATTAATATTTAATTTATTTTTTGGTGATTTACCTACTATAGCAGGTCATCGGGTTACCCAAGTTTATTCTAGGAAAACACCTCTCAAAATTGGGATTATTCATGGTTAATCAATAGGTAAGATTATTGTAAAAAATCATGAATTTTTTGGATTATTCTAGGTAATTTTTCCATTTTTCTTTGAAACTAATTCAAAGAAACGTTATAGTACCTCCTCCGTTCTGAAATATTCGCTTTAATCGCTACATAAGGATAGTTCAAGCTTATTTTATATATTACAGCTAATGAGTAAGAAAAAATATAGTCAAGTGTGATCTTATTTGAATCGTCTAATCACATACTTTCATAATGTTAAGTTTTTATAATTTTTAAATGTGTATACAAAAAACACATTAAATTGCATAAAAAGTCAAGTGTAGCCTAGAAAAAATATACAATTAGTACTATGATTAGACTAATATAAAAGGTAGAAAATCCTAATCAATAACGGTTATTTGCAAATAACCACAAAATGACAAAATACATAATATTAAAATAAACAAAATAAGAAAAAGATAAAATAAAAATCTTAAAAGCCCTCTTATAAAATGACGACACATAAGAGTGATTTACTACTTTTATAAATAACCGTTATTTACCTATACTAACTCGCGTGAATAAAGTAGTATGAGTCACATCAAGTTATAATCCAATTGCAACAGCATCATTCATAAAGTGAGAAATGCAAGTGTCATAATCAAGAAACTAGTCCAAGACTGTGATCTTGGCGATTAGATATTTAAGGTAGTCTAATTAGATATTTTTCACTTCACACTCAAAAGCTAATCAAGGCAGGATAACAATTTTATAATATTTTAAAGAACTAATTTATAAAATAAATAAAAGATAAAAATAACAATATATTTCTACGTGGGATTCGTTAATCAAAATTTGGTATTATTGTAGGGAAATAAGCAAAATGTTATATTAATCCTAAAAAAATTCTTTTTAAAAGAAAAATATTTTAAAATAGTAACATTTTACTTATTTCCCTACAATAATATTACAAAATTAAACTAATACTCTTAATAAGAGAAAAGCTTTTGCAGATGCAACTACAGTTCTAGGGCCGTTTCTGACCATAGGCAAGGTAAATGCCTAGGGCTCAGAATTAGAAAGTGCCCCAAAATTAGAAAATGCTAGTTAATAAAAGTACACATTTAAAATTTGCAATTTATGAGTAGTTCTTTTATCATTTAAGAATTATATGATACGTCTACAATTTTAATGGTAATTATAATATATGGGGTCTATCTTTGTTATTATTCCAAACATCTGTTTAAGTTTAGAATATCGACCCTCCATCAAAGGGCCTTCTTCCTGCAATTTACCTAGGGCCCATACATTACCAGGAACGACACTGTACAGTTGGGAAGACTAATAAGCGAGGCTGCTAATAAAAAGTTGAATTACAAACGTTGTTCTTTCAAAAGATAACTTGGGTAGGTGCAGCCTGCTACCCCCAACTTTGTGGAAGAAAAATGGTATATTTGAAAGCTAAACTATGGTAAATTATATTCCTCCATCCATTCAATTGAATTTGCTACTGAAAATAGAGCATGTGAAAATAAATATTTCTTTTTTTTTTCAAATTACTTGCAATATTAGAGTATTCCTCTATCCATTTAATTTAATTTGTGCTTAATTTTAAAGTTAAAATATAGTCAAATAAAACTTTATTTTATTCGTCTTAATACAAAAAATTAATAATACTATTAAATTTTTATAATATTTTTATTACATATAATTAGACATATTATGAATTAAATTAGATATTTGAACGTCTATATCAAACCCAAAAGAACAGACGACACATTCCACAACTTTTGTAATTTAAATAAGTCAAAAGTCACCAACTCGTACTCACTCATAACTCATGATTTATGAGAACAATTCATCCCCCATTTACTAAATTGCTACAAGTATAAAATGGATGTTTTTTTTTGATGTCTATTCCTATAAAATGGTTTATTTGATAACCCTATGTTTGAGAAGATTGCTACAAGTATGAAATGAAAGTTTTTTTAAAGGCACAGAGAACGAAGTGTACTTTTTATAAGTTAGAAGGAATTTGTCGCCGAGATGAAATGATAAGTTTCTCACAAGTGTAGCTCTAAAAAGAATATATAAAACCTTAAAAAGTCCAAAAGTTTTCAAATTGATCAGACTTCTCTAGAAGGCACACCTTTTTTGGTTATAGTCATGGCTAGAACATCTAGAATGGTGGATATATGTCTTATCATGTTTTAGGGAGAACTAGGGCTTCATGAAATATGTTAGGGCTAATATCGATCATCTAATAGCTTGATTCATGGCATGCATGCTGTAGCAGGGTCGGCACTCTCGATACATAATTAACATTAATAATTATATTTAAGATAAATAATACGGAAGTGTGAAATACCGAACTGCTAAAAACCATTAAAAAAAAGTTTGCTTAAATACGATAAAAGAACATAGTACAAGATAGTCATCAAAGTCATCAAGTAAAATCAATGCAGCTAAGTCCCCGATAGAAAATAAATTAAAGTTGCGGCCTGGATCGAAACCTGAGCTAAACTTTCCGAAAATACGCCATCCATGATACGGATGCAGTACCGATAAATCGGTCAGCGATAAAGCCGAGTACAATTTCCTCAACAAGCTTATGATGCGATAGTTAAATCAGGCTTACACAATAATCATCAAACACAATCTAAAAGTCTATTACTCTTTATTGACCATTATTAAGCCATTAAGTTACATTCTCAATACTTGCAGAAGTTCACTGCTACTAAATACTTGGTAACCTTAATACTTATTCAATCAAGTTCGATTAAGCCTCATAAATTTACCGTCAAGCACATCACAAGATCACAACAATAATGACTACTGATATATGTAAGGGTCTGGTTAGGTGAGAACCGTAGTCCTAAACCCTAACTGTGGTGGGAGTCGCACTCCTCTCAATCGTATGCTCGAGACTTCACAGGATGGGTTTTTCGACCCGCTCGACACGCAGATTTTACGTCTTGCTAACACGGACGCGGATTTTTCATGCCGGTCCATGGTTCGACGTTACCTTACTATCGAGTCATACAATCAATATCAAACAATATCAAACAAGACTCTAAATCGAAATAGTTTACATTCTTATAAGTCTCCAAAATTCGACAATCTTACTCTCGATAAAATACTAGATACCTACTAAATAATATTATTAAATAAAATACTAGTTACCTACTAAATTAATATTAATTAAATAATAAATTTCCATAACTATACTAAGATTCTAGAAGCTAAGCTAAGTCATTATTATGTCATAAATAATCATAAAAGTTAAGGATAATATTTCTAAAAACTTAATAACATATTTTATCAAATAACCAAGTAAAATAAAAAAATTAATCTGAATAGTTATTAAGGGGCCAAAATATAAATGAAATGAGTCTTTGACTAAAAAGGAGTTCAAGAAAAACAATGTTAAATATTTTAACAAATTAATTTGATCGCTTAACCGATAAATCATTAATAATTACTTATATTTACTTAAGTTTAAAATAAAAATTTTTCAAAATACCCAAATGATGAAAATCATTTTAAGAGATAAGTTTATTTAACCAATAAAATACTTGACTATTATTTTAAATAAATAATAATATAATTTTAGCCATAAATCTATATAAAAAAAATAATAATAATTAAAGTCCATAAGGTCTACGATTATTTAACTAAGGGTCATTATGTGATTGTTATAGAGTGTCCCAAAACTTACAAGTCAAAAGAATTCATCTAATATTTATTTTCTTTTAAATTTTATTACAAAATTATTAATAAACTTTTAACTTATTTCAAACTTAAATATTCTTAGCTATTTTTTTAAAGCATAAGTTCATAAAGCATATCATAAATTTTAAATATTTTCTTAAAGCATAAGTTCATAAAGCATACATGAAACTTAAAATAATATTTCAAAAAATACATAATGAGAGAGTTAAGAAAATGTGTACCATTTTTCTCCAAAGGTGCAAAAAAAAAATTAAAAAATACAAACATTTTTCTCCAAAGGTGTACTAAACCAAACAAGAAAATAAGAATAGGAAAATAAGAACTCAAAGGAATGAGCTCCAAAAGAGAAGGTCTTCAAGTCTCCAAGCTTCAAAGAAGTAGTTCTTCAATTACAAAGAGATGAAAAGTTGATGACTATTGGATTAAGAAGTGATAAGATCAAGCTCCATCTTCATTTGATTCTTCAACTAATAAAAAGGGTATAAAGTTAGTAAGATGTTAATGAAGTGAAGATATAAGAAAGAAAGATAGAAAGATTTGATGAAGGGGTGCAAGTGATCTCATGGATAAGGGGGTATTTATAATGGTGGACAACTTTGTAGTTCTTAGATTGCATGAACAAGAGTGTTATGAGTATGGAAGAAGACTAACTGTGTAAAAGATTTAGAGTGTGTAAGTGAATTTGTAAGAGTTGGAGTGTAGGAGAAAGTTAACTTGTATAAGAAAATGCTTGTGTAAGTGATAAAAATCATGAGTTTGAAAATCATGAGTTTGATAGAAATAATTTTTGGTTCATCATTTTTTTTTCTAGTTTATACAAGTGAATATATTTTAGAATAATGGGTAAGTTTGGTTAAAGTTTGATTATGAAAATATGATAGTTTATTTAGAAAGTTTTGTTAAAACTATACTTAAAATTAATATAAAAAATAATTAAAATTTACTTTTAGTATAAAATAATAAAAATAATATTTTAGTGCTTCTAAAGAAATTTAAGAAAACATTCTTTTTTTTTTATATAAGTTTAATATTTGGAAAAATACAAAATGAAAAAGATTTAGGATTAAAGGTGATTTGAATTAGATAACCAAGGATTAGGAATTCGAATCGAAAATTCGGAACAATTAATTAGAAGATTAAGATTACGAAATTTGAGCCTGTTACAACTCTTTCCCCCTTAAGATAGTTTCGTCCCGAAACTAGAACTTACCAAAAAGGTTAGGGTAACGCGCTCTCATGTCGACTTCTTTTTCCCATGTTGCTTCTTCAACTCCGTGGTTTGACCACAAAACCTTGACTAAAGGAATCCTCGAATTTCTCAACTCTTTTACTCGGGTATCTAAGATCTTGATTGGCCTTTCCTCATACACCAAAGACTCCTCAATCAAAAGCGGCTCGTGAGCTAGAACATGAGACGGATCATGAACATACTTCCTCAACTGTGAAACATGAAACACATTATGAACTTTTGCTAAACTCGGAGGTAAAGCCAACTCATAAGAAACTTCCCCGACTCTCCTCAAGATCTCAAACGGTCCAATAAACTTAGGACTCAACTTCCTCAACTCCAAAACGCTGGATACCCCTCGAGGTGAAACCTTAAGGAAAACCTTGTCCCAACCTCAAATTGCAACATCCTTCGACGATTATCGATAACTCTTTGTCGCCTCAGGTCGCCTCATGTTTTGTTGAACAATCTTCAAAGCATCAATCGATTCCTCAATCACATCCGGCCTTCGAATGGTCCTATCCATCAAATCCCAACACAATGGTACTCACACTTCCTTCCATAAAGAGCTTCATATGGTGCCATCTTAATACTAGATTGAAACCGTGTTGTAGGCTTAACTCCACCATTGGTAATTTATCTTCCCAAGAGCCTCCAAAGTCCAACACACAACATCTCAAAAGATCCTCTAAAGTCTAATAGTTCTCTGGCCCACCATCAAGAGGTGGTGAAAAGCAGACTAAGCACAACTTACTCCCAAAAGCTTCCTGCAACTTTTCCCAAAACCTCGATAAAAACTTCTGATCCCTATCTGAGACAATAGTCCTCGGAACACCATGAAGTCTAACAATCTCTCGGACATAGGCATCTGCTAATTGCTTGGCTTCCCAATTATTCTTCATTGGCACAAATCTAGCGACCTTGGTCAATCTGTCAACAATAACCCAAATAACATCATTCCCCACTGGTCCTGGTAGCCCTACCACAAAGTCCATAGAAATCGAGTCCCACTTCCAACTGGGATGTGCAATGGTTGAAGCAACCCAACACTTTTGTCTCTCAACTTTACCCTCCGCAACTAGGCACTTAGACACAAAATCGAGACGCCCTTCCTTAGACCTTTCCACCAAAATAACTCGCTTAATCTCTTCAATCATCTTATCTCACCGATGCAAATGAAATAAACTCGATGACCTTCCTTAAGAATCTCACTCTTCAATTCAAATTTGATTTGGAACACACAACCACCGCTCATCCTCAACTCTCTCTTTCACCTAACTCAAAAGCATCAGTCTCATTTTCCTCAACTCTATGGATCAACTCAACAATCTCTGGATCCTCAAGTTGTGCCTCAATTATACGATCAAACAAAGTGGGTTGTATAGTCATTGCTCCTAAATACTGGCCAACCTCATGTCGGCTACAAATCTCTAATCCTAAACTCGTGATCTCACTGTACAATTCCCATGGTAATCGACATAATGGCATTCACGACACTCCGTCTCCTACTCAAAGCATCACTACCTTATTCGCTTCTGTGGTGGTATATAATTTCAAGATCATAATCCTTAATAACCTCAAGCCACCGCCTTTGGCGCATGTTCAATTCCTTTTGGTTGAAGACATACCTCAAATTTTGATGATCAGTGTAGATCTTACATGGTAACCCATACAAATAATGTCTCCACAGCTTCAAAGCAAAGATCACCGCAAGAAGTTCAATGTCATGCACGGGTAATTCACCTCATGTGGCCTCAACGCTCATGCATAAGCTATGACCTTTCCTTCTTGCATAAGTACACAACCCAATCCTTCAAATGAAGCATCACAATAAACCTCAAATGGCTTGCTACAATCGGCATCTAATACTGGGCGTAGTAAGTCTTTTCTTTAATTCCTCGAAAGCAGTCGTGGTGCCTCTCATTCCACCGAAATCGTGATCACTTTTTTCAACAACTCAAACATGGGACGAAGCAACCTTAGAAAAGTTTTCAACATATTTCCTATAGTACCAATAATCCCAAAAGCTCAACTTCACACATTTTGAATGGCCAATCCTATCGCTTAATCTTCTCAGGATCTACAGAAATTCCACCCTTCGACACAATATGACCTAGAAAAGAAATTTCCTCAAGCCAAAACTCACACTTACTAAACTTCCCATAAATTTCTTTTCTCAAAAGCTCTAGAATCATTCTCAAATACCAAAATATCATCGATAAAAACAATCACGAACTTATCCAAATAAGGACGAAGATACCTCTGCATCAAATCCATAAATGCCGCAGGTGCATTTGTTAACCCAAATGGCATCACCAAAAACTCATAATGTCCATATCGGTCCAAATGCGCTTTTAGGAAATCCTCCTGCTATCCTCAATTGATGATATCCGCATCTTAAATCAATCTTCGAGAACACCCGAGCCTCACTTGATCAAACAAATCATCTATCCTAGGCAAAGGATAACTGCTCTAATGGTGATCTTATTAATCTCCCTATAATCAATACACAATCTCATCGCTCCATCCTTCTTCTTCACAAAGTAATGAGCTCCCTGGTGACACACTAGGTCGAATAAAACCTTTCTCCAATAACTCATCCAATTGCTTTTTCAATTCGCTAACTCACCGGAGCAAAACGATACGGAGTCTTAGAGATAGGGGTAGCATCAGGAATTAGATCAATATGAAAGTCAACCTCTCTCCTTGGAGGTAAACCAGGTAGATCCTCGGGAAAACATCAGGGTATTCACAAACAATTGGGGTTTCCTCAAGACTTAACTTGATATTCTCCTCACTACTAGCAATAAAACACAAATATCCCTCATCTCCATGTTTAATCATCTCAATGGCTTGAACTGCAGAAATGGTCTGAATGGGAGACACTGAATTCTTCCTAATCAAACATTCTCCACCTGGAGCCTTAACCCGAACAATCTTCTCTTTACACAAAATCTCCGCATGATGACGTCCCAACCAGTCCATCCCCAAAATAATATCATATGTACCCAACTCAAAAACTATTAAATCGGCAGGCAGATGGTTGTCCGAAATCTCAAGAGGGAAGTTGGGAAAGATACGGTCACATATGAATGGTGAACCGTCAGGTAACAGAATTTGAAGATTAAATTTTTGGGGTTCAAGAGAGATAGAGGATTTATGAAGGAAAGAAGTTGAGATAAAAGATCGGTCGGCTCCTGAATCAAAAAGAATATGAGCCAAAGAGTCTCCTACGGCAAAGTGACCAGAAATAACCTTACCCTCAAACGCCTGATGAAGATTGTCTACATGCTTGCTAATAGCATGCAAACCCGCAGTCCTCACAGCTGAAATACTCTGAACATTTCTCGAAGAACCTGGAGCTCCATAACTACCCGCACTTCCCGCGCCCAACTGGATCCCTTCTCGGCAATTAGTGGAAACATGACCCTCCTTTTTGCATTTAAAGCAGATGATCTTCCCAGTGCATGAACGACCTCGGTGATCCTTACCACATAAGCGACACTTCCAAACTGTGGTTTTTGTTGAAGCTGTTGGTTGGAACGACTTGCGATCCCAACTGGTCGGCCTCTTGTTCCTGTTGTTGTTGCCTCCACCAAATTTTCTTTTGTTGGTATTGTCCTCCTTATCAAGGATCCTCTCATACTCAAGCGCTCGATCGTAGAGATCTCGGAAGTCAGAATACTTCCCGATCCCCTTTTGGATCTTAAGATTAAGACCCTCGAAGAAGCGGGATGCACGTAACACTTTCCTTGCTTACGATATCGAGCAAATCGAGATACCATTGAACTTACAATCAGACTGATCACTGGCCATAAGACCGCTAAGATGTAAGAACTCATTCTCCTTTTTCGCTGGAGTGATGGCGATAGAATTGTTGACTAAGAGTTATAAGGAAATCATCCTAAAGGTATCACCATAGTGGCCTTGAGTAACGCCACCATAACTCACGGGACCGTATAGGTAGAAGGAAGCCAACTTTACTTTTAGGTGCTCTGACGCTTAATGACCTCTAAAAGTTTCTCCATCTCTCGACCCAAATTCTCAAAGCTTAACCGGATCGCTTCTCCGTCAGATATGGCGACGCATGATGTGCCATATTCTTAAAGTACTTCCGCCGCCATTGGCCTCTTGAGCCCCGATTTTCCATGAGGGTGAGCAAATGCCGTTGTCCTTCCATTCGCTAGTTGTGCTTCTAGCTCTAACCTAGCTCTCGGATCGATGAACCTACGCCATTTCTAACCTAAAAATTTTTAAAAATGTGATCAACTTTCACATTAACTTAATTAATCCTGACACGTAATTTTACAAACAATCACATAAGCACATAAAAAACAATTAAAATTTTTGAAAATACTTGTTTCAAAATCCCTTTTTATTTTTTTTTAAAGCCATTATCGAGAACATCCTTTCACATGGAACAAAAATTCCAAGATTTGAATAACTTTAGCTCGATACCACGGTAAGCGTGGTCGCACTCTCATACATAATTAACATTAATAATTATATTTAAGATAAATAATACTAAGTGTGAAATACGAACTCGCTAAAACCATTAAAACTAAAACCGCTTAAAACATAAGTTAAAAGAAATATTACAACCGAGAGAATATAACATAAAGTTTGCTTAAATACATAAAAGAACATAGTACAAGATAGTCATCAAAGTCATCAAGTAAAATCAATGCAAATTAAGTCCCCGATAGAAAATAAATTAAAGTTAAGCCTGGATCAAACCTCGAGCTAAACTTTTCTCAGAAAATACCGCCAATCCATGATACTGGATGACACCGATTAAATCGGTCACGTAAAGCCGAGTACAATTTCCTCAACAAGCTTATGATGCGATAGTTAAATCAGCTTACACAATAATCATCAAACACAATCTAAAAGTCTATTACTCTTTATTGACCATTATTAAGCCATTAAGTTACATTCTCAATACTCTAAGTTCATCGCTACTAAATACTTGGTAACCTTAATACTTATTCAATCAAGTTCGATTAAGCCTCATAAATTTACGCCAAGCACATCACAAGATCACAACAATAATGACTATCGATATATGTGGGTCCTGTTAGGTGAGAACCGTAGTCCTAAACCCTAATCGTGGTGGGAGTCGCCACTCCTCTCAATATCAAGTATGCTCAGACTTCACAGATGGGTTTTTCTGACCCTCGCCGACATCAGATTTTACGCTCGGAAAATTCTGACAATCTTACTCTCATAATAATCAAAATAATCATAAAAGTTAAAGAAAATATTCCTAAAAAATTAATTAATTAAAAAAAATTTCCAAAATTAAAAGCTAAGTCATTATTATGTCATAAATAATCATAAAAGTTAAGGATAATATTTCTAAAAACTTAATAACATATTTTATCAAATAACCAAGTAAAATAAAAAAAATTAATCTGAATAATATTAAGTAAAATAAAAAAATTTCTAAAAAACCCAAATGATGAAAATCATTTTTAAGAGATAAGTTTATTTAACCAATAAAATCCTTGACTATTATTTTAAATAAATAATAAATATAAAAAAAATAATAAAATTAATACATTATTTTTTTTTCCCAAAAACTTCAAGTCAAAAAGAATTCATCTAATATTTATTTTCTTTTTAAAATTTTATTTACAAAATTATTAATAAACTTTTAACTTATTTCAAACTTAAATATTCTTAGCTATTTTTTTATTAAGAAAGTATTTAACACCTCTTCCTATAAAAAAAATATATATTTTTCTTACCAAAATTTCAATTAACTTGATATAACTTTAATATAACCATGTAAAGCTTAAATATCTAAAACAAAAAAAATCATGTTAATCATGCTTTTCAAATCATCAAGTAAACATGACTAAATATCACATAATGAGAGAGTTAAGAAAGTGTGTACCATTTTTCTCCAAAGGTGCTACTAAACCAAACAAGAAAATAAGAATAGGAAAATAAGAACTCAAAGGAATGAGCTCCAAAAGAGAAGGTCTTCAAGTCTCCAAGCTTCAAAGAAGTAGTTCTTCAATTATCCAAAGGAGATGATATCTAAGCTACAAAATGATAATACTTGACTTTTCAAAAGTTGATGACTATTGGATTAAGAAGTGATAAGATCAAGCTCCATCTTCATTTGATTCTTCAACTAATAAAAAGGGTATAAAGTTAGTAAGATGTTAATGAAGTGAAGATATAAGAAAGAAAGGTAGAAAGGAATGATTCTTAGATTGCATGAACAAGAGTGTTATGAGTATGGAAGAAGACTAACTTGTGTAAGAGATTTAGAGTGTGTAAGTGAATTTGTAAGAGTTGGAGTGTAGGAGAAAGTTAACTTGTATAAGAAAATGCTTGTGTAAGTGATAAAAATCATGAGTTTGAAAATCATGAGTTTGATAGAAATAATTTTTGGTTCATCATTTTTTTGTTCTAGTTTATCCAAGTGAATATATTTTAGAATAATGGGTAAGTTTGGTTAAAGTTTGATTATGAAAATATGATAGTTTATTTAGAAAGTTTTGTTAAAAACTATACTTAAAATTAATAATAAAAATATGATAAATTTTAGGTATAAGATAATTAAATTAAAGTTGTAAGGTTAAAATAATAAGTGGTAAAGTTAGTTTAAAGAATTGAAATTAAAGTGATTGAATTAATAACAAGATCGGATAAAAAATTCGGAACAATTAATTAGAAGATTAAGATTACGAAATTTGAGCCTGTTACACATGCATCATTGAGAGAGATGATGGGAAGGTCAAGGGATGGGGTAGCTTGATCGTGATGCAACGAAGAAGCAATGATGGGGTGCAAAAAAAGGTTGCTCGAACAAGTTGCAGTAAAATATAATTCGCTAGTTAGTTCGCCTTTTGGATTCTCGATTAGCTCAAATGTTTCAAATAGCCTAAAACTGATCATAATTCTCTTTTTCAAAAGGCAATTAACTAATCATGTGACACTAGGTACGCTCATTCGAACAGAGCTAACAGAATTCTAGTAGAGAAGAGAGATTACAGAACAAAGCAACATCGGACAAAACTTATCGACTTAGAATACCTCGATGCACCGATGGGCATCTCTTATCTTCACTCAAAGAACTGTTCTGACCTTAAACTGTTGAAAGTTAAAACTACAACCTATCTTATTGGTCGCTGGGAAATCGAGATTGCTGTGTAATGGTATTGAGATAGCAAGAGAAATACACAATACCAATTCCATGCATTTACAAAAATGTGCACCATACGTGTAACCAAAACTTGGTGCATCTAGCACTGATCATTAGCACTTAAATCACATTCATAATTTAGTATATTGAGACTTGAGACTTGAGGCTCATACACAAACCCAGCTGAAGCTGAACCGTGCTTGCCCTTCTTTTAGTAGGTTTTGCGAGGATCTCTAACCCGGTAAACATGAGTAATGTTTGGATTTACACGAGACTCTTGAAAAAATAGGGTTGTCTACCAATTGCTTTGCCGAAGGCCGCCTCATGGGAATCGGTTCCATCATTACCTGTTAAATTTTTGAGAATAAGTCAGCGTTGTACACAGCTACAGATAAGCATTAATGTTCAAAGATTTCGAGTCGATTTGGCAAATGACTTGTTGGTCAGAGCTGTTGACTCAAGATGTTGGTTGGTTTGACCAGCCAAAAGTACTGGCTAATGAGCCAGTTGTTTAAGCCAACCTTTTAAGCTAGCCGTTATGGAGGTGTTTGGTAAAAATTAGCTGTTAGGTGTTGACTATTTATTAGAGAACAAGTAGGTCAAAAAGTCTAAAGTCAATCAAAAAACTATTGTATATAGCTTAAAAGTCAATTTTTCAGTTGAAAAGTCAAATTAGGCGGGATTTAGGAAACATGGGGTTTCAGAAAAACATCAATGCACTCTAAAATCAAGAAGTTATACCTTAAGCAAGTTCTGTAATTGCAGTGATTTGTTGGGAAGCAGAGGTGGTTTGCCCTCTCTTAAAAGCTGATATCCCGTTTCTAATAATGATGACCCTCGTAGAAGCTCATAAATAGAAACCCCGAGTGAAAAGATATCAACTTTATCAAGATGATCATGCTCCTCGTTCAAAATTTCTTGAGGCATATAGCGCGCATCACCTTCTTCAATGGGAAGCGTCTTATCTAATAGTGTCGCACAACCGAAGTCACCTAGCTTATACACACCATTTTTTACATATATGTTCTCTGGTTTCACATCTAGATGAGCAATTCCTCTTTCATGTATGTATTGCAATGCTCTAGCAATCTGCAACCATAGGTTTTCCGAATAAAGATAAGGATAATCATATTGAACAAGGAACATATTTAAGTGAAGAGAAAAGGAGACAAGGGTCTATTTGTTTAACGGAAAACTTCTTCGGTTGAAAATAAAGTGCACTTCTTATTTATGTGAAATTGCAAATAATGATTGCTATCAAGGGTCAATGAAAAAAAACCGACCCCCATAACCCTGACTAGGTCTGAGTCACTTAATAGCGTTGGAGTAATGGAATGTTATAAAAAAACATTTTCCAAGAAAATACTTAGAGGTACAAAGTACAAGAGTTTTCCAAAGTGTGATTGCAAGCATAAAAACTGACAGAAATTGAGTAAGGATGGAATTGAGGAAGAGCAAGATAATGAAATAGAGTAGAGAAAATGTGGTTAATTGGTTATACTTCCTTACAAAAAGAAAATAGGAAAATTATATAATGGGAAAATTTTTTTTAGCAAACCAAACACTCTAACATTAGCATTTGGCATAAATAACAATTGAAGAAGTAAAAAAATTACTTCATTTTGAATTTCTAGGAGATTAGTCATATGATAGCAAGAGAAAAGGTAAAATAAGAGGTAAACTTCATCTTAGCTAAGATACAATTCAATCCAGCATTATTGGGACGAGAAGAACAGAGAATAGTAACCTGAAAAAAAGCTTTCAAAATTTCTTCCTCGGTTAGCAAGCAAGATGAATGATAAGTAAAGAGGCTGTAGTCACAGAGCTCCATCTGTATGTACAGGTGCTCATTTTCAAACCAGGAAGTGTGATAGGTTACTATGTTTTCATGAAACCCTGCACCAAGAGGAGTTATTCTTTAGACTGTATATTAAACTAAGATACAACGTAAAAGGCTATAACTTTGAGAAGGGCCTCCTCCGACATACCTAAAGCTGCCAATGCTTGAACTTCCATCAGAGCTTTCCTTCTGTAATAGACCAAAGAAATCGTTGCCAATCAACAAAAAAACACATCCAAACAAGTCTTCTGAGAGGTCGTTTCTTTGAGAGACGTCCCTTATGCCCAGCCCATTAAAGCTTAATTAAACAAAAAGATGATAATGGGCTGACCAAATTAGAGATGGTCTCCCAAAGAGACCGTCTCTCACAAGAATTTGTGAAATAGTTTTGTGTGTAACAAAGTTACCTTTCTGTCTCTTGGCACAATTGCTTAGTGCTATGTTTTACAGCGTACATGCAACCATCAATTCTTTTTAAGACTTTGTATACACGGCTGAAGTTCCCATTTCCAATTTGCTAAGGACAAGGAAAATATTTGAGTGACATTTGAAGTTTATCTTCGTTTGCGATTTAGTAGTATAGGTGTCGGTACAAGAATAGAAATACCTCAATTTCATGGAAATCTGTACGATAGCGTGACATGTTTTCAGCACCACTAGAAACGAAGGGATAGCCTAGATGAAAAGACAAAGAATTCAATCTTTCAACACACACCACTAAATATAGTGTATTCTACATTGCAACTTATACTCGATATAAGTTAATTCCTTTTGATTTATGTCATGCTTCCTTAATGGTTTTGATTTATGTTGCCAACCCCATAAATTAATATTATGGCCCATTAAACGGTACTAATTGGTGGTAATGGAAATGATTTGTAGTGTAAAATTTTATGATATTTGATCATAAAAAGGTTTTTTTTTTTGTTCACAGTTTTCCATTACCACCTAATACCACATGTTCAAATGGTAATGTATTGGAATGAATTTTGTGAAGAAAATAACATTGTTGAAAGAGATAAGCATGACCACTTAAGCGTGTCAAGAAATATTCATACCAAAATTACACTAACTTTCCATTACCATTCCAACCATTTAGTACCGGTTACCAAATGGGTCGATTAAGGCTTTGCATTGTTGTTGATGTTCCCGAATTGTGTATATTTAGCTTATATTTAGTGACCCACATACAGATGGGATTCTTCTAGTCCTTGTACACTAAACCTTTTTCAGAAGATTACTTATAATCTAGCAGATACTAGAACTAAACAAAAAAAAAAGTAATAAATGGAAAACCTGAACATTTTGTTCTCCAACTTCCAAATGGATCCACATCCATCTCCACAGCATCCTTGAGATAAGGGTTCTTTAAACAAGGTGGTGGCATAACACGGGACCGTAAAGCAATTGCCGACTGAGGGACATAATTGGGACCTTTGCATAATGCATTAGCTATGGGCTTTCCTGTCTTGTTTCCATCCGCACCAAGAGAATCTTTTGTAAGCTCCTCTGTCTGTTGATGATCTAACATAGAAGCTGGAGATTGTACAAAGATTCCGTCTGTGAAAAACATGTACAATTCAGTGATGAAGGTACACGGTAAATCACAGAAATCAGAACAGGGACATAAATTGTTGGTTATTAGGATGTTAAATGGAGAAATGAAAAACATGAACACAACATGAATAGACAAACCATTACAAAAAAATATGAGAATAATTTCCATTGCCCGTAAACAAACAAGGACTTGTAACTATCTTTTTATGAATTTCTAGTAGATATCATGGCCACACTAACAAAAATGCAAAAAAATTTCACTATCCTTGCAAGGTTATAAATCTCATGTCGATTATTCGTAAAGCTCATACTAGAGATTACAAAAACCAAAATCAATAGAAATTACATACTTCCTCCTTTCCATTATTTTCGCTACATTTGACTTTACGCGATCAAATGTATTATTTGTTCATTGATATGTTGAATTATACACATCTAAAGACTATGAAAAGTTAATATTATGAAAGTATGCGATTATACAATTCAAACAAGATCCTACTGTGGGAAAGTATAATTTAGATTATTATGTGTATTGGGAAAGTATAATTTAGATTATTATGTGTATTTTTTTCTGTTTCCGTGATTATAGCTGGTAGATTATTTCGTTTCCTTATTTAGGGCTTAATCTCTTGTATATATTTGGGGCGTTTTACCCATGGAAATCAATACAAACAGTATTCTCCAAAACCTAATTTCCGCATTAATCAAATCTTCATGGTATCAGAGCCGAAGGTGGTTCCTGGTATGATGTGGCTCACATGTGAGGGGGAGTGTTGGAAAATACTTCACATGTGAGACAAGATCCCACATCGACAAAATAATGGGTTGTTGACTTGCACATATAATTGGTGAGCTACTCTTCCTACTACCATATGGTTTTGGAAGCAATGAACCACATCAAGTGTATGTGCAAGTCAACGCTCTTGACCCGTGGGTTTGTGGGCCCGAGCCCACGGATTTCCCATGTCCACACGAGTGGGCCACGGTGAGATTATGTGACGAATTGTCACGGCCTAATATGGTATCAGAGCCGACGGTGTTGTTCCGGGACCAGTAAACACCTTTCGGTTTCATCAAAAAACGATTTACCCACAAATTAACCTTAAAACACAAACCAATCAAAATCTGAACAGATGGCCGGAAATCGGCTAAATCTCAATCAAACAACCGGAACGATGGAGGATTTGGAACAAAGGTTCCGTATGTTGCAAAACCCAGACACAAAAATCAGCCTTACAGAAGGCTTGATTAAAACCACAAAATCAGAAACATTGAGAAATCAGAACAATACCGAAATATGCACCACCGGAGTTTTTGGTGGTGTCTCATCATCGGAAACAAGTTCCTCAGAGCTTGGAGAATGTGACCTTCAGAGGCGGCAAGCCGCCACCAGGACATCGGCAAGCCAGGCCGGCGGCAAGGCCTACCAAACCACTATCGATCTACCATCATCAAGAAATCAGGCATGGATGGCGTGTGCTGAAAACGAAAGAGAAGGGAGAACAGTTGCTTGAATTGCAACAGGAACAAAGGAAGAAGAGAGAGAAACGGCTGCCAATCCATATGAAGAGAGAGGAAAAGCTTTCCTTAAATCTCCTTATATAACCCCAGAAACCCTAACACCCTTTAACCTAACCCATAAAAACTCTCAACCCACTTTGAAAACGGATGGGCCTCCCTCTAGTGGACCCACGTTTTCCAGCCCAATGCCATCAAAAACAAACTTAACCCAAAACATTTCCACAACCCTTCTAAGCCATAAAAATAAAAATACAACCCAGTGGATTTTTGATTGCGGGGCAACTGACACTATGACGTTTGACCCTCGCGATCTCATATCTACGCATTCCACTACTCAAACTCACATCCAAACAGCCAATGGAGAATATGTGCCAGTTGACCAAGCTGGATATGTCAATATAACACCCTTTCTTCATATTAAAAATTGTTTACTTGTTCCTGGTTTATCACATAAATTGTTATCTGTTAGTCAGTCAACTAAAGAGTTGAATTGTACTGTTCTCCTAACCTCTGATGGGTGTATTGTGCAGGATGCTCGGACGGGGAAGATTGTTGGGCGTGGTACTGAACATGATGGACTCTACTATGTTGATGAGGCAACTCAAACTGGATGTTCGATGCTTGCTCAAGGTACTCCTACTCACCAATTTTGGACCTGGCACCGTCGTTTAGGTCACCCATCTCTAGGTTATCTAAAACGACTTTTTCCCTCTCTTTATGATTACAATGTGACTTTAGATTGTGAGACTTGTACGCTAGCTAAAAGCCACAAACACTCATATTTCCCTAGCACAACTCGGGCAAATAAACCTTTTGACCTAGAACATTCTGATGTGTGGGGCCCAGCCCCGAACACTAATTCCCATGGGCTTTCATATTTTGTGTCTTTTATTGATGATTGTACTCGTATGTGCTGGGTATTTTTTCTGAAACACAAATCTGAAGTCTTTGATGTATTTGTTAAGTTTTATAACATGGTTCTCACTCAATTTCATACTCGCCTTAAGATTCTCAGATCTGATAATGGTGGTGAATACATGTCCCTTGAAATGAAACATTTTTTTCTTAATCATGGCCTACTTCATCAAACTACATGTCCTGACACTCCACAACAAAATGGGGTGGCAGAAAGAAAAAACGTACCCTCCTTGAGATCACTAGAGCTCTCATGTTCGAAGCTCACATGCCAGCTCATTTTTGGCCCGAAGCCATTGCCACAGCTACATATCTTACCAATCGCCTTCCTACCAAATCTCTTGACTTCAAAACACCCCTTGCCACCCTAAGCTCCTTTCATACCATTCCCTCATCCCATTCTCTTTCCCCACGCATTTTTGGATGTGTAGTTTATGTTCACCTCCCATCCCGAGCCAGAACCAAACTTGAACCCAGGGCTATTAAATGTATCTTTGTGGGATATGGGGTCTCACAAAAGGGGTATCATTGTTATGATCCTTCACAGAAAAAGATATACACCACCATGGATTGTGATTTCTTTGAACATTCCTATTATTATGCCCAGCATCGATCTCAGAGGGAGAGTGTGAGTGAGGATGTGAGTGAGGATCTCAGCTGGTTAATCTGTCCCTCGGTTGATAGTAGAGAACCAAAAGAGCAAACTAGTAACACCGCCGAAGTTGCAACTGAAAACATAGTGGATTCATCGCCTCAGACTATCCCTAACCCCGAGCATCCTCCTATTGAGCAAGAGGAAGAGGTAACTATAGATTCTTCTCCTTCTATTGTTGAAGTTTCTAATGATATTGTGGCGAATATTGATAATGTTCCCAGGAAATATGAGTTACCTCCTAGAAGCACACGAGGTGTGCCTCCCCGGAGATACGATCCAGAGTTTGAGGCACAGAGATCTCGGTATCCTGTTGATAAAGGTAACGATGAGCACCTTTCACAATCAGTTGTTGCTTTTAAAGCGGCCTTGTACTCCAGTGACATCCCAAAGAATACCGAAGAAGCCCTCCGTGATCCCAGATGGAAGAAGGCGATGGATGATGAGATAGCAGCTCTTCAGAAAAATGAGACATGAGAAAAATGTGAGCTACCAGATGGAAAGAAAACTGTTGGTTGCAAATGGGTGTTCTCAATTAAATATCATGCAGATGGGACCATTGAAAGGTATAAGGCTCGTCTTGTTGCAAAGGGGTATACTCAGACCTACGGGGTGGATTATTCAGAGACTTTCTCTCCGGTGGCAAAGATTGATACCATCAGAGTCTTGTTTTCGATAGCTGCAAATAAGGATTGGCCTCTTTATCAATTCGATGTGAAAAATGCCTTTTTACATGGGGAAATCGAGGAAGAAGTTTATATGAAACCACCCCCAGGCTTCTCAGAAAAATATAGGCCCAGAGAAGGAAGTAGACTCAGAAAGGCTTTGTATGGTTTAAAGCAATCACCGAGAGCTTGGTTCGGAAGATTTACTGCAGCAATGAGGAAATTTGGATATAAACAGAGTAACTCAGATCATACTCTATTCCTCAAGAGAAAAGGGGAAAAGATCACTTGCTTAGTAATATATGTTGACGACATGGTGATTACCGGGGATGATGTTACAGAGATCAGTGAGCTAAAAAGGCGATTGTTTCGAGAATTTGAAATGAAGGATCTAGGTAACTTGAAATATTTCCTTGGGATAGAAGTGTTGAGATCGAAGAAGGGGATATTCATCTGTCAAAGGAAATACATCTTAGACCTTCTGGCTGAGACAGGAATGTTGGATTGTAAGCCAGCAGAAACTCCAATGGTGACTAATCACGGTCTTCAGATTGTTGAAGGAGCAGAAATGGCTGATCAGGATTTATATCGGCGAATGGTTGGAAAACTGATTTACCTATCTCATACTAGACCTGACATTGCTTATGCTGTGGGAGTGGTTAGTAAATTTATGCACCGTCCTCAAGTCGATCATATGGAAGCTGTCATGAGAATCCTGAGATACTTAAAGGGGACAAGCAATAAAGGGATCCTGTATTCAAAGAATGAACAAGTCAATCTTATCTGTTATACCGATGCAGACTGGGCTGGAGACAGAGATGACAGAAAGTCCACCTCGGGCTACTTTACACTTGTAGGAGGAAACTTGGTCACATGGAAGAGTAAGAAACAGAAGGTTGTCGCCCTATCTAGTGCAGAAGCAGAGTTCAGAGGAATAGCTAAAGGGGTCACTGAAATTCTTTGGGTTCGAAAACTCTTAGAAGAATTAAATTGTCATCAAGAGCAGGCCAGCACTTTATACTGTGATAATAAAGCAGCCATCAGTATTTCAGAAAATCCAGTTCAGCACGACAGAACGAAACATGTTGAGATAGATAGGCATTTTATCAAAGAGAAGCTAGAAAACGACATCATTCATATTCCACACGTCAAGTCAAAGGAGCAACTTGCTGATATTCTCACTAAAGTTGTAGCCTCAGAAGCCTTCAATGATGCTTTATGCAAGTTAGGTGTCGGAAATCCCACGACCTAACTTGAGGGGGAGTGTGGGAAAGTATTATTTAGATTATTATGTGTATTGGGAAAGTATAATTTAGATTATTATGTGTATTTTTTTCTGTTTCCGTGATTATAGCTGGTAGATTATTTCGTTTCCTTATTTAGGGCTTAATCTCTTGTATATATTTGGGGCGTTTTACCCATGGAAATCAATACAAACAGTATTCTCCAAAACCTAATTTCCGCATTAATCAAATCTTCACCTACTTGACTATATTTTTATTTACACATTAGCCGCAACATATAATATAAGCTTGAACAATGAACAGCGTCCATAACTCCATAAGCGAAATGTAGCAAGTATTTCAGACGGAGGAAATATACAACAATTGTATGAAGAGGAATACAAAATTAATTCGTAATAGTCTAAATAAACTTGTAGAGAAATGCAATCACCTTGATTAAATATTTTACTTCTAACGGTTTTCATTTTCTCCGGCGAGGCTGGACAAGCCATATCTTCCAGCTAACATACCAAAATTGCATAAATCAATATCACACACCCATGTATTCCTTTGCATTACTAACAAATGATGTAAACTCCTCACCTTATTGCCATCCAAATCACTGAAGAAATTCTGACATTCTGGGGTAATATAATCAGGTGTGCTGCATAACAATTTCCTCGACAATGATTAGGGTTAACAAAACACACTTGAAAATGCAACTTACAATTCAAAGCCAATTACCCATCTACTCAAATGAGCAGCATTAGTCAATCAAAGAAACTAAACTTAGAACAATCAATAATGATAAAATTAACCAACACTAGGGTATTTTAATCACTAAATCAGGTGTGCGGCAAAGTGCAAACAATTTCCCCAACAATGATTAGGGTAAATAAAACACACTTCAAAACAGCAAATTACAATTCAAAACCAATTACCCAACTACTCAAATTAAGAGAGCTAAAGGAGAAGTACCAAAAGAAATCTTGACTAAGAATTTCGGAACAACCAACATCAGAGACATCGGCGTCAAGTTTAGATGATTGATGGCAGAAATCGAAGTCTGAATCATTAATTAGGGCATTTTGAATCAGTGATTGGGGTTGTTGTTGGGAATGGAGTAGAGAAAAATGGGTAAGCATAGATTTGAGTGGTTTTTGGAGTGATGAGAGTTTGAGTTGTTTACGATTTTTACATGATGAAGAGGAATTTTTCCTTTGCCTTTTCTTCATCTCTTTCTATCTTCAGTTTTTTTTTTTTGCTCTCTTCTCCCTTTGAGAATCAATGGAGTAAGATGAAAATGGAGTATCGATGTTCGGGTCGGTTAGAGAGCAAATATCACTTTAGAACAAAAATACTAAATACTAAATCTCAATTAGTCATCTCTTCCGTTAGTCTCCTCTATAATCTTCGAACATATGAAAATGACGCTTGTTCAAGTTAAAATAAAAAGTAAAAAACACTTTTGAATACGAATTTCAATTTGTCATCTTCTCTTCAGATAAAATTCTCGCATATAGGAAAATTTAAAGAAAATAAAATAAAATACGAATAAAAAAAGAATTAAACTTGTTTTAGTTTGAAAACGATATATTATTTTTCTTGAAAAAATTTAAATTTGATTTTCACTTAATCATTGCCTTTTCCAAAACTTGTAATCTCAAAAACATATGATGAAAAGGAAGAGAAAGAGAGCGAAAATAGGAATAGATTCGTATATGCGCGGGAAATGAAAAATGGATGTATTGAGTAGTGAACTAGTGGTGTATGCTTTATATACAAATACAAATACAAATACATTGAATTGTACTAGTATGGTAGAATACTAGTATATATATATATATATATATATTTATTTATTTATTTATTTTTAAATGACAAGATCCAAAAGGTTTTTCTAGTTTCGTGTATTGTAAGCTGTATGAACTTATTCGAATTCGAGTGTCGATTTGGTGAGTTGGAATTAGTAATTTAGCACATACTCCCTCATATTCACTTAAGTTGTACCATTTAGTTTTTCACACTTGTCGAGACAATATTTTAACTTTTAATATCTCAAATTATTGTTAATTAAAAATTATAAAAAGTTGATATTAATAATCTTTATATTGAGATGAATCAAACAAGATCTCACATGACTATGTTTTAACTTATAAATTAACAGTAAGATATAAATTAAGAGTGATAAGTGAATAGTGCCCAAAAACAAATGGGACAACTTGAATGAATAGAAGGGAGTAAGGTTTTTATACATAGATTTCTTATACTTCTACAGAGAGATGGTCTTTCACAAGAATAATAGAAATAAAATATTTTTGAAGAAAATAAATATATGGTAATATATCAAAAGAGAAAATAAATTGTGTAGATAAAAGAAAATTAAAATGTACGGATGAAATTGAAAGAATATGATGAGTCATTATCCAAAATAGAAGGTCTCCTGAGAGACCGTCTATGGCATAGACGACACTCTCAGCAGCCCAGCCCAATGGAAATTTCAGTTGTTTTTTTTGGAAAGTGTAAAAATGGGCTGGACCATTACACCCGTCTATGCTATACACCGTCTATAGCAAGAATTTGTGTATCCAAAATATATACTCCCTCCTATTCAAAATAAATGTCCATTTTCCTTTTATAGTCAAGTCACTCTAATTGTCCACTTTCTATTTTTGGCAAAGATATCCCACCCACCACCCCAACTTATATTATTTAAAATACTTCACCCACCACCTTTTCAATTATTATAATCACTTAAATACCCCAAATACCACCTTTACAATTATTATAATCACTTAAAATACCCCCACTACCATTTCCTTAAAATGCGGTCCAAACACAAAGTGGACATTAAAATTGAATAGGAAGGAGTATGATGGACAATGAATAGATTAGACTAAAATAACAAATCATGCTAAATGAGTGAGACGTGTAGAGTATAGAGTTAGTCGGCATTAAAACTAGGGATGGCATGAATTTCACGAGCTTCGCATCGTATACATATGGGTATGAGTTTGATGAGTATAGGTAAGTCCACATTAAAATATTTTAGTTGTATTTTTGACATTGTTTTCAATCACTTCTAGTTTATATTTTATTTGAATCAATCGATAATTTTAAACATAATCAAGAAAAAATTTGTTTGATTCATCTAAATGTAAATTTTATTAATATTAACATTTTATACTTTTTGATAATGCACAATTAAACATATTAAATACATTAAATTAGTGCATCAATAAGTATATAAAATTATACAAGACATTTTATTTGAACATGAGAGATTATATTTATAATTAAAACTATTCCAATAAATTTGTGACAACTGACAAGATAACATTTCTAATATTTTTAGTTTTGGTATTTAATGTAGAGAGAAAAAATTATTTCAACAAGTCATATAATATCGTTTCACAAAAAGACGAGTTCATATAACTGTTTATTTTAAAATTATCATAAATCACTATAAGATTATTAGTGATTTATCCTATCACTTTAAATTCATTAGCGATTATTGTAACCTTCATATAAAAAGTAAATAAACTAATTTTATAGTAGTACTTGATTAAAGGCGGGGACGAATTAGAGGTTCTTCTCTCTCACGGCAACAAGCAAACACAATCCACATAATTGATTTTCTGAGAATCCCTAACCGAGGAAATTGGGAACGAATGTGGCGGCATAATTATCTTTCCGTAAGGATTTCATCGCTTAGTTATCGCTCTTTCATATGTTGTTTTTGTTCAACTTTTTCAAATCGTTCTTTGTTTTTCTAGGAATTTCACGATTCTGATCAGAGCATATCTGGTAAGCGAGCTTGATAAATTGGATGAAATCTCTAGTATAATACAGTTTTTGGAAGTGAGCTTACTGTTTCTGAAATTGTCTGTAGATGCCGATGAAGAACAGGACCATGACTCGCCAAAAAATTATGTTTCGTTAACTGGAACTTCCAGCTATAAGAAGGTGAGATTGATAATTAGCTATTTTAAATAATCATACGTTTGCTATGCTGTTAGTTCTTGACAATTTCATTTAATATAACTAGTGTTGGTTAGTGATGATGAGTGTTGCCTTAAAACTTAAAAGTAACCCGAAATGTTTGAACACTCATTATACCAATTTTGTTACAGAATAGATATAGTAAGAAACTGACCTAACCACCTGCTGAACTAAACAGATAGAAACATAAAAAACAAGCTGACAATAACAAACTAACTCACTAGAAGAAAACACAGAAGAACAGTATTTGAAGAAGCTAAGATTATTTCGTGCTTGTAGGATATCTTCATCGCAGACTGAGCATATAAAGTTTATCTCTATTCTATTTGAATAAAAAGAATTAGATGACATGATTTTGAAGCCAAAAATGGGGCTAACTAATGCTATAATTATGGTCAATGAAGTAACAAAAGGACTGAAGATGCGCTCTGACTTGATCATCCAATGTGAGTGATCCCCGGCCCCCGCCGAGCTTCACTACATTTACTACTCTATAACTTTGTAGCATTTGTTTTGTTCAAGAAAATACTGGTGAGCTTCTCACATTCCACAATTACTACTTGTTGCAGTGCAAGGCATTCAAAACAATCTTCATCATGAATAATTTTTGCTCCTTCAAGGCTCGCGAGTTCTTGTGTTTGCAACTTGGGTGATAAATCACTCTCACCAGACTCTCTCATGTTTCCATTACTTCCTTTAATTGTGGGGGATAATGTGGTAGGTATTCATGCATTATGAATATTAGGAATTGTATTTGTTCAAGTTGCAACAATGTAACCACATTTGCCAAGACCCTGTCACCTCCTTTTGCACAATTAACAACTTTGAGTGTGTGTAAGTGTCTAAATATGTAGAAAGTTAATACCAGGAAGATGGCGAAAAATATGAGAAAGCTACAACATTTGAGAATAGAAAAATGTTGTCAGGTATAGGAAGTAATGACAGGGAGTGAGTCTAGTGAAAGTGATTTATTACTTTAGTTGCAAACACTAGAACTTGTGAGCTTTGAAGGTGTAGAAATTATTCATATGGGATATTGTTTTAAATAGCTTGCATTCCAACATGTAGTAATTGTGGATTGTCAGAAGCTTACAAGTCTTTGCTTGAACAAAACAAATGCTACAAAGTTACAGAGTATTAAATGCAGTGAAGCTTGGTGGGGATTACTCACATTGGATGATCAAGTCAGAGCCCATCTTCAGGCCTTATGTTACTTCATTGACTATAAATATAGCATATAATAAATTCCATATTTAGCTTTAAATTCATGTTTTCTGATTCTTTCTATTCTATTAGAATAGAGATAGACATTATATGCTCTCTATGTGATGAAGAGATCTCTACAAGCACGAAATAATTTAGCTTCTTCAAATGCTGTTCTTCTGTGTTTTCTTCTAGTGAGTTAATTTGTTATTGTTAGCTTGTTTTCTTGTTTCTTCTTTGTTCAATTCAACAATCAGTTTCTTACTATATCTGTAACAAAATTGGTATAATGAGCCTGACTATGGTTTGATGTCTTCTGCAATTAGTATTCCTATCATTATATCTGTAACAAAAATTGTATAATGGGTGTTGCCTTTAAAGTTGTGCTAAATGTTTTTTGATTTTCTTGTATCAATGTGAAATTCACATGGGGTATTAGTGAATAAGGTCGCTTTGGGTACATTATGATATGAGAAAGGGCAAGTGCCACGATCTACATCACTGTGCGATGAGTAAAAGCAGAGTACGTAGAATAGAAGACAACTGAGCTGCTCTAGTATTTACCCACCTAGGTTGTATCCTTACCACATTAAATGTGAATTATAAAGACAACTTGACTCATTTACTTGATCAGCCCCTCGTTGAAATCAACATAAATTCTCCATGAATCTAATTCCATCAGTTGTATTCAACCTGAAGCCTTATGAAAGGAAAAGCCAAATTCCACATTGTTTCATTCCAGCATCTCTAAGCTTGTCAAAATAATTAACTCTTAAGTAATGAGATTGATCAAATATCAACTAAAGAAAGAAAATGAGTGTGATTTGAGAAGAATAGAAGTACTTGATAACTTGATAAGTATTATAAAAAAAGCTAGCAATTCATGAGCCCTAGGTGTTGATATAATGTGAAGGTTTAACAACATTGTTGAACAACCAGAGGAAAGTGAGGGGAGGGGGAAAAGGATATTTGTAACCTCCTATTTCTAGTTTTGACCAGCCCTATATATGCAACTTAAATCCCTTCCCAAGAAGCAAAAACACGCCTTCATCAGCTTATAAAACAATGAAATAGCAACCTGTAACAAAATGAGATGTTGATTACTGATTTGCCGGTCAGCTAAAAAAATTTAAGAAATATGATGCTATAAAGTAGGCTACTCTGTAGGAAAAGTAGCTAACATATAAAGCATGTATAATGCTAACAGTAACATAAGAATTGAGGTAATTATTTTCACATAACTCTGTAGGAAAAAGTGCAGCTATTTTGTTGCTTCTTTCTTAACTGAATCTGTGCAGTTGCCTTAATATAACGCAGACCATGCTAATTTCAAAGCTTAAGATTTTTTCAACTGTGCGATATAGGCTCTGCAATCATTGGCATTTGTTAATTTTATTCCTGAAAAGCTGCCCAAATTTTCTTATATCAGGAAAATCAAGGAATTGCGTCACGGCTTGAGTTACTCAAGGGTATTGTCAATTATGCTCTGATCTTTTCCCACTTCTGAATCACTTTTTAAATTTATTGTATTTATCTTGTTTGCTTGTTTTGCTCTACTAGTTCACCATCACCATGGCCTGCATTGCTAGTTCTCTGCAATTTGTAGTTACATGGCTCTTGTCCTATTCTTATTTGCACTCTTTTTTTATTTTTTAAAATTGATATCCCTCTTATTTGTAATCTGACCAACCATTCATTACATTGTTATGATCCTAATGGAAGGCTCAGCCTTGAACTCGCCCCTGGTTTTAGATGCTAAGGGAGTTGTGTGTTGAACTTACAACCACTACAATGTGGCCTTTATAGTTCTTTGTACATGGATAAGCTAATGGAAAATTCCTGCTGTGTATCTGTCATGGATAGAGGAAGGTCCAAGCCCATGATTAAATACACGTATGCAAGAAGAAAGGGAAATCTGTGAGAGCAATTAGTTATAACAAACTTTTTGTTATTTAATGCTTTTTACAAAAAGAATCTTTTTGTTACATGCTGAGTTTTACTGGGCCACTCAAAGAGCTCAGGAGAGTACTTTGCTCTCTACTAAATAATACATCATTCTACCTTTCTTCTTTCTCTCTTTCCTCTCTTACATTCTGTTTCTCTTGCTGTACTTGCTGATTTCGTTGTTTTCTTTTGATTGTACTGGTGTAATTGAGTGCATAGCTGCTGGGATAGTATAACAGTATCCTTGTCATTCAGCAATCCTATTACATAGTCGTGAAACTTTTATTTCAATAACTTTGGATTTCAAGTAACTGGCCTCTTTGTTACAGGTTTCCATCAGGTAAATAAGATGGCCAATTGTGAGCTAGTCTGTTTTATTACTGATGTTGATTTATAAAGAGTGAGGACTTGCGCCATGGATTTGGTGACTGGATGAATGGGTTTTGATGTTCAATGCATGGGATCAACTTTGTTGGTGCAAATTACTGCAGTTATGAAGGCTGTAATATTCCATAATTTTACACTCTGATGCAGGAGTGGTCAGAAATAGAACATATGGATATTTGACTAATTATAAGAGCAAAAGCATTTCTCCATTTTAATGGTGCATTCTTGCATATTCAGAATGTCGAACTGTATATAACAAAATTTATTCTATCAGAATGGTTTAGGCTTCTCTTCTGAAGACGAGGTTGAAGTACCAGATTTTCATAAGAGCAATGTTGATTCCAATGTTGGAAGTGACTCAATTAGCTCAAAACCTGATGGTTCTTCTTTTGATCCAGATGAATGGATGTCTGACGTAAAGGTACATGTTAAACTGGCTCGTTCCTTTTTGATAAGTGGTAATCTGCTTACATGATGATTCTACTTGTTCAGCCACTGGTATACTTCTGTTCTAGTAACAGGACTATAAATTCGAGTCTTACACCGTTGACTTGTATATTTTGTAGAAAAGAAGGGAGTCCATCAATAGTGGCCATAATGTATCTGTGGTTCTTGATCTTTATACTAAAGGAAATGAAAACCCAGTTGAGCCGTGCACATCTTCTGCAGTTTACGGAGAGAATAGAAGACTGGAACAAATGAGTAAAAATGCCGGATGGCTCATGGGCCAGCCTTCATTTTTAGAAGACAAGAATCTTGGTAAGCATTATGTGTTATTGTGTATGCACCTCACAGTGTTACAACAGTGTGAATTGTTAACTTGAAAATATCTTTTTTATCATAGCATTCAACTTTTCTAGAACATATTTTTAGAATCTAACACATATGTAGAAAAAAAGGTTATATTGGCCAATATGTTAGATTACCAAAATATAATGATTGTTACCACATAATTTCAAATCACAAGTTACATGACGGGGTGATGCAGATTGCAGAACAACAAGCTCAAAATCTATTATCGACTATCAATGAACGGAACGTGTCATTTTTATTCCATGATACACTAGAAACTCGCTTGGTTCGCATAAGAAATTAATTCCCATGGGAAGTTTATATTCAGTGGAGTTCACTTCCTACTTGAACTTTCTAGGAAATGGCGTTATTGTGTATGGTTTGCAGTTTACAAAATGAAATTTGCATTTCCTAGGCTATGACTTCCTTGTTTGGTTTGGCTAAATTGGGTTTATTGCAATGAAGATATAGTTGATGAGCAACTAGAGTATTAATGTAATTTTTACAAGAAAATTAACATGGAAAATTTGTGTGACTATAGAGGGCGTAGTGATAATAGTTTTGTGGGAATTTCCCGTTCATCTATTTCTTGTGAACCAACAACATCTCAATCACCATGGTAAATGCAAATGTTGGCGTAATTAACAGCAAGCAATTGAGTCCTAGGTCTTGGGTTTGAGACTTAGGGACATGTAAATGTTGGTGCAATCATCCACAAAATAATTTTCTTTTTTCTTGGGCAAATTACTTGAAGTATTATTGTCCATTCTTGATAGAGCAGATTATAATTAACTAGAGTAAAATGGCTTAAGAAATCATATGCACATATTATATATGTGAGATTGTTGAGAATGTTTGCTATTAAGGGTCAATACGAAACAACATTTTGTTATTGCAAAGGTAAGGTTGCCTATATATGAATCATCCAAGCCCAGCCTAAGAAGGAGTGAGTTAATTTTATTGGGGTAATGGAATGGAATGGATTATCGAGGGGAAATCCAATCAAGATATGGTATTTAGATATGAGGTATATACCTTTCCATGTGTGTTTCGATTATTATCACATAAAAATAAGTTTGGAGACAGTTTTACGATGTTTCTGTTTGGGCAACTTCTAATCAAGAAAGATCATGGTTTGAAGAATACTAGGATTGTCTATGTTGAGGTTGGACCCGTTGGAGTGTTTTGATGAAGTGATTAAATCTACAACAAAATTTTCCCATGTTTTGTTCGGGCAACTTCGGTATACTTAATTAAGAAATATCATGGTTTGAAGAATGATAGGATTGTCTGTGTTGAGGTCGGAGTGTTTTAATGAAGTGATTAAATCTACAACATATTTGCAGAAGTGTCAAGAGTGGTGGTTGTTGATGATATGATGTAGGAGAACTTACTATGATAGTTTGGACATATCCTAGAAAAGCAAACTTCTAGAGGCACTGGAGTTGAAAATGAAGAGTAGGGAAGATCTTTGAAGTTGAGTTGAGGTAAACAAGGGATGACTTGGATGGACGCTGCGAAAGAACAAAAATGGAAGGTCCCTAAAAAATTTCGCTTTATGGTTTTGAGTGGTGGTAGATTCAATTTAGCTTGAGAATCACATCTGGATTCTTGTTTTTCTTGGATTAGGGCTGTGCTATTTCTTTGAATATCATTATCTAATGTCAAGTGGCTCCTACCTAGACTGAGTTTGGGGGTCAAATCTACATGATCTTATCCATGTAATAACTAATGTGTTTTTCTGATTGACCTTCAATTGCAAGTATCTTCGACAACTTCACATAAATAAGAAGCGAAAATGTTTTGTTGAAACTTCAGTTCATTATTATGCAAAGTAAAGACCTATAAATCTCCAGATGTTTAAAAGAAAGGATAAAAAAAGAAACAATAATACAACTTTCCATTACTCCAATGCCATTAAGTGGCTCCTAGCTAGGATGGGGTTTGCGAGGGTTGGATGTACGCATCATTACCCATGTTAATGATAAAAATAACAGAGGTTGTTTTCAATTGACTCTTGGTAGCAAACGTCATGTGGAACTTCACATAAATAAGAAGTGCAAATGATTTAATAAAGCATTTTACTTTAGTCCATTATAATGTGATTTGAGATTCAACCAACAAACATTACAACTAGGTCAAACTTAAATTACAACAATATGGGGGTCGGCAACATGATCAAAAAACTGCCAAACCTGAAAACATTAATGCAAAAAATAAACTTCCTCCCGGGTGATGACTTCTGTATTAAATACTGGATACATATCCGTCTTGTGAGATAATGATGCAACCTTTCAGGGAAGGATCAACCAAATATCAGTGACTGAACTTATCTGTGCTCCTGCTTTTGCAGGGGTTAATTGCAAACTTTATAACTATCCTTGAGTGAAGTGAGATACTTGTGCTTCTAAACCTATTCAAATTCCTTGAACATGAAGTCATTCTTGCCTAAATAAAAATGCAATGAGCTCACTGGAACTGAAAGAATTTGATTTGAAGGTAACTGCTGCAGGTAGCATGTGTAATGCCAAAAGAAGATTAGCTCAATCACCGAAGCATAAGCAGGAAGCGTTTTCATCTGTTTGGAAAGACAAGAATCCCAATCCAGCCAGTGATGATGAGTTGCTTGATGATGCAGAAGACTGTAATGATCTGCCCATAGACTATACAAGTTCAGTACAGCCTGAAAAATGTGATGGTAAGACTTCAAAATCAAGTCGGGCATTGTCATTGGAAGCAGCTGTACAGCAGGATCACTACAGACATTCCATGGCTGAACGTTTTGACAACCTTCGGGGAAATAATACAAATCTGCTCTTCAAGTCAAAAAAGGTCGTCTATTTATAATTCAACTTGCATTTAAGACTCTTGTCGTAGTCTGATGACCTTGTGATGCAGGAGAGTAGAAGAAAAGGTTTGGTACGACGTAATTTCATGAAAAATATGTCATCATCAGGAAAAGACGTAACAAGTGATGAAGACCCTTGGGAGGATCTGCACAGTGAATTGTCTACAGACAATGAGGTATCTATGTGTTGCTGATTCTTTTGAGGCTTCCTACAATATCTTCCTATGCTGTTGAGTGTTGATCAAGTTTCTCCTTAATTTAGGACAATGGTCAAAGTTCAGAACTTGCTGTTGTAGAATCTGAAAGGAAAACAATGGCGGACAAATTCCAGGAAGCATTTGGATGTGCTTCAGCGGATGGTCCGAGACCTTCTTTTGTAATACCAAAACAATCCCGGTGAGTATTGGAAGTAAGTAATTCTGGAGAAGTCTTTTCTTTGGAACTTGGAAGATTTTTTTTTGATAACTCGTCCTGTTTTGTGAGGCCTGAGCTGCTATGTGTGCTTTTGAGAAGTGCAGATCTGGACTCTTTGGAAGGTTGCAGCATATAATGTTAGAGCAAAAGGAACAAGATGCTGAATTTTCAAAGAAGGTGCAAACCGAAGTTTGGCCTAAAGGTGATTGTATAATGCTCTTCCCTACGAGCTATCTCTCTCCTTGCACACACACACACACGCATGCACGCACGCACACACGTACACACACATATATGTACATATAGGATTTGGATCATGTGAAAACCAATTAAAGTGGTGAAAACTGAAAACAGGTGCATATATATACATACTCAAACATATCTATATGCACATATTCGGATGGCAATTCTTTAGATAATATGAACTTTTTCCTTTACAAAAATATGTACACCCTACAAAATAGTATGTACACCTTCGACCACAATAAGTATATCAATGTTTGGTTTTGATTTTTTACCACTTTAGTCATTTTCTCACGATCCTCCCCCTGTACATGTATATATATACATACTCAACATATCTATATGCACATACATATACTTCATATACATATGCATATATATATGCCTTCTTATCCTTCTCATTTTATGGTACCTTTTTAATTATATAGAATATATATCCCAAACCTCTATCTATCTATCTCTATATATAGGAAGATTATATATATCTTTCCTAGGAAAATCTACTTTTCTCAGATTTCATTTTCAGTGTAGACAAAGTTTAGTAGTTCCAATTTTGTATTGGATGTATCTTTGCCGGGAAAGAGGGAACTCAGCTGATTTTTAAACTTTATTTTTTTTATTAAAATCAGATGAAGCTAAATGCATTGATGTGAAGATATTATCAAGATCCTTTGAAGCAAAGCTGAGTGTTTGTCGCTGCTCTCTACTAGAAAATGAGGAGGTAGTTTTTTCTGGCCACGGTCCTCATTCTTCTGCACAACAGGATATATATATATATATGCTTTTGTTTCCATTTTTTCTGTTTGGCGTTCAAATTCTTGGTGGGGAAGGATTGTGAACTTCGATGTTTCTGCTTTGTACTATGCCCATCAATAAATGGCAGTCCCTTCATCTTTATGTCTCTATTTTTTGGGTGTAGAGCTCACTTCAGAATCCCCAACAGGAAAGATTTGGAAAGATGTGGACTGTGATTTTCAGCTCTAGGGTTTGTGATGATGTTGATCTGGATGTAGGGAATCTAATTCGTATCCATCCGCCATGGTAAGATTTTAAACGTCAATTCCCTTGCAAATATTATGCTTGTGCTCTGGTGCTGTTTAATTGAATATAAAGTGTTGTGGTGGGAGGGAAGAAGGGAAGAACAAGTAGAGAACAAAACGGTCCTCTCTCTCGGTTCTGCTTTTTTCTCCAAATTTCCTCGTCCAAACACATTGATGTTCCGACTTCCGATGCCTACCCGACCTCAGTTATCAGGGTGGTTGTTGCCTTGAAGGAATTTCCAAAGGCAGTTGACACTTCCCTATACTACAAAGAAACACATTACTAATCGAAGTGTGCGACATACAAAATATTCTCTACATTTTCTGTTTTTGTTTGTGTTGCTTAATTTGCTACATTTGCTTTTATGAGAGTAGTGTCTTCCACTTTTTTTTCTCGTTAACCTACTTTTTTTCTTTCTTTTGATATTAGTCACACTTACATAGTCCAACCTTTAAGTAGTTAATTCAGAAGGACAAATGAGTATAGGCTAACACAAATTCTTACTTGAGACTGTCTTTTGTAAATACGGTTCTTAAAAGTCCAGTCCAATTCTAAATATATATTATTACAACTCTAAAGACGGTCTCTCAAGAGAGCACATGATACTTTGATAGGCTAATTGTTTACCCTTATGGAGTGTACACATGCTAATAGAGAGTGTTTGTGAATTTGACAGGAGAGATGTACAGGTGCTACCGGGTGGAGAAGTAATACTTCTAACAACATACTATTCTCAAATTTGTAATTAACTGACAAATTTGTTTCGGAAAGACGAAAATTTTGGGGACCATTTTGGAGCTAACATTTGACGGCGTACACTTGAATGACATGGGCACATTTGTCAAATTTTGACCTAATTCATCAGAAATTTCAACCCGTGTCTCGAAAACGACCTAAGCAAAAAATAAAAAAAGTGAGGCATACTTGACCGAAACTCAAATATGACTGCATTGGTTCGTTTATAGTTTCATGTTAGCATTTTCAATTTCACGTTATTATTTTTTGTTGGAACTTACTATATTTTTAATTAGTTTTAAAACTTTAATTCGACATTTTTAATCGTAGCCCAACAATTATACATTGGTCTGTTTTAATATAATAATATAATATTTTCTGCAAAAGCAAAAATGTAGTATTATATTTTTATGGAAAAATTCTAATGATAAGAAAAAAATTATAAAAGCAATTGACTTGTTGGGACATTTCAATCGGAGTTGAACTGCTCCAATTCGAAAATGTCCCGACTTGAAACCCTTTTGATCGTTTTGTTTTGACAGATCTAGTCACTGGTACAATTGATAGAATGGCTTCAATAAGTGTAGTCAAGTAATGTGGTTCTTCCTCTGTTTCTAAATGTGTTGTAAAGCCCAACAAATCTGTTGTAAAAAATTTACTTAAGGTAAAGTTATGAACTCAAATATATTTCCATGTATTAGTGTTATGTACAATGGTGTAATTTTACATAAAAATATAGTCAAATAAAATTGTATGAATTGTCTAATAACAACCTTCTATTATTAATATTTTTTATAGTTGTTAGTTGTATATAATTTAATATAATTGCTAGTTATATATTAACTTGTATGATGGTACCAAAGAAGTAGCTTTCAAATTAATATATATAATACGTATGACCAATTTGATTGTTATTACTATAAATGGCGGTGATAAAACTGTATAACTTTTCATCCAATGTACCATATTATTTTCATGGTGATAATCATGAAAAAGTATTGCGTTTGCAATTTTTTATTACTGCCATCACCTCTCTAAATGCAAAACATTGAAATGAATTTTGCCAGTTAAAATGAAATTACTAAAGTATAAATAATATAACTATAAACTTATCAAAATATTTTTCTATTAAAATTCACAAAAACTTGGCCGAGACGGTCTCATTATGAGACGGGAGATGGGCCGGCCCAATGATAGGCGTGTGTGTTGCACGCGCGCGAGATTTCCCTCCAAGTTTCCTTTTTTTTCTTTTTTTTGGCAACTTTTAAACTTCCTCCCCATTACTGAAACTGCCATTTCAGTTTCATTTCAAATCATTCCAATCAAAAGTTTCCATTGTCTTCTTCCTTGCTCCATTTTCGTTCTTGCATCCGTTTGCAATCGCAGCATTTCTTTCCTCCATTTTTTCTACTGGTGATGACTTTTTCTTTGTTTTTTTTTTTGATAATGCATGTTTATTTTGTTGTGATCGGTTTATTTCTTAGTCGTTTTTGATGATGTTCTTCATCATTTTCACTTTTTTGAGCCATCGTCTTCTTCATTATTTCTCCTTTTTCATTTTTTCAGTTTTTGATTTCATACATTTGTTGATTTTGTTGTCTTTCCCTCTGTTTCCATGTTCTTTGTAGTGTCTTTGTTTTTCTTATAAACAATGGTGAAGCCTAGAGGTCAGAAACAAGATGAAGAGTTGTCGTTGGCTGCCCTTTCGAAGGGGAAAGGAGTATCAAAGAGTAAGAGTTCTAAAAGCACAAAGAAGAACGCGGAATCATCCAATAATGTTGTTGTTGTGAAGGAGAAACAGTCCAGAAACAGATTGAAAGAACATGTCGCAGTAATATCAACTCCAGAGGGACCGTAAGTTATGCCTCCATAATTGTTAGGGTTAATATGAAATATATATGTTATAGATCTGAAACTTAGGTCATTTACTTTTCATAGAATTGATGTATGTTTGATGGATGTTTGATGAAATATATATGCTAACATCATAATAAAAACGACATAAGTGCATAATTGATGCATGTATGGTAATATTTGACACTGATAAGTACTGAAAATGCATGTTGTGTTTATGTAGTTCATTGTGTTGTTTGTATAATTGATATAGTTATCATCAAAATCGAACGAGTTAAATGAATGATTGATACATGTTTTGTTATGTATTTCATGTTGCCTTGTATAACTAGATGTAAACAAGATAAGTGAATAATTGATTCATGTATGGTAGTAATTGACAGTGATAAGTTTGGAATTGTATGCTATTATGTAATTTGGTTTTTGTGTTTTGTTATTACTATTGCATGTAAACTGATACTTATTAGATCAAAATTCATAAACTTAAAACTATAATATGTGGACTTTTTTGTGTGCGTAGGGTTGAAAAGGAAATCAGAACAAACTGTAAAATTTGGTCCTTTTTGGAGGTGAATGGGAACAAAGTTGTTTTAACCAAAGCGCAGACTTAAACTGATTATTGAGGCACTTTACACTATAATTTATGAGGTGTTTGTGTTTTCAATTTATATATTATATGTATCAATTATGACATTATATATGTCAATTTGAAAAGAATCTAATATAGTAATTGTATTATTTTCTAGTTTTTCATTCCCATGACATTGGAAAAACAAGAACACCATGTTGTTTTTATTATTTTCGAATGTCCCACTGATCATTGCTGAAAGGTAGTTGAGAGAGGCCTATGCAAAAAAGAAGGAGAAGGAAGAATTGAAGCGTTTGCATGACTACAAAAAGAATGTGGATGAGGAGGAGGGAACAAAAAGAACAAGCAGGAACAAGCTTGTTCCGGTGAAGAAGATCACAAAGAAGAAATAGTAAACAATTTGTAATTTGGTTAAATAAAATGTTGAACAATTATAACTACTGAATCTTAGTTTGTTAGTACAACATCGCTGTTTTGATTTTTGAAGTAAACATTGATGTTAATATATGACGGCTCGTATTTTTAACTTGATGTAATGTAATGTTAACTTACTAAATTGCTATGTTAAAATACTCAATTGTCCTCTTAAAATAATCAGTTGGTATTTTGCTACATTGTATTTCAGTTCTCCTCTTAAAATACTCAATTGATATAAAATACTATCCATATTGTTTAACTTAATGTAATGTTGTAATGTTAACTTTTTAAATTATTATGTTAAAATACTCAATTGTCCTCTTAAAATAATCAATTCATATATTAAAGTACTCAATTTTCATCTTAAGATAGTTAGTTGATATTTTAAAATAACCAATTCTCTTCTTAAAGTATACAGCTACCATATTAAAGTACTCAATTTTCATCTTAAGATAGTCAATTTTCATCTTAAGATAGTCAGTTGATACAGCTGCCATATATTAAAGTACTCAATTTTCATCTTAAGAGAGTCAGTTCATATATTAAAGTACTCAATTCTCTTCTTAAAGTATACAGCTGCCATATTGTAATGTTAACTATAACATTCTAACAAATTATTTAATGTATGTAATTGATGCTAAAAAAATGATGTACAAGTTGTATATGTTTCACAAAGAATGGTATGGAATCAAATTATATGTTTGTTTCTTGTTTGTGTGGCAGGGTCCCTTTGAGCTGAACTATTAGATCCTTTCTCATGAGATGTTTCGAAATGTCCCTTCAATCGTTTCTTTCTCCCCTTTGTGACCGTTCTTTCTGGATCTCTTACTTGTGTTAACTGTAATGCTGTTGATGCTTGTGAATTTTCTGCCCCATCTTCAATTTCATTACTATCCTTTTCAATTATCTTATTAACTTCATCAATTGTTGCATTGTATAGTGTTTTTACTACCTTCCTTGCTTCTTTGCATTCTTTGTCCACCTTGGTAGAATATACATGAATGGAATTTTTTGCACAGAATGCAGGTGTAGAACCCGTAAACAATGGCAACATAACCATTCATTTGATTCAAAGTTCTTACAAGTACAGTCAACATGTATAGTGTCATTGAGTTTGGTGTATTGAACTTCATGCATGTTGCATCATTATATCCATCAAACCAGACTCTGTTAAGATTCAAATTGAGGCTATTAACAATGAAACTGATACACTTTATTGACTAAGTAATAATATTGACAAATAAGGTAATCATAAAACTGAATAGTATAAAATGAGAATTGAATAAATTAACAATGAAACTGGACATTTCAATGGCACAATTGATCATACCTGTTTTATCTTCGTCGTCTTCATCATACATCACCATCATTTGATCTTCAGCAAGCATCAAATCTGAAAATGTGAAGATTATGAATTACACATATAGATCGTTCATCATTAAAACACATGTTTTTTGTCAAATTCACCTTCAATCTCTTCATGATGTGTTTTCGATGCTTGTAACCTCATTTCCATGTCAAATTCGTTCATTAAATCCTTCATTGCAGATATTTTTGAGTAGTTTCTTGAACCGAATGAATGTATTGCAGAGATTGTGAGGAAGATTGAGAGAAATTTGCGGTTTATTCTTCCCTTTTTCACGCTTGGTTGGCGGTTTTGTATAAGGAAGTTTTTCTAATTTGGTCTGAGTTTAAATGGGAAAGTTTATATATTTTCTGATTTCATTTTCCTTTTTTTAATTGCTGCTGATGTTGGGCTGGGCTGTCTCAGAATGAGACGGTCTCGGCCAAGACCGGCTGATTAAAATTACCTTGATTTTTCATTATTATTCCTACCGATCTCGACAACTAATGGACCATTATTTATGTGTAGACTATATTGATAAATATAAAAGGAATTTTTCAAAGATGATTGTTGTTAATTTTTCAAACCCTAGGCCTCAAGCCTCCAACAAACAATTTACCAGGAGACCGTCTCTTTGAGAGACATCTCTTAGGTCCAGCCCATTAAAGCTTAATACATACACTTACTCTGTATTTTCCTTTATGGGCCAACCCAATCAAGATGGTCTCTCAAAGAGACCGTCTCTCACAAAAATTTGTGAATAATTTAAAATCCTCAATAGCGTTGGAGTATCTCAAGTTAAACTACTAAATTACTAATAAAAGTACATATTCCGAGCATATCGTATGTTCTCCTAAGAACGGTCCAGAATAGCTTTTCTTCTTTTCCAAATATTATAAAATCAAGATATCGCTTTCTATAAGATTTATTTCAAAAATTAATTTTGATTATAATTTTTTTTTGGATTATGTAGTTGGTTGAGAGAAAAAAAAATAGATGAGAATTGAATTGAATTTTACCCAAATAAAACAGTATATATTCGAATTAAGATAAAATTCAATTCTCTATAATATCTACTCTATTTTTAACTAGTGGATTACACTTATGATATTAAAAGATATGGCAAGAGATATTATGCAGTAGAAACACTCATTTTAACAGTTATATATATAAATTAACTCTGTAATTTTAAAAACTGTCAACAATATATATTATGAAATGTATAATCTCTAATTTACTCAATTTAACTATAAATAAATGCTAGTCAAACATGTCTTAATGGTAGAGATATTAGTCAATATCAAATGTCATGTTATTTTTCTTTAGCAAGTAAATAAGTTTCATTCAATACTCTTTTTAGTTGTGACACTTGAATTTTCTAAACTCTATAATACAATGTATGATGTATGATTCTATGACGCTTTACTCTTTATATTATTTCTATATTTCTAAATATAACTGCTTTAATTAATTTTATCTAACTTCTTAATCAACGTGCTAAATTAGTTACATTTAAGGCACAATTGAAAAATTGAAATGAATAAGCAAAAAATTTAAAAAATAAAAAGATTTTGAAACTATTCCCCAAGATAAGCATTTTTCCTCCTGACCTTAGGTTTAGATATGTTCGTTGTTACTAACAGCGAACAGGGACTTAAAGTCAAAAATAGTCAAAGAGTCAGTTCGTTGTTATTAACAGCGAACAAACATCAACACTATTTTTTGACTCAAGTGGTTGTTCGCTGTTAGTAACAACGAACACCCCTTTGTCTTTTTTGAACCATTTGCCTTTGTTCGCTGTGCTGTTATTAACAGCGAACATAACCAAACCTAAGATTAGAAGGAAAAGTGCTTATCCTGAGAAATAGTTAAAAAACCTTTTTAATTTGAAAAAATTACTGTGAATAATACAACCTTTTGTTAATTTCCCTACAATAATACGAACTTTTGATTAACCATGAATAATACCAACTTTGAGGGGTTTTTTCCTACAATAATACCAACTTTAGTTTATTAACTAATTTACTAAATTTTTTTGTCATATAATCACCAATAGTTTGATTTTTAACATATTAGGTATATTGTAGGAAAACACCCCCATAAGTTGGTATTATTCATGGTTAATCAAAAATTGCTATTATTGTAGGAAAATAGCAAAAGGTTATATTATTCCTGGTAAATTTTTTTTTATTTTTAAATATTTTTTAATTTTTTGCTTATTCATTTTAATTTTTCATATATACTTCCATTTGTGGTCCAACAAAAGGGGTATATTAAAAGTTTGTGTGTTGACGAAAGCAGGTCCAACGGTGGAAGTCTCCTCCCAAGTACCAAGACTTTACTTAGAATTTGCTTGTGGGTTGTGGCCCACCAACTACTACAATATGCTTACCATTATCACACGATTCATCAACTTCCCTTGGTTACCTAAACTATGTAATTAGTTCGAATTTTTATTAAAAAAATTAAGTGATACTACTATTTAATAAAAAGTCAAATATGTAAATGTAATGAAAAACTAAGTTAAATAGATAGATGACAATTAAAGAAGAATTACTCATAAGTTATTGTAAAAAACAAAATAAGAAAATTTAATAAAGTTACTAAAAAAAGAAAAGTTAATTTGTGAGAAACTGTCCCTTTAATGAAACCTTCTCACACAAAAACTTATAATTAGTCTATTTTCTTAACGACCCATATTTAATTAGTGATACTATATAGTGGTAATGAGAATGATTTATAGTGTAAAATTTCAGGAAAAGTTCCGTACAATTCCCATGGTGATGAGTCTTTGATCACAAAAAAAATTGTGTACAAATTTCCATAATCCATTACCACCTAATACCACATCTCTCATTGGTAATGCACTGGAATGAATTTTATGAAGAGAATGAGATGATTAAAGTCGGACAAACATGACCATCAAGGTAGTCAAGAGATTTTTTAACTAAAATTACATTAGTTTTTCATTTCTATTACCACCGTTTATTACTACCTACTAAATGAGCCGTAAGTGATCATCATGAGATCGTATCATTTAAAAATTTGTGCATATTTATTTATTTTAAGAGCGAAAATGCATCTAAAAATTTGTGTACAATTATTGGGTTTGAAAATAAATCTTATGTGTACATCAATTTTTATAATATTCAAAACATGTACTTTTTTGAGATACCATCTTTTGTAAAAACGACTCTCAAAAGTACAACCTAAATCTATATATAGTGTTGTAAGTTGTAACCATATACTTCCTCCGTTCCATTTTACTTGCAACACTTACGATTTTAAGAAGTTTCAAATTACTTGCACCATTACTATTTTTGGCAAAAATAATACTTATTTTATTATCACTTTATTCCTATCCCACATATATCACTATCAATCATATATCATCTCATTAATTATTCAATATACCCACAACCAATATCTACTTTCCATTATTTATAATTAAAATTTTTTAATTACTCAATACCTACTTTAATTATTCAATACCCACTTTAATTACCTACTTTAAAATTCGACTTTGCTTTTAAGAAGCCGTCTTTATAAAAGATGGTATTTTTGACACCTTTTGCATCAAACTTAAACGCGTCAATTCCGAGTATGACTAATTCTTCACGCCTTTATAAATACCAATAACAATTCAACATTAGTAATTTACTATTTATTTATCATCTTCAAAATCGATTACTTCCTAATTTCTATCCATATCCTCTGAATTACACCCATTTTTGCTATCATTTCATTCTAAATCCTTATCTTTATCTTTTGTTTGTTCAATCTTCTTCCAAATTCAATCAATTACACAAAAAAATCTAACCAAAATTATCAATTATGGTTTACAAAACCCTAGAAATCACTCTAATTTCTGCAAAAGATCTCAAAAATGTTAACCTAATCGGAAAAATGGATCCATATGTGGTAGTTCACATCTCAGATGAACCGAAAAACAAGCAAAAAACTCCAGTTCATCAAGATGGAGGAATCAATCCGTCATGGAATTACACCATGAGATTTACTTTTGACGATTCTACTGCTTCGAAACCTGGTAAGTATTTGATTATGACTCTTAAACATGAACAAACTTTTGGATCTGATAAAGATTTGGGTGAAGTTCTTGTTCCGTTAAAGGAATTGTTAGATGGGTTTAAAGATCCAAATTCCCCCCAATTTGTTACTTATCAGGTTAAAAGGGTTTCTTCTGGGAAACCTCAGGGTGAGCTTAAATTGTCTTATAAGATTATGGATATGAATCAAAATCTGGGTTCTAGTAGTTCTTCTGGGGTACCTTACCCTCCAACTGTAGGGTATGGTGGTGGAGCACCGTACCCTCCTCCATATCAACATGGTGGTTCTGTGTACCCTCCTCCACAATCACATGGACCATACCCTCCAGTTGAAGGGTACCCTCCAAAGGCACAACCCCAATCATCTGTTGCTGCTGGTGTACCTTACCCTCCTCCTGAAGGGTACCCTCACAAGGCACATTCACAATCACATGGACCTTACCCTCCATCTGAAGGGCACCCTCCAAAGGAACAATCACAATCACAAGCACACTCAGTTGCATCAGGGGTACCATACCCTCCGCCAGCAGGATACCCACATGGGACAGGAATGCCATATGCTGCAGGAGCACCACATGGGTACCCTCCATACGGAGGATACCCTCCTCCTCCTCCACCTCATGTAGGTGGAAGTGGAGCATATGGGTATGGGTACCCTCCACAGGGAGGGTACCCTAACCCAAGTTATCCACCTGCAGGGTATGGGCAAAAACCACAGAAGCCAAAGAAGAATAATTTTGGAATGGGTTTGGGAGCTGGACTCTTGGGAGGAGCTATTGGAGGACTTGTTCTTGGAGATATGGTGGATGATGCTTTTGATGTGGATTGTGACTTCTAATGGTGGATTTTTTTTATTTTTGTCTTTATTTCAACTTTATTTGCTAATTTTGTACGGTTTTGTAAAGATTTGGCTTGCTGATAAATCCAGATACCAGATGTAATAATAATTAGTTAAAGCTAATCTAAGTATTTCAATTTCATTAGATTGCAGTCTTTATGAATTATGGTAGGTAGAATTTATTTGAAAATATAGAATTTAATTTTGATATTCACATTTAAAAATTGTAAAAGACATCTATATGCTTGGAATTTGTAAATTTTGATATTTGATCAAATTTAACATTGTTATTACAAGTCTATGAAATTCACCTTTAAGATTTGCCGAACATAGTATTTCGTTCGATTCATCCCTTAGAAATGAATTTCAAGTTGTCAAACTTACTATTATTGTATTGTTGTATTTTAGCTTATTTATTAATTATAGTCATAAAATTTAAATTTTACGATTTATAGTCATTATAAATCTAAAGGTGGATTTATTGTAACCATGTAATTGAAATATGATGATTGGAGTTTTTGATAACATGTTGAATTGGTATTTTAAGGTTAGGGTTTTGTTTAGCTTTGGACTGAAATCTGATGATTTTTAGTTGGTTAAAAAGATTAAAGGGACATAAGTATTGGAGGGTGAGTTAATTAGAGGGTGAGTTAATTAAAAGGTAAGTAGAATGAGTTATGTTAAGCGTGTCATTAAAAAGTCTGACATGGTGAAATTCAATCTTATTACCTTATTTGGTAAAGACATGAGATAAGGGTCAATTTTCGTTTGTTCTATATTAAAATCACTTGTATTCAAGGATATTTTCATGTATATGTCCATATAAGTCTAGATGTGTCGATGGGTCGAGTTGGGTTAAAATTTAAATAGGGCAAGGTTGGTTAAAGCCTTTTAAATCCGACTCACTGTGAACTGTTTTTTAAAAGTTTATAAAATACTTTTTTTATTCTACTTTATGGCTCGTTGGATGGACCCAATTATATATATAAAATATCACATAAAAATATTTTAAAAAGTGGTAAAAAATTTTGCGCAATCAATACTTCCTCTGGTTTTTATTAGTTGCTACTTGTTATAGATAATGACATTTTTTTTCACAATATGTCACTATCTATAGCAACTATGTCATTATCTATAGCAACTAATAAAAGTCAGAGGAATTATATAAAACTTTTTTGAATCATACGCAAACTCAAAAAAATGGAGGGAATATAACATAATAGTAGTACTACATGTACATGCTAAACAGCTAGAGCATTTAGAGTGAATTTTGCTTTAACTTAATCTACACAAAATAGTTTGCATCAAAGTAAATTTGATGATTATGATCGGTTTAAAAGTGTGATTAAATGGAGTAGAAAATGAAGTATATTAGCTTATAAATATGAGATTAAAAAATTATTCACGGTAAAGATAGTAAGAATTAAGTTCATATTAGACTTTTCTGATGATTATTGAACATAAAATATTATTATCATTTTCATTTCTTTATAAATTATACTCTCATCAATTTACACGAATTGTGTTATTTGATTTTTATACTCTATTTAATGCGCTGATTTGATTTTAAATATCTCAAATTGTACATAATTAAAATTATAAAAAAAATTATATTTATATTAATAAAAATTATATTAAGACGAATCAAACAAGATCTCACTTAACTATATTTTAACAGTTAGATTAAAAATAAAATATAAATTAAAATAAATTGATGAATGTGCCGAAAAATCAAATGAGACATCTACCTTAAAGGTTAAAAATATATACTCCATATTAGTATGTAATTCGAGAATCATAGATTAGTCTTTAGTAGAGAAAATTTCCTCATCTATGTGAATTTGACAAGAATTCAATTCTTGCCTATAACATCTACTAATTCTTATTTTTCTTATTTGTATGAATTATCTAACCTATAACTAATAATAATAATAATAATAATAATAATAATAATAATAATAAGGGTAATGATATATACAATCTAAGGGCTGTATATAAGAAGGAATCTTACATCTAATTTAATATTATTTTTGCTTTGGAAACATAAGCAATTAATTATACTTTATTATTTTATCATTTATTATTTTTTAGGAATTTAAAAATTATTATATAAAATATTAATTGTTTTCCAATTTTTAGATTAGATTCTCTTAAAAACTTAAAATTAATAATAGGTAAAATGAATTTGTTAATTTTTATGTACAGCCCTAAGGGCCGTAAATATCATTACCCTAATAATAATAATAATAATAATAATAATAATAACATAATATCCATTTCATAGAAAAAGGTTGTATAAGAAGTTCGTATCGAGTCGAGCAACAAGCTAATCACCCACACACCTTATTTAATACGAAAGCTAGTCTATGAAAAATATATACTCTATACTTGATGCTACTTGAGTTACTCAAAGAAAAACATGCTATTATTATTATTATTATATTATTATTATTATTATAAAACATACTTCCTCCGTTCCATAATACTTGCTACATTTAACTTTTTTATGCAATCCAATATATTATTTTGTTCATTTATATGTCGAGTTATACATAGTTAAAAATTATAAAAAGTTTATATTATGAAAGTATGCGATTAGACGATTCAAACAAGATCCCACTTGGCTATATTATTACTTACATATTAGCCGTAATATATAAAATAAGCTTAAATGATAAATAGTGCCAAAAAACAAAATATAACAAGTATTTCGGAACGGAGGAAGTATTTCATAGACTAGCTACTTGAGTTACTTAATTGAGTTATCATTGAGTTACTTGAGTTACTCTATACTTAATGCTACTTGAGTTACTTAATTCTTATTATTTTTTTTTTTTGAAACAAATTCTTATTATTCTTATTATTATTTTTTTAATTTATTTTTTATTTATTTTTATTTTTATTTTTTTATTTATCCAAATCCGTAAAATGTGCATTAGCTATCCCAAATCATGACACATAAAACTAAAAACATTCCAAAAATACAAATACATTTTCTCTCCCTCTTTTTTCCCGCTCTTTTCTCTCCCTTCCTCTCTCTCAAAAAAAATCAAATCAAATTCAACCACCAAAATATGGACATTTCTACCTTCATTCATCCGTAATTCTCTTCCCAAACAATTTTCTGCAACAAAAAAGTTGAAAAAAATTACATGTTCGAATCGAACTCCTGTATTGATGCAAAAAAAGAACTCTGTAATTGTGATAAATCAATAAGAATTGAGAACAAATGGGGCAACAATCGTTGATTTATAGCTTCGTAGCGAGAGGAACTGTGATTCTGGCGGAATTTACAGAATTTACAGGGAATTTTACGTCGGTTGCGACTCAATGCCTGCAAAAATTGCCTTCATCCAGCAGCAAATTTACTTATAACTGCGATGGCCATACTTTCAACTATCTCGTCGATAATGGCTTCAGTATTTTCTCTTCCCTTGTTTAACTTTTTTGATTCGTTTTTTTTTGCTTGCATTTGATTTTATATGGATGTTTGTATCTCTGCATAGAATTCTGGTAAGCGTTAAATTAAATAATTGTAATTGTAATGATCCTGTTGCTTATGAATTATAATTTGCCTATTTTATTACTCTTGTATAGTTTCAGTTGATGAAATTAAAACAGATTGAAAATTAGGTTTCATTTTCTTTTTGTCCTCGATTGATTTTTTATGAATTATCATGAATAAGGTATTTCAAAATTCAAATTATACATTTGCTGATTTGCTTGTTATGATTGGATGTGGTACGTCGTGTGATGGATCGCATTGTTTTCATTTACATCATAATCATATGATTTCTATTGAAAAAATGAGGAGGAAACTGCAATTGATACAGAGTATTTGTTGCTGGATCATGCCATGCATGTTGTGTATTAGGAGTTTATGTACATGTCAGTTGTTAACATTTTTCTTGTATACTTTTATGTCCCTTAATATTGGGTGATTTTTAAGAGAATTTGAGAATAAATAAAGAATAAACAGATATTAAAATGAAGTTTAAATTAAAGGGAAATTCCACGTGGTGACCCTGAGGTTTTGGGTTTTCCACGTGGTAACCAAAACTTTTTAAAAATCCACGCGGTAACCCTGAGGTTTGCCATAATGTACCAACGTGACCCTTTTAATGAAAAAACGTTAAGAAACGTTAAATATGAAACTGTAGGCTGCTGAAGCTGCATAAATTCGATTCCCATCTTCAATATCCCAAGCATTCAACACTTTCTCCCAAATTACAAACCCTAAATCTATCTTTTTTCACCCAATTTACATTCTTTCCTCCAATCTCAAACCCTATTTTTCTTCAATTCTTCATCTTTTTTAATATTAAGTTTCCATTGTCTGAAAATGAATTTTTTCCGCAATAGTTCTTCAAATTCTCATGGAAGCAACAATGAAGTGCTTTGGATTAGAGCAAAGAAATGTAATTGCTCACCACAAAGATTGGCTGAGATTAGAGTGTCAGATTCAGAAGCAAATCCCGGTCGTATGTACTACAAATGTAAGTTTTGTAATTTTTTCAAATGGGTTGGAGAAAAGAAGTTGATTAGGGTTGGTGGAGAGTACAAACTTCATGAAGATCAAACTCAATTGCAAAGGGGGGTTCAAATTATACTTGGTAAGATCGAAGAGTTAGAGAAACTTGTAATGAAGTTTGTTAAGTTAGTAGTAGTGGTTTGCCTTTTGTTTTGTTTGTTAATTCTAAAAAAGTAAGATCTTTCAACAACAAGATTATTACATTTCAACAGCAAGATTATTATATTCCGTAATTCGCAACTAATTAGGGCTCAAAATTTTTCAAAGTTTCCAAAATTTAAGAAGAAATCACTAACCTTTCTTGATCTAGAGCTTGATTTTGATCCTTGTAGATTAAAATTAGGATATTTTGAGGATTTAGGTTTTGAAAGTTAATGGAATTGGGGGAAGTGTTGGATGAGAGGGAAAGAGATGATTTGGGGTTTCTTACCTGCTGAGAGGGAAATATATGGCTTTTCATATTTAACGGTTCTTAACGTTTTTCATTAAAAGGGTCACGTTGGTACATTATGGCAAACCTTAGGGTTACCGCGTGGATTTTAAAAAAGTTTTGGTTACCACGTGGAAAACCCAAAACCTCAGGGTCACCACGTGGAATTTCCCTTAAATAAATAAAATAATGCAAAGTAAGTTAAATGGAAAGGGATAGAAAAGTAATGGCTTTCCTACCTCTTTTGTTTTCACTTATGTGCTAATATTTCATAATATAGAATATAGAATTGAATGATCAAATCTCCTTTATATGACAATTGACAAGTATGACAACTATATATAGACATTTATAAAATTTAAAGATCAAGTTGTTTTCAATTGATCTATTCCAGTACATATTATTTAAAACTTCACATAAATGAAAAAAAAATACAATATACGCAATAATGCAAATTGCAATTAAAGCATCATAATAACGAATGCAAGTTTTATGTTGCTCTAAGTTTTTCGTTAGTTGGAATTCTAGGAACCAATGAAAGAAAGATATATCTATTGATGAAGCTCTTGGCTGTTCTTTTGTTGACTTGCTAAGTGCTTTGTGGTGCAGCTTACTGTGTCGTTGCAGTTGAGTCTGCCGGTAGACAGATTCCAATTGCGTTCCTTGAGAAAGTAAAGGATGAATTTACCAAGAAATACGCCGGAGGAAAAGCAAAAACTGCTGCTGCAAAGGGCCTAAACAAAGAATTCGGGTAATTCTTTGGGACTTTCTTGGTCTGATTGAGATCTTTTCCTTCTATTGTGTGTGATTCATTTATCGCTCTTTTTAGATCCAAGTTGAAGGAGCAGATGCAATACTGTGTGGATCATCCAGAAGAGATTAACAAGATTGCAAAAGTAAAAGCTCAGGTGTCTGAAGTTAAAGGAGTTATGATGGAAAATATTGAGAAGGTATTAAGCATTTCATCTTTAAACTACCATTAGATTAACACAAATTCTTATGTAAGATGGTCTCACAGTAAAACATTCCTCATACATGGGTTGAAAGGCCCAGCTTATATAATTGCATATGAACTCCTTGTATTGAGGTTTTCTCATCTGTAAGAAAATGTGCAAGAGATAAGAGAAGAAACTTCTTATTTCATTAAGAATTCAATTTCTGTGTATTTACAATGAGAAGGGATGAAACCCTTATATAGGCTACTAAAACAAGATCAAGAATGAGGATACAAAGTTTGTTATAACAAACTTGCTAACTAAAAGGTACACGTGGATAACAAACTATAAAGTCCTAAAATAAACATCAAAACAGAACAACAAAGGAGAACAGAAGCCAAGTGATGCTGCTGCTTGCTGGAGCTTGTTCCGAGGACTCTTCCTTGTTGTGGGAGGTCTGTTCTAAATGTGTCAAGGTGGAGACATGTTCATTGCAGTATGATGAGCAAGGATCAATGGTGCACAAGAGTATCCAGACCTGCAGAAACCATCTATGAGCACTAGAAGCTCATATCTCAACATCATCCTGTGTTACTTGGACTCGATGTTGGATACTGGTACGTGTCCAAGTATCGGATCCGTCTGAATATTCAATTTACTCCTAAAATGAAGTGTTTAAGTGTCATACTAATGTCCGAACACCAAGGATCGGACACGGCCATACGGGTACATGAAGCAAAATGAAGAGTTCACGTGATATAAATCTGACTGAAAGATAGTCTCTCAAAAGAGTAACTCTTAAATCAATATTTGGCTTTCTGACACACTTTGAAAGTTTGTGGTTTCAGGTTCTTGACAGAGGTGAAAAAATTGAGCTATTGGTAGATAAAACAGAGAACCTTCGTTCCCAGGTTAGTAAACTCCACGAATATGCGTAGACTGTATTGTTTGTAATAACTGAATGCTCAGACTTATGTCCTGGATTTATGATCATTGGAATTGAAAATTGTTAGAGCAAACAGACAATCATGAAAGTGATAGTCACCAAGAATATAAAGAAATCAATACCAAAGAATTTTGTCATATATGTGTTGTTTATACTTTTATTAGTTCTCACAAACACAATTTTGATAAGTTTTGATATCTTTCTCGAGCGGATGGACTTTTTGGCTGCATCCTCCTTTATGGGTACGGGTTGTCGCCTTTCTTCCATCTTCAAACCCTGATCATAGTTTCTATGTGCGGAATACACTGAGTACGATAATAATGATAAGTGCAGGCTCAAGACTTCAAAACTCAAGGTACCAAAATCAGGCGAAAGATGTGGTGGGAGAACATGAAGATAAAGATGATCGTAGCAGCTATTATCTTGGCCTTGATTCTTATCCTATTTTTTTCCATTTGTGGCGGCTTCAAATGCATGCATTAGTTAATTTAGAGCCTTATTCTAAATCTTAGAGGTTCATCATGTACACTGTATGATGGATTTTCAGACCATTTTGTTTAGTTTTGTACCAAATTCCTTTTGACAGTATTAGAATATGATCCCCTTGGTCTTGGTATAGTTGCTTACCTAACTAAGCTAAGTATAATGTGAAACGTAGCAGCTATGTATTTTCATAGATAGTAAGAAATATTGTTGATAGTTTGCATATTTTGGGGTATACAGAAAAAAACTTGAATATGCATCCTTGCCTTGTAAAAAATAGACGCCAAATATTGCTTATTATCATTATTTTTTAACAATTATGTCAGAATTTCTGGTAGTGATGTAAAAAGTTTTGCAAGGAAATTGATTACCTTCTCTAGGCATTCATCTTTCTATTGTCGATCCACCGAGCTTTTCCGAATTGTCAGGTGAGATTAGAGGTGTTCAATGGGACGGGTCGTGGCGGGGCGGGTCAAAATTTAAATGGTCCGGGTCGGGGCGGGGTGGGTCAAGCCCGTTTAAATCCGACCCACTTTGACCCATTTTTTAAAAGTTGATAAAAAATATTTTTTTATTATATTTTATGACCCGTTGGGTCGATCCACTTATGTTTATAATAATATCATTTAAAAACTAAAAAAAAAGCGGTAATTTTTTTTCGCAATTAATTCTTATAATTATCCGACCCGACCCGACCCTTTACACCAAGGCCCGCTAATGACCCGTCCCGTTATTAACCCAACCCGCAAATGACCCGTTAAAATATAATTCGACCCTTGACCCGTTGGGTCGACTCATCCCGTTGAACACCTCTAGGTGAGATATCCGCGTAATGCGAACATACAATTTTGGTCACAATCAGGATAACAATCACGATATAGAAATAGAAGACCATATAAGAATTAGGTAACAAATGTGATGTTGCCTTTATGCATTAAGGATGCCTGTAAGAAATACACATAAAAATTACGAAACCATAAAAAAGTCACAGACACATGGAATCACAATAATTGATTTCTTACCTTTAAGTAGAGGTGTTCATTCGGGAGATCGGGTCGGTTTTGGACGAGTGTCTTTCGGTTCGGTTGTATTTCGGATCGGCTATTTTTCGGTTGCGTGTTACGACGGGTTGCACTCGGGTCGGGTCGGTTAGTCGCGGTTCGGTTGAAGATCGGTTATTCGAGCTATCGGGTTAGCATCGGTTCGGTGTCTGTTGAAGTTCGTGTCGAGTGTTAATCGGTGTCGGGTTGTCATCGATTAATAATTGGTTCGGTTTTGTCGAATACAGATCGGGTTCGGGTTTTAATTACTATCGGCTACGTACTACTAATTACTATCAATCGAGTCAATATTAAATTTAGTTGTTAGTCATTTTTTAATTGATGACAAGATTTCCTTTACTTCAAGCAAAAATAGTTAAAATGTAAATCAACTAGTGATCCTTATTACTTTGTTACTTTTACTTGTTTAACCGGAAATTAGAATTATAAAGTTCTATCAATTTTCATCTAATACGGTTATATACATTGACCATTGATTATTAACTCTAAATATATGAAACTATGTATTTATAAAATTTAATTTATTAAAATATCTATCACTTTATTAGATTAAATAATAAGATGATTGAATATGAGTCTATCATACTTCTATGTTAAAAATTGGTTCAGGTTTAAAGCAATTCGATCTAAAATTTATTTGGTTTTTGCCGGATCGAGTTCGGTTTCGAGCATGATTCGGGCCGGATATGACTCGGGTCGGTCATTTTTGGTTCGGGTAATCTCGGTTAACGGTTATGTGTCGGTTACAAAAATCTGTCAATCGGTTCGGGTACAACTTCGATTCGGGTATTGTCGGTTCGATAAACCTTAAAAAGGAACACTTTTTCGGGTCGATTAACTTTCGGTTTCAGATCGGATTTTCGGATCGGGTCACTTTTGAACGGCTCTACCTTTAAGAGACCATAAAAGGCCACAAGGCGTATTAGTTTTTCTTTTTTCATTGTTTGGTTTAACAAGGAGTTTAAAATGTCTCACTCTTTTTTGAATGTCACGCACATACTTGTACTCACTTTCCATCTTAATCACTCATTTTTATGATTGATTTATTTTTTGTCTCATTCTTCGATTCAATTATCATTTTTACTAAATTTCACATATTTTACAACTTACAAAAAAAAAGGAAGAATACAGTAAGTAAACATTAATCTTTAATGGGTTAGACTTGAAATACGTTTCTCAAAGATACGGTCTCTCAAGAGACTAGCTAAGGAGTAGAGTTACTCATTTTAAAACACATAATTTGCGAACATACTTTGGGCCGAAACCTGGAAAACCCAATCATAGCTACGTTATAAAACCCATACTATATGTTCTCTGAATCCCCCCAAGTCATATATAAATACCGAAGCAACTTAAAACCCTAGCTCCTCCATTTCCGTCGAACAGAAAGACGCAGAGAGAGTATAGATTAACCCTAAAAATGGTGCGTGGATCAGGAATTATGACCAAGAGAGTGGTGGTCGACGGCCGTCACCACATGTTGGGCCGTCTGTCTTCCATTGTTGCCAAAGAGCTTCTCAGTGGACAACGCGTTGTTGTTGTTCGTTGCGAAGAGATCGCACTTTCTGGTGGTCTTGTTAGGCAGAAGATGAAGTACCTTCGTTTTCTTCGCAAGAGGATGAATACCAAGCCTAGTCATGGTCCAATTCACTTCCGTGCTCCTTCTAAAATATTCTGGCGTACTGTTAGAGGGTATATTCCTTTCCTTTGTCTTCTATTTTTAATTATATTTGTTTGATCTTATTGGGTTTCGATCTGTCTCATTTTGGGGTGTTTTCTGGGAAATGTTGTGTGTTGATTGAAAAATGATGGGACATTTGATTTTTTTTTTTTGATTTGGTGTGTACAATTTTCCATTTTCGAAGTTTGAGCTGCTGGCTTTCTTGTTGAAAGTAAAACCAGCTGTGTTTATTTATATGTTTGAGAAGCTGTTATTGAGTGTTTCTAATTGTTGGAACTTTGAAGATGAAACTATTATAATTGTAGATCAGGTATATTTGTAGTTAGATTAGTCTGTGTATTTAGTCCTATATAGTTCTTTGAGAATTTGGGTTATAGTTCAACTGGTTAGCATCCCAATGTGTTTTAAAGTGTAAAGGTTTATATAGCATTAATTGACTTATTCTTTAGCTCTTATCATACGATTGGAATTGGTGGTTTTTTTGTTTGCAAACTATCTAATGCACTACTTTTATTCTCGGTATCATTAGCTTTACATGATTCAAGTTATAAAAACTTATGATGAAACTATATACATTGAGACAAATTAAAATCCTACTTGATTATTTGTTTTCTTACACAAAATAAAAGTAGAACAGAACCATTGTGTATCAACTAATTACAACTAGAGGTAGTTATTAAATAACATTGTTAGATAAATTTATCTCATGGAAACTGGTTTTGTTGTAGTATGATTCCTCACAAGACAAAGAGAGGAGCTGCTGCTTTGGCTAGGTTGAAAGTGTATGAGGGTGTCCCCCCACCTTATGACAAGACCAAGAGGGTTGTTGTCCCTGATGCTCTCAAGTGAGTTCAATTTTCAAAGCTTTTATACATTTTCTTGTTGGGCAATTTAGTTCTTTTGTTTATCCTAATTGTGCACATTCGTATAACTAAATTTTTATTTTGTATAATGCAGGGTGCTGAGGCTGCAGAAGGGTCACAAATACTGCTTGCTTGGTCGTTTATCCAAGGAAGTCGGCTGGAACCACTATGACACGATAAGGGTATGTCGTAATTTGTTATGTTATGTTTATGGTTGATAATTCTCAACTAAGCTTGGACTTCTTGTTTATACTCGTGTATATGTGATCTGTTTAAATGATTGTGAAGGTCTTCGATGTCTTATTTCTAACAGTATAAACTTAGCAAGTCTTTATCTCTTTACGGTCTTGTTCACCTTATTTTTAAACAAGTCTATTAGCTTGAGATTTTTGTATTGTTTAAGTGCTACAATTTCCGCATGTGTTTATGTTTAAGTTGTTTCTATGCTCTGACCCTTAATGAATATACCATTTAAAAATAAAAAAGTTTAACATAACACGACTCTTAGCTCCTATAACATTTTAGATCGTCTTTTAGATCATGTCAATACTTCGTCATTGGCATGCTGTAAGCATGTTTTGCCACCAAGCATGTTATCTTTACTGTTATGGATCTTGCCACCACAAAGTCTTCTTTCCTGTAGCCTGCTTTATAAACTATCCATTCCTTTTAATTTTCTACACAACATGGAAAATTTTTTCACTTTAATTAGCAATGTGTAGCAAATTTAAAGGTACAAATGAATAATGCTCAAGCGGAATTTTACTTCCCAACTGTCTCCATCCACTCCTGAACAGTATCAAAATATTTTTGTTGAAAATATCTCTTAAAATTGTAACTGGACTTGCAGGAGCTTGAGGAAAAGAGAAAGGCAAGATCCCAGGAAGTGTACGAAAGAAAGAAGCAGCTTAACAGGCTGAGGGTGAAGGCCGAGAAGGCTGCTGAAGAGAAGCTCGGAGCTCAGCTCGAAATTCTTGCGCCAGTCAAGTATTGAGCAGTGAGCATTGTACTGCCGTTGTTTTTTTGGAAGCTAGATAAATAGAATTTGCATTGTACTGCCGTTTTGTTTTCTTTTAAACATCAGTCAAATTATACTTCCATCGTAGCTATCTTATGTGTTGAGTTTATTATGCAAATTTTTGGGCACTCATTATTTCGTCAAAGGAGTTTTAATAGCGTTCCGGTTAAAGTAGTCTTTTGAGCAATGGGAGTGTTGAATTGTGAAATCATTGTTTTATTTAAATTTATGATGAACTTGTCATGTAAAGGTGTTCATATAATAGATTCAACAACTCAAAATTTACCTAATCTTATTATAACGATGTTTATCAAAATCGCGATCCAGATCGTATGATTCTACGACTCAGATCGGTGTTAGCGACTAGAATCGTGCATAGAATCTGAATTAGTTAGGATCGTGCATAGGAAAGGTGGGATCGGTCAGGATCGTGAGGTTCAGTTAGGATCGGTCAAAACTACTAATTAAGATTTTTTTGCTTGTGTCTTTCTTTTTGGCTTACTATGGTTTCTTATTATATGTCCTTGTGTGTATGTGCTCTAAAATATATTATATGTCGTATATATCTTGTATATATTTTGTCATTTCATCAAGAGTATAGAAAAAAACATTAAAAAAGTAAGATATGTATATATTTTAAGTTTTTAAAAAATCTTGAGATAATGTATGGGTTTAGGAAAATTAAGGCAAAACAGTAAATATAGATATAATATAACTTGTTAATTTTGCAAATTTGTAAGATCGTTCGCTCTAATCCTATGATCCGATCCTACAAGTCGATTTCGATCTACGTAGAATCTCGTTCTTGACAACCTTGCTTATAACCGACTTTAGTGAACGCTTCTATTGTCATATAAAGGTGTTTTCCTACTTTTCAGGATTCAGGCTCTTGTTTGACATTTTTTTTTTTCTAGTTTGTTCTAAACCATTGGCTTAAAGTTTTGATTATTGAAATTGACACACAAATTGTTTTGAGAGACGGTTTTTCTGAAAGACGCATTAAATATATGAGCTAAATAGCCCAATTAATATAAATACGAATCAAAGAGAAATAAGATTGTAACAATAATACAATTACTGAGAGACGATCTCTTACAAGAGTAGCTTCTCTGCTAAAATTGTACTAAATCTCCAAGACAATTTTGTCCAAATCTTAAAAACACTTCAAAATAAACATACTTACATGCCTAATATAAATGAAGTCATTTTAAAATGAATTCTAAACTCATTTCTTTTTTTTTTTTTTTAATAAAAATGAATTCTAAACTCATTTGTTAAACACCTTTTCCTTTGCAAATTGAAGGACAATGAAATTATTTTTTAAGCCCCTTTTAACTTGCTACTCAAAGTGATATTTCCTCACAAGTCACAATATGTAACTTAAATGTCACTTTCAATAGTATACTCAAAGGGAACAAAAGCATATTATTTTAGAGAGAAGATAGAAAACTATTACATCATCTAGGGATGGACATGAGTCGAATCTTGGTTGGGTCCAACTAGACTCAGATTCAAACCAATTTTTATTTGACCCAGATTGTCTAAAAATAGGTGAATTCAAACCATTAAATTAGGGTATGTTCTAGACCTTTAGGGTCCAAGACACATGACCATCCTTAAGTCCATCTGTCTTTCTCATGTAGCATCATTTTTAATTTTAAGTTGTTATCTTTATTTTGCACCATTTTTATTTTTGAAAATTGACCCACTACTTTCTTTCAAACTCCTTTATATCTTAATTATGTTTTAATTTTTATCCGCACAATTCAATTTTTCTATTCTATGATTACTAAATATCCACACTTTGTTCAAAAAACACCCATTTATCTCTAATACTTCCTCCATTCTTTTTTACTTGCAACATTGTTGACTGCGGTACTATTTATTAAGCAAATTGACTTTTATATTGTCGGTAATCTAAAAGTTAAAACATAGCCATATGAGATCTTGTTTGAATCGTCTCGATTCAAAGTTTATTAATTTTGAGTTTTTATAATTTTTCGATATGTACAATTAGAGATATTAAAGATTCAATTCGTACATTGGAGAGTGTGAAAAAGCAAATGGTGCAACTAATATGGAACGGAGGAAGTACTAAATAAACAGAACAGAGGAATAGTCCAGACTAGAAAGGGACAAACAGAGGTATGCAAAAGGTGATCGTTGGAATTGATTTCAAGTTAAGTGCTTCAGATCAGATTGAAATTAAAGTTTGTGTCTATAATATTTTTTACATAGTTGTAAATTATGTTTAAAGTCAAATTTTATTTATAAGGTAGGTAAATTTTTAATCATCAAATTTGTTTTACTTTAGTAAGGAATAAAATTGAGAAGAGAAGGTCTTAGTAAATAACGTTATTTGTGAGGTTCATATATCACCCTTACGTGGTAGGATGTGATAGGTTGAGTGTTTTGTTATTTTAATTTATTTTTTTTAATTTTATTTAATTTAATATTATTCTTTTTATCTTTTTTTGTGGTGATTTACAAATTACTGTTATCGATTAGTAGGAATTTTTGAATTGAAAAAGGAAACAACGAAAGTAAGAGCAGACTTGATTGACGGAGACCATTCCGTCGCCCTCGACCGTGACGGAAACCTTTCCGTTTCTAGCAATTTCTGAAAAATGCCGTCAGACACCGTTTATTGCACCTTCTATACTTTACTCACTTTCCACGCTCTCTCCTTCTCCCTGTCTCTCTCAGCCGACATATTACAGTAGAGAGAGAAACTCATCTCATCTAGAGAGAGAATCAAAAGTCAGAATTATTAATGCTTTTTGGCTTTTTTTCACTTGATTTCCTGATAGTGATGTTTCACCTCCGTTGAATTTACTCTTTCTCGTATGTTGCTTCACCTTCATGAAGTATTAATTAATGGATTATTTTTCAGATTGTTCATTTTGTTTGAATTAAAATTTTTATTGACAAATTGCTAGTGAAATTGGATTAATTCGAATTGAATTTGTGCTTAAATCTTGCTTGGATCAGTTTTAGTTTCCTGATTTTTCCATTGCATTTTATTTTATTGATTCATTGCAGAAAATTCGGATGATTTAATCATGCCAGGTACTTACTGCTGAATTAAATTTTTTTTTTTCGATTGGAATTCAAATTTCTTTGATTGATTTTCGATGATGATGATGATCTATTCTAGAGGAAATCCAAGAAGAAAGAAAGTTGGAGATTGAAGTTTCTGAGGATGAACCAGTAAGGAGAACGAGGATCAGGAGTTTGAGGAAGAAAGCCGTCAATGCGTCATCGAAATTGGCTCATGGACTGAAGAAAAGAGGCAGGCGAATTGCTGATTGTAAATTCGCGGCAATTGCTATTGATGACTTTAGGGACGAGAAAGAGGAAGAAGCCGTTAATGCTTTTCGTCAGATTCTGGTAGAAAAGGCTTTGCTTCCGAATCATCTCGATGATTATCATACCATGCTTAGGTGAGTAATACGGATTTTATTGTGCTAATGCGTTTTACTAATTTTATCAGCGGATTGGAAGATAAGTATTTTGATAAAGAATAATAGTTGTATAGCTGTTTTTTTTATTTTTTATTTATTTATGCCTGGAATGGACTGTTATAGAAATAGTTTCCATTGATCTTCGAGTTCAGACAAAGATTAGTTGATTGGTGCTAATTAATAAATTTAGGGTTGCTGAAATTATCTTTTATGTATTGAATTATATTATAGGCTTTCGTGGAGCTTATCTTCTATTGAAATATATACTCCCTCCTATTCACCATATGTGTCCCATTTGACTTTTCACCAATTTTTAGGTAGTCAAATGAGACCACATGTGTAGGAGAGAAAGGGGAATCTTAATTGAATGAAAATCATAGATAAAATAATCTCGGGGAGTATTCTGCTATACCATACAAGCAATGACCGGGTCATTGCTGTGCCTTTCATCAAAAAGAAGCCTTGGATCACTTATCAGAGCAGGCCCAAACCAGCTGCTGGGACCATTAAAAAAAGGAGAGCTGACAAGAGAAGGAATCATCTAGAAATGGAATATGCTAGAGCTTATGAGGTGGCAGGAGTAATCTAATAGTATAAATAAGACTTACTGATAATAGTACTTTATGAAAAAGTTAATTGTAAGAATTACCTATTTGGTAAAGGAGTGAGTTGTACTCGAAATCAACAATCTTGTACTTTCTTTCTGTTATTTGCAATATATCTGGCTGTCCTTCTTCTTCCCCTCTACTTTCTTCTTCTTTCTTCTTTAATTCTTTTTGTGGCTGTATTGAATCCATAGCAAAACCTGGTATCAGAGCAATCTTCGATCATGGTGAATCCACCCCATATTACTAATGCTCAACGACTAGAGAGTCTAGAGGCTGAAGTAACCAACATTCCGGTTCAGATTAATTCTGAATTAGATAAAATTCGCTCAGAAATCGCTCAAAACTCACAAAAAAATGAAACCATAACCAATCAATTAGCCAATATGAATAAGACCTTACAGCTACTTTGTGAGAAAATGGCTGGAGGAACCGACCCACAACCCGAAACACCAAACCCACACTTCGAACCCTATCAACCACATCAAAACCTCATTCCCCGAAACGATTCACAACCACAAAATGAAAGCCCAAATCCCATAATCGACATAAATACAGATTTTATCCACACCCTACAAAACCTTGTTAACCAAAATTCCAACGGGATAGGAGGTTGGAAAACTAAGAAACTTGACTTACCCTGCTTTGATGGCGATAATCCGGATGGGTGGATTTTACAAGCTGAAAGGTATTTCCAATTTTATGAGCTTTCAGCTACTGAAATTATGGAATCGGCGGTAGTGAGCTTGGTGGGAAAGGCGTTACAGTGATTTCAATGGGAACACCAACAACAACCCATAATGAGGTGGGATGAGCTTAAGGGGCTGATCCTTAGACAGTTTCGCCCAATTGATGAAGGATCGTTACATGAGCAATGGCTCTCAGTGCAACAAACTGGAACAGTGGCCGATTATCAAATGGAGTTCATAGAAAAAGCCAACCCACTTGGGAGAATTCATGAGTCATTTCAACTGGGGTCCTTTATGAAGGGCTTGAAAGAAGATGTAAGGAGAGAAGTCAGGGCGCAGAGGCCACGTACCTTAAAAGAGGCGATGTCGTGGGCCTTAAGTATAGATCAGAAACTATACCTCGAATCCTACAAGCCACAAAATATGTCATACGACCCCAATCGAGTACATAAACCATACCCCATAGCCCAATACTCTCCCAGAAATTAGCCAGTACACCATACTCACCAATCCCAACCCAACCACCCCACTCAAACCAACCAATTTCCACCCACAAATAATTTTCGACCTAACCGAGCACCCTTCAATCCAAATTCCCACCGTCCAAACCATCAAAGACCGAGGGTCACTTTGACCAATAGAGAGATGCTGGATAAAAGGGCCAAGGGCCTCTGTTTTACGTGTAATGACAAATGGTCGCCTAGCCATGTTTGTCAACAAAAAGAGCTGCAAGTTCTTATCAGTTCTGAATTGGAGGAGTGGGATGAGGAGGATGCTGAAGAATTCCTCGCCCCAAAGTTCAATGGAGAAGCTTGCACTAACATAGCTTTGAGCTCGGTGGTAGGGTTGTCCAACCCGAAAACGATGAAGTTGTTAGGAATTATCAATGGAGCACAGGCGATTATCATGATAGACCCAGGAGCCACTAATAATTTCATATCCCTCAGTACAGTCCATAAATTGAACCTGCCATACTCTAATCTTGTGAAGTTTGGAGTTACATTGGGAAATGGGGAGAGGGTACATGGTGAAGGAGAATGCAAGCAACTTCGGGTGGAGGTACAAGGCCTTACCATTTTAGAGGATTTCTTAGTGCTAGAATTGGGAGGAGCTAATATTATACTTGGCTTACAGTGGTTAGAGAAGTTGGGAGAAACCACCACTAATTGGCGGCAACAAGTAATGAGGTTTGATTTGGGCAATCAATTGGTGGAGTTAAGAGGAGACCCTTCATTGGGGGTCACTCAAATTTCTTTGAAGGCTATTGAGAGAATTTTGAGGAAGGAGAAGCAGGGAGTTTGGGTAGAATTTAATGAAATACAAACAGAGAACAAACTTAGCCCTATACCACCAGCCTGTTTACAATCCCTCCTAAACAAATTCCAAAGCCTATTTTTAGAGCCCAAACAATTACCCCCGAACCGAACCCATGATCACGCCATCATTTTGAAGGAAGGTACTAACCCCGTGAGCGTCAGACCGTATAGATACCCTCAAATTCAAAAAAATGAGATCGAAAGAATGGTCAAGGATATGATTACGGCTGGAATCGTTAGGCCATCAACTAGTCCCTTCTCGAGCCCGGTCCTACTCGTAAAAAAGAAAGACGGGTCCTGGAGATTCTGCGTAGACTATCGAGCATTAAATAAAGTAACAGTGTCGGATAAATTTCCGATTCCGATGATCGATGAATTGCTTAACGAACTTCATGGTGCTCGAATTTTTTCAAAGCTTGATCTAAGGTCGGGCTATCATCAAATTCGAATGAAGAAGGATGACATAGCGAAAACGGCATTTCGCACTCACGATGGACACTATGAATTTTTAGTAATGCCGTTTGGTCTTACGAATGCTCCCGCCACATTCCAAGCACTTATGAACGAGGTATTTAGACCCTATCTTCGTCATTTTGTCCTCGTGTTTTTTGATGACATTTTGATTTATAGTAAGTCATTGGAGGAACATATGGAGCATTTAAATTTAGTCCTCACCACCCTGCAAACCCATAGCTTATTTGTGAATCAAAAGAAATGCGAGTTTGGTGTGGCGACCGTAGCATACCTTGGTCACGTCATTTCTGAAAAAGGTGTGTCCATGGATATGAGTAAGGTGGAAACGATGCTGTCATGGCCAATTCCGGGTAGTTTGAAGGAATTGAGAGGATTTTTGGGTCTCATCGGGTATTACAGGAAATTTATTTGGAGGTATGCATGAAGCCCATTTATGAGAAAGAACTAATGGCGATCGTCCTTGCGATCCTCAAATGGCGAAATTATCTCTTGGGGAGAAAGTTTGTGGTACGAACCGATCAGAGCAGCCTTAAGTTCCTTTTGGAGCAGAGGGAAGTGGGAATTGAATATCAAAAATGGCTCACTAAAATTATGGGCTTTGATTTTGTGATCATGTATAATCCGGGTGCATCTAACAGAGTCGCAGACGCATTGTCACGCATTGGTCAAGGAGAGGTGATCTTAGCATCCATGTGTAGCACGTACGATATAGATTGGCGAGAGTTGAATGAAGCAGTGGATCAAGATGCCTTTCTTAATTCGGTTAAACAAAGGGTGGTAGCTGGAGAGCAGGTGCTTCGGGGGTTTTCAGTAGAAAGGGGACACTTGTTGTATAAGGGTCGATTTGTTTTGCCCAAATAGTCACCCTTTATTACAACACTTTGCATCATTATCATGACTCCATTATTGGGGGTCACAGAATGAATAGGGAAAGAATTTTCTAGAGGAGGGATAACAGAAATCAGTTATGTAAACTTGAAAAAGTGGTAGCTAAACACTATATGAAGCTGGTAAAATAATGTAATGAGCATGCTTGAATTCACTCTTGAATATACTGCTTGGAGTTTACTGGTTGCTCGAAAATCAGTGTGCTTGTTTTCCTTTCTTTTTCTCTATTCTTTTTATTAAAAATTCCTGTTAATTGCCCTAATCCATAGCATATTCATAACTTATAATCATAGATTCACCAATTTTTAGGTAGTCAAATGAAAATCATAGATAAAATAATATGTAAGGGAATATTCATAACTTATAAATTTTTAATCTATTCTCATCCCTTGAGCAAAAAAAGGCATGACATGAAATTTACCAAGTCTCAACAATTAATTCCCCAGTAAACCTCAACTCTATATCTCTCGTTTTTCATTCCCATTTCTCGAAAAACCCTTATATGTTCTTGCAGTCTTGGTAATATAAGCCTATTGCATGTTGCAATGTCCTTTACAAAGGCATTTCCAATCTTACCGTATCTGTAGCACCTAAGGCTAATGCTAGATAACCTTATCTTCCATACTTAACGTCCTAAGGAGCAAGGGGCCTTTGTGAGTGCTATGAGCATCATTCATAATGTATGCATCTCTCAAGTATCTATCAACCTATACAAGAGAAGTTGTCTCTTTGGTTTCCTCATTATGGTGGACCTTCAAAAGGCTTATGTAACAATTGCATAAAAGGTCCTCAAGGAGATTCATCCTTCATCCCAAAACCTATCCTATTTCTTATTATGGAATATGCCATTTTCTCTAAGTTTTCTATCATGTTTAATGGTGACCCCTATGGATATTTTTCCTCTGAGAGAGGTATGATGGTACGGGGCAATTTAATATGTTTTTCTCGTCTTTGTATTGGCATGGAGTACCTCGCTAGAATAATCTTATATGCTAACACAGTGCAAGGATATCAATTCCAAAGGTCTATCCCATGTGCTAGCCTTTAGACCTAAATCACCTAAACTTTGCTTTTGTCCTTGGTGTTGAAACTTTAATCATGCTTTTATTGCACTGCCTTAGTTGAATTAAAGAAAAGAAACTTTAGGCGTAGCCAAGAAGGGGACAATAGGTATCAACTGTGTTGGAGTGCACTGAATTCAATTCAATCCAATTCCCCTATCAAGCTCTACCACTTACCTGGGTTTTGAGGGATTCCAATGTAAAGTAAAAGCCTTAGAATTTAGGAGAAATATCCCTATAAACTTGTGTTTCTATGGTGTAAATCTTTAAGTAAAATAGCTTAGCATATTGCTTGGAAGAAAGACTCACGGTGCACAAGAGGTATTTAGGAACATACTTATGCGGAAAGTTTTGGCCACCCCGTAACTTTGGATCATGAGGCAATTATGCAGAGCTAAAGATCACTTGAAGACTCTCCGTACGCCTAGTAATTTGTGGCTGTCAATATGCTACTCTATTAAAACGGTCTATGACCTCCTCACCCTCATGATAGGATACACTAGAACAAAACATTGTGGAATAGATGCTCCACCCCTAAATATAGGTTCATACTTCATATAATGGATGGGTATTTCAGATAAATAAAGACAAGAGCTATACTAATGGTTGGATATACACCCCCTATGTCGTATGTGCAAGGAGTCCCCTTATACTCTCATCTACTTCATAAAAAGAGAAGAGGGTATTCTATGCTCTTGTAGGGGGCCTTCTTTACTGATTAGCTGGTAACTTTGCGGTTTGGAACAACAATCTTTCATTTAGCTTCACTCTAGCAAATTTAGTTTGAAGTTAGAGAAAGAATGATGTCTCCTTAAGGAAGATGCCAATGCAAGATAGCTTATGGATTAGTATTTAGTACTTTGTATTGAATGTTTTTTGTTTTTTTTTTATTTATTTATTTTTTTTATTTATGTTTTGTGATATAGCCTCTCCACCCTTTATGTTATTGGAGTGTTTCTCTAATTTTCATACCCACGTCTCGCCATTTGGGTATGCATTCAAACGCATCCCCACCCACGAAGGGAAATTGCGTATGTATACCGCCATATACCCGCCTCACATTCACTCTACGTCCGTATTAAATGTGCTCCATACAATTGCAATTTCTTACAAATTTAATTATATATCTATTATGTAAACAATAAAATGTAATAAGATAAAATTAATATCCTTAATTTTTTGTAAATATTTTTTAATATAAATATACAAAATTAATGAAAAGTAGTACATTATAGATATGAGGCAGACGAGTATGGTGCAGATTGAATGGGTATGAAGCGGGTAAGACATCATACTCACCACCTACCCACTACACATGGCGAGTAAGAGGTTTCATGCCCATATCCTCCTCCCACTACCCACCAAATTCATAGGTATAGCCGCCACAACTTGGGCGGATGTGGTGCAAAACTCGTATAATTTTACCCGCATTTCATCCTTATCTGTATAGTTTTTTGGTTCAATAATATTTTTTACCGTAAAAACAAGACTTTTGCCAAAACTTAATATGTTGCCTTTAATGTTAGAGTATTTTGGTTTAGCTCAACAGGGCATTAGGATTAGCTAGTCTTAAGTTATGTAGCGGGTTACTTCTAGTCATCAGTGCATTGGGCTGAAGCTTTTTTGATGATTTGATTATTGAAGCAGTTGTCAATTTACCGGTGAAGTTTTCTATAATTGAATTATGATCTTTCTCATAATTTAGCATATAAAAATTTTTTAAGTAGTCAAAGTTGGAAACTTGGAATGGTAAAAGTGTGGTAAATAATCGTTATCCTTGTGATAGTTAACTCCTGTTAGTATCACTTGAAACTGTTTGTGTAACCATTCCGTTTCCTGAACAAAATATTTCACTTTCTTGCAGATTTTTGAAAGCAAGGAAGTTTGATCTTGATAAAACTTTGCATATGTGGGAAGAAATGATCAAATGGAGGAAAGAAAATCGAGTAGATACTATTATACAGGTAGTCCCATTTTCAAGAAACAGATTTGATCTAACATTAGAGAATGATGAACAAAGCTTCATGGCCTTGTTACCATGCTAACATTTGGCGAAGTTTTAAAGTTGAGTGTCGATAGTTTTCAAGAACCTTTTGAGCCTTTGAGGAGTTTAGGCAATGTCCATCACTTGAGAATAAATTAGGCAATGTCCTTTGTTGAGAACTTTTGGCTGTGTTTTGTTGTGTATCTGGTTGCGTGTTAGCTACTGCCTTTTTATTTTTTTTACGCGCCAACTTAGCCCCACCCTACACCACCTTTACTAATTTATTCAAGATATGTTTATTGAATACTATCAAGCCTAAAAGTTGAGTTATATATAGCACAGTGCACCAATCAAGAATTACCTTTTCTCTTAATCCAGTTGCCCGGCTGCTTGGCTTTTACTGTTTTGCATGCCGAAATTATTTTCGCATCTTTTGAAAATCGTCATATGCACTTGATATATTCATGCTCCTTGCTTTCAAGCAATCAGTTGAGGTGAAAGATTCTCAAGTTTCTGTAGAAGACATGAGGTGAAGACGTGAAGTATGATTTTGTTTCTGTAGAAAGTCAATTATCTGTAAAAATTACTTTTATCAGTTTTTTGGAGATATTTTGTGGACGGTGACGTTGGATCTGTGAGCTGCAGGAAGCAGGCTAGTGGAATCTTTGGATGGTAGGGAGGAGCGAAGAAACTCTTGTTGAGGGCTTGAGGCAGAGCTCAAACAAGTAACCTTTGTTTACTATTGCTCTTTATGATTGCCTGAGTAATTTATCACACTTGTGTTGAGGGATTTTTATAAAGCCTAAAATTCATGGGCAAGTTTGCACTATTGGATTTTGGTTTTTTGTTAATCACGGCCAGCTTATGTATTTGTCTGTACACTTTTAGTGTCATTTTATAACTAAATTTTATCATGTATTGTGGCGTATGTAATTTTTCAATTGCTGCACTTGGATTGTTCGCCTTGTTATGATACTTCCTCCATGTCTAATTTGTTAACAGTTTTCACGCTTTCCCTTTCCTTCCGTCCCATTTTTGTTATTACAATTTTACTTTTGGCATGGCCCCACAAAGGTTCTGTTTTATTTAAGCTGTGAAATATCTGAACGTTTTTTTGAAGTTAGCCTTTATGAACTCATGTCAACTTGTTAGCTGTTTTTTAGCCATTATTTAAAGTATTCTCATCTTGGTAGCCTTTATATGAACTCATTGGTGCTGTGATTTGAACTTGGGTAAACCCTTAGTGGAACTTATATAGTATCTTAATTCTCTCATCTTCTTAGCCTGTATTCTGTACTCATACGTCTCTCTACTCTTGTTTGCCCATATTGTCTTCTCTCTTGCACGCTCGCTTTTTTGGACCTGAAATTATCCATATCTGAACATTTCCTTAATGCCATGTTTGGGAACAAGGATTTCATTTGGAAATTTAGAATTGGCTCAAATTTATTGTTTGGCAAATCAAAAATTTTCAAATTTGGATTGGAGTCAAATCCACTATGGTTATAAAAGTGGTTGAAAATGAGAATTTGAGAATGACTTCTCCAACCTTGTCATTCTCAAATTCTTAATTAATGAATCCATAATTGAAATCTACAATTTGAAATGAAATGAACGTTCCCAAACGCAACCTAAGGGAAAAGGTATAGTACTCTTTAACATAACTCAATGTCTAAATCATTGTTCACTAGGTTATCGTTGTGAATGGTTTAAGAGGGATGATGAATGCAATGATGCATGTCAATAGCAAAACTATTGTTTTTGGTGAAATTGTGCTCCTGAAATTTGATTTGCTCTTGCAAACCATTTTGATGATATTTCTAGTCCATTATCATCCATATGTCAAAGAATTGTGACCCACTGGATGGAAAGAACATGTACAACAATGTCATTTGATTTACTTTTCGGTTTTGCAACATCTTTTTGCCATAAAGTTTACACATAGCTTCTGTTTCCTTTCTGTAGGATTTTTTCTACGAGGAATTTGAAGAAGTACAGCGACACTATCCCCATGGTTATCATGGTGTAGATAGGGAGGGGCGACCTATTTATATTGAACGGTTGGGCAAGATTGAACCTAGCAGGCTTATGAATGTGACTACAGTGGAGCGCTTTTTAAAGTATCATATACAAGGATTTGAAAAGACTTTTGCTGAGAAATTTCCAGCTTGTTCAATTGCTGCTAAGAGACATATAGATACTACAACTACGATATTGGATGTTCATGGGGTGGTATGGAGATGACCTGTTCCAACATTCTTTCCAAATAGTATCTGCAAGCAACAATCTCTTATTTATTCTTATTTCTCTTTTGGTTTTTTTAGAGTTGGATGAGCTTAGGTAAAATTGCTCTTGATCTTATAAAGCACATGCAAAAGATTGATAGCGACAATTATCCTGAGGTCAGTTAGTCTGTTTTGGTATGTATTTACTATCAGTGGTTTCACATGGTTGTGGATATTCACTCAGCTGTTCAATCTTTGCTCAAATTTTCTACAGACCTTACACCAAATGTTCATTATAAATGCTGGTGCTGGATTTAAGATGGTATGGTCTACTGTGAGAAGAATTCTTGATCCAAGGACTACCTCAAAGATACATGTAAAATCTTGTCTGCATTTATACAAATTTCTTAATGTTTTGAAGATGAAATTATCCTATAGTTTGTTTTACTTTTCAGGTGTTGGGCAACAAATTCCACAGCAAGTTAATGGAACGTATAGATTTCAGGTTGAGTTTCTTCTATTTTATTGCTGGTTTGTTGCTAATCATAATAAAATAACTTACAAAATCTGGTTTCTGAAGCTGATATCTGTACCATTTTCTGCAGCCAATTGCCCACTTTTGTAGGTGGGACTTGCTCTTGCCCTGGTGGCTGCCTTAGATACCAGAGGGGACCTTGGAACGATCCAGAAATAATGAAAGTGAGATTTTTTTTCACTTTCACAATTACTTGTATTTTCCAGTCTTTGTTGGTCTTACATAAAGTTTGTCTTGCAGATGGTGCTTGCACAAGAAATGATGTATCTGAAGACTACCACAAGTTCTTCTGACTGTGAAGGTTTAAAAACTAAGTTACTTGGTCATAAGGTATGTACATATTAATAATTGATGTCATAGCCTTGTTGTAAAGTTTCAAATAATGCATTGCACACTGCTCACACAGGCTTGAAGAATGACTTGGTTTTTGTTGACATGGTTCACGATTTTGATGTCCAAATCCCTAACGCTTCAATGCTATTTAATGAAAAGGCAAGTTTCTCAAGTCAAAGGTCATTACTACCTCCACCACCTTTATCCCAAGGGGTTTGGGGAAAGATAGACTTTAAGCAGTTTGGAAGTAAAATAACTAGTTTTTGTTTGTATGTTTACCTTCAGGTTTTGACTTATTGTTAAATATTAGGCTAAAGTTATTACATGGATATGGTTGTGTACATCTGACCTTTGAAACCGCTCCTAGAGGTAGCTTTGGCATTAGGGCAATGACGTGTTGTTTTATTTCAAGGTACCTAGAATAGGTTCCAAGTCATTGTGTATGGTTATTAGAATTTAGAATCCTAATCCTGATCTACTATTCTATGATCCTACGATCCAAAAATAGGCGAATGATTTGGATCGTAGGTAGGATCTTAATGTTGATAGAATCGTGCGAACCTACTTAGTTCAAGAATCTAGTAGGATCATAACACGATTCTACGATCCTATGATCCGATCCTTCAAGGGTTTGTTTCAATTGTAAATTTTTTTCATATAATCTAGATTTCACTCATGTATAAATATATATTATATCAGTACGACTTTAAAATTCAAGTTTTTCTTGATTTGCAGTTTAAAAATGATTATTATTCTTTTTAAAAACTTAATAGATGAAGTCAAATTTCTTTTTTTATTTACACCTTAAAACTTAAAAAAAGAAATTGAATTGATAATCAGTTATCCAAAGCATATTAATGCATATTTGTAAGATCACACGATCTTACGATCCATAGTGAAAATGCGATGATGGTCCCGATCGCAAAAACAAAACGATAATGCGGTAACGAGACTACGAGAGTGATGCGGTTACCATAACGCCTAAATATCGGTCGAATCATGATATTGCTTGATACGACCCAAAGCGCGGTTCATTTTACACCTTTACAACACGAGAAATATCAAATCATTTTTTTAACCTTTACAACACGACCGATGTGATGCGATGCAGCTTTGTTTTTACACTATGCTACGATCCGATTCTATCGATTTTGATCCTAACCCTTCAACGATCTGAAACATTTTAAAATAATTAAGAGGAACTTGATATGGTATAGAACTGGTACATGGTAGCCATGTCCATAAAATTTCATAATTTCTAACATAATTGCTACAGACCTTTCATTTACATGATTTGACAATCTATGGACTAGATTTGATCTGCTGACTGATTATCAAAGCATTATATCTTAAATGTTGTGTACGGTCACGTGCTTCAAGAAGGTTTCCAATTTTTGTCACCTGCTTTACGGTTTTTCTTACATTAATCACTCATTGCCCTGGGCTGTGCAATTCTTAAACAATGCAGATACTTTGTTGGAATTATTTATATAATCTTTCTCTCACATTTACCTTGCCCCTCAGGTAAGCATTGATGAAGGGTCCACTGGCAACCCAGAGAAAGTGGTGTGCACTGATGCTACAGTTGAAGAGGTTACTTCTACAAGTATGTGATCTTTTTATTATATTTCTCTCCTTATTTGTTTGTTTTCTGATTATTTTTATCACTTGTAATGATTCAGCTGTGCCCATCAGCTTTGTCATTCCAAATTCCTTATACAGGGCACAGGAAATGAGATTTTTATGTATGTAATGACAACCTACTCATATTAATGTATATCTTAGCTGCCTTTGATTGCGTAATTTTTCCTAATAATACAGTAGAGGATTTGGTTGGCAGCAGATGATACGTAGTCTCTTTCAAGGAAATTTCATTTGTTCAAATGCAGCTCTTTAGAAAACCATTAAGATTGTTTTCCCCTGCCTGAGAACGGGCTTTTTAAAACTAGAAAAGTAATTAAAAAAAAAGCTACATCAGGAGATATACAAGTTAAATCTTGATGTGTCTTGTGTACCTGAACCCGTATACACACATGGCATAAAATGACACAATATTGAACCAAAATATAGAAATTATATTCCGCAAAGCATCCCTACCATTTGTTTTTGTTCTAATCACCGCACCCCAAGGGATAGACGTACTTGGGACTTGAAGAAAACATAATTGGAAAAAGCTGTGTGAATATAATGGTATGTACTTGCTCCCATTTTGAAAACTTGCAACCTGGAGGAGAGGCGCAAAGACCAAGGACCTTACCTTCTATCCTTGCAACTCCAGCCTCACAGGTTAACATCAACTGCCATCCTACACGATCGGCCCCATACCTATTCTTCCACCCACCTTAGATCAACTCCCACCAGTCACTACCTTAGCGACTTTATCCTCTTGTCCATCATTAATACTAATGCCCCTCTTTGCTTCACCATACAAATCTAACAGTGTAATGTCCTCACACGAATGACTAGTTGTTGATCGTGATCTTTATCATTAGAAAGAGAAGATCCCATCTCATCCAAACTCTTTTAATTTAAACCAACGTTCTTTTAGTCTTTTTGATTTTTCTCTGGGTTGGTTTTGTTGTTTTTGATGTGGTTTAACAATGGTAGAATTATATTTTGATAATACGCCAATATTTAAAGAATTCTTCTTATTTTGAAGCTTTTCTTCTTTTGTTTTCTTCTTGTCCTGGTTCAACAGTGGTTGAACAATCATCAAAATTCGCCAGGGTTTAGAGAATCAAAGAGAACAATGAAATATGAATATTTGTTTAAAGAAAGAGGAGAAAGAATTCAAAGAAGGGAAGAAGATTTAATATTCACGGTACTAATTTTGGGAAGGACCCAATGCAAAGATAAGAGTCAATGAGTTAATAAAAACAAATGTCTTCACCGCTAATGGCCGAATAGTGTCGATTGGACTTTGTTGTGGCTTGGTGCAATGATGTGGAGAGTAAATGGTGGTTCTATTCAAGGAGAACAGAGAGGAATGACATTTGAGAGATATGGACAAAGTAAGGGAGGAGAGATGAAATGTTTATAGGAGAATTCAAGGGATGAGAGATATAGAAAAAGTAGGGGAGGAGAGAAGAAGAGGAGGTGGATGAGAAAAGCCGGGGAGATAAATTGGGCATTTTGGGAAATGACTGTAAAGTATCTTTTTAAATGGTATTTCACAAGTAGAGTCATTTGATCCCCATGGATGTTGTAATTGCAAATAATATTTTCCACAAAAGGAAGTTGGAATTTAGGAACATATGGTGCAAGATGGGTACATTATCTGAACAAAGTGCGTGAGTACTACCCTAACCAAGCTTGCCAATTCGAAATATGTGGCGAACACACCAACACTTGATGAAATTGTGAGCTCTTTTAACCGAGGATATTTACTAACACAAAAAGGATTCAATTTGAATAAGCGATGTGAGAAATATGTAACATGGGAAAGGTTAGTGGTACAGATAAGGGTATAAATGACGACTCTCTCTCAAGGACCTATAATTTTTATTTTCCAGGTCGTGCAGCCAGGGATAGACATGGGTCTGATCTAGATCGGGTCTAGACACAGATCCAAATCCTTATCCATAGTGTCTAAAAAATCAGTTACATGACCTGGATCCATAGGGCCTGGTGGGTCTAGGGTCTGAATCTGGGTCCAAAACAAACCACTTTTTTCACAAAAAATATTATCAAATATTAAATCAATAATAGTAAATTCTTGTAAAATTTATCAAGTCACTTTTCAATGATGAGACTTTTCTATGCTGATGCAATAGACTTCGCTTGTTTTTGTTTCAGCTGTAAGGGGAGAGTGTTGTGTACTCAGACCGAAAGTAGCTTTCGGTCCAAATCTTGATCTTTAAATAGTCTTGGAAATCATGATGTTACAGCCTGATTACATATTATGTTCGTTTTTTTATTTTTAGTAAAATTATTCTTTTAATCCACCTAATTTGGAAGTTGTCAACAGATCATTCTTCTGGCAGGAGTGTGGATGCAAGGCCTCTGAAAGCCATTCCTCATCCAAGACATTCAACAGCAGGTTTTATATTCAACTTTTTTGCATGTCTTCATGTTATATTTCGGTCCTTTGGGATTCTATGGGCGCTGAGACGAGAAGAGAAACACCCAATTCTGCAGCATGAGCCTGTTGACTATAGGGTGAATCTTCCTGAGTCTGAGCCAGGTTTGAAGGATCGAGCCACTGCTCAGAAGATAAATGAATCTGTCCTTAATCCTTGTTGTCAAAGGCTTCAGCACTTAGAGCAGTTGGTAACAGACCTTTTAAATAAACCTTCAAGAATCCCTCTAGACAAGGAGCAGACAATCCTCGAGTCTTTGACAAGAATTAAGGCCATAGAGCATGACTTGCAGAAGACAAAGAAGGTAAAGAGTGGCATATCTACCTGTTGATACATGTCTATCTAGTTATTTTCAAGCTAATGGTTCCTTGATTGTCATTTTGCATAGGCCCTGTTTGCAACAACATCAAAGCAAGTAGAGCTTGCCGAGTCACTGGAAAGTCTTAAGGATAGCAGCATGCATGTAAGCCCTCATATTTAAATATACATTAAATCTGGTCTGTAAAAATGTTACGTTACATGCTTTCTGGTTGATTAACTTAGCTTGATGATGTAGAAAACCTTATGGTAGCTAACTTTACCTTTGAATATTAGTGTTCACTTACCGAACTTCCTCCAGGCATCAACATAAAAGTTTTTTTCTTTCCCCTTTTCATTTGATGTAGCTGTGTCATATGCAAAAAAAGATGTCAACAGTGTTCCTTGGCGACTCAAGTGTATGTATTATATAATAACAAAGTATGGAATTTTTGATGTGTTTGTCTGACTCGGCCTTTTGTTCTCAATCACCATTAATGACCAAGTGATATAATTGAGTTGTTAGCCTTCTCCCACTCCAATAAAGAATGAGGTGGTATTTTACTCTAGGATGGACCAATTCGACATGATAATTGATAATTCATATTTCTGAAGTTCATTTCCAAATGTAAGTGCAAGTGTATGTAGTTAAGTGATCTACAGTTATCTACTTATCTTAAAATAGGTTTGTTCAGTGCAAGGTAGTTGCAAGTACTAGTAGTTGTGATTTGTGTACATTGTAGCTTTTTGATATTCAATTACCTAATTAGTTGTTTTAAATAGTGTTGTTCGATAATAGTTGCGATTACGATAGCTTTTGAAAATAATTTGTTGAGAAAAATATTGAGAAAATCTTAACCGCCACTTTTGATTTTGGAACACTACAAGTTATAACAATCTGAAAACAACTAGCTACACACTTAAAACTCCTACTTTACCAAACATCGACATTTTTTGTGAAGTAGTATTTTTGTCTCAATAATCCACTAGGAGCTACTTAAACTGCTACGTTGAACACACCCAATGTCCCCATATCAAGTGTTCGAATTTTGTAGTCCATTTGATCTGTAGTCTTAATGTTATATGGGCATTTGTTTGAATTCATTTCCTTATAATGGGTGCTTGTCACAGGGACGGTCTACAACCTGTTGGAGAAGCTAATGATAGGGATGAAGTTGAAATAATAATTATGCAGTTTTTGATTAACCGGTGTACATTACTTCTATCGGTGATTATATTGCTGACTGAGGGCGCTACAAATTTGTGAAGTGGTACTGACTCGGTTTTCTTTACCTTCTCTTGCTCCATCTCTTTCGCTCCCTGAAGGATCTTTATATGTTACGGTTCTCCTTACAGCCACAAGTCTTCTATTGTTTTAATTGCTCAGAGTGAACTCAAGTACAGCAGATTGTGTGAATAGCTAACTAGTTTTTGCTGATGTGAATAGATCGGCCATTAAACTGTCGAAATAGAGATTTTAGGTTCGTCTTTGAGAGAATGATAGATAAAGAAAATATCATTTTTAACTAAGAACATATAAGAATAATAACAGAATGATGTAACAGATATGCCCTATTTTTGTACTAGAAATTGCATTGAGATTGATATAAATAAGATCATGGGAGGGAATTGAGGGTAATTAACTCTTCCCTTAACACCCAATCATAATTACTCTATGCTAATACTTTTACACATACTTGCCTTGGCTAATTACTCATGGTAATAGATTCGAATTTCCATACTTGGTGCATGTATTTATGTCATACTCAGTTTCATATTTTTTTTAATCTTTTTATTTTTAAGTCGGAATTAACCCTTAATATTCCATTTATATTGAATTTGTCTCGATTTTATGTTTTGGTGTAGTGTTGTGTGTTTGAGAATTTATAGATATTTTTAGCTACAAGGTATATGCCACAATTTAAAGGGCAATTAACCTCAATGAGGGAGCCAACAAAAATGCATAATGCAAAGCTAATGGTCGAAAGTTTATCATAAAGTCTTGATATAAAAAGTACCTTTTAACACTATATCTAAAATCTAAAATCTTATAGAAGAATACAAAGTCTTAATACTCCCTCTATTCATAGAGAATAAGACATTTGAGTTTTACACCAAAACCAAAAAGAGGTGAGAGATCACTTAAAAGTGAGTGAAAAACTTTCTTTTTCCATAAAGGTTATTGATATTTATGTGTTGATGTATTGTTATAGTAAGAGTAAAAGGGTAAAAAAGAATGACAAAAATAAAAATGTGACACTTTCAGAGTTTCAGTGAATTGGCCCAATAAAAAAATGTCTCATTCTCTATGAATAGGAGGGAGTATAAAACATTGTACTTCAATGTTAAATACGTTGACCAACAAATGATTTTTTTTGGGAATTCTAATTTTATGAGAATCATTTTAATACATATCGATTACAATAATTTTTTAAATATAAATTTAGTATTTTTATATAACCTTTAATATATATCATTTGGGTGCACTCAAACTGTATCATTTGGATGCAAGTAATAAAATGAAAAAATATATCATGTTTGAATTCAATTACAATACATTAAGGGGGGAAACGGAAAAATTCAATCAACAAAACAAAGATGTTATGTAACCATAATAATGAAGGGAAAAACTGATATTTAAAACAATATTGTTCATCAGATCCATTAAATTACAATGGTGTAGTTAACAACTATTCATGCTAATAACGCCATAATGTATTATTCTTATAAATTACTTCTATAATCACCTATAAACTAAACTCTTAACTATAGTCATTTTATCTTTTGGTTAGGATATTCTTAATGAAAAGGTTAGGGAAGATTAGGTATTGTCTCGGCTAGAGCATGTACAACTTTCTCCAAGTAGAGCCCGAGTCCGATTCGTGCTACCTCCTTCCCTAGCCCTCCCCTCAGCCTACCTTGTACTCAAAAGAAAGGGTTAGGACTTAGGAGTACATACTGCACACAAATAACAGGTTACACAATACCTTCTGGGCTATTTTTCAGAACTTTTTTTGCAAGAATATCCCTCTTATGTATCTACTCGTACCCATTCGTATCGTCCTGAGAGAGGCACATCGTTCTTAATGTCGTAGTTGTATCTGCAATGTCATAAGTTTCATCCAGATCAATAGTTGCACATTTGCACTACAAAAAGCCCTATCATTAGCAGTTCAAAAAACAATTACTTTTCAATGAAATGATTCTGCTGGCTATGTTCATATTCAGCAAAGAACTCCTCTATCTCCTGGTTTGTTGGGATTGTTTGTGTATTTCTAGCTCTCTGATTTGTTGCAGTGGAGCATGTTGGTCTGGTCGTCGATCCAGGCGTTTTTATGTTTTCTGAGTCTCTAATCAAACTGCACGGAGTGCTCTCTCGGGTGCTCCTGCAAATAATGTATGCAACAAATATCATACCAACAAATTTGCAATCCCAGAAATAAACCAACCAGAAACAGTGTAACAGCACCTATGGCTAGGTAGCATTAACAGCACCTATCTAAATGTAATATTTGAAGCAAAAAAAACAGTGAAAAATGAACCCTAACTTTGTAGATTAATCTCCCTCACTTGATGAATTACAAGGCATATTATTTGTTTGATGTTTAGGGGAGTATTGTACAAAAATAAAGGAGTAAAATGACCCTAAAAACAAAAACAATAGGCTGAATTTTCGGAAAAAGACAGAATGTCAGATTTGCAAACAAAAAAACTTCTGCTCGACTCACTCGAGCAAAACCGCTCAATCGTGCGAGCTTCAACCAGGCATTTTATTCCCCTTTTCTTTGTGCAGCTACTCTTGTGAGAGACGTGAGAGACCGTCTCTCAGATAAACGACTTCAAAACATAAAGATCACATTCTTATTCCTCTTTAAGTTGTATAAATTGGGCTATTTAGCCCATATGTGTAATGCGTCTCTCGGAGAGACCATCTCTCATAACCATTGTTGTTAAAATCGCGATTCTGATCTACGATTCTACAATTCTACGATCCAAAAACAAGCGAGCGATTTGAATCGTAGGTAAAATCTTAAAGTTGTAGAATCTTACGATTCTAGTTGGAATAAAATTTTTAAAGGTAGAATCATAACATGATTCTACGATTCTACGATTTAACGATCTAATTCTACTAATTTAGTACTCCCTCCTATTCAAAATAAATGTCCACTTTCCTTATTTGGTAAAGTCTCTTTACTTGTCCACTTTCTATTTTTGGCAAAACTTTTTACCTAAATACCCCCAACTATCCCAACTTATATTATTTAATAATACCCCACCTACCACCTTTTCAATTATTATAATCACTTAAAATACCCCACTACCACATTTTCAATTATTATAATCACTTAAAATACCCCACTACCACCTTTTCAATTATTATAATCACTTAAAATACCCCACTACCATTTTTTCTTAAAATCCGATCCAAACCCAAAGTGGACACTTTAATTGAATAGGAGGGAGTATGAATTATTTTTAATTTTTCATATGTACCATCTTTTACTGATCTCTTTCACATATACACATAAATTTCAAATTTTTCATCATGAAAACTTTTAAAAAACGAATTTCTTAATCGGTATGAAGATTTAAACTAATTATTAAAAAAATTTCGTTATATTCTTAAAAATAAAGTCAAAGAAACTTTAATTCATAAATTTAAACATTTGAATCAGATAATAATGATAAGAAAATAATTTTTAATATATTTAAGTTTTTTGTAGAATCGTACGATTCTACCGATTCGATTCTACCTCCCTAAACGATTCTAAGTAGAATCGTGATTTTAACAACTTTGCTCACAACAATTTGTACTTTTTGTGTAGCAGGTTCTTATTAGCAAAAGCCTATCATCCCAATATACTCCACCTCAAGACCATCACTTAACCGCACTAAGCATTGAGATTATTAGCCACATCAACAAAAGAGCATTTAGTGAAATAGAGTAGATAAGTAGGCTCAAGTCCTACCTAGCTAAGGTTCCATATGGTGGTATACTTGGACTCTACACTTCACCTCAAATACTCGAATTAGACCCGTAACTCTCAAATTGAATAGTTAATTTAGAATTTTAGATACTTCAATTTTGGTTTAAAATATCTAAAAATTTTAAATTAATTAGTTGAATCAGACACTTTAACACGTACTTCATCCGTTCCATTATACTTACTACAATTCACTTTTTACGCAATTCAATGCGTAACTTTGATCATTTATATTTTAAGTTATGCTTAACTAACCATTATAAAAAAATTTGATATTATGAAAGTATTCGATTAGACGATAATCCCACTTGAATATATTGTTTCTAACACATTAGTCGCAATATATAAAATAAGTTTACACATAAACCGTACCAATAATTTTGGTGTAGCGACCAATTCAGACAGAGGAAGTATGAGTGTGACATATAAGAGTACGGCTAACAAGCCATAGGTAGCTAATGGGTAGAAATAACTTTACAATCACACAAATCTAAACCTCAGATACTACATGGAGGAGTACGTAGTACTAGTCCAAATGACATAACTCACATGATTGAGACAAAATATTCACCTTTTAGCTACCATCTTTACAGCACTTTATAAAATATTCTCACAAAACTTACCTGCTTTTGTACCTTTTTTCTCTTCTACTTTTCTCCAACACTTGATAAAATTAACTTTAAATAATCACCTCAACCACCAAGAAATGCTATTTTTTTCAAAATGACAAATAAAAAGGAAAATATTTTTTTTTTCAACATTCATGAGAAAAAAGGGCGGGTATAAACAGTAATGCAAATTTTAATTTTAAAATTAAAAAGATAATCAAATTATCTCTAACTAAATTTAAATATTTTTTCAAAAAATTAAGTCCCTGTTCCAAAAAACACTCATAGATATGTACACAACAAACTCATAAATTAAATCCCAACTTCAAAACTGAAAGATAATTACTGCAACAGAAACTACAAAAAAAATTCAAACCTTTCTCTAGAATCAAAATCCAAATTATTCTCGCCAAAGGAAGGCTCAAGAGAAGCAAGATCATGAAAATCCTGGGATTCAGCAACAGATAAATAACGAAAACATCCATGAGACTTCTTGGAAGCATCCGAAGTAACAGAAGTCACTGAGTTAGCTGCTCGGAACTCAGAATTCGAAATCTGGTTGTCCGAATTAGGGTTTTTATCACAACTGAGCTGTTTAGGAGAAGGAGATTGAAATGGGGGTTTCTGAAGCCTACGAGACCGAAGTTGAAGATAAGAGAGGTCAGGATTTGACTGAAGAATTCTAGTTCGAGCCCGAGTAAGAACACCTACAGAAGTAGATTGTGGAATTTCCATTACTGCAACATCTCCTGTGATTTTTGCTTTCTTCATGTATTTTCCCATACTATTTTTAGGGTTTATGCAAATTGCAATTTCTAAATAAAATATGGATCAATTGAAAAAAGGGGGAAATTCAAACAAGAGAAAAAAGAGGGAAAGAAATCAAGATTTAGGGTTTTAATTAAGGAGGGAAAAGAAGAGGATTTTTGAGAAGAATTTGCAAAGGAGGAAATTGAGAAAGGAGAAATGAGCGGGTGAAGAGAAAGTTAGGGTTAGAAAAGGCGGTGGAAAAGTTTTGGGTGTTAGTTAGCACGTGATTTGCACGTGTTAACTACTATTTGTATTTCACTTTCCCTCCTTTTGTTATTGGAAAAAAAAATATGATCTTGTATAAGACCGTCTCATTATAAAATAGATTTATATAGTTAATTTATTTTTTACTATCATTTTAAAAATTACTCTAACAAAATAAATGTATAAAGATCAGTCCAATAAAAGTGGTCTCAATATAAAATTATAGTCTTACCATAAAACCATCTCATCTCAGAATGTTTTCAAAAAACCCACAATGTTGACGATATGAAAACATTGTGGGTTTTTTTGAACTTCAACATTGTGGTTTTTTTGAACACATTTTTAGATGAGATGGTTTTATGGTAAGATTTTTAAGTAAATCCTAAAAGTAAGGTAAACTTTTGTTTTTTTTTATTTGTATACAACAATGTGGGACTAAGATGTTATTAAAAAAAAAAAGTGGGACTAAGATATATTTAAAATTTTTACCATCTAACATTTTACATTTATAGTTGTTTTTTTAGAAATTTCACGTGATAATCTTGAGGTTTTGGGGTTTTTCATATGATAATCAAATTTTTGAAAAATCCACGTGGTAACTTTGAGGTTTACCAAATTTTTCCACCGTGACTTTTCGCACATAAAAATTTAGCAAACGTTAATTTCAAAGCTTTAAAATTGTTATACATCTATTTATGCGACTCACCATATCAAATGCCATAAGTTTCAACCTTTTCCCCCAAAACATAAACACTAACTCTATCATCTTTGGATTTGGAGGAAAAATATGATTTCGATGAAAGATGATAGGGTTAAGGTTTATGTTTTGGAGAAAAATGTTGAAACTGATGATATTTGAAATGGTGAGTCGCATAAATAAACGTACAACAACTTTAAAGCTTATAAATTAATGTTTGCTAATGTTTAATATGCAAAAAGGTCACGAATTACGATGGAACAATTTGGTAAACCTCAAGGTTACCACATGTATTTTTATAAAATTTTGGTTACAACGTGAAAAACCCAAAACCTCAAAGTTACCAGGTGGTTATTTTTTAGTGTTGGGCTATCCCCATTGTCAAATGTCAATGTGGGACATTAAAGTGCAAATTACAAGTCCACTAAAAAAAAGTGTAAATTACAAGGTACAACAACAATGATTAATAATATTAAGTCTTAATTTGTTAAATAAATAATGAGATTATATTTAACTTATAATTTGTTATGAATAGGGTAGAGTAATGGAAACGATGGAATCGGTTAAGTAACTTTTGATTATTTACAATTTACAACAACTAACATTTTTTTTACCTCAATGTTGTGAAGTGGCTCCTACTCAAAATGAGGTGTGGGGGTCATATATATGTAATTTTATCCCTGTTGTTTATAGTGTATACGAATATAAGAAACACATATACATGTATGTGATGAATGACAAAATAAACAAAACAAAAAATAACACAAGATTAAGGTAGTTTACCAAATAGAGATTACATCCACCATATATAACTAGGATAATGTTAATATTGTTTTTAGAGGACAAATGATACAATCTTGAGGGAATTACAGTGACGGTTTAATAGGAAGAGAGGAGCTAATGAATGGAATAAACTTAAGCAATGAGGTGAGATTTATAATGAAAGTTTTGGCTTTAAAACAAATGACCTAAGACTATACAAGTATTTATAAGGAATGATAGGGCTTGATATGTAACAAAAACAGGGCAGTAATACAAATAGACATAAATGAACGTAAATGTCCACTGCATGCTTGCTCGTTCAAGCATACAAGCTGCTCGTTCGAGCAAGTACACGACATCAATCTTACAAGTGTTTTTTGGCTTTTTTCGAGCGTTCTATAATCTCCAATTTCTCCTATAACATTCTTACACTTGTCATATGTATAAAGTAAGCCTTACTCTTCAAAGCTTTAGCCAAATTTAAGATTCTTCTTACCATCGAATCCCAAATAAACACTTGAATCTTTCTCTTACCACACTAACATACTTAATTAAATATTTTAATTAAGATTCTAATTACTCGATAAACATAAGTCAGTAAAGTCACCCATAATCTTTAACATTCATTTTTATCCTTTAATTTATTTTCAAAATTTCATTGTAGATTTTGTTTCAAATTTTCTTCAATAAATACACAATAGCTTTCCCTCCTTATCTTTCATCCTTACCATTCACTTTTTTTTTTTTCCTTATTTTACAAATCAATCTCTTTTCCTTTAATTTTCTCCAAAAGCAAATGTTGGAAAGGGAAATATAGAGTATATTTCCTCGGTTCCATAATAGTTACTATTGATAATGATATTTTCCGTTCCATTATACTTTGTTGCACCCATGTCAACAAACAAACCCATTGTTATCTCATTTGTTGTATTGACTCTTTATTTCCCTCTCTTCTATCCTTCTCTCTCAACCTTCTATCTTTTTTGCACTTTTCTACCAAAAAAAGAGGGAACCCAGAAGCTAAATCTTCTATTAATCCAATAAAACTAGCTTTAAAATTGTTCATCTTCCCTAAAATTTGACTCTTAACTCTTAAACCCTATTTATATTCAAAGGGTTATAGCTGTTTCTTTTCTGTAAAGATTAAACTAGACTAGAATAAATCTATTAATCTATTTTTATTCTTTTTTTGTATGTTTGAAAAAGATTTACCCATTTTGGGTAGATTAATTATTGATTCATGGTGTGTTTCTGCTTTGATGATTACACCCAAATTGGGAAAATTTGACTCCTTTTTCTGCTTGATGGGTTTAATGGAAAACCCTTCTATATTTGTTCTTCATGCTAATGGTGTTAGGTAACAGCTGGTTCTCTAAATTGAGCTTTTCATTGTTTTTCTTCCATTTAGGGATTATTTGGTGAATTTTCACTAAAAATAGTGGAAGAAAAAGATGATTCAATTGTTGTTTGTGGTTTTGTTCATGGAAGGTGTTGTGGCATTTCTTCTTTTGGTGAAAATTGGTCCATTAAGAGAGTTGGTTATGAAATGCTTGGATCAAGTGAAAATAGGGAAAGGCCCAGCAACTGTAAAGACAATTGCTGGTACAATGTCTGTGATTTTGGCTTCAAGTGTTATGAACATCTTCAAGATTCAGAATAAAGGTGCTAAACTTGGTACAATGTCACCCATGGATCAAGTCCTTTGGAGGACCCACTTGCTTGAGGCTAGTCTTATGGGTATGCCTTTATTCTTTTTGGTGATCCATTATTTTGCTTCTTTTGTCTTGTTATTTTGTTTTTATGTTTGTATGTTTTGATTCCTTGAGTTGTGGAAGAAAAATGGTTAGCTTTATATTGTGGTTATCTAGAAGATCAAACAATTAGATATTTAAAGTGTGTGGATTTTAGTATTTTAGGTTTTATTTGAAGCTGCAGATGGTGTTTGTTACCAATGGTCAATCGGAAGCAACCTATTTGTAAGTACTAGTAAATGTAAGGTTGCGTGAATCCAAGGCCTTCATACCCTCCAAAATCGCCTAGCTGGGAGTCACGTAATGTCATTAGGGTAATAGAATCTTGTAGGTCTTAAAAGGATGAGTCAACTTAGAATTTCCTTTGAATTTTATGTTGCATGGTTTTGTTTCTCTGATGTGAAATTGTTTCATCTTGGGTGAAATTATTATGTAAGATTGACTAATGACCAATGGGCTTGTTTGGCAATTAGTATCTACCCTTTTGAATCTATCCTCTTATTTAAAGCCTTTTCCCATAGTGAATCGTCATGGGGCGAAAGAAAGTGATGGCGGGAGTGCATATGGCTAGAAGGTTTGAATAGTCGCGGGGATAGCAATGTGTAGAAAGTGTTTGGTGAACCAGTAAGTCGGTAAATGTACTAGTGAGGATAGCATATGTGTGATATGCGTTTGGTAAATTAGTAAGCTGGCAAGTATACTAATGAGACTATATGCTACTCGAAATATAGGTTTAAGTTGCAATGTGTACCTTTTGGAAAATTTCATAGTTAAGTCTACATGTTGAGTATGCTATTCACCGATTTTTGTAAAAGCTAAACTTCTATGTTCTAGTTACCCATGGTTTTAAAGATGTGCTTCGGCATTGGAGATCATGTCATTCAAGGTGAGGCGAATGCGAGTGGATGACGAGTGCCGAGAGGTGGATTAGCTGCAATAGAAGGCACATGTAAATTTTGGGGAGAACAAAGTTCAAAACAAGGGCATATGAAGTTATATTGGCAGAGTTGTAAAGGGTTTCCGAATCTACTGAACCTATATTACCCACATTGTAAAAGTCTAAAAAAATGCATTTAGGTTAGTTCAAGGGTCATCTTATGGTATCCAAATCCAAAAAATAAAATTACATGCAACAACATACTAGGCCAAATACAACACATACTGTAGACTGTAGAGTGTAGATGTGTTTATTTGGGTCATCGGCTTGATTTCAAAATACGTGTTTTGGGTCGGTTCATAATCGGGTCTTGTATCAACATTGGTTTTTCCATGATTTTAAAGTCTTTGAAGGTGAGTCAAGGTCGGGTTCGATTACAAGGTCGGGTAAACATCGGGTCTGTTTTGAACATCTCTTGCCACATAGGATGGGGTGAACCGTTGAAGGTAACCCATCTAGACTTACCTAGGCATATCTCCCTCTTTGATACACTTGCAACCCTAGTTTTTATATAGTTGCTGTTTTAATCTTTAGTCTTAACGTCAAAGTTAGCAGAGCTAACAAGTCTTTCATCTCTCTTACACATAGTAAGCTTCTTCTGCTGATCCAATAAGCTATGATCCTTGCCATCCAAATAACGCGATCCAGAAAATGCTGTACCGAAAACAGCAACTCTGAATCTCGCTATCCTGTAAGTTTTAATTCAAGCTGAAAGGTAAAATATTGTGTACTTGCTGTACTATTTTGTAATGAATGACTTTAGGTTAGATGGCATGTGAAATGAGTTGGGTAGTTGCAACAAGGAATGGTGTTTCGAGCAACGCTTCCAGAGCCCCATGCCTTTCTTCTATACTTGCTGTATTTTTTATGAGAAAAAGGGGAAATCGAGGGGTATCAGGATTCTTTGAATCGAGTAGAGAAGCAAACAATTATCTTATTTTTGTGATTGTTAAGCATCCTATAGTCCCGTGTAGGAATGATTTATCGAGTGATACCGAAAAGCATTCTTCCTATTGTTTGGGTTTTAAAGCTTTGGCATTATGGTAACCTTCTTCATTGCTCAAAGAAGCCCCTCTTGGATGTATCATGGGGCATATATCGCCATGTCTGTTCACTCTTATAAGTTTGGCATATTTTTGTCTGTTCTCAACCATGGTCACACGATTCACTAATTTCCTTGCGAATTGAGAATAAAAAAATGAATTATGATCAGTTTTTTGATATTTTATGGTCATTTTGAGCGACTTGCGAATCAAAAAATTGTATTAACTGACGAATCATGTTACATTGTTCTCAACTCTCAAGTCTCGAGTCTCGACACTCAACAGAGCGAGAGTGGTTTAATATCTTATAGTTATGACATTTCGGTTTCTTGCATCTAGGAAATTGCACAATTGTAAACGAAAGTTGCTTCTTTACAGGATTCACTATATTTCTCGGCTTCATGATTGATCGTATGCATCATTACCTTTGTAAGCTCGTCAATATTAGGAGCAAGGTTGGAACATCTAAACAAGAAATTGCGAAGCTCGAGAACGAAAACCAGCAGCTCAAGGAAAAGGAAGAGAAATCTTCCAAAGAATTAGCAGTACTACAGATGCAACTATCAAAATTAGCAAATGAGATAAATAACCTAAAGGATGAATCACAAGAGAAAGACAAGAAAATTGAGACCGAGGAGGCTCACGTTGTAGCCCTTCAGAAACAATCCGCGGATTTGCTCCTCGAGTATGACCGCCTTTTGGAACAAAATCAATACCTTCAAATGCAACTTTCGAGTAATTGATGACGGGTTTTATAAAGAATGTGAATCAAGTCCATACAAAAAATGAGATTCATTTGGTTAAGGCCGCTAGTGCTAGAGATGTGATTCGCGCTTTTTATTTTGAGGAAAATGGTGAAAGAGCTTTCGCTTTGGTCTTGGTGTTCAGGGTTAGAATGAAGGGATCAAATTTAGTCGATGTATACTTGGTGATGCTACAAGTTTTGCGAATTTGGTATCGAAAACATGTCTATATTTTGATTCATATTCATATATAGTATTCAGACCCGGACTTTCCGCGAGAATACTGGGTTGAAGTATATACTTCAGAGCAACCACAAATTTTGTACTTTGATCCCATTTCAAGTGAAATATTACTTATGGTAGTTGAGCTAGCCGGATTCTTCAAGCAATAGCAATTGAAATGATTTTAGTTTTGATTCAAAAATTTATATGTAAAGGTTGGTTATGGTAAAACTAAAAGTGATATATTTATTGAAATATTACTTATTTTCCAAACTTAGTGTTTTTTATTTGGCAAAAAACATATTCTATGAAAAATTAATATGCAGATCATTCATCTATTTTCGATGTAACTTGCCGAGGGTTTTAGTGGCTGCAATCTTTTTATCTCTTTTTTTATAAAGGGTATGCTGTCATGAAATCATTCCCATATCCTGATTATAGCTTCTATGAGCAGAATTAACCGGGTATGATGATGATGATTCACAAGTCGCAACTTACCAATAATCCCCACACGAGCAGACACCGTGCTTAAAATGATGAAAACGCTTCACATCCCTTACAACAATCTCCCTATTTACAATTCTAGTTATGTATTTGATTGCCTCATGACAATCCCCACAAACTCTTAGATTCTTAGTAATCACTAGCTTAGTCCCTGGTTCGGTGTTCAATAGGCCAAACGCAATCGCCAACCTCTCGCTGTGATTTCGTAACATGCTCGATTTTACTTCCTCGTCGAGATCATGCAACACAAACCGAGTTTTTGGCACATAGCCCATGGATCTCATCTCATGATCCAACTTCTCTATCAAAATCATCATTTGATCATATTGATGATGGGTTTTATCCTCCATAAGGAAAGCATAAAGCTTACCTTTCACCTCCACCATACTATAACCAGGGACTTTCTGTATGCCCATTTTTCTCATAGTCTTCCTCACTTCAGCAACTTCATCCCACTTTTTAGCCGATGCAAAAAAGTTCGCAATCAAAGAATAGATCCCCGAATCATCTGGTTGAAACTCGAGAATCTTTTTCACAGCCAATTCACCAATGGAAATTCGTTTGTTTTTATGAGAACCCGACAAAAGAGCAACCCATATGGAAATTCCAACTTCATGTTCATTCATGGAGTTTACTAAATCGAGGGCTTCCTCGACTTTTCCTGCACGAGCCAACAGATCAACAACACAAGCATAATGTTTCTCACTCGGTTCAATCTTGAATCGATTGATCATTTCATTGAACCAGTACTGTCCTTGCTCTACAAGACCCGAATGACCTAAAGCTGAAAGTAGAGAAGCAAATGTTGCATCATCAGGATTCACCCCGGTTATGATCATATCATCAAAAACTGCAAGCGCAGCCATTCCATGTCCATGAATTCCATAACCCGCAATCATAGTATTCCATAGTACACCATCCTTGCAGCTTATCGTATCGAATAGAACACGGGCAGAAGCAAGAGCCCCACATTTCGCATACATGTCGATCACAGCAGTAGCGGAAACATTGTCCAATTCGTGCCTACGAAGAATACAAGCATGTATCGATTTTCCCATCTTAAGGTAGCCAACATGAGTACATGCCAAAAGAACATTCACTAAAGAAGCTGAATCTGGTATGAAACCAACCCTCTGCATTTCTCTAAAACATTCAAGAGCTTCACTAGCTAAACCATTTTGAGCATAACCTGAAACTAAAGCACTCCAAGACACAACATTCTTTTGCCCCATGTTACAAAAAACTCTATATGCAAGACCCAAATGACCGCTTTTCGCGTACATGTTTATGAGACTAGTATAAAAAACGACATCCATTGGAAGATTTCTTCGAATCATATAGCCATGAATTGACAAACCCATTTTCTGATCACCAATATCAATGCAAGCTTGAATTAAACCCAGCATAACAATCCCATCTCCTTGCAACCCATGTGCTTGCATCTTCCTAAAAGTTCCAATAGCTTCCATCCCTTCACCATTTTTCGCAAACCCCGTCACCATTGTAGTCCAACAAACAAGATCTTTCCTCTTGATCCCCTCAAACACTGCTTTTGCTTCTTTAATTTTTCCATCCTTTGTGAACAAATTCAACACAGAACAGGCAACAAAAGCATCATGCTTGTACCCATAATCAACTGCCTGATACCAAATCTCTTCACCCATTTTAAAATCAGACATGCTTGTGCAAGCTTTAATGGCTACTGTAAATGAGGAACTGTCAGGCTTTATCTCTTCAGAAATCATCTTTAAGTAAAGATTCAGAACCTCATCAGGAAAACCCATCTTTGAATATGCAATAATCATTGCATTCCAAGCATCTACGCCTCTTTGAGGCAAATTGTCGAACAGTTCGCGTGCGAGTTTTATGTTGCCTGTTTGTGCATAGGCTGCAATGAGCTTGGTTGCTGGCCATCTTTGATTGAGTAGACTACTGGTAATGAGGAGGGCATGGACCTTAGAAACAGTTAATTTGTCTGTGCAATATGGCAATAAGCTTTTAAGGGGCTTAATCAACCACATTTATTCTTACAAGCGCAACTTTTAATGTACTACTAGCTAATAGCTATTGCCCATTGCTATTTGGTGGTTTATTGTTTGTGTTACATTCACTCCGAAAAACCGATTTCACTAAAATTTTTCATTTTAGTACTTTTTTGTTTAATTTTTATTTATATATTTTCACTCATTTTCTTTTAAAATGTCTCTTTCTCTCTTTTTTTTTTTTTTTTTTTTTTTGATATTTTCAGAACATATACATGTAGCAAATGTTGTGAGATAAAGAGACTATATGCCTCGAGTCTTTAGATGACTTATGTTTGGGTATCATATATGTTGAGGCTATTGGTCAGACTTAACTTTGGGAGTTAAGGGGTACAATTGAAGGAAGAAGAAAAGTTGGTGTTTTGGGGTCCAAGAGTGGTTTTATTTTAAACGACATAACGTTAATAAACAAATTAATGTGGTTAATGAATACTACTGAAGTCAACACGTGTGCAACTAAAAAATGGATAAGTTTATGAAAATTGATATTAATAATTTAACATTTTGCTCGTTCATAGTGAATAGTCACATCTTTAAATTATTTTTCAATACTCTAACACTTGCCCTTATTTCGCCGTGAATAATTCAACATTTATTTTTGTTTGATGGTAGCATATCTTATTAATACCTATTATAAGTAATATGATATGTTGTGGGCATATGTATGATAAAGTTAAGATTACTAGAAATAATTCAAATGTGAGATTGTTTACGGCAAATGAGTGAAATGATGAATTTTTAATGTCGGTTTTTCATAAAGTAAAAGGATACATTGATAAATAATGTTCAACAAGTATTGACTCTATTTCCTTGTTCTAATTTGTGTTTGTTGTACCTTATTTTCTTTATCTAACACTACAAAATTATAAGTAAATGGCAATGAATGTTTTGTCACTTAACCTGTCGCGTTAACAATTTTTTGCGGTGGTTTTGGCGATAAAATTGTTTGTTGCCACCATTTTTATCAGCAAGATTATTTCTTGTCGCAAAAGTTGGCGACAAAACAAATCTGTACCTAGCTAACGACGACGCCTTCTTGTTGCCAGTTTAGTCGCTAAATTTGGCGACGCGTTTTGTTTGTCACCAAACTTTATTTATTTTAATGCGAAAAAAGCAATTAAAGTGATAGTGATTGTTGCAAAAGGAGTTGAAAGTACTTGAATAAATACCCATTAAAAATAAACAATGCTTCCGAAAACCCCTCATTTACCTATTCAAAATAAACCAAGGCAGATGAGAGTGAGACGGAGGTTGAGCAAGGATAAATTTCTATATTCTTCCTTTTGAGTTTGCTGCTTAAAGTGACATTTTCCTAAACTCTAAATGCTAAATTTAACTAAACCCTAAACTCAAAGAAATTGAGAGAGTTTAAAATTACCCTAGACTCAATTTAATACTCCTTCAGTCCTATTACACTTTCCTTTTTACTCCTTTCCTTTTATTTTGCTACAATTTTTTTTTGAAATTTCTTCGTCACTTTTTTATTCTCATCTAGACGTTTCAACCCTGTTGTAAATACTTCTCAAACTTTGTGCAATCCTCGTTGTTGCAATCTAAAAGGGACAGAACGAGCACGAAACCTAAGACCAGGTAAAATGGACCTAACAATGTTGACCAGGGTGACATTTAAGAGCACCAGCCCCTGCAGTCATGTTAGCAACAAGGCTTGATGGTTTAGCTGCCAAGTTGTAGGCTTTGGTATGGCTAAAACCAGCTCCTGAGCCTGAGGTTGTAAAAAAGGCTCCATTTAAAAACAAATCACCTTCTGATCTTCAATTCCAGTTCTTCCAATTTTCTTTACTTGTCATCCTCATAGTCACCTGTTTGATACAAAACAACAAATGTAGTCATATTCTAAGCACATGTTTGAGCTCATGGTGACGTTGCATCGGCCTCGTAATAAAGGTTTTCAAAATAAATAAATTGATGTTTTCAGCATTGTAAAAGTGAAAAAAAACCGTGTTTTGGGCTGTATGAAGGGATATCTTATGGTTTTGATGATATTTAGTCATTATGATAAACGCATAACTCCCGTTATCGCATCACCGTTTTGTTACCACGATCGTAACTATTACCGCATTTTTACACTATGTTTGAGCCTCTCAACATCCAATCGCAATTTGCGACCGTTTTTTTGACTGATTGGGTGGTCACAGATACTGACCACTTTTTCGACCACCAAAAGGCCATTGGGCAACCAAAATCTAGAACAAATTCAAATGACATCGATAATATTTTCAAAAATGTGCTTAAGAAGGGTTGAACCAAAGTCATGCATTCACACAGCAAAACTTCTACCATCTCTAAGTATATAATTTTATACATAACTTGAATGCAATTATTGACATTATTGTTTGACCTTAAGTCCGCCCCTAAACCACCTAAATGCCAACCTCTATAACGACCGTTCTAAAACTGTTTGATGATCGGTGTCCAGACACGTTTTTATAGTGAGTACTCATGAAAAACATGTTCATATTCTAAACTTTCAAAAAATAAAAGAAGTAACACACCGATCCTTTTATCGTGCATATATATGTATATATATAGACCTGTTAGTCAGATAGTTTTACCTCTTTGGCATAAGGATAATTGGTTGAAGCATGATATTTATTCCCTTGGCTATAAATGGTGGGACCTTGACTTCCTCCAATGGCATACTTTTCCCAATGGGTGTAGTCATTGTTCACAACATGTAAAGTTCCAAATCTAATCCAAGGCATCCTTTGAACAAGTCCTTCCCCAAAGTGATTGTAAGCAACGGTGACTTGCATAACTTTGTCATTTACATACGAGTCCGAATGACCCAACAACATCACCTATTGTAAATCATAAAAGCAACCCATAACAATTGTTTGTACTTAAAGAACAAACACACAAGTATTGTGATTTGATAAATATATATTCATGTGTTTTCTTTAACTATAAATACTTTGCAAACATATATATTCCACAAATTCTTGTGAGAGACGGTGTCTGGGAAAGACGGTCACTGTGAGAGACCATCTCTAATTGGGCTGACCCATCATATATTTTTTAAAATATTGTAAGTAGACATTTAAAATGATGTAAGTAGACCCATCATATATTTGTAAGAAAGTGGTGAATGAAGAGAGAGAATGAATTATGTGGATGAAATTAAGAGATAGTTAAAATGTATGGATTAGATTAAAAGAAAGTAGTGGACTATTGTCCTAAAATAGAAATGATGCAAATTAAGGGGGACGAACTAAAATGGAAAATAATGCAAATTCAGTGAGACGAGGGAGTACTCTTATATTACAGAAATTTGTAAGTCGATTTTTATTAAATAAAGGGGTGTTTTAAGGAATGATGGTTGGTTGTTGGGTTTTTCTTAGGTTTGTTGGCTAGTTAAAAAGTATTAGCTACTTTGGTTGACTTATAAGATGTTTAGTAAAACTATGTATACGTTGTTAGATTTTTATTAGAGAAAAAGTAGGTCCACAAACCAATAAACCAACGAAAAAAAGCCAAACAAAGCGGCCTTTTTATTTTAACTTACCAAATACTTTATTTATCGTTTTGAACAATCAATAAACCAAAAGTCAAAAGAGATCTATATAAAAGTTAATTACTAAACAACTCCTATATCTGGAGAAGAATCTAACTAAATCTCAATTGAAATTTTTTATGCTTTTAAGAAAATTCACTATGATCAAAGCACCCCTTTATAATATTGCAAAAGGTAAAGTGTTGCATAAAAAAGAAACGGAAAAAGTATAATATTAGAGAATGTGAATGACGTACCACATCGTGTTTAGTAAAATGATTGTTAGAAATAGTGATAGCAGTTGATTCCATAACAACATCAATAAGTCCATCAGCGCAATTTGAAATAGAGTTATGATCAATCCAAATATGACTCGACCCGAAAATAGAAATTCCATCGCCATCGGCTATACCCCTTAACCCATAATGGGAAGGTGAACTTCTAACCATTGCATTACCAGTTGGTTTACAATCATGTATATGAATACCATGAATAATAATATTGGTAATATATTGAATAGTAAAACAAGCTCCATTAGCAATGTGTACATTTGCTCCTCTTCCATCTATGGTCTTGTGACTATTCATAATAAGCTCTTGTGTTAGGGTTATCACCATGTCATTTTTAAAAATGATCCAAAGGGGTTCCGTTTGGATGACTGCATGGCGCAGTGTGCCTGATTTTGGATTCACTGCGTCATTGTCAGTTGGGTCAGTGACGACGTAGAATTGCCCGTCGCGACCGCCGGTGGCATTGCGCCCGAACCCAATTGCGCAATCTGCAAGACGTTTTCGATTTTTGTGCCAGTTTGAATCACATCTCCAACAGTCATCAATTGAGTTGCCTGTTCCACATGAGGGATTTCCTAGGATTCTCCTTGCCGGACCGCTTCTAATGCTATGGAAATAAAAAAGTATTTTGGTATTGAATGGTGAAAATGATAATAAAATATAAAATAGTTTAAACGTGAAAAGTATTATCGACTTATGCTTACTCTAATTAATATAATAATTTTTATAATAGGCATTGCTAATTCGTGACCGTAAGCATTCAAACTCTGTATCATTAATAATTCGTATGTATTATCGACTTATTGTGAAATCAAGCAACGACCAAATTAGTAATAAAATATGAGACCGTTTCACCGTGAGACGAGTATATAATAGGTTCATTATGCTAAAAGTTTCTATTATATATTGGGCTATTTAACCCAAGTAAGATGCACGTATCACGGTGAGATCGTCTTGACATTTTTCTTTCATTGTTGATTTGATTGTTATGTTAGCGATGGAATTTCAAACCGTCGATTATTAAAATCGCAAATGAAAACAAATTTAACGAACAAAAAGAGTACTATTCACCAATGACCTTTAGTAGTGTTTTATTCACAGTCTCTATGTTAAAACATAGTCAAATGAATTTTATATGATTCGTATCAATGTAAATTTTATTAATTGTAAATTGACAAATGTGTAAAATCAAATACAACTTTTAATTATTTGATTTGAACAGAAGAAGTACTATTTTATATTAAATTTTATCAAAAGTAATATAAATATATTCAATTTAAATTTCAAATTTAATCAAGAAAATTTCAAATCATTTTTTAAAGCAATGTAGCTAATAATACCTTGAAGTGAATCTTCCATCAATGAAACTTAAAGAAAATGTGGAAATCAACAATGTAAACAGAACAAACTTTATTAGACAAATCTCATCCATTATTCTTGAGAAAATTTCCCTATGAAATAAATTAAATTATATAATTATCTTTTAAAGCTACGAACTTTTAAAATGATATTTGTAAAATTAAAAGGTGGGACTTACGAGAGAATGGTGAAGATTATTGGTGGGTTTAATTAGTACAATAAATAAGAAAAAAGTGGATTTACTAAGTAATTAACTAGATAAGAAAAAAGTGGGTTTAATTAGTGGTTAACAAATATAGAAAAAAAAAAGTGAGACAAAAGAGGGTTATAATTAGTTAATAATATAAAAGTAGATTTATTACAACAATATTTATATGACTTAGAGTTAAGATTGGAGTTACTATAGTAAGTTATATCGAGTTGTGTTACTAACTTACCAGTTACCCGTTACCACTCATTCTCTTTATTTATCAGGGTTTGAGATCGCTAATAAGCGATAAAAAAGGATTATAAAAGTGAATTTACTAATTAAGTAATTAAAATCAAATGCTTTTCACAAAAGGTTTTTAATGAGTAAACAAATGGACTCATTGAGATTGACCTAAGAAAAAGATATATTATGGGTGTTTCTAGGCCATAAAAGTTAGAAAAGTAAAAATTAATTTTAAAAGAAAGAGAACATGAGAAAAATTTTAAGTTTTTTTAGCAACAGTGAAAATTATTTTTCAGACAAAGAAGTATTACTTTAGTTTTTTTTTTAAAAATGGTATTTTTTGACAAAAATTGTTACTTTTAAAAAAAAATTCAAAAAAAAAAACTGAAAAAAGTACTACTTTTTACATAAAAAAAGTGTTTTTTTTTTTGAAAATTGAGAAATTTCATTAATCAAACAAACTGTACAAATAGTTAGAGCATCCAACCAAACTAATTTGCATCAGTATGGAAGAAGGAGCCCACCTCCGAGGAAGAGTTTCTCCTCCACCACTCTTTATGTGTATAAAGAAAGGGAGGAGCTCAAGAGATAGAATCAATACAATATCTAAAAAGACCAAAACCATAAAAAAACAAATCCACAATTCATAAAACATAAAAAAGTGTTACTATTTGAAAAAACGTTACTTTTCAGATATTCATAAACAACAAAAAATTAATAAAGTAAAAAAAATGTTACTATTTAATTAAGATAAAACTTATTACTTTAAAACAAAAACATGTTACTTAATTTTTTTTTGAAATTTTTTTTTCTAAAAGTACACTTTTTTGAGTAAAAATATCACCTTTTTTTGTTGATAAATAACACTTTTTATCAGAAATACTAATTCTCATATAAGATTAATTTTCACTTGAATAAGAATATATATATATATATATATATATATATATATATATATATATATATATATATATATATATATATATATATATATATATATCAAGTTCAAGTAAGCAGAACTATATGAGACGTGAACAATCGCTTGATAAAAATGTACTTTTGAACAAAAAATGTTACTTTTGTTTTAAAAAAGTTGTTACTTTTAACATAAAAGTGTTACTTTCGAAAAAATATTTTTCAAAAAATAAAAATATTAAAAGTAACACGCTTTTTTGAAAAGTAACACATTTCTATGTAAAAGTAACACTTTTATGTGTTTTTCAGAATTTTTCTTAAAGTAACACTTTTTGCCAATAGTATCATAAAATACAGTAACACCTTTTGCCGTAGTAACACCTTTTAGTAAAAGTAACACTTTTGTAAGCCGATTGGTTCTCACGGTTCTCATATAAGGATGGTATACAAGTTTAATGTCAATTACAAAGTTCTATAAAGCCATCTTTTGTCATTTCACAACAAAATTAATAATCGAAAAGAAGCTTGACTATCCTTTGTAATACTCAAAGAATTAACTTATTTGTAGATTCCTTTATGACCTTGCAAGATCGTATACAAGTTTAATGTCAATTTGCTCAATTCTACAATTTGTCCATAAAATCTCCACCAACTACCACTTCTGCCAGTATTTACAAGACAACTTCAGCCAACTATCAAGTAGTCTGATTTCTGATCGTATACGACGTTCCATGAGTAGCAAAAACCCGATACAAGATGAAACCAAATACGGTGACAAAACGAGCTGGGCGAAATAAGTAAACACATTCACGAACATCGAACATCGAACATCTTGGGGAACGAATGAATTGTTAGCCGTGTGTTTCTAACCGTGATATAGACATGATATTGGAAGTGCTTAAGCTGGTAACTGAAGTTTTCTGTTGTTTTTCCAGCTGCAGTGCGACAGAATATCGTCAGGCAACATCGATATGAACGACTTGATATTAGAAGCAATGAAATGTGTAATATTAAACTGTGTTTACCTCTGGAAGTAATAGTAAAAGAAGTCGGCATTCAACACTGTCTGAACAATCCCAGCTACACATGCTGCGAATTTGATAAACATCGATAATCAGAGGATAGAAGAACGTAAATGAAAATGAAGGAAAGCAGGATACGTACAAGCATAGCAATCAATGTTTCTTCGAGACAAGATCAAATACACATGCTAGAGTTGGCGAAACACATGCAATCAAGGTTAAAATAAAAGAAACGGAAAAGATTTCAGGGATTTAAAAATGCCTTTTCAACAGTGTTACATGATTCGCTGATCTCCTTGCAAATTGCGTATTGCACAAGGAATTATGGTCGATTTTGGGTTACTTTTTAACCATTTGAGCAAATTGCGAAATAAAAAGGCAAATTAGCAAGGGAATTATGTACACGGCGTCTCACGCTTCTTTTACAAAGATAATTAAATCTACTGGAGCAGGCAATACATATTTCTAATTTTATAGTAAAGGAAGCCCATATCTTTGTACGCGCAAACTAGAGGTGTTTCATTCGGGTCAACGAGTTGACTTCGAGTTACATGTTTTGGGTCGGTTTAAAATCGGGTTTTGTGTTTACATTGGTTTTTACATAATTGTAATTGTAAGTCCTTTTTTTAAGTCGGGTCAAATCAGGTTCGATTGTAAGGTCGGGTGAACATCGGGTCATCGGGTCATCGGGTCTTTTTTTAACACCTCTAGCTCAAACCAAAGGACAAAGGTCAATAACCAATATCAAAGAGCTGGTGCAAATGCCATGGCATGTGGTGTGCTTACGGAGAAGCAGATCGAAGATGAGGTTGAAGCATATAGTCCACGAGATGTATGTTAAACTTTGCAACGTATTCAATATCGGTCAAAGAATGATCATCAATTCTATCATACTGCATAGCAACTAATATGAAGAGCACGTAAGAGAAATGAGGCAAACAAAGAAAAGAAAACGTACGAATCCAGTGGACATAGTGAGTCTCAGTGAAGTAACGATAAATCCAGTTAAGGATGTACAATGCGCGGTATGCTCTGCAAGAAAAAAGCCACAAATAGTGAGTCTAACCTGTATATCATGCTTTAAACCTTTCGTATGATTCCAATTTAGTAACTTCAAACATAAAAGTGCACATGATTTACTGAGTCATTTGAATCCAAAACCAAAACGCAATAAATCTTTGGATCCATCTGTATAGTCTTAGTCATAATTTAGTTATATTTTCAGTGTGTAGTAAATATTTCACTGAAATCAAAACTAGATGCATTCTTATGTAGTTTCACATTGAAGCTCCATTTAATACTTAAATTTACAAAGCCAAGTACAATGCCGCATTAATCATGAAAAGTTCGTACCAAAAGGTACAAGCATAGTGCAAAAACAAGACCACGTTGTATCGAAACACCCACGTTGTAAAGGTTTTCAAAGTTACCGAACCGATAATACCCGAGTTGTTAAGGTGTAAAAAAGCACATTTTTCTAGGTTGTATCACTCTCATGATTTTGGCCGATATTTGCTGATAACACAATAGTATCACTCTTGGTAACGCATCAATGTGTCGTTCTACAATCGTGGCCTTTACCGCATTTTCGCATTCTGGGTACAAGCAACGGAATGTAGGCAAGGTATTGAAAACCTACGAGCACCAAAATTTCTGTAGATCACAATCTATTGCACTTGGTTGATTGGAGTATAATGATCACTTCTGTTTGTCATATCCAATACGTAGCTATACAAAGGAACAAAAGTCATTTACACGGGGTACACACCTCCCAAGTTCCTCTCTCCGTCTACAGCCTACACCGACCAAGAACACACTGCATTCTTCGTCAACACATTCCCCAACACCCTGCAAGTGACAACCGCCCATAAGCTCACCCTCATCACTCTCATCTCTCCCTAACCACAACTACTTGGATATTCTAATGTTTAATGTATCATCTCATGTCCCTTTTCTTTTAACTGACCACATCACCTGATTACTAATTATTCAGTATGAGTTCATCTGCAGTTCCGCCTCTGACTCTTACAAAGCACAAGAAGAAAACACTAGCGTGAAACTAATCTCAAGTCAGAGACTACCACCAATACAAATTGTCCACTGAACCTCTTTTTATCTCTATTCCTTATATTGATTCTCTAAGAAAGAATACTAAAATAAAACAACCCCCCCCCCCCCCCCCCCCTTCAGAACAAAAACATTTGATCCTCTAAAGGAAAAACAGAAGAAAAGGATTAGACGAACAAGCAACAAGCACATATCCAATAACATATATCCCAAGAAACCCTTTTCCTTTTTTCTCACATAGCCCAACAGATCAAGATGGCTAAGATAAATATCCTGAGTCTACTTAAACTGACAAAACAATTCTAGGTCAATTACCTTTGCTTAGTCTCATCATTCCCTGCAGTAGTTTTCAGTAGTTAGTTAAATAAACAAGGGTATAGGTATCGGTTTTTAGAGAAGAGAGAGCACTACATGATAAGAGTCAATAACACACATACAACATCATACATCAATAAGACAATAACTTGAAAAAGTGTCATTTACTCAGCTACAACACAACAACTCCATACGCCTCCCCCCGTTCCCCGATCATATCATACTTTACAAAGGAAATTGATCAAAATGAAGGGCACAAAGAAGGAAATGGCAGCATACCCAAGAAGAAATACATAATGTCCAGTGAGGTTGTCAATGTTTCTAGTTCTCTGCAACAATACTAACTGGGGAAGGATAGCAACTGCTTCCAGGTATAAGGAAAACGTCCACATGACCTGAAATCATGCAGTAGAACATATGAATAATATACAAAAAACGTGTTTTTTTTTTTCCTTTTGCATAACAACAAATTCATAAATAAAAACTCAAATGTGATTCAAAGAAGCGTATTACCTCTTTAAAAGTGAATATCTCATTGACAAGACAAGCCAAGACTAGGCAAGGCAATATTAGGAACCAATGTCGGAAGGTATCTTGGTCCTTGTCATATGACCTTCTGACAATTTTGTGACTTCTCATGTACCAAACAATTGAAAAGGAGCTGCTGAGGAATATTAGTTTCATGATAGTATTATAAAGAGAGATGAAATCCGTAAAGATATCCAAGTAACGAGTCACAAAAACAATTGCATAAAGCTCTTGTGTCTTCAAAGAAACACCTATACATCGTTAAAAAGTGCAATCCGCAAAATGTAAGTTGACAGAGAGAATCCGAATTCAAGCTCAAATTAATGTAAGGCTATAAAGCTTAAGGAATTAGACAAGCAACGAAAACGACCATAGTCATACACAAAAGGGTGTAATGCAACACCACAAAGTCATATAAGCAACACAGCATTTAAGTCACCAATCACCGCCTTTTGAAAAAGAGAAAATCTGAATTCTAGAGCTCTGCTAAAGACACACCATATCATAGCTAATTAACCTCAACAAATTCTCTCTGTTTAGTAATGTATTAACAAATATCTAAGGGAACAGCTAACCCCATGGGCTAGGTTGTTCAAGCCAAGGCGTTTCTCCTAGTATTTGGTTCTATAATAGTCCCTCTATTTCAGTGACATTAGGTTTTGTCTCTATTCATACATCAACCTTAATTTGTACTTTGATTTCAATCTATAAGTAGAAATAATCAAGTGGAATCTTGTTTGTTTCGTTTCAATCCAAATTTTACTAATACTCCTAGTCTCCCACTATCTCATCGAGTTTGCAACATTTTTTTATTTGTCTCATAAGTTTTGCTACATTTCTATTTTTCGTCATAACATAATCTTTCTTTGACTCCCATCCACACAGGTAACTTATTTTTCATCTAAATCTCCCTTAAAGTGTTCCTTTTACCTATTATTACCTCTTTCATTGTTTTGCACAAAAAATGTACTTGTTACAAACACTATGTTACATAAAGTATCAACATTTTATAATTAATACTCCCTCCTATTCAGCTGTCCCATTTAGTTTTTTCACACTTGTCGAGGCAATATTTTAACCCTTAATATCTCAAATTATTCTTAATTAAAAATTATAAATATTTGATATTAATAATCCTTGTATTGAGACGAATCAAACACATGACTATGTTTTAACTTATAGATTAAGAGTAAAATACAAATTAAGAGTGATGAGTGAATAGTGCTAAAAAAACTGAATGGGACATTTAAGCTGAATAGGAGGTAGGATTTACATCGAAATGGAGGGAGTATGTCAAGGGCATATGCAGTCGGTGCAGATTGAGAAATTGCAATCCTTGCCCAATTCTTCCTCAATAAGTTAACTACACATACAACTCTAAAACACCATTTCAACTACCCATTACATAATAAATACCTTTAGCCCAAAAATCCAATAAATTCATACCGAAAAATTTATTAAAAACAATGCAAGCATAAAAAATTCCCAGAAATTACACAACTCCATACTCCAAACTATTCTCCTTAAATTCCCAGAAATCCAACATGGCAACATGATATATTTCATACAAATTAAGGCTACAAGCTCATGTCATTGCCACAATTTATTAACAACAACTAAACTGGCCGAAGGAGAACACTCTTATGGTTCAAATAAGTAAAAAATTAAGGGTTCATTGACAAATTTAAAAGTGACAATTAATACTCCATGATGAAACAGACAGAAAACACAAGGATTAAGAAATGGGTAAAGTACCAGCACAAGATTTGATGGTATGGATCTTCAGAAGCAAGACAAGAACACAAGCCAAATGGGTCATATCACCAGCTAATCTGAATATATTCATCTTGTAAAATTTTGATCAGCAATCCAAAATCACTTCCGATAATATATAATAATGTAAAACAACACAAACTTTTACTGATGATTTTATAAAATTAGATCAAAAAGGATTTTGATGGGTTCTAAATGATGTTAGATTGTTGGGGTTTATCCTCCTTTTGTTGATTCTGCTTAAGATGTGAAGAGGAGGACAGCGTGAGAGCAGGGGAGGGAGGAATGGTGGTGTTGCATAATGCAAACCATTTGTATGAGTTAGGAATGAGAGTTTGTTATTATTTAGGAGTACTTTTTTAAATAATGACCGATTTATTATGAAAGAGTTATACGATATTATATGATAAATAATTTTAATTATTATGTATGAGATCTGATAATTTTGAATATTCTTTTCACATTACTATTGTCTACAAATATCAAAAACCCAACAAAAATATACTCCCTTCTATTCACACAAAAGGGGACATTTCTATTTTGGGTCAATTCACACAAAATGTCTCATTTCTATTTTTACTCTCACCTTTACAATTAATTTAATCAATTAAAATATCCAACTACCCCCACTTTTACTACTCCCAATACCCAACTACTATCTTTACAATTAATTTAATCAATTAAAATACCCCACAATTCTACTCTTAAAAACCGTGCCCAACCCAAATGTCCCCTTTTGTGTGAATAGGAGGGAGTAATATTTTTATTAAAGGCTTTTTAAATGTTACATTTCATTTTTTATTTTCTTTTTTAAAGATTATTTTATTTTTTAAATAGAAAATAACAATAATTATTGTTAAACATGTAACACTTTTTGGAATAAATTTGCATTTAGTAGTGCTTATTAAATTAGTTTTTGAAATTTAAAACTCCTTAATCCTTATTAAAAAAATGTTTGATAGATACAGATTATAGTGGTCAAAAGGTGTAAAGTTTTTTGAAAATGAATTTAGTTTTTGGATGCATGAAGCCTCATCAATGAATTCATCTGCTCATTTTCCAATGGGATCTTCTCTAGATAACATTCCAATTCTGAAGGCCCTAGCTGTTGATTATATTGAAATTTTGATAAAGATAAGCTTTTTAAGCAAAAAATTACAGTATAAAAGTATAAGCTTGATAAAACTTAATTCTAAAAAATAAGCATCTACAAATCTTAGGTTAGACGTATGTTTGCAGATAGTAACAACGAACCAATGATTTGGTCAAAAAAAAACTCGCTTTTCTTCTGTTCCAATGGATAATGGAGTTCCATCGGGTCGTGGTCTTCGTGTAAAACAACCAAATTCAAGCAATTATGCCTCTTGTTGCCGGAATGGGAGTCTTCTTCCAGGATGCCGAATCGATGCACGAAATCATAGACAAACAAACAAGCTTATAGTAGTATGAAAATCTTGTTATCATCAATTACATCTTCCATGTATGTTCTAACAGATCTCCATTCAATTCAAAAAAGAAATTGTAAAAGATACCCTATATAAAACAAATTTTTGATCCATCATCCAAATTCTAACCATACATATATAGTTCCATTATCTATTATAGACTACTAGGAAAGAGTATACATACATGATAAAAAGTTCATAATCAAAAGATCAAAACCAAGAACATATGTTCATTTTTGAGCTGAAAAAGGCACATATCCATAATTCATGACTGGTTTCCCGCAGTAATCGGGTTTTCCTTAGCCACGACGATGGTCAATGAAGCATTTATCCTTAGAAGATATCGAGAATCTCCAAGATAAAATTATTGCAAAGTGGGCAGTTACCTCTCTGAACAAATAGCTCCCTGGAACATAACCTGCAAAATGTATGGCCACAAGGAATGAGAGCAGCACCTTTATGCCTCACCATACACACACAACATGAAAACTCTTCTTTCCCTGCATCCTCATCATCGTATTCGTCCTCTGCCTCTTCCACTTCTTCCTCATCTTCATCATCCAACCTATAAATGGGTCCGCTGATCCCAGCTTGTCGGTCTGTCTCCTCCAACAAATCCATTAATGACATCTGCATTGGCTGGCCTGAAGGAGGCCTCAGACCAGGAATCTCCACTTCATCCTCATCCTCGTCCTCATCCTCATCTTCATCTCCGTCTTCCCCAAGAGACCCTTCACTTGCATCATCCTCATCCCTATCTTCATCTAATTCCCTCGACAGCCTTCTTCGAGTCTGCTCTCTCTCAGCAGCCAAAGCCGCAGACAGTCTGAAACTACCCCCACTCCGAGGGGATCCACCACTGTCAACCTTCCTTAATGTTAGGTCATCAGCTGGAACAGTATCCATCCGCCTATGTGAATTGCTCCTAAGAGAGTTTCTACTTCCCATCATTAGTCCTATAGTAGATGCTCTCGTATCAGGTATCACGTCTGATTGTGGAACTGGCAGAGACGATACCCAACGCCTTGAATTGGGATTCTGATTCTGCTGACTTTGATTCTGATTCCTCTTGAGTTTAAGCCTCTCTTTGAATGACTTCCAAGTTGTCTTGTTATTAGGGGCACCTTTAGGAGAAATTGTCTCGTTGTTACTGATGATCTCAATGAGGGTTCGTACAACAACGTTAGCAGGTGTTGTCTTCTTGTCACTATTAAGTACAGCACCTAATGTGATGTTTGGAACCCGTCTGGGGTTAATAGTGTTGGTCCGTGTAACAGAGTTATTGATAAATTCGTTGTTGATAGCATCAGAGACGTCTGCTGCAATGAGGCTATCACGAAGAGTCGAATGTTGGGAGATCAATCTCCTAGAAGCAACAGCAGTAGCTATGCCACTACCGTCACTGTCCATTCAATCTGATTTCCATTTATTTTTTCCCACAACACACAAAGTCTCGTCAACTTCATCACATTTTCAACATTGTCAATTTACATTATATTGTTTGATATAATGTATAGGATACGATCATAGGACGTTACAGAATATATAACACCTCTCAGTTATCAACTTTTAGAGCCGGAAGGAGCGGCCCCTAAATTTGGATCATTTTATAAAATTAAAACATTATCTTCTAAATTTTACAATAAATTAGGTATAGATTTTAAACAAGAGGATGTGATTTCAAACCTTGGCAAATATGTTATGCAATCGATCAATTGTCTGAATTTTAATGGTAAAACATATAAGGCCAATCAATCTCAATTTTTTATTTTCATACATTTCCATGACTATACAGAAAATGAAAATAAATCAAACAAAAAAGGGAACAAATATAGGAGATTGCAACAATTCGTCGTTTCAGAAGATTGCCTTTGAAAAGTATCTCTGTTTTTTAGAATTCAAAATCCTGTCATTCCTGATTATACTATGTAATTAACAAATAATCTTAAAATTACATGATATTTGATAATGCTGCATAATGCCTATGTAATGTTGCAGGACAAATTTCAGTGCAATAAAAGATTTTCGGAATTTAAAAAATAAAAAGAGTATCTCAACTACTCAATAAATTGAACAAAAGTGTAGAAATGTAGCTGACAATGAGACTAATAATACAAAATCGAAGAATTTGTAAAACAAATTCATGTGAAAAGCTCCAATGATTTCATCAAAATGAAAATAATTACAGTAAGGAAGGGAGAGGAAGCGTAATGATACCTTAATTGGCCGTAATGTCGAATAAAACAGACGGATCACCGGTTCAGATCTGATTGTTGTCTGTTGAATGAGCATCAATGGCAGGAAAACTTAATGAAACTGCCGCAGAAAATGTGAAAAGCGAAGGGAGATTGTTAGAAATTATGGGATTTAGGAAAAGGCAAGAAGAGATTAGAGAATAATGGAGATGAAAAATTGTGGGAAATCTTTGTTGATGAATGTTGATGTTTGTGTTGGGCAATCTATTTTTGACTTTTGGTATATATATACAAAATTAGCAGGAAAGAAAACAAAAAGAAAAACATGATGTGAAAATGGGGGCCAAAAATAATTAGAAAATTCGAACTAAATTAGTAAATTTATACTTTCTATGTTCTGAAATATTGGTTATATTTTGATTATGTGCACTATTTATTGTTTAAACTTATTTTACACATTGTGACTAACGTAATAACATACTCAAGTGGAATCTTGTTTGAATTCTTTAATCGCATACTTTCATAATATTAATTTTTTATAATTTTTAGATTTGTATAATTTAAGATATAAATAAATAAAATAACACATTAAAATGCGTAAAAAAGTGAAATTATATTCGAACGGAGGAAGTATTAAAATTTCTCAAACTAGACAAGGGAAACTTAATTACAAAATTTGCAGGAAAGAAAACAAAAAGAAAATAAGACGTTATGCGAAAATGGGGCCAAAAGTTAATTAGAAAATTCTAACTAAATAAGCATAGTTATACTTCCTTCGTTCTGAAATACTCGTTACATTTCGATTATATGTACTATTTATTGTTTAAACTTATTTTACATACTGTGACTAACGTGTAAGTTATAACATATTCAAGTGGGATCTTGTTTGGATCCTTTATTCGCATACTTTCGTAATATTAACTTTTTATAATTTTTAGATTTGTATAATTCAAGATATAAATAAATAAAATAACACATTAAAATGCGTAAAAAGTAAAATATAACAAGTATAATGGAACGGAGGAAGTATTAAAATTTCTTAAACTAGACGTGGAAAAATTAATCTTCAAAATAAGCACGAAATTTTCAGAGCTAAGTTTTGGATTTGTTCGTTGTTAATAACAACAAACGAAGGAAATTCTGGTCAAACATGGTCAAACCTTTGTTTGCTGTTGGTAACAGCGAATAAAGGTTTGACGCTCTTAGTAACAACGAACAAAGGTTTGATGCTGTTTGACTTTGGAGAAATGAATTAAAATAATTTTGGAACAATGTTTAAAACACATCAATTCTTAGTTAGTAACAGCGAATACAAATGCTAGTTAAAAAAAAATCAAACACCTTAAGTGGAAACAATAATGTTAACTTTTATTGACCAGCATCTTTGTATGTTGTTACTAACAAACAAAGTCTTTGACTTTTATTGAATCTTCAATTTTAGTAATAGCGAATAGAAACAAACTACAGCTCTAAGAATTTCGTAGTGAGCTTCGTAGTTATTTGGAAAATAAGTTTTCCCATGCCTACTTTAACATTTTTTTAATACAAATTTACTTATTTGATTCAAATAATCAAGCTATCATATGACGAGAATAATGAAATCAAATGGATTTGGCCCCTTTGGATTTGGGTTTGAATCCAAGATTAAATGAGTTTACATTTTGAGAAACATTTTTGCATGAAATCGTCTCATAGTAAGATTATCTCAAAATAAAAAAACTCATAACTAAGAGTTTTTATTATTGGGTTATTTGATCGTCTTGCTGTAAGACATGATCATACAAACGACCCATTAGTAAAAAAAATATTAAAAATATGAAAATTTAACTCCCGAGAAGTGAATTTTTTAAAAAACAAATAAATGTAAATGTTTTTTTTAAAAATAATTTAGGCTGTCCCAATTGAAATTTTCTTATAATAAGACAGCTTTAACAAAAAATCAGTGTATAACATTATGTCAATTTTGACATTGATGTTAGTAATAATCACCAAATGTGTAAATGATCTTAATAAGTCGGGGGACTCTTTTGGTCGCGCTCTTCATCATGGGTATGAGTTGTCGTCGTCATTCCCTCCCCAGACCCTATCCATAGTTTTCTATGAACGGAATATACTGAATAAGATAGTGCCGGCTAACTCCCTGTGCAAGCTGTGGCTTGGCACAGGGCCCCATAATTTGGAGGGCCTTCATATTATTGTCCATTTTAATTAATTGTAAAGACCAAAAGGAGTAAGAGAGAGCAATAGGAGAGAGCAAGGAATTCACATATTTTAGTTAAATGTGTTTTGTTTTATTTTTTAAGAAATTCACAATATTTTTAGAAGTTCCACCTTTAAAACTTTTTGCTATATAATGATTATCGGTGTTAATCACCTGCAAGTTTATTTTATATATAGGAATATGTAAACACAATTAAGTGGATCGTCTTGTTTGAATTATCTAATTGCTAACTACTTTAATATCTATTTTTATAATTTTTCATTATGCATAATTAAAAAAATATGAATAATCAAAATAATGTATTAAATTGTATAAAAAGTCAAATATAGCATGTATAATGATTATGAAAATAGTGAAACAATACTTATTAACTAGTATTTTTTTTAAAGGAATATTATTTATTGACGTACTAAATTTATACTTTATTTTTCCTTTTTTTATTGCATTATTAAGTTGCTAAATGCATATAAAGTTTTGGTTTGCCATTTCGTCTAAAGATATTTACCAAAATTAATGATGTATTCAATAAAAAACATAACCGCGCCGCGAAAATGTTTAAAACCTTGGTTTTCATAAAATTAATGATGAACATCAAGAGACTCTTTTCCCAAAATAATGCAATTTAAGAAAATATTTCCCACTTTACATTGATGGGAAAAATAATTCCCCATCTACCGTCCACGTAGGATGGACTTTATTTTTCTTAAATCTCCCAACCTAAACCGCTATGTAAAACAGCGATTTGCTCCTGAACATTAAACGCCATTTGATCTGGCGGTTATACATGCTGTGCTTTTTTTTTTTTTGGGTAAATTATGAACCGCTATCTTATTTAGCGGTTTAGCTGCTGATTTTTTTTTGGGGGTGAAGCTTCATTAGATGCAGAGATGCCAAATACTTCACAATTCTCTTAAATCCTGATAATGGCGGCCATTGTAATTTAATCAAATCAATTCTCAGTCTTGAACTCTTTAAGAACAGATCACTATTGAGTACTTTCTCTCACTCTCGATCTCCAGTGAATTCGCAGTATAAAATTCCTCCATTCAACCATATTTTCCGCAAAATCTGGATAAATCAATCTATTTCCCCTTAATTTCCATCTGGGTATGTTCTTAAATCCCGATTTCTCTTCGAAATTTGATTTAAATCATTCTATTTCATCATCTATTTGCTAAATAATGTCTACATCTTCATGTATTAGTAACTAATCTCTTGTTTTTTTTCCGTGATCTTGTTCAGTAATTCATCTTTGGTATACTCTACCCACTTCAAGAGCATTTATGAAGGGTTTTAGAAACTCATAGTCATATTCCTATAAAATTGCAGCAATGAATTGGTATACTCTACCCACTTGAAGAAATTAAAGCAAATTTCATGAATGCTTTCTACCACTATGAATGAGTTGCAGAAACAAATGAAGGAGGAAAGGAATCAGTTTTTAGAACTAAGTAAAACCGCCATCTTAGATGGCGGTTCAATTGTGTTGCAATTTTTAACTACTACTTTTAATAAAACGCCAAGTGAGATAGCGTTTTATATTAGATGTTACACCAAAATCGCTGTTTTAAGTAGCGGTTTAGCTAAAAAAAAGGCAAAAAAAAAATTTCTCTTAGCCTATCCTACGTGAACGGTAGATAGAGAATTATTTTTCCCTTTAACGTAAAGTGGAAATAATTTCCCTAAATTACCATATAAGATCACATGATATGTTGTCATATTAAAAACATCTACAACCTACTATGTCTCAATACACTTTAAACTTATGTGTCATGTAATATTTGAAGATTTTATTTTTTAAGAGTTTGTGCATGCCTAGAAATCACCTCCCCTAATGGAAATTTTTTAGCATGACTTGTTTCTAACAAAATAAATAGTAAAAAGTGCAATGATGAAAGAATATTTGATATTATATCTATAATAATATATAGTATAACCAAATTCTTGTTATAGGAAAAATATTCTCACCATTTATAAAAAGAATAAGTTTCTCTATTTTCTTAATCTAACTAAAAACTTAATATTATTTACTACATGGAAAAGCTGAAAGCTTAAGGTTACCACGTAGATTAAAAAAATATTTGTGAAAAAGCCAAAAACTCATGATCACCACGTGAAATTTCCCAAAATTTTATTCTCGCCATTTACAAATAGAATAAAATTTTTCTATTTCCTTATTTATAAGAGATTCTCTTGCCATACCCCGATCAAAAGGATAGTTTTAGTGGTAAGATTTGAGAATTGAACCACAAAAAGTACACATAATAGCTCTCCAAGACTTCCAATAGAAAGGAACATGGCAAAATCTAGTAGATGTCTTCATATCGGCAACACTAGCACCACCACCACACCGCGAGCACGTTCCGGCAGCCGGTTTGCTGCTCGTTACGTGCCGTCGTTGATCCACTAGGAAGCAAAAACACACCATTTTTCCAACTTTGAAGCTTCAAAACTGACCTCTATATATTTTATGTTTGTGTTTGGTTAGTTGTGACAAGTTTGAGGATGGTATTTATAGAAAAGGCAAAGTTTCATTCATTTAATAAGTTGGTAGTTAGTTGATTTAAACAACAAAAAAAATTCAGAAATTCTTAAATAAGATGATGTCTATTGGACTGATCCATATACATTTAACGCTCCATATACATTTATGCGTTAAAGTGATCACTTATATGTGTTTGTCTCATAGTAAAATGATCTCATACAAGAAGAGCTGAAAAAAATAAGATAAATAAACAAAATTATACTCTCTCCAATTCACTCCAATAGTCTTATTTGTTTTTTACGCTGTATCCAATGCACTAATCAATCTAAAGTATTTGTAGCCGTATATATTTAAAAATCATAAAAAATGCATTAAGATTTGAGACGAATCAAATAATATCCGTTTATCTGTATATTGACATCTAAATTAAGAATAAAATACAAAGTAAAAAATAATCGGTGAATAGTATCTAAAAATCAAATAAGATCTTGTTCAAATCGAATCGGGGTATAAAAATAGTAAGGGAAGTTGATAGTTGGTACATGGCATTTGGCAAGTAGAAACTCAAGTTGATTTGGGATAGTTTAGAAAGGCACATTAAATGATGTTAAGCTAGCTATGAGTTGGGTGAAACCATGTTGAGGTAGTCAATATAGTACACTTGATACAGTCTTCTACTCAACTAAAAAAGGGCCATATATTTATTAGAAAAACTACATCAAAACTACTTAGCCAACTCATATTAAGTTAATTTCCAAAATAAGAATCCTTTTTTCCAAGCCTAAGGTTACTGTATGTTCGATATTATTAGTGTTTGTTCGATATTATTAACAATGGTTAAGTAACATCTTTTTATGTAAAAAGTAACACCTTTCTATAAATTTTTTTCAGAATTTTTTTATAGAAAAAAAGGTGTTACTTTTTACATAAAAGGATGTTACTTTTCGGAAAAAAATGTGTTACTTTTTAGTTTTTTTTTTTTTGAATTTTTTTTTCTAAAAGTAACACTTTTTTTGCTAAAAAGTATCATCTTTTTTTAAAGCAAAAGTAACATTTTTCTGTCCAAAAGTAACACATTTTCTGTAAAAAAAGTAACACATTTTTATTAGGGAGATTGGTTCTCACTGCCTCATATGTTTTAGCTTCACCTAACTTAACCATACATCATACATATATATATATATATATATATATATATATATATATATATATATATATATATATATATATATATATATATATATATATGTGTTCGTAGAACTAAACTTATATGAACTAGAGAACCAAACTTCCTAATAAATTATTTTTAAAAAAATGTTACTTTTGTTTTTAAAAAAAGTTGTAACTTTTTAGCATAAAAAGTGTTACTTTCATAACAAAATATTTTTTCAAAAAAATAAAAATATTAAAAAGTACCACGTTTTTTTCGAAAAGTAACACATTTTTATGTAAAAAGTAACACCTTTTATGAGTTTTTTTATGAATTTTTTTCTTAAACTAACAATTTTTGGCCCAATAGTATCATAAAATACAGTAACACCTTTTTAGTAAAAAGTAACACTTTTTTGTTAGGCTGATTAGTTCTCACGGTTCTCATATAAGGATGGTTCTCACCGGAACTTCTTCCTATATATATATATATATATATATATATATATATATATATATATATATATATATATATATATATATATATATATATATATATATATATATATATATATATATATATATATATATATATATATATATATTATATATATATATATATATATATATATATATATATATATACATATATATATATATATATATACCAATATATTAATACATATATATATATATATATATATATATATATATATAAGAAGTCCTGAGGAACCATCCTTATATGAGAACTGAGAACCAATGCTTTACAAAAAGTGTTACTTTTACTAAAATGTGTTACTTTGGCTAAAGGGTACGCTTTTTATGATACTATTAGGATAAAAGCTGCTACTTTAAGAAAAAATTCTAAAAACTCATAAAAAGGTGTTATTTTTACTTAAAATGTGTACTTTTCAAAAAAACGTAGTTACTTTTAATATTTTTGTTTTTTGAAAAATATTTTTCTCAAAGTAACACTTTTAGCTAAAAGTAACAACTTTTTTAAAACAAAAGTAACATTTTTTGTCCAAAAGTAACACATTTTCTCAGAAAAAGTAACACATTTTTATCGGAGTTTGGTTCTCACTGCTTCCATATAAGTCTGTTCTCACCTGAACTTGACTCTATATATATATATATATATATATATATATATATATATATATATATATATATATATATATATATATATATAATAAAATTAAAAAATTTTTATTAAAAATTTTATAAGAACATTTAAAATTTTTTGTTATAGTTACTTTTACAATTATGTGTTTTTGGCTCAATCGTGACCATAAATTTTTTATTCTAGTGAAATCAAGGGTGTAGAGTCGTTCTTACCCTTCTCATTTTCAATACCTTCCATGATCCTCCTATATATATATATATATATATATATATATATATATATATAAGGACCTAGAATATGAAAAGCAGAGGACTACTATTTTTGATAAGAGAAAGTCTAAGTAAATAACGGTTATTTGTGAGATTAATAAATCACCCTTATATGGTAGGATGTGATAGGATGAGTGATTTGTTGTTTTAATTTATCTTTTTTTATTTTTATTATTTTAATATTATTCTTTTTGTCATTTTGTGGTGATTTGCAAATCACGGTTAAGAATTTTTGTTTTGACAAAGGACAACGTTATTGATATGTCAGTAGGCTCTTGATAATCCGATTGGATCCAATAATAAGATAATTGGTTTAATAATTTAGAATATTAGTTTTTGATTAAAATATAAGTATATTAGTGGAATAATTGTATATATTCGTTACGTGAAAATTAGTATTTTTTTCCAACTAAGATTAAATTCCACAACTTAATTTCCTTCAAGTGATTCATACACTTACATATGTGGAATTGGGGTTATATTGAAATTGAAATTAATGTTATGATGAAAAATAAAATAAAATAAAAATAGAATGATAACAATTATAAATGAATTTCTAGTAAATAAACTTTTTTTTTATTATGATCATATTTTTGTCGCAATGTTCGAATAATTCGGCTAAAAATAGGCTATTTTAGATTTAGAAGTAAATTGGTTGATAGTTGTATCTGATTGGAGTGGAGATTTGATTATCTGGACACTAGTATTAGATGGTCTGATGACCAAATTATCTATTTGTGTCAAAAAAAGATAAAATTATCCAAGAAGTTATTTTACCGTACACTCCTGAATTGACAATATACTCCCTTTGTCTCATAACTTTTGTTACAAATACAATTTGTAAGCAATATGAGAAAAAGAGATGTTTTATAGAAGAATGGAATAAATAAGTGGATAAAATAAAATGAATGTTAATTAAAAAAAATGAGTCATAAATATAGCAAAATTAATTAACTATTTAAAAAGAAAAAATGGTGAAATCATGTGACAGTTGGGATTACTTTTCTCACCGTTATTACTTTTTGTTTTGATTTTCCTATGACAGCCTTTTTTTTGCCTTGGTTGATGTTGATATTTGACATTACTCTCCTATTTTTAAAAGACTATACTAATATTAATAATTGACTCAAATATTAAAAAAAATTTGGGACGGTCAAATTATATGACTAAAATTAAAAAATAAGAGAGTATATCTTGTAAAAGGTTTTAAAAAATGATAGAAACACTATCAAAAATAAAAATATTATAAAGTTAAAGAAATGAATTAAAATAAAAAGTGTGACAATCTCTTAAGTACATAAGGAATACAATGTTATAAAAAAGCATGACAAAGTAATAAATTATCCTTATTTATTGTTTTGACATAAAGTTTAAAAATTAGGTGTAATAAATCAAATTAGTAGTAGAAATAAGATAGAATCATACAATTAAAAGGATTGGAAAATTCCACATGATATCCTTACAAAGATTTACCATGTGGAATAAGTAAATTGATTTATTGCTATATTTATTATTGCACTAAATAAGGTAAAGTTCATTTTATTTTATAACATGACTTTATCATATTTCTACTATATTGATTAATTGATTGAAATAAAATAGTAAAATTTTATTCAACTAAATAAGAAGAAAAATAAATAGCAGCCTCCCAATATATGCTAAAAAAGTTTAACAAGAAACTAGAGCAACGTAAATAAAACTAAAAAAGTCAAAATTAAATTGATAATTATCCATAATTTTTTAATAAATGCTCAATTTCTCTCTGCCACTAACTGATTAAACTAAAACAGTAAAATTTTATTCAACTAAATATGGAGAAAAATAAATAACAACACCCCAATATATGCTAAAAAATTTAACATAAAACCATAACAATGTAAACTACAAAAGTCAAAATTAAATTGTTGATTATCAACAATCATACAATTAACTAAAAGGATTGAAAATTTTCACATGACAGCCTCACAAAGAGCAGCCACATAAAATAATCAAATTGGTTATTTGCTATATTTATTGAACTATAAATAAGGTAAAATTTATTTTATTATATTACACGTTACTGTATTTTTACTATTGACTATTTGTATATACATCAATTAAATTTACAGAACAATACATTAAAAAAAAGAGATTGTTTGTATATATACATCTTAATAAAAACTTAATCTTGAAGATTAAGACATTAAATTTTTTAAAAATATTAGTTTGATAGAGGTAGGGTTGTATTTTGAATTAATATTTGTATACTTCTAATTATCTATTTTTTGAGTTTTTTAATAGTGTATTTAAAAGTACTTCATGTCCAATGAAATTAGTCCCAAGTATATATTTTATGCAAATCAAGAAAAGAGAGAAAAAATAAAAAAAAATACTCCTTTCTTCCCACTTATTTAGATTTCTTTGCTCTCACTTATTTTTGAATTTTTTTTGGACAATGTTCCCTTATTTTTTTTTTGTGTCATCCATACATGTTAAGTTTCTTTTAATTTGTTTCTCATAATTTATTTTCTCTTCAATTATTATCAAATATCCATATTTTTCAAAAAAAAAAATTCTTTTTGCTACTAATAAAAAAGAAGGAAGTTGTATACTTCAAAGGGATGTGATAAAAATTTGAACTTAATAGATATAATATGTATTTAAATCAATGTTTAAAATAATAATACTTCTATATTTTAATATTAATAACTGTGCATTGCACATGTTTTTATACTAGTATAAACAATAAAAGTAATTGGATCATATACTAAATAGAAATTAGATAAAAAAAATTTGGGTAGATAAAAATGAAAAATTGGACAAATTTATTAGAACACAAATGTATATGCCTACCCCAAAATCATGGGTGTGACCGTTTTACTTATAAGACGCATCTTATTTGACCAACATAATCATTAATATTTTTTGTAAACAATTTCAAGACTTTAAAGGTTAATTTTAACATTTAGAAGACTAATTCCAAAACTTAAAAGAATAATTTTTAAGACTTAAAGGACAAATTTTAGTGCTTAACATTCTGATTTTAACTTTAAAAAAGAATGACTCAAGTATTAAAATTGATATTAAGAACTTTAAAATTTACCTATTAAGTTTTAAAATTTAAAATGTCAATTTAAATCCTTGAAATTGGTCTTTAAAACATAAAAGAAATTGATCTTTTAAATCTTAAAATTTATCTTATGTCTTACAAAAATTTTAAAATAATAATAATTAAAATGACCCAATAAAATGCATCTCGCAAGTGAGAGTTTGTGTATATTTAAAGTAGTACACAATAATTTAATATATTAAATCTATATTAGACTTGATCTTAGTACTATCTCGCGTGTAACGAGTCTAAAAATAAAAGTTCACATTCTGCTGAATTTTCAACAAGCAATAAATGAAAAATACAACTGGAAAAGTTTAAAAATTCAATCCAGCTACTCCTGTGAGAGACCGTCTTTTAAAGAGACAACCTCAAAACAAGGTCACATTCTTATTTTCTTTTTAATTTGTATTAATTAGGCTATTTATCTTATAATATCTAATGCGTCTCTTGGAAAGACCGTCTCTCACAACCTTTTGTGAATTCAATAACATAAATCCAACAATTTCCGATAGACCCCATCATATTCGATTATAAGTACTCCCTCCGTCCACTAATAGAATTTTGCAGAGAGATTAAAAACGGTAAAATCATATAGATGATATTAAAAAAAATAAATTTGAAATGTGTGGATGATAATAAAACTCAACAATAAAAGAAAAATATAGCAAAGTAAAAGAAACAGACTGAAATGAAAAATGTGAAAATCTTTTAGGCGAGACGGAAGAGTGATTAAACCCACAAGCCACAAAGATGATAAGATCTCATCTAATTCAGCAATGTCACAAAACCATTACATTTATAACACAAAATTGCCTTGCTTGACCAAAAAACACCTCCCTACTGGTTCAAAGTTTAAACTTCAAACAAATAAAAAGTAACTCGAATAGATCTAAAGTAACCTGCATATAAAAATCAAATTAGACTGTGGTGATATATACATACACATAAGAACTGAAATCAATCCCCGTGATATCATATTCGAAACCTGCCCGTTACATACGAATAAACACCTCTAATTACACTCTTCCCATTGCAGCTAATGTCAAAATATGCTTCCATTTGATATTTTCAATTAGCAATCTCCTTGTAACGTCTCAATGGTTCTCGTAAAAACTTCACTCGAGGTTCTCTTTAGTGTTATTTACATCGAAGAATAGCTACATGTGAACGAGCCATACACATTAGCCTCAGCTTTACGGGGCGCCATACGCATTCCACCTTTTCCATGCGATACCAGACTGCATACCTGCAAAAATATAAAATTTTCTCTTCTCGAAGCTTCCCTTTTCACTATCACGTATTCAAGTCTTTTATAGGTAAAAAATTGAATAAATTGCTGATGTGAGTCCAAAGGTTATTAAAGTTACAACAGCCAACAGAAAAGCTAAAATTTTATCATGAACATTTGTAGAGCTCTGGTAAAAATCAGCTCACTGAACAAGATTTTTCTACTATGACAAGTTACACTAGCAGCAAAAAAAACAAGGGAAAAGCTATATTCACAAAATTTCTGTCGGCATTTGCCTGTAACAAGAAGCTTTCCCCCTTCAATCAAATGATACATGCACCAACTATGGGGGTGAAAAGGAATAAGGCCTCACATTGATGAAAAAGAAATCTAAATATGGGTAGGAGTTAAGGGGAAAAAAGGGGGTTAACGAGATAGAGAAATGGCATACTGTACACCTACCTCTAAATAACTCTATCTTCACAGATCTCTAAGCAGTGGTAATTTACATTATAAACCCTACAAAGTCTGCCTAAACTTGTCAAGTCAGTAACCTGAAAGTTATGATCACCATCCCAATTTACCTTAGCTTGTAGTGCCCTTGCAAAACTGACAGCTTCATCTGCAAACAGTGTTGTGACCTAGTTAGCTCCTAGACTAATAACATCATTGTATTTCTCAAACCCTTTGAGCAGACATTAGTTGTAAGTGAAGCAAAAGGCATCTCGAATCCCAAATTAAAACAAAGAGTTAACCACAACCATAGTGATCAGTGAAAAATATAAGTTGCACAAGAAAACAAGAACCAAGGTTTTTTTCATAATTAATGGACATAAATACACAAGCATGCTGTCTAAGGCGATGATATCCATGGGCACAAATGGAAACAATCAAGGGCAAATGAAAACAGCCTCCTTATTATTACAGGGAAAGGCTACGTACATACAACCCTTCTAGATGGGAATCAATTAATGGCATTGGAGTAATGGAATGTAGTTGAACAAGAATGAACACAAACACAAAAAACAGATTCAGCTCAAGCACCAAACTTGAAGAGCAAAGAAAACAGGACCTCTTTATCTTTCTTCGCTCTTCAACAAAATTATCCTCATCGTGTACAATTCAAAATGGAATATATTCATTCTGTTGGGATTTAGGAGTGCCTAAGCTCAAGAATTGAAGGGGTGACCTATGATTGGGCCACACTGAGTCCTCATTAACAGAGTATTAAGAGGTCACATAAATCAATTAGGAAGAGACAATGTTGGTAATCGCAAAGAAAAAGGAATCAAGTGCCCCAAAACAATTTAGTTAATGGTGAAAAATCCAAGTTTTTATCATCTAGGTAGGTGGAAAAAGGTAGCAACTTGCCCTATTCTCTGAAAACTCGGTATAATTTCTCACAGATTTACCTCAGGTGTTTCGTCCAACAGACTTGTATTCTGTATCCCAATAAAAATAACTTCTTACACATTAACAACTTGCAAAACCAGCAAGAGGCTAATTCAGAGTCAGTACCACTTTCTTGGAAACCCATCACTTGCGAAGAGAGAGAGAGAGAGAAGCAGCACACCCAAACTGATCCATCAACATTAATGGACACAAATTTCAAAACATATTTGGATGCATCACAAGGTCAAAAGTTAATCAACACTAGGCCATACCTGTACATTGCTGCTACAAGGGCATGCCAACTTCTTCTTGGACGAAACGCAGTGCCAAGCCCTCCTCTCAATCAATGGTGACAATCATTCCAATTTGGAAGTTGAGGTTCTTGTCAAAATGCTATTTTGCCCAGCGTGAATGTGCGACTGAGGCAGGGGTTGTGACCCTCTTGACTTTTGAAGTTGTGGCTGCTGGTTCTGTGACTTCTTTTGTGGTAATACGGGTTGAAGTGATGATGAATGAGGTAAATGTGATTGCTGGTGCTGAACTTGCATCCCAAGTCCTTGAGCTACCACACTACCTGATAACTGCCTCTGCACCAGATCATCGCTAACTGATGGAATTGTGTCATTACATGATTTACTAGTAAGGGCTGGACTGCTAATAGGATCTAATGACGTGGGTGTACTAGTCATAGCAGAATCACCTTAAGATTCCTGAGCTTGTTTACGCTTTACGGTGCTGGCAGAAGAAGAATGAGGTAAACCACTTGTATTTTCAACACATGATGGTGGAACCCCTGCATTTAAATTAGTATTATTCGCAAACTGCTGGTCCAATGGGGCAGTATCAGGTTGTGTCTTGGCCAAGGAATCAGAATTCACTTGCCAATTTTGTTGAGTTGTGCTCTGACGAGCAGGTGAAGATTGATTAGGCTGCCTAATAGTAGCCTGCAGTTGTCCATGCAACTGCTGATGGTTAAACAAACGCCCTGCCGTCGACGGAGGACCTTGGGACGTGCCTGCTGACGTCGGACTAGCAGGAACCACTGGAACCTCACCTTGGTAGCTACCATCCAAGTGAGAAGGAATCTGTTGAACCTGTTTAAGTGTTGAAGGGACTGTATTTGAAAATGGTTTTTGATGTTGCAAATGACTCGAATTCTTGGGTGAAGCCAGAGGTTTTGATGATGGCATGGTATTTAAACCAGACCCTGAATATAAGCCCTGCTCCCCTTTCTCAGCAACTTGGTTTCCAGAGTTAGCAGAAAAGTCGTTTACATTAGATAGATCAATAGGAAGATTCAGATGCATCAGCATGTTACTCTTACCCATTCCTTTCACAAGCTTAGCCTGCTGTGCAGGCTGTGATTGTTGGCGTTGTTGTGGATGTTGCCTGCCAGAATGCTGGTATTGTTGCTGAAGCTGTTGTCCTTGCTTTAGGCGTTGCTTTCCAGCCTGATTCACTATTCCACGCCCAACACTTTGAGCATTCCGCCCAAGTCCTTGTGGTGGTATCTGATGTTTTTTCTGCTGCAATGACTCTGTAGATACATGAGCAATGGGCGATGAAGGAGTCACAAGAGGCAATGATACAGCCTGAGAAGAAGATGGTGACTGAAGTTGGGAAGCCTGCACAGAAGATGATACGGGCAGCTGACCCGGAGTTTGAGCATGCGTCATTAATGCACTGGATGCCTGAATTTGTTGTTGTTGCTGTCTCTGTAATAATCTTTGCTGAATCTGTTTGTCCCTAGCCATGCGGATAAGGGCTTGTTGCTCTGGAGTAACAGAATGATTTGTTCCAGGAAGATGCATATGATGTGGAGCACCAAGTACATGAGTATGTTGCTGTGGCATAGGATGCTGATGGTGATGGTTCCCAGAATAGGATTGAAGGGGTGGTGAAGATGTCTGATTAGAGAAACCTGAACTCAATGCACCAAAGTTTGGGACTCCGGGACTAGTAGATTCTGGCAACATCATCTGCCTTTGTTGTTCTGAAATCTGCCCAGGCTGTATGCAGAAAAAAATAACACAAAGATGCTCTGAGATAAGTTGAGCAGGAACATCGATAATATTGCAAGTATTGTAATAAAATGTTGAAAATCCATCCTATTCCAAAGAAGTAAATTAGCTCCCTCTGAAGATAAAGTTCAGCATAAATCCAAGGTGCCACAATGGAAGAGGATACCAAACGTTCAAAATGTCAAGTAATAAACGCTTTGAATATGCTGATAAAGAACAGAATGGACCCTTATCTACACTAAAGTTATTGCAGACCGAAACTACAATAGACATTTCATTTTGTCCTTTTTTGCAGCTTAGGGAAGTCATACTGCTTCCTAAATCCTAACAATTGTCATCATGTCTCCTATTCTTTCCTACTGAATCAAATAGACTGGTAATCTCCTATTTTTCCCAGAATATTATATTTACAAATTAATGTGTTTAGTTATACTTTTTAGTCACACTGTTTAAATTAAAAATACAGATTTAGCAGGCATAGACTAAGTTTGAAAATAAATTGGAATTTGGTATGTGAAAAAGTAGAATCAACACAATTTTAAATGATGGATGAGGTCAATACAGGGATGAGGGGTGAATATACTTTGGATGGGGCGTTTTTGGGGAGGGGGCAATTTTCAAAAGAGAGGATGTTGGTGGTGGAAGGGGTGCATGTAGGGGTGGATGGGACTAGGTTTTGGGAATTAATGTTTTTTTATGTTTAATTCTTTATTCTTTATACATTTTCCAAAATACAAAAACAACAATTTAACATTAGAAGATAAAAATTTGACCAATTTATCTAAGGCCATTAAGACTTACGAAAATAGCAATACTAGTCTTAATCCTAAAAGATTGGGTCAATCATATGAACCAATATATCAGTTTCAATAGTCGTTCACATGGATTCTTCTTCTCCATTCATTTTATTTTCTAAAATCCAAAAACTGAATTCTAACAAAACAGGCAGCAGTTCTGTATACTGCTTATTTTTCACTGATACATCTAGAAAATATTGATTTCACCATACATAGCCGAATTAATAAAGGATAAATTAAATAATTTGTCTTAATGAATTATCAGCAATCAAAGAAATTCTTCCGTCTTCCACTGGTTTGTATTATACACATCGACACTATGCATCTTTGAACTATGCATATTATCACAATCACACGGAAGAAAATTATCGGCTTTCTATAATTATTATCCAGATGTGATGATAGATAAAAATGAGCAAAATATTGGTGTCGAAAGCATGCAGAGAGAAAATAATGTGGTGTTAAAAAACCAGAGGAAGTATATTAAGGCGGAAAAAACCTAAATGAGAAATTATAGAACCTAAAGCAGAAGAAAAGAATAGATGAAAGAAAATCGAAACATACTTACCCTCATCATATGCAATGCAGCACGAGGTTTAAACATTAAATTTCCTTGTCCAGAAGCTGTTCCAGAGTGCATGTTCATATTGCTAGGCATCCCACCCATACTAGAGGAAAGCATACTTCCTGAATTCAGCATAGATGAGGATGAAATTCCTTGAAGTCCTGGTCTTGACATTGGCTTACTTCGGCTCATACCAGCAACCATGCCAGCACCGTTTCCACCGGGAAGTTTGCGCACACCCCGATCAGTTCCAGAAATAGACCCAGAAGATAAATTTGGCGCCTGAGCATTTCTTCCAGGTAGCATGTGATTGTACTGTTGAAGTCTTTGCTGCTCCTCAGTTGGCATCACTGGGTATCTAGCATCCCTGACCAAGCAAAAAGTTCAACAAGATATGCTAAACTAAAACAGAAAAATCAGAATCTGACATCACATTGTAGATTACCGAGAATTACTGAACTGCGATGACTGGGATGCCAAATTGTTACCAATACTCAAGCTTGGAGAACCTGGATGACCTTGGATTGAGGAACTGAGCCCCGGAGGGTGCATTGATGGACTAGCACCCTGATTTGGCAATGACAACCCTCCAGTATGTGGGCTTTGAAACCCAAGAGGCATAGCATCTTGGTCCGATGCAGCAATATCACACAAATCAAGTGGCCTGTCAAATGGGGAAAGAAAGGAGGCCTTAGATTTATAAAGCAAAAACACAACTGGAATGGCTCGAAGTTTGGGATGCGAAATCAACTCAAACCATAGTGAAAAAGTGCAGCAACGGTCACAGTTACGGTAACGGACACAGTAATGCGGTAACGGGGTTGATGCGGTAACGGACACGGTAATGCGGTAACGGTCAAATGGGGAAAGAAAGGAGGCCTTAGATTTACAATGAGGATCGTTTGGTAAATTTACAAACCTTAACAACACAGCCAATACGATACGATGGGGCCTTGTTTTTGCACTATGACTCAAATTAAGGAACGCTTTAAAGTGCTAAAAGAAGTAAAAGAACTCACGTGAGAATCACCCCATTTAAATTGTTTGGAATGACTTGGGAGAGTGCACCAACATGTGAACCATGAACAGGTGTTACTTGCTTCATGTCCTGATTATCATTCTTCAAAAACAAGAAAGCACAAGTTTAGAAACTCATAAAGAGGTCATGATGAAGGTGGGACACAAAAAGAAACATATAGCACAGTGTCATGAATTGAAGAGTCATCCTCAAAGGGAAAGAGGGTGATATTGGCATTAGGAACGAATCATCTAAGGAACTTTAATTTTTTTGAAACAACTAGGTTGGTACCCGTGTGATACACGATGATAATAATTTCTTTTCTAAAAGACTTGAGAAAAATAGAAAAATGTTATTGTTAACGTTGTATATATTAGTGTATTAATTGCCTTCAAAATTTAAAGAATCATCTAGCATGGAACAACGACAATAATAATAATAATGATGATGATGATGATGATGATGATGATGATGATGATGATGATAGACTGCCATTGTTGTGAATATAGAATAATACAGAAATGTAAATGAGATACCTGCTTCTTCCGATAAAGCAATTGTTTCCCAATAAGAATGATCTTCTCAAAATGAGACTTTATAGTATCCTCCTCCATGGGTCTCTGAAGTTGCTGAAACAATTGCCTTGCACTACCCTGCAATCAAGGAGAACAAATTCACTAAAAGCACGCTTCCCCACCTCTAGGTAACAACAACGACAAAACACACCATTGCGAAGTAAAGAAGGCAAAACCTAACAAACTTAACGAAAAATCAACTACAAATAGCTAAGTGATTGCCTTTGGTATCCCAGGTAATGTAGAAGGATAACATTGAGAAGATCCTGAATCATCAGCACTATCAGCGCCATCGGCTGGAGTCCGATCCATCAAGATATTGTGCCGCTCCTTGCATTCTTGAGGTTTGCGGAAAATACACTGAATATTTAAAATCAAAGAACCAAAATCTCTTTGTCAAAATGAAGTAAAAATTAGAACTAAACATAACAGTTACAACGTCAAATAATTTGTAAATATCGATGAAACTCAAAGAAAGTATTCTAATAAGTTATTAGGAGCAATGCAAAACCAAATACCTTGAATCGCAAAGTACTGTTGATAGCATCACTTACAAGCTCCCAATTTGGACCCATATCATGAACAAGAACAATAAGTGCCTGGAGAGAAAATTAAAGTGTCTCACGTGAACTCAATTTTTAAACAAAAACACAGCAGATAAAAAAACAAAAAAAAAGAAAAAAACCTGATCTTCAAATGAAGACCATGGGCTTCCTGAACCATGCTGAACAGAAGGCACCTACAAGATTCACACATTTTTGTTGTAATCAATCGAATAACATTACAACATTACAAAAACCTTAATCGAACATATGGGGTTGGCTACGTGAACCAAAGCAAATCGATGTGAGAGATGGTCGGTAGATTATACTTTACTCCACTCTACCTAATACTAATCTACAACTAAGAAAATCAAATCTAATTATCATCCACATATATTCTACTGGAATGGTCAGACAAATAATAGGGATACAAGAAAAAAACATCAACCCAGATTAGATCCTACTGTGATGGTCCAAGGTTGTCCAGAAAAATACTGTAAAACACTAAACTTGTTAAAAGAAAAATCAACTAACACAGCAAAAAGATGACAATGAACAAGTTGACATCAAAACTCCAATCTCAAAAAATTACCTTGAGTGCTTTAAGTTTTCTACTCCTATCACGGCCCACAAAGAATTTATGTAATCCCCTTGACATGTTACTCATTTGGGAAGTAACAGGTGAAGCAACTGATCCACTCAAGGGTGCATCAAATGGATTTTCCGAGCGTTTCAATATCTTTGGCTTCTTTGAGTGATTGACAAACACACCTACATATTGATGATAAAAGCATATGTATAAACAATTAGTTTTATTATACAAAATCAATAGGGAAAGAAGAAAAAGAAACCAAAGCCTCACCGCTAGTCCCATTGGACTCAAGCAGGCTACCCAATCTCTTTCGTCCATGATCCTTCTGCACAACAAAAAGACAATGTCATAAATTTACGACCATAACAAAGTACAAATCAGCAAAATGATAAACACAGGACAACACATAGATTAAGGAACTTACAAAAAAAACACATCTGTGTTTGAGTAAACTACAAAGTATATATAAACGAACTAACACAATCCCTCGTATGGCACCATGCTTCCACACAAGGTGCTTCAAAAGACAATAGAAGTCCAGAAATAAGCACATTTCATGATCACATGGACATTGGCAATTCATATAGTAATAACACCACCAAAGAACTGTTCTAAGCATCCAACAAAGTAGCACTTGTTAGATGATGAAGTGCAAACAGATCATGGGGATATTAAAAAAATGACTGTCCACTGCTTATAGGTACAAGAGAGGCAACAGTGAACGATACTAAATTGCCTGTACTAGGTTTGAGGTGCACTAATAGTCGTCAATATGGACCTTTTAAAAGCTGCATCAAAAAGCTAAGTGGGTTCGTGCTATTTTTACATAAGTGAAAGGAACCGCCGTTTCCAGACTCAAAAGTGACATAAGTTGAAGATAACAAAAATGCCCGCAGGTAGATTCAAAAGACCAATGAGTAGCTAAATGATCAGAATTAACCTCAAGGCTATGGTAATTCAGTAAGTAATATAGTGGTAATCTTAGGGTAAACAATCGGCCGCATCATCGTATCACACCCGCATTATAAAAATTGTTGAGGTTATCACGACCGCAATGTGGGCCGCAGGAACAGCAAAACCATTTGCATTTGCCACGAAAGTGGTTTCGCTGCTGCATCCAAGATTTAGAGCTACGATGGAGATAGAAGTGAACCTGCATGCAATTTTGTAGCAAAAGACCCATCATTCATGCCAATGTCCATAGAAATGCAACACTATCCCCAAAAATCCTACAAGTGTATTTCTTCTTCATAGATTTTCATCATTACTCATTATCAAAATTAGTGATTGTACTGAATAACTGATCTGAAATGTATGAAGAACATATTGATAGAGGTGGAAAATCATCACTATGAGAATGAGAAGGCACTTCGCTACCAATTACCACTATCATTGTTGCATTCAACCTTGGAAGCATACTGTTAGAATTTTTATAGAAAGGTCAAAAAGTGTACAAAGAGGTACAACAAGTTGCGAGGAAGATCGTCATATGATGACCAAAAGGAGACAATCAGTTATAAAAGGATCTTAGTAGGGTAGCATGTGCCCGTTACAAATAACAGAACAAACTTTTCCAAGAAGAAGCGATCAAGGCTGGATAGGAGTGCTTCAGTGAGTTGTTTAATTGATGTTACATGGTATAGGAGAAGTCTTAATAGAATAGGCAAAAGAGAACAAGGGATATGAGATGAACACCAAAGTATGCATAGAAGCTTAAAAAGTGGAAATTATAGGGCAGATGGGATTGGCATGATTAACCTCTTTACAAAGTATGGAAAATAAACAAGATACCAAAAGAAACATTTAAGGCACATGGATTGACTTGGTTAGCCTCTTCAAAATATGGAAAACAAACAAGATGCCAAGATGAGACGAGACAAAAATATTAAATTCAATAACAATACAGGAAGAAGTTTCATGATACATGTCGTTCATTGATGAAGTTGTACTACTGGGAGATGGAGTCAAAGTTAAGATAGAGATGTGGAGGCAGGGAATCAAAGGAGTTTAAAACTAAGTCGAAGTAAACTATACAACATGCTTTCTATTGTAAAGTTGGACATGGTACGAACGAACTTCTTCCAAATGAGTGGTTCATGTACATTGACTCAATTTTCCAATTAAAACGGAATGTTAAAAATTTAATTCAATACACCTTAAATGGAGATTTGTAATTGAATTATAATGTAACCAAGGTGTGGTAAGGTTAAAAGTAAAAAATTGATCGAACAACCATTACAGGAACATATGAGATGTTTGAGAAGATAGGGTTTGTAGAGATATGTATGTAAAGAAGGATCAACAGGCATGCCATAAAGGATAGAATTTGCAGTGAAAACATAAAAAAGGATCTAATATGGCAGATATAACATGAGAAAATCGTTCAACTTTTGCTCATGTGAAAAAATTGAATAGAGCACCAATTAGAAAAGTGTAAAGGTTGAACTGAGGGGATTAGAATGTGAAGAAGGTCGAAATAACTTGGATAACACAAATGAAGAATGGCATGAAAAATTCAAATTTTTTTAAAGCATAAGATAATAGATAGGAATGAATGTCACGTTCATCTTTTCGGGTTTGTAGAGTTTAGATTTTGGCATTGTTATTGCATTATTGGAGCAAAAAAGATAAACCAACAAAGCAGTAGAAAACTTTTGTAGTCATACTAATCAAGGATTTATGTTGTATCAGCAAAATCCTTTAGAAGTTCACTTCTGAAACATACAACATGAAACATCACAACATTATAACTCAAGCATGCTGTATATGGCAAAGAAAAATACAGCCTTCTCTCTTTATTGATTGATTAATGTCGTAAACCCCACATATTAAATTGACAAAATTATTTATTTACCTTTGTATCATCTTGTTGTTAAGACTGAATTTCAAATTCTACTTTCTAGTTATTTTCCACAGTTATGCCCACGCATTTGAATACCTCACTAACTTGCTATTCATTTCCAAACACCTCAAGGCCAGACTATAATTGGTTATTTCGGAATTCAGATCATAAGTTTAAACACCTTCATGTCATGGACACATAGATTAGCATCTTGTAGAAAGGAAATTCACATTGTCGGCTTAGGTTGGTTGCTTTCTTTTCTTTTCTTGTTTGAGTTGCAAGTTTCTACTTACTAGACAAACATAACAACAAAGTGAGAGCCTTAATCCCAAAAAATTGGAGTCAACTACATGAACCAATATATCGGTTTCCATAGTCGTCCACATGGACTTTTTTTCTCCATTCATTTCAATTATCTATAAACTCAATTTGTAAGTCTAAATCCTTCATATCCCTTTTAAGTCTTATGAGTTCTAATTTTCTATCTTCTAATACCTCGTCTTTGCAAATGCCAAACCATCTTAAATGATCCTCAATTTCATATTTTCCTCAATATTTTGCAGCTCATAAACCCTTTTTTACATTTTTAAACTCTATCCCTCAAGGTATGCCCAGATTTTCCACTCATCCATCAATGGATTCACATTTTCACAACTCTCATCTTCTTACATACTAGACCATAGCAATACAAAAATTACAGGAAGTACATAATAGAGTATCTTATACAAAATATCAAAAAATAGAAGCCATCTTAGGACTTTTGAATTCAGCAGAATTTGAAATAAATTTAAAAATAGTAAGTCACCGGTTCATTCTGCTTAGAAGGATCAATGGGCCACCCAGGATATGCTGGACTCTGTAAACCCCAGAACTGATCATTAATTGGATGGAACAGAAATTGAAAGCATATTAGTCATGTAAGATCAGCTCATACAGCATTATTTTTATCAATTAGTTACCTGATTCTTAATCTTCTTCTTCTTCTTCTTGGTCTTTGTAGGAAACTCTAAATCATATATAGATTGCTTATCAAAGTCCATAGGAGAATCAACCTCAGAGCCTCTTGCAGCATTGAACATACCATGAGGAGTACTCAGATCATCCTGAAAAGAGTTGGTATCTCCACTAGAAGCTTCTACCTTATTTGGCACTGGAGCAACATCAAAAGTTCCAGCCCCAATAGGACCAACAACTCGCTGCCTAGAGTTGGTCCGCAGCCTTTTTGTGGGAATAGAACCAGCATTAGAATTGACAGCAGGCCTTTTTCCGGGCAGTGATGGTCCATAGACACTTCCCATTTCATATGATCTAGAGAGACTAAGCTTCAAATTTTTTCGTTTCTTTTTAGATGGTCTTTCATAATCATATGTTCCTAGATAATACACATTGTTCCCTTCATCTTCCTCATAATCATCATCTTGATACCCAATTTCTGTATAAGTAAAAGTGATTGTTAAAAATATGCAACTATCTACCAGCAACGAAAAAATTTGCAACACTGGGTGGTACCTTCTGAAGGCTCATACATAGAAGTATCAACTTCCTCTTGTATATTATTTCTCGCCCTTGGAGTGAATGATGACTTGCAAGGAAAGACGCACAAAGAGATAAAATTATATGTGCATTGCAGAAAAATTGAAATATCAATTGCAAAGCTCAATCATTTTAAATTTACTTCTATTTCTAAAGAGTAGTCACCATGTGAAATGATTATATCACAAACAATATGAGAGAGAAATGCCCAAAATAATGAACCATGGACTACAAGAAATTACGGAAAAATTCAATGCAGCTCCATTCTATCTCCTTAATTGATAAGCACTTCAAACTGTTAACTTAAACCAAAGAGCTTCATGTATGCATTTATAAGATTTTAGTATGCCATCGAAAAGACTAGATAAGTACCTCAAATTCTGTCAGACATGATTCAATTGATTCTCTATAGGTCTCCATCGCATTTGGCGGAACCAAGTAGAAGAGATTTTCCTGTAGAAGATTGAAACAGATAGAAGATAAAACATTTTATAAAAAGTAAGAAACACAACATTAAAGATGAACTTCACTATTTGCAAACATGTCTAACGTTGGCACCACATGATACTGACGTTCCTGGACCCTTCAATCTTCTATCACCTTATGTACTCTTCAGTTATTGTAATGGCGAAATCTTTAAATTATCGTAATAAAAGAGTCTGAAACTAACACACCTATCCATGTCCATGTAACATAGCATGTAATTCATATGACACTGATAGCCAAAGAGTCTTCATAAGTAACATCAAAAACATTCTGGATGGTGTAAAACAGCATCAGATGAAGTAAATAGTAAACTAATCAAACAAGGCACCGATCTGGGTTTGGCAAGAAAATGAACAACTAAAACTACAAAAGCAAAACAACTTACATGTGGCTGCCAGATTAGGTTGGACTAGACAAAGAATAAATTATTGTACATTATCCCACAACAAGAGCTCACACCTACCTATCACCTGGACTCTAAAAAATGAAAGACTCACTAGGAGTATCCGAAATGTATATTTAAAGCCATTCCATATATCAGACACTTCCTCAGTCCCAAAATGGAAGTAAACTTGCAAAATTAAACCCATAATATTTATTTATGTTAGAAATTATGAATTAAAGACTAGAATATGATCGATTAATCTTTTTTTTCAATGAAAAAAAGTAATTAAAATTCCCTTTTTTTGTTTCTGCTATGACAATTAACATTTCCTATATTATGCAGCCCAAAATTTTACACATTAGCATTTCTTGGAGCAAATACAGTCTAATCTTAATAGAGACAAGTAGATATACATTCAACGCAACAGAAACATGTCAATCAGGCAAGGCAAAGTACATAGCAGAGTTAGAGATTTTGGGATATCATAAAGTGCTACAAAAAGCAACAATACTAACACTTTGGTAACGATATGAATTGTGATGCCCCCCCAGGGCCCACCCTATTATTCGAAATAGATAGCATGTGCCTTGAAAGCATCAGAAAGGTAGCATAGTAATCAGTTTAGCAATGAAAAAACCAAAAATACCTCTGTAAACTGGTCCTGCCCAGAAACTTCAGAAAAGTCAACCTCACAAAGCATGTTTGGGATCCCTGAACAGTCCACTTTGACAAAATGTGATAAAGAGCAATTATATTGCAAAAACCTAACTGCATAACCAAAAACAGCAAGACCCTGTTTTCGCCCCGTAGATTGATGCTTCTCTTTAGGAGCCTCATCCTGATCATCAATAACATGCAGCAAAGTTTAGAAAGAAAAGAGACACTTGAAAGCCCCATCTTTTATTTAGTGATCTCAAAATCCATGAGGACTACTCAACCACTAAAATCACATTGAATAACAAAAAACACAAATGTAATTTCATCAGTGCATGACAACTACAATTTACAATCACACAAAATGGACCAAGAAATCTTATACTATCATATTGATTCAAAAGAAACAACTAAAAGAAAACGTAAAAACAGGAAGTGCCTCTGGAGAAGACCACATCTCACACTAGAGGCAAGGAATAGAGAGTATACAACATCAGATTAATATCATAATATAATAACAGTCCAGGTTTAGATCCAATTTCACATATATAAAAAACATGGTTAAAGTGTAACAACATGGTTATAGTTTATAAGCATTCGAAAAGTATGTTCTCCCCTATATGAGTCAAAACAATCTCAACAGAAATCACATATATAATCCGATGCATTCATCCTAATGTTATCCCCAATTTATAATTGTTTCTCACTTCCTATCTCTAACTACTCTTGCAAGACACTTCTAATTTAATCTGTTACTAGCCATAGTATCCTTCAATCTCTATTCATCACAATGGCATTCTATTTAAAAAGAACAGCAACACTGTTACAACTTACAACTCAAGGAAGAAGGAGAGTACAATTAACCTACTAGTATCAACTACCAAGTACTCCTCCCGTCCAACTATAACAGATAACATGTAAATGAAAGATATTTTTAGGAAATTATTTGAAATACAATAACAACCCTCTAATTTTCAACAATGGTTGCAAAGCATCATGTAAAGGTTCATTACTTAACTTACTACAAATGAAGAGAGTTATTTATCAGTAGGAAAATATACAAAGAGAAGCTTTGAATTAGGAACCTCCTAAAATAGATAAGTGGAACACAGGGAGTGGTAAGTTTGATTCTCAAAATATATAATATAATAAATAATAAAATTCCTAAACTACATAAATAAAAACTAATCATAAGTTAAAGACTAATAATAAGTTGACAACCAATACCTTATCAAAATTTCCAGCCTCACCCTTAGTGTGTCCGGTTTCATCTGCCCCTGATGAATTATCAATGTTACATTTCTCGGACTGAGAACAGACAAGATTCTCCACACTAAGCCTTGCTGAATGCCAAAATTCAATAACAGCCTTTGCCATGGTGTGGGCTACACTTTTCTTCTTCCAACACTTACGTAGCTCCTCCATCCTTTTTCGAGAAGCAAGGGCTACGCGGTGGCAAATTTGAGCAGCAGCTGTCACCTTCCAAACACGTTCCTGGAAGAAAATTTTTGAAGTACAAGAAATGAGATGAAAACAATACTGAGATATTAATATAACTTCCTGACGGGCTGCACAATGAACATATAACCTTAGGATCTACACAGGGATAGCCAAAGACATAGTAAAACAAAATGCATGGAAGAAAGGTTTTACTTGACAAACCTGCGTAAAGTCATTTGCTAACCAAGCCATTTCTTCAAGGACAAAGTCCCAGTGAGACTTGCGTCGAATCTCCCTTGGCATCGAACCAACAGATTCTGCTAATCTTTTACGTTTAGCCTGTGGAAAAGGAAAATACCCTAAGCCCACAAGAATATGTACACCCGAAGCTAAGAGCTAACACAGAACTTTAAAAAACACCTCTATAATCTTTGCCTCTTCCAATACTCTGTCCTCATGTGCCTGATCAGTTTGCTTCAGCTGGCTTTCACTCGAGGTTTGAAGCTTCAAAGTGGAAGACGACGCTAATAAATCATTCTTCTTAACTTCGTTAGATGATTCCATTGTGAAATGCATTCTCTCATGACAAGGACTCTTTGCTATGGGAATGGAATCATCAATGATACCATGCTCTTTATCTGACTTTGTTTTAGCATGTTCAACTGCTCCTAACTTCCCCACATCAGGACACTCACCCTTGTCTCCAGAAGAAAATCCATCTCTGTCAATTTCTTTCTTTTTATTGGAAAAACCATTGCCTTGGTGGCTGAGAGAAGTTTGATCCTCTTTAGCACAAGAAGCATTTTCAATGGGATTGGTAACAAGTTTCTCATTTAGAATTTCCTCATCCACACAAATGGACTTATCTCGAAGAGGTAGCTTGCACTCCTTAGGAGCCCCATTATGTTCTACAGTCTTTAAATTAGTGTACAAATCACTCTCAATATTCCCATTTCCATTTACACTAAGGCTAGTATTGGTGCATGAGGACTCAGGATCTAAACCTTTTGTTAAAATTAAACTCTTACCAATAAGAGCATCATTTGGTGTTGAATTTTCACCCCCATTGATCATACCAGACTCATCCAATAGTTTAGCACTAGTAGTACCATCCATTTTCTCTGTACTAAAATAAGGACCTTCTGCATCTAAAATAACAACATTTTCCTTTCCTGCAACTAAATTTGGTTCCATGATGCTTGTAGCAGCAGGAACATCATCAGCTTTTACACTTGCATTTTGCAATCCCTCATGTGTTTCCTTCGAAGTTAAAAACTTACCTTCAGAGGCTTCACTGTCTCTTGGTGTTGTAGACAAATGCAAAACAAGTGCCCCATCTGACTCTGCTTCAAGTCGATTTTCAGATGCAACAGGCTTGGAAAGCATAGCATGTCGAGCAGGCAGAGAACTCAGTCCACCACAAGATGCCATGTCACTGGAACTTGATCGAGGACCGCCATCACGGTTTATCCTAGACCTATTCCTTCTCCTATATGCTTGGCTTCGTTTAGGGTTGAAATTCTCAGACTCCTTAAGGTTTTGGCTCCCATCAAGCCGAGAAGAATGCTCATAAGGAGTGATGATACCTCTAGTATGATGCTTAGACTTTCTTTCACTTGCAAGAATTTCGTTCGCACCATCAAAATTATCAGCACTATTTGGCTCACATGTTGTAGTGATCCCCAACCTCCCGCTACTTTCAACTGAATCACCACAAGGTGAGGCAGTCAATGCAAAACTACCTCTTACTTCACTGCATCATAATAAAATCAATACAGTAATAGTTTAGTAGTCCATCTAGTCCATAGTCTCGCAAAAGAAATTGAGTTTAGACACTACCTAGTAAAAATCTGATCTGTGTGTTGATATGTGTGTGAGGTAGACTGGCCACTCACAGATGCTGCATGACCAAATTTGAAGTCCAGAGGGTTTCCACCCTGCAAAACACAACATTAGCAATCTGGATTGGAACAAGAACATGTATGCTGATTGATGGAATGAAAAGGATTGTTAACAATCTTACTTTCTCAAGGAACTCAAGCTCTCTCCACCTCTCCTCTCGAACATCATATTCTAGCCTGCCATAAATGGAAAACAAAAAAAAGTACAAAGAACCATTGTAAATAAAACAATCCAAAATAAGAAAGGAAACCCCAAAATACAGATAACAGATCTATAATACCGCAGCTCAGCCTGTGCTTTCTCAATCGCTGCTAGGCGTGGAGAGGGTTTTCTTCCAATACCAACTCCACCATCAACAACTCCTCCCATGGAATCACCCTCAGCATTTACGAGGAAGGTAGATCTAAATCCATGCATTCCTCTCGAGGAAGCTATAGTTGGTGTCCATTAGTTTGGTAACCAATCAACTCTCTGAAATAAAGAAAATAATAGTTATATTGATGATAAAGGAAACAACATAAAGATGATAGAGGCAACAGTAATAGCAATATCAAAGCCTTATTCCCACAGTCATTGGTTTGGCTACATGAGCCAAAACAAATCATAGTGAGAGATCATTACAAAAGTTACAGGAAAAAATAATTAGACTAATGTTTAATCAGAAATAGCTGGATCACAAGCAGAGTTGTAAATCTACATACACAAATCCCACAGCAGAAATCACTGTATCATTGTCATTGCATACAATAAATAAGAATCGGAACAGAAAGCAGAGAGGAGGGCAGTATACAGGGAAAGAAAAAAAAAACAGCACAGCAACTCACAACAATGGTACAATATAAGCTATTGTAGAACTTAAGAGACTTCCATAAATGAGCATACCAAAAGAATAACCTTTTTCCCAAAACCACCCCAGCCATAACAATTACTTAAATTTGAAGAGGAAGTGCTAAAACAAATACCAGTAAGACATACACTTAATTTTAATAAAACTAACCTTGAGCATTGGCTCAGCAGTTAACAGGTCATGCTCCAGCTTAAGCTCGCATGCAAAGTACAAAAAACTTTAAATTTGTGATTGACACACATGTCCACCCTACCCCCCTGGCCCAAAACACACCGCCCAACACAAATGTGCACCTACCAATGAGATCAAACAGGGAAGGTCACAAACATGAAAGAGAAGGGAAGTTTTAAAGCATTGGATAAATAGTAAAATTGAAATCCATTGGCTGTTTTTGGTGCAAGGCAATGATACACATTAGAAAAACGTATCCAACTTCTTCTACAAAATAAACATAAATATCTGAACATCAAACTAATGACAATCGCCCCCACCCCCCCAAAAAAAAAAGCAGCAATCATCTCCATCCTCAACCTCTAGACTATGCATACAACATTGTTTAGATCCCCCACCTCTCCCCTCATCTCAGGTGCTTACGAATGACTAATTAGTAGCAATGAACTACCTAATTCAAACGACAATCTAACTATTCACTAGCCAATAATCACAAGATCAGGCAATTACAGGTTTTCTTGCCTTAAAATTGCCACACTTGCATTGAAGAGCAAACAGTTGCATGTTATTCCAAGGTGAACCCACAAATACATCCTAACATTTTCCTGCTAAGTTGGAGCTCTTTCAGTTAGTCCTAGTACAGGGACAAACCAAAAAGAAAAATTCCTCATACCCTACCCTTCCCTCCCCTAGATAGAATTGAACCCTAAACCTTTAGGTTGAAAGGTGCATCTCTTGTCACTAGACGAAGCCAAGCTTGATCAAGTGCATACTTACGTGTATTATCAAAAAAAGTGTTTAAAATACATGTTGTAATAGGAATATATGTACTATGTACATGTGAAAATCTATAGTAATAAATAAATATGTTTTGGAAAAAAAGGCACAACTAAAACCACCATAAAAAAAATAATAAAAAATAATTAAAAAAAAAAGATTCACCGTAGTCTTGTCCCCTTCTAGGAAGGGTTTACAACACATAGATCATGTGCAACTACCTAAACAAGAAGAAAACTACATAAAATGCTATTAGCTCTACGTGCAAAGCTGGAAAAAAAATCTCATTAGCAGCTTTATAGGTGAAATTTGCCCATCACTAAAGATCGACTTGTTTCATTGCGCCCATAAACCATAAAGGAATTCGGTCCAACACAAAACCATGAGTTTTGTTTTCCAATGCTTTAGCTACCCATATTGTACATCAGAAACCTCAGGGGAAAAGGGCTGAGAGAAAGCCCATTAAAAGCCTTGAAGACCAAGGCCCTAACCTGATATAGAGAAGCATACATCCAATAAGGAAAAAGACCAAGGCCTTAACCTGATATGGACAAGCATACATCCAATAAGGAAAGCTAGATTAAGAAAATTTGAAATAAATAAGATTCTTAATCAAAAAAAAGCATGCAATAAGATCCCAATCAAACTTATTCCAAAAGTAAGCGTGTAATCCGCAAACCTTAGGTTCGGGTTGTTCGCACTTAGTAAGTGCGAACAGACTGAAAAACTGAAACATGTTGTTCGCTGTTACTAACAGCGAACAGCCTGTTTTAGGTTTTCAGGCTGTTCGCACTTACTAAGTGCGAACAGCTCTTGTCTTAAAATCAGCATGTTGACCCTGTTTGACCTGTTCGCAGTTACTAAGTGCGAACATACACTTGATTTTTTTTTAACAGTTTATTACTGTTCGCACGAACAGACCCAAACATGTTCTTTGGGGTATCAGGCGCTTATATTTGAAATAAGTTTGATTTGGATCTTATTGTATGCTTTTTTTTATTAAGAATCTTATCTATTTCAAATTTTCGATAATTAAACTATAAGTTTCTCTAACAGACTTTAATAGGCACATCAATCAATTCCATAAACACTTAAAGAAAATAAAAACTAAACTTGGATTGCCCTTCCCAAAAAAAACAAATAAAGCGTAAAGGGACCCCTTAGTGGAACAAACGATCCAAAACCCCTCAAACAACATCTCACTAAACTTGAGGCAAACCGAGACAAAGGCCCACCCCCTAGAAGCCATGGCACTAAGCCAAAGCAAACTATTAGATTTAAACAAAACAATAAAGGTCTCACAAGCTTGGCCAAAATTGATAAGACTAACCCACCCTAGGCCTAAGCTAACCCTAACCCTAATGGAAAAACCCTAAATTAGAGTGCAACGGCATCCAAGAACATCAGACCAACCCCACATGTATCTACAGCACCAAAGCCACCAAAGACCAAACACGAGAGAAAGAGGAGATGTCCACTCTTATGCCCACATACAACATGGAGACAACCACGAACAGCGTACATAGCATACATATCAGAAGCAAAGGGAAGTCAAGGTCACCATAGCCCAACAAAAACCATGGAACTCCCACCATAGAAAAAGGCAGAGTTTGTCGCAATTATAATAAACTTTACAATATCGCAAACGCGGTACGTTGCGATGTTACGACGTGTTCTGCGAACATTGCAATGTGAAATGCTAACTTGTAAATGTTCATTTCATCGTAGTTCAAGTTTTCTAAAAATATATTTGAATTAAAGCTTATATTAGACCTTTTGAAACCTAAAACACTTGAAAAATACAAAGTAACACGTTTTATTCGAAAAGTAACACCTACTTATATAACAAGTAACACATTTTCCTGAGTTTTTTTTTTCAGAATTTTTTCTTAAAGTAACACTTATTTGACTAAAAGTATCATCTTTATTGTTAATAAAAAGTAACACTTTTTTGCCTAAAAGTAACACCTTTTTAGATTAAAAGTAACATCTTTTTGTAAGTTTTGTTCAGTATTTTTTTTGAAATTAACATTTTTTTGTCAAATAGTATCATCTTTTTTTAACAAAAAAAGAAACACTTTTTTGCCTAAAAGTAACACCTTTGTAATAGAAAAGTAACACTTTTTGGTCAAATGGATTGGTTCTCATGGTTCTCATACAATGATGGTTCTCATATATATATATATGATTTGGATCATGTGAAAACTAATTAAAGTGGTCAAAATTAAAAACAAAACAAAAATCAAATGTGCATAAAAGCTTAAATGGTGTACATATTACGGTGGTAATTTTGTAACTAATTAGACATTTTCTAAAAGGTGTATATACAGGCTTAAAATATGTACATATTCAGATGGTATTTCTGTAAATAATAACTTTTTCTTTCACAAAAATATGTACACCCTATAAGATAGTACGTACACCTTTTGCCACAATATGTATATCATAGTCTGGTTTTCAGTTTTCACCACTTTAGTTGTTTTCACGTGAATATGTGTGTATATATGTATATATATATATATATATGTATATATATATATATATATATATATATATATATATATATATATATATATATTACATTAATAATAGAATGTTTATGCAAAAGTTGTACATATTGTCTTAAAGGATGTATATATTTTAGTGAGGGTCCATAACAAAAAATTTGTGGTACACAAATCCAATATCAAGCATAAAAAGGAGGACCTTGATTAGCATATATCAATATTTTATTAAAAAAAAGGAATTTAGGCAGACATCAATATTAATTAATAATAGAATGTTTATTTATATATAATTAATAAAAGATTAAAAAATTTAATAGACAACATAAAACTCATTCTTCATAAACATGGAGGAATAAAAAGAGGCCATTCGGTTACAAAACGATCGTTTATAACAAATTTTGAGCTTACCAAACAACAAAATGCATTACATAACTTAAATCAGAGTAACAACATTATTTTAACATATTAGTCATATTATCTTTTCATTAAGTGTATTAGTTTCTCAAAGGTCTATTATAAACTTCAATTCAGATATATATTCGAGAAAACTTGATTTACTTTGTTAAAATATATAATTGTGATGTCCACAAAACGAGTCGTAACACTGCTAGGTGTCGCATTTGCGACATCCCGACAGTTATCGCAATCGCGACAACATCGTACTTTTTTCTATAAATTGGTTATATTAATTATTATTAAACATTATTCATAAGCTGGATAACATTGGCGGAAAGGATTAGAGTGTAAACTAAAGCGATACAATTTTCATTTTCAAGATAGGAAAGAAGGTATGCATCGTATGCTAAGATTCTATAGGTCATAATGGTAGAGTCAAAATCAGTGTCGCCTTATTCACTAAACCCTTCAACATGTTAAATGTGAATATCAAAAGGAAAAATTCATACCATTTTAAGCTATTTTTATTTTCAAGATAGGAAAGAAGGTATGCATCGTATGCTGAGATTCTATAGGTGAATAGGTCATAATAGTAGAGTCAAAATCAGTGTCGCCTTATTCACTAAACCCTTCGACATGTTAAATGTGAATATCAAAAGGCAAAATTCATACCATTTTGAGCTAATTTCAGACAAATAAAAATCAAATAGTTGATCAGGTAATTAGTCAAAATACTATACAAACAGAATACCACCACTGCAAAATACACAACTACAGACTTAAAAATGTGTACTACTACTACTACGGTGGAAGACAAGCTATTTTGTGTATACTAGCAGCAACCCAAGCTCAAAATCAATAGCACGTGAGCTAGAAAACATATCATAATTCCTATCACACCATATTACACAGCAAACTCAAATGTACTATCGTCAATAAACAGTTAACCAGAAGAGCACATTACACACAAGTAAATTGCACCTAAAAAACCAAACTAAGACTGCTGCAATAATGAGCTTCAAAGTACATCTCTAATATGCTCAAATTACAGTTTTACATTCAATGCTACTGATAACAACCCAAAAATTAATAAGCACCAACTATATATGAAGCACCTCATCATCATCCCAACATAAATTGAGCAGCACAATGCAAGCAGAACTATATTTCGACACTAATTGGCCCATCAATTGATCAAGAAGGGCTAACATCAAGTCTAATTTAATACAATCAATCATCCCCTAATCCTAATTTCCAAAATTAATGACATTTTAGGGTTTCCGAGCAAAAGAGAAATGACTAGGTAGAAATTAAGAGTAAAAAGAATCACCTGATCAAAATAGAAGAGCCAAGGAAACGCGAAACCTTAGATAGTGTAAGCTTGCGCTAAGAAAAAGGCAAAGTATAAAATCCGTTTGCCCTAATTTGACAAACTAGGGTTTTTTTGCAAAATGAAATCAAAAATGAAATCCTCCCCAAAAACAAGAACTGGGTACCCTAATTAAGATGAATTGAAGAATTATTGGTTCATGAATTGCACTGGAAACTTGTTGATACATGCAAACACGTCCTGATAATCGAAGTAATTTGCTGTTTTTGATTTTGTTTTGTCACCCTTCCCAGATAATAATGGTTCGACCTCGACGTTGTTGGTTCTCAATTTCGAAGATAATACTCTCTCCGAATCAGTTTAGATGTCATCGGACCAGTTGCATCCGGTCCGGGCTCCGGGTTTTATTTATTTATCATTTCGGGTTTTCGGTCCGTCTGAACCTGAAAAAGTTCGAGTTAGAACGAATGAGACCGGATGTGCATAAAATTTATTTTGACAGGGAATAATATTTACGTTTTTTATGTATATACTTATTTAAAGAGCTTTTAATATTTTATTTCTAATACAAAATAATTTTTTTATTCAAATATTTAAATTTTATAAAAATTAGTGCTAAATTATTTTAAAATCTTTCATTTTTTAATTTATTTTTGGTATCAAAAATTATTTTCGGTCTAAATTCAGACCGAACCGAGAGAAATCCGAGTTAGAACGAGACCGGACGGGATGGAATCGGTCCGGTCTCCTGTCTTAGCATATTCGAGATTTCGGTCCGAGTTTGGACCGGTGAACACTCCTAACTGTAACTAGTGAACATTGTGGTCAGAGTATGTGGAGGTATAAAAAGTTACTTATAGAAAGATCCTCAAAAAAAAATAGATTCCTGCAACGAAAAGGACAGTGTGAAACTAAATCCACAAGTTTTCATCTTATCACACAAGAATACATATACGAATAAATTAAATTAATTAGATAAAAAACGAGTAAAAGAAGGACATAGGTTAGAGAATCTTTACTAACAAAGAACTAAAATTTTATTTTAACCATTTCACATCAATTATCTCATTTTACTTTTACACTCTATCTAGTGCACTAATTAATCTAAGTATATCTAATTGTAGAGATAAAAATTAAAAAAAAGTGATATTAACAATATTTACATCGAGATAAATAAAATAAAATCTCACTTGACGATAATTTAACATTTAGATTAAAAATAAGATACTAATTAAGAGTAATTGATAAATAGTGTAAAAAATAAATGAAATAATTGCTCTAAATTAAATAGCATAATTTTTAATAAGCAGTGTGAATCAAATCCTTATTCAAAAAATAAAAACAAAAATTTTTAACAATTAAGTTAATCCAAAATTCTCAAATTGTCTTTTTAGTTCTACGATTAAAAAATGTGCAATAATAGCAACAAGATCTAATTAGTGAGTCCCACCAAAATGGCTTGGACGTGGGATAACATAATTTTTTAAGGAAATCATATCATATATATAGTATATAATAAAATAATGATAATAATTGGGAAATTTCTTAAATTAATATTGATTTACAATTATCATAACAAATATTAAATGTTGTGAAAAGCCACGTGTCTTTTTTTAAAAGTATTTGTCAAGTGGAACATTTTTAATGGAGTATTGTCATGTGTCATTAATCTATTAGATAACTGATTTATTGACTGAAATCATTGAAAAAGGGAAATAATTATTGACTGATTTAGTTGCAAGGAATTATTGATTGATTTAGTTGCAAAAATTAGTCCACTTGACTAAAAAATAATTAGATATACTTTAATCAATTGACAAAAATATTTAGAAACATTATGAATCATTTCAGTTATATTTTTAAGCTATTCAGAACAGGTAAATTTCAGAAAATTGACAGAAATTAGTGAAAATATTGAGAACTGATTTACATGCTCAAATTCCAAGTGTCAACATATTAGAGCTTTCTTTGATAAATAGAATATTATTATTTGTTTCTTTTGATTACATGACAGTTTAGTTGAGGAAATAATATTGATTCAAATAATTAAAATTTTATAATGAGCATAATCTATAGGCATATTATAAAATTTTATAATAGGCATAATTTATAAGTATATGTTAAAGCTATGTTAAATTAGGTAAACATTGATATCACATTCAAAATCTTTATTAGAAGGTCATAATAAAAAAAACCTTTTTAATGAAATAAAAGAAATTTTAATTAATAGTTATGAATAATTATGTATATCTCTAGTGTGTTAAATTTATCCCTTATAATTTTAAAGTGATTAATTAGAGAAATTGAATAATTATGTATATAACTAGTATAAAAACTCGTGCAATGCACGGATTTTTTAATATAAGTTAATATAAAAATATTAATTTTAATTAATGATTTAATTATATAATGTCTTTATCATATTTATGAGTCTCCATTCAAATATAATTAATATTACAATAATATTATAATAATCACATAACAAAGTATTAGATATGAATATTTATGTGAATCATACATATATAATTTCTGCAAAAAACTATAAGAAAACAAAAGTAATATTACAAAAGTAATATTATATTCTGTAAATATTTTATTTCCTAACTTGAGCATGTAAATCAGTTCTCAATATTTCCACTGATTTCTGTCAATTTTCTGAAATTACCTGTTCTGAATAGCTTAAAAATATAACTGAAATGATTCATAATGTTTCTAAATATTTTTTTCAATTGATTAAAGTATATCTAATTATTTTTTAGTCAAGTGGACTAATTTCTGCAACTAAATCAATTAATAATTCCTTGCAACTAAATCAGTCAATAATTATTTTCCTTTTCCAATGATTTCAGTCAATAAATCAGTCATCTAATAGATTAATGACACATGACAATGCTCCACTAAAAATGCTCCACTTGGCAAATGCTCTTAAAAAAAGACACGTGGCTTTTCACAACACTTTAATATATGTTATGATTATGATGATTTGTTAATGTTATGTGCCTCTACTTATTACCACCTCTCGTATCAATATTATTTTTTTTGTTATTTGTACGTATTCTATTTGTTGTATATATTTAGTTTGTTGATTACTATACTCTTCCTTAACGTGGGTTTAAGTTGCAGGCTTTCGGATAGTTTCAGGTGTCCCTCTCTTTGAAGACCCTTCTTGAGCCGGGGGATTCTTTGACCGCACTCTCCTACAAAGATATTAGTTGTCGTCTATCTTTCCTCCCATATTAAAAATAAATCACGAGTTTTTAGAAAAAGTTGTAGTTGACAAAAAATAGGTTAAAGACTAGGAATTTAGTGCCTACGACAATAATCAAGACCATCTTTTGTACGACAATAATTAAGACCGATTTTTAAAAGCCCAACCCAAATCTATATTTAGAGTTGTAACAATATATATTTAGAATTGAATTGGGTTTTTGAGAGCCGCCTTTACATAAAAGGTCTCAAGTAAGAATTTGTGATTAATTTTAGATATTCTGTTTTTTAAATATTTTTACATAATTTTGGGCCGAAAAACAAGTATTTAGGTTAAGTCAAAGATAGGGTAAACTAATAGAAAACTAAAAAAATAAGCTTATTTTAAAAAAAAAATTCAAAATATATTTCGAGACAAGTTAATTTTCAAAATAAAGATTTATGCCAAAGTTGAGGTCAGGGTTTGTTAGATGATACTAACAATACGAACTCCAATTAGATTTTTTTTTTCTCCTTTCAAATATTTTTTTCTTGTTCGTTGTTAGTAATAGTGAACAAACTCTAACCTTAGGCTCGGATAAGGAGACAGTTTGAAACTAATGTTGACTAATATTTAAGGCTCTTGATTTATGGTTCAAGTTTGGGTAAAATTCCATATTTAGATTTGCATTTATATTTAACTTAGATTGATGGGTTTTGTTAACGCTAGTGTTAAAATGACAATGAATTTGATCACATGAAGTGATCGATGGTATGTGCTGTGTACTTTAGAGAAGAAAGATGAAGATGCGTTGAATTATGCTAAATTGATGTTTGGAACGATACACGAGGTGATCGATGTAAAGTATGTGAGAGGCATTCACTAAAGAAGATAAATCGTACCTTGAACGAGGCAAGACATGATATATATGAAGGTTGCTCGAACAAGGCAATGCAATGTGATGCAACAAACGAAGAAGGGAAGAATAACAGTGCCTGTTCGAGCATGTATTGTGCTCGTCCGAGCACATTTATGAGCAGCTCCGAGTAGGTCTCTAATCATGCTGCTCGCTCGAGCACATAGATAGCTTGTTCGAGCAATTGTGAACCGCCTATAATGATGCCCATCGGTAAGTTTATTCTTACGTTTTGGGCCAATGAAGGGGGGTTTATTTCTGTTTATGACCATGCTTTAATGTAAAGTTCTTGTGTGATTCTAGAATGATGTGTACCGTCTATATAAAGGGCATATACATTCCAAGAATCAACACACAACATTGTAAGAGAGGGATAAAATAAAGTAAAGGGGTTGGGGTGCTGATCATAGGAGTTTTTTTCAGTGCATTTGTATTTGTCATCTCCATTGTTGGGAGATAGTTGGCTTGAGAGGTTGTTGTCATGTTTAAGAGGGTTATTTATATTGTATTGTTGAAAGGAGGTGGACTGAAAAAAAAAAGTCCGACTATTATCTGGAGCAAAGTTGAAGTATGTATACTCTGAGCCGAGTCCGACCCATTGCCATTCCTATTTCTCATTTGTAGAAAATAAAAATAAATTACTCAAAAAATACGAAAGGCAATTTTATTTTGTGCTAATATTTTCACTCTTTAATGACAAAACATGCTAAAACTGAGAATCTATGAGATTTGATCAATTCACCCAATTTCCTTATTTAGTAAACATACAACGATAGTCTTGGTGAATCTTATATTAATAACCAAAGACATGGAAATAGGAAAAAAAAAAATCATTGAGAATAATTTAATATTTTCACGATTTTTCTACAATAATCTCATCTATTGATTAATCATGAATAATCTAAACTTTAGAGAGTATATGCCTAGAGTAAATTGGTAATATGATGACTTGCTATAGCAATTTTTTTAGAAAAAGATAAAACTAAATAAAATGTCAAACAAAAATGTAAAACAAAAATTTTTCGATTCTTTTTCATCATATAAAATTTTATATGTAAATTATCAAAATTTTTCTCAAATTTTACATTAATTTTCAGATTATTTTTTTGGTAAATTACTTAATAACTGGTCATCCGATTACCCAGGTTTATACTAGGCAAATACCCCTAAAGTTAAGATTATTTACGTTTAATTATTATAGGAGATCATGAAAAAATTGAATTATATATTCTCGGTAATCTTTCTAACAAAAATATAAGATGGAAGAAAATATATTATTTGTGTTATTTAAGGTTTATCATATAGAAGTATTCTCTTTGTCTTTTTTCGTCTACAATTTGCACAATTTTCAAAGTAATTTTCAAGCATCAATATCATCTCTAATTACACGTTATAAAAAATTATAGAAATATATGGTAACAAAGTATATATTAAGACAAATATAACGAGATGTCATATATGAATATATTATATCTTTTATGTATCTCTCAAAAACCGTAGTTAAACTTCACTTTCCTTTAAGTGGGATATTCTAAATGAGAAGAACATTAAAAAAACAAAAGACGTGTAATTTAGTCTACAAACAAAAGTTAAATAAAGTCATTTAAGAAAAAATGTATCTAGATTAAAAGCTGAAATAATAATTAAGTAATAGAAATTTAGTAATCCTACCTTCGTGATGTAACCATTCATTTGCTTCGTGTAACTATACTAAAAATAGGAATTTAAACAAAATAGTAAATTTAAACATTTTCTTATAATATATATATATATATATATATATATATATATATATATATATATATATATATATATATATATATATATATATATATATATATATATATATATATATATATATATATATATATATATATATATATATATATATATATATATATATATATATCTTGGGAGGATCCAATTAGAAGGTGTTGAAAATAAGAAGGGTAAGAAGGATTCTACACCTTGATTTCACTAAAATAAAAAATCTATGGTCGATTGAACCAAAACACATGCTAAAAGTAAGCTATGTTACTGTAGAAAGTAACTATGGCATAAATTTTAAAATGTTCTTTTTTTATAACATAGTATCTTTTTTATATATATAATCACGTATTAGTCGCAATATTAAAACAATAGTACATGAAAATCATAAACAAGAAATAAAAATACAAAAAAAAAAAAAAGTACATTGAAATCAAGAAGAATATGAGCCTCTTATAATCACGTATTAGTCGCTGGAGCTATAAATAAAAATATAAAACTTCATTATATAAAGAAGTTAGCTCCTTGAAATTTTTAAACAAGAAATAAAAATACAAAAAAAACAAATTAATATTACTCTAATATTAGAATTTTATTTTTTTAAGAAAATGAAGCGGACCGGAGTATTGTTTTTGGGTATGATAATATGCATGGTGTTGATAACAAACAACCAAATTGCAACTGCTGAATCTGATCCATGCAACGGATCCAATCCGCCGCCTCACTGTGGAAACAGAAGGGCCAAATTGCAAATGGATCCGATTAACGAATATAAGCGTGGTTGCTCAACGTCAGACAAGTGTAGAAGGCAAAATTAATCATACGATCTATTCATATATCCGTCATTCTCAATTTGTCTCATTTTTTTGAGTTGCTTTAATCATATTTTACCCTATTTTATAACATCCACGTATTTAAACTTATTTCTAATATTATCCATAAAATTTAATAACTTTCTTCGTTTAATATCACATTTATTTATTATAATTACACAAAAGACTATTCCTACCAAGCCCTCTGCTTACCTCATCTTACCCTATAATTAAAAAGGTAAAATAACAACTCTTCATTACAGCTTAAAGCAACCTAAAAATCAAATAATGCTAATTTATTGGGACGAATTAATAAGTTTTATTATAACTAGTATTTTTTTAAAGTGAATTTTAATTTATATGCAACTTTTTTTTTTGATCGAATTTATATGCAACCTTTGTACGTGCTAAATTTGTATTTCATTTGACTTGCTTTTGTATTGCAATGTCGAGTTACATAAAATAATTAATAAAATATTTTTATTATTGATCAGTTGAAAGGCTTATTTTCTTTATTTATTGCATTTGAAAGCTTTATAGGTTATTACTTATCACTTATTGGTCTAATAATAAGCATTATATTAGTGTATTACACAATTCATGATTGAACAAATTTAACTAGGCTTAAAAGAGTTTGTTCAACGTATAGCACTTGTGAGTAGTCGGGCATGTAAAAAAATCTGATCCGAATTATCCAATTCGAAATATCTGGTATCATGTTTTAAAACTCAATTACTTTTATCCATTTTAAAAAACTGGGTAAGTTGGACCGGATTTCTAATTTTGAACCGCAATCCAAATTTGAATTCGGATCAAGATATTTGCAAACCGATATCTAATTTTCCATTCTACTATTATTATTATTATTATTATTATTATTATTATTATTATTATTTTATTGTTATTATTGTTATTATTATTATTATTAACCGAAAATTATAAATATAACATTCAACACTTAATAAGGGTAGAAATGTCAAATTCATGAATTAACCAGAAATTGACAAGAATTAAATGGAAAATGCTACAGCAGTTAGATAAAGCATAAAGTGAATGCTACCATGTGAAAAAATCTTACAAGAGTGCTACCACTCACATTTCATGAAAGTTCAATGATAGGACTGAAATTTCAAAAAAAATAACCATATCATATCATATCATATACCATGTATCATACAATACTAACATACTATACTAATACTAACAATACTATAAAAATGTTGGAAAATTTCAAGTGTCACCCTTCAAATAGGCATGACAAATGTAATTATTTTAGTGGATGATAGTTGATTAAAATAAATATTTACCTAATTTAGAATTTGATTATTTTTAAAATTAAAGCTAAATTGCGTATTATATAGAGTATATTTTATTTAACTAACCTATAATTTAATATATTTAATTGAATGAAAGAGTAATGTATTGAATAAATAATTTTTTTTAAAAAAAGCGGTATTTAATTTTTTGCTATAAAAAGATATATTTAATTTTTTGCACGAGTTTTAAAAAAATCGTGCAAAAAATTAAATATACTTGCATTATTTAATAATTTAAAAAAAGCAGTATTTAATTTGAATAAATAATTTTATTCGATAAATTTAATCACAATAACATATACTTGCATTATTCTTAGAACTTATATTCATACTTATAATATCGTGCATTGCACGAGTTTTTATACTAGTAATATAATAAAAGACTTGAAAAATTCCAAGTGTCAGCTTATTAGAACTAGGTTAAAGAGCATTGATGTATGGAATCTAGTGTCTGTGGGCAAGCTTGTCTCACACATCAGTTCAATGTAGGAGTCCCTATGGATCAAATGGGTGCACGAAGTTTACACGAAAGGTACTGATTGGATGCTCTTTAACCCTCCCACAACGGTTATTTGGGCTCCGAAGAGACTCTGCTCTGTAAAGCTTTAATTAAGTGATTGGATGTGCAGGCAGAACCGGGGATAAATTGGTTCAAATAGGGGTCCTTAATGATAACGTTTGCCCTATGTGTAATGCTGCACCCGAGTCTATTGATCATATCTTTTTTCGATGTGCTTTCAGTATACATTGTTTGCAATTTATGGAGCAGTGGCTAGCTATTCGAATCCCTCATGGTCTACACAGACTTGCTTTCGAGAAATGGAAGGGTCCTAGATTCCGTAGATCCCTGATCCTCATCAGTATCTGCAGCCTTACCTATATCGTCTGGCGAACCTGGAATGAAGCTATTTGGATGATGAGCATGAGAACTATTGTTGTTGTCACTAAAAGGATCCTCTAGGAAGTGAGGTGTCAAACTTGGTTTAAGAGACTTCTTCAAGTCTAATTATCTTGTTTAGTTCCCTGAGGTATTTCCTTTTCCTCTATGCACACAAACAGTGACATGGTTCAACCTTTCCTAGAATGTGGGTTCGTTAGTTACCCTGGGCTCTGTGTTTGTACCTGTCTGAGTTTGATCAATGAAATATTTTTTTTGTTCAAAATAATAATAATAATAATAATAATAATAATAATAATAATAAAGAAATAGAGTATTGAAACTTGACAACAATGCATATGAAACGACTGATATTACTACGGAGAAATAAAAGAATAAATATTAAGAGTCATGAATACAACCTTGTTGATATAAGAACGAAATTGTTATAAAACGGTTGTGATGATTTTCAGACGGCATGATTAGCTTAAGGTTGCAGTTTCATTTTCCCTCATCAATATCTAGACCTCTCATATTCCCCATTTTGTTCTATAAATACCTAATTCATGGCAAGCTAATACTTATCAATACTACTCCTACCTTCTTAAATTGAGTTATTTTTTTAATTCCTTTTAATATATTGTTGCAATGATATTTTTTTACTTTTTTCTCTCGTCCAATATTGATTTTCTTTTTAACCTTATAATCCTAGCAAAATATTTATTTACTAGTTTAGAAACCCATGCAATGCATGGAGCTTTAAATATTTAAATATTAGTATAAATAAATTTATCATTATCAATTTTAAATTATCATTATTAAGTATTTTTTTTAATTAATATACAATATTTAATATAATTATAATATATCAATTACAATTATATAAGTTCGCATATGATTCTATAAATAGTGTAAGGTAGCAAGGTTATTACTTATTAGTTTTTATAACTTTAAAGAAAAGTCTTCCCCAACAAGGCAATTATTTTTTATTCACAATGATAAATAGTTTAAATATATCTAATATTTCATTCTTATTATAGGGGTGAATGAAGGTATTTTTTCATTTGATAATATATAGTAAATCTTGTCTATAACTTTAAGAGTATGTAATTTTGTATAAATTATCATTGTTTTTTTTTTTGAGTTAAATTATTATTGTTGATATCAATCATGATTATATTTTTGAAGTTATTATTTTTCAATCAATAAAGAATTGGTTGTAACTTGTAAAAAGGGTATTATTTAAATGTTGACTTGCTATTTTTAAATTGAATCCATGTAGTTAATTTACTGCCTTTTATAAGCATTTGACATTTGGCATATCTCTTGAGGAGATGACATGTGGATTTTTACAGTTCTTTTAATAGGATTTATGATTTACTCACTTTAAAATTCTAAGTGATTACTATAAAGTTAATGTTGAGTATTGTAAAACTCTCCTTCAAGATTATAATTGATTATTTTAAAATTATAAGTGATTATTTCAAATTTATAATTAATCACTTACTTTAAATATACATTCAACCAGTCCAATAAAAACTGTTCATTTGAATTTTTTTTTTTATTTTCATACACAATGATTTTATTTTGATTGTCTACATTTTCCATTTTTTAGCACGGACTAAATGAACCATGGAAAACTTGGCCCATCATATAATAGACCGAATGAAAACTCTACTTTTTTTTTTTTTTGAAGTAAAAACCCTATTTATTCTCTCTCTCTCTAAATTTGGGATAACTCAATCAAATCTTCATCTCTATGCCAGCCGTTTTTGACATAATCTCTAAATTTCTTAATTAATCCCATCTTATTCTTTGGTTTTGTCTTTTAATTTGATTCTAATCGGTTAATTGAAACCAATTTCTTTGATTCTCTTTGGCTTTTTGATCCAGAAAATCATATGTAAGTTCACTTCTATCTTTTGGTTTTTTGGTTGCTGAAAAAATTAGAGGGTTGGTCTCAAAATTTCTTTGAAGATACAATAAATTAGTACCATGTTATTGTTAATACTCAAAAACAAATAAAAATTGTTTGTCATTGTTTTATGCTAATGAAGTGTGTTTTAGATAGTCATATGAGTTATGTTAATATATAGAAATTTAAGAAAAAGAGATTTAATTAATACTCAAAAGTTTGAAAACATCTAAAAATATTCTGGAGTGATCTGCAGGGTAATTATAATTTAATATGGCAACTTGGCAAGGAATTGTCTTGAAATTGGCTGATTTTGGTCAGGTAAGATGTTTGTGGGCAATTGTAATAATTGTAATATAGCAAGAAACTTATTTGAAGGCAATTGTAAGAAACTTATTTGAAGGCAATTGTAATAATTGTAGCTAGTCGACCAAGAATACTTCTCAAAATACTAATCCGTGTAGTAATTGTAATATGACAAGAAACATATTTGAAGGCAATTGTAATAATTGTGATAAATGCGCTCAATAATTTTTTAGTCGAATGTTTTTAATCTCCATGGATCGTCCTATTTATATACAGTAATTACTCTTAATCAAATGACACACATTTCCATCATTTTGATGGTAGGTTATGGATTTGTTCATTCTTGTTAAATATAACTAAATGTTTAATTTCATTTTTTTTATTATCTTTATGTTCTGCTCATATTCAAATGTTCTTTCACTGATTTTTAATTTTTTTAGTTTTTACAGTTTTAGGGATTTTTTATTATTATGTTCATATTTAGTTTGATTTAGGTTCTTTGTTATGAAGTTTAATTTAGTTTTATTGTGGTCATATTTATGTTCATGTTCATGATATTGGATATACTATTTATTTTAATTAATAGTTTAATATATTATAATCATTAATTAAAGTTAACTCTATCCCTATAGCAACATAAAGAAAAATTCAATCAAATGCGCAAAAGGCCAAAAATAAACTTAGAACCCATTCTGGTTTAGGACTCGATCTTGAATATATGGGATAGAAGGATATACATGACATATGAGGCATGATAATTTGGAATCACGGATTCAAGACGAGATTTGGTTACTCATTCAATAGGTCTGTTGTTATCCCTACTTGTGGGACATCTTATTTATCTATCTTTCAATTGACCAAATGTTGCATATTTAGTTCATATCCTGTCACAATTTATGCACTCACCTCACATAGAACATTGGGAGGCTGCTCTTATAGTTGTTCGTTATCTCAAAGGTACTCCAAAATAGGGTATTATTCTTTCTTCAAAATCTAATCTATAAGTGTCTAAATTCTGTGATTCGGATTAGGGCTATTAGTGGTTGGATTTTGTCAACTTGTTGATCTCTCATGGGATGGATTGTGTTTTTTAGTTTTTCGCCTATATCTTGAAAAACAAAGAAACAACATACTATGTTCGGTTCTTCCGCTTAAGCCGAGTATCGTTCAATAGCTTCACTTATGACCGAGTTGAAGTGGATTTGTGCTACACTTCGTGGTCCTGATATACATATATCTTGTCCTATGTCTTTTTACTATATCTTGTCAATCAACATTACATATCATACGACAACCAAGTTTTCATGAAGGTACAAAACATATTGAAGTAGTGTATCATTATGTTTGAGATGCAATTTTTGATGGTTTTATTCGTCCTTCTCATGTTTTAACAAATGATCAATGTGCATATATATTTACAAAGGCTCTTGGCACTTGACGATTTCTTTTTCTTCACAAGTTGGACAATTATGATATGCATTCCCAATGCCATAAAATAGTTTACAAGGCCACATGAGTTGAATAAATATTTCAGGCTTCCAAAACAAGAAGCCCATATTCTTATTTTCTCTTTAATTTGTTATTAGTTGAGCTATTTAGTCCATATATCTCACGTGTCTCTCGAAAAGACTGTCTCACAACAATTTGTGTAAATATTTTAGATCCATAAAACATGTTCCCAGTTCCACATAAGGCCTTTTGTGTCTTTTTCTTTGCAGCACAATAGTCGAAGATTAGGTCTTGCCTTTCTTCCATTTGATAGGAATTAGGTATAATGATGTCCAGTTTCATCTAAACCCTATTCTCGGGCATTGTTCTTGCGTCAAGCCATCATCAATCTTTGTAATATGCTTTGTTCTTGCTTAATTTGTGTATGTTCTTGTTTCGTTCTGTTTTTCTCTTATATTTTCATTTTTTTTCTCTTTGAGTATCCGATTTCACAAATCATGCATTGTAATGATATCAATTCGTTATATGATCGATTGGTTATATGATTTTACGCTTTCTATGGTTATTAACTGTTAAAACTATTTTGGTAATCTTGCTCTCCTGGAATTCGTTGTAATTATGGTACTGGTTGACATATAGTTTGCAAGAAATCAGTTGAAGCTTTAAACACAGCTGATAAAACTATGGGTCCGCAACAATGTAAGGTTTGTAATGAAGCAAAGTCCAAATATAAATGTCCAGCATGTCTTATACCATAGTAAGTTACTTAATAGTATTGAATCTTATCATGTTTGTTGAATTTGTTCTCGAGTAATTTTTGTTGTTTTACTCCTTGTGATGCTAAATATTTTTATTGTAATTGCAGTTGTTCCCTTGTTTGTTACAAGAAACATAAAGGTATGACTGATGTATAGTTAATTGCTTGTATTTATATAACTTATACCATAGTAAGTTACTCTGTTTTGTTGTCAAGACTCAAGACAGTGGTTGACTTGAGCTTGTTTTGTTTGTCAGAAACTCCATGTGCTACTGCTAAGTCAGTATCTTCTGATGATATACCAAGTAAGGGCCTATACTATATATATCTTATAAGATTATTTTGTATTGGGTTGTATTTGGTCTATCAAGATGTTTACCTTTTGTAATGATTGTTTTACATTCATTTGTGCAGAAACATCACATACTGCACCTGTTTCCGATGATAAGAAGCTAAGTAAGATCCAAACTCTTGTCAAGTTCTTGTTGTTTAGCCTAAAAAAAGTTAAACTTCTCTAGGATGATTTTAGTACTTTATGTTGCTGGAGGTATCTCCCTTGCCCATTTTCCTTCAATTAGTACATCTCCCTTCAGCAGTCTGCATGTTCATTGATTGCGATTTGTTGTCCGTGATGATTGCATATTGTTCTGAATTTATTCTGTTGTCTGTACTTACATTAGCATAAAGCAGCTTGGTTTTGCTTTTATGATACCCATCTGCTTGGGGAATCGATCTTTATGATGCCTATTAGGCTATTACTCTGCATGTGTCACATTGATGCATCATATTTTTTTCCGACATTGCTTCTTGTGCAATGTGTACAGATCTCCTAAGATTATTTAACGCAGTTGATTTGCTATTATACAAAGCTTTTGTATCGGCGAGGAATATTGGCTAGAATACTTACTCATTGTACTCCATTTTCAATTCCGTTTTTGTGAAGCACTCACACCTCAAGTAGTTGGAGAAGACCCCTGTAGGCTTACTCACCAAAAGACGATTTGTTTTTCTTGAACAATGGCTTTACTCACCACTCTATATGGTTTTTAATTAATGTTCTGAATTTTATTGATTAAAAAATTTGCAATGATGACATGGGCAATTGCTATGTGTTTAAAGTTTTAGTAGTTACTATTTCTACTCAAAATTAACAAGCTAAAAAAACAAGTTCTAGTCTACATAGGAAAAATTTAGATAGACCCCTAATTTAAATAGACAATAGTTGAAAACAAGTCATGTTGGACAAAATAAATAATCCTACACTAATTAGGACTACTTTTATAAATCTTGTTAGGAGTAGCTCTCACACTTCATATTATCCCTTTCAAGATGTTGAGCGAAAGCTTGTTAGACAATGGGCTGGATGCTGCTGCTGTGGGGTGTCTCTATAGCTAGACGATGCTGACTTGCTGGTCGCCACTGGTGGGTAGGCTGGACATGCTGGACGCTGGCACTGTAGCCGGCTCCATATGCTAACTGCTGCTAGTTAGACAAGGCTGCTACAACGGGCCATACAATGGCTGGCCGTAGGCTAGTTGAGCAACACTCATGCTATCCGATGGACTATCTAATGTATCTGATGGCTTTATTCATGCTTACTAAGCTCAAGTACACAACTACACCTAGCTCTTTTTGACCTATCTATTTTTAGTTATGATATTAACCAAACCCATATGTTGTGATGGCTCGCTGGATAGTATGTCTTGATGTCCTTGCCTCTCACTGATGTGCACTATTTCAAGTATATTATGCACATGAGTTACCCTTTTATATGTATGTTAGAGATCCTTGTCTCATAGCCCTTGCTTCAACTAATGTATTTTTCTTGTTTTGATTTTGGTAAACAGCGCCTCCTCAAGTCCTTGCAGAACAACCTCTTCATATTGTTAAACCATGTGAAGTTTTGGAAAAGGCTAAATTGGAAGCTATAGGTATTGAATTTGGTTTACAATACAGCATATCTTCTTGAAAACGCTGCTTAACTTTGTTTGGCATCTTGTCTAAATACATTTGTCAAACTTCCTTAATTCATTATTGTCAATAGAACATTATATCAAAGCTTTGTATCTGCCATGCACATTTTGGGCCTGAATCTATTCAGAGACTTTTCTTGCATTTGTAGTTCTCCATTTCTTGGGGCTTTTTTCTTCTGATTGTTTCCATCAATGTCCCTCCATGAAAGTGCATTATGAAGATAAAACAGACCTCTGTGATAATCTACATTCTTTTTTTCAATCTTCTGATCTTGTAGATAGATCTCAATCATCCATGTAGCTGGACCTAAGTCATTTCATTTGCTTCAATTTAGTTCTCTTATCTTGCTGCAATCTTTTTGTGGATCCATTCAATTAATATCCCCACCATCAAGCGTCAATCAATTGGTTTGGGAAATATAGTCACGATTTTTGGGTCGGCACAAAAAGTTGCATCATGTGGTGGATCATTTGGCATTGACAATACCTTTTTGAATATTTTCCAGCCGCTTCTGAAGAAATTCGAGATGCTTTGAAAGATGAAGACCTCCAGAAGCTCATTCGTACCATAGATAATGCTCCAAAAGCTTTGGAAGTGAGTGAATGTTATTTTCTTGTATTTCTCAAGTTTTTTTCACTTATTGGTTCAAGTACTACATAGCAGGATATCCTTATATGCTGTATATCTCAATTCCAGGAACTTGAAAAGGCTATGGGTGTGGAAGCTTTTCGCATATTATCAGACAAGGTATCCTGAATTGCTGATAGTGGAACGTCATCGAAGCTGGTTCTTTGAACTAGGCTGTGGGCTTTGGCTGTCTCGTGGCTCACTGATGTGCGGTCTGATGCCTGTTAGTGAAATTTTCATTGATAGACTAAGTGGGGCGCCTTGGAGAGGCACACAGTCTCGCCCTGCAAGACCATCTACATTCATACGAAGTTTTTTTTTTGTGCCTAATCTGCAGCTTTGCTTCAGTTTCTCATTGCACTCATTTTATTTATCCAGGTTCTTTCTTTGGTAAATCCCGAATGAGTTTCGTGCAAAGTTCTGAGACGGAAAGAAAAGCATGCTTTTTGGTTAAATGATAGCTTAATGAAAAGATCAAAGGACAAATCCCCTAGAGATCAGGACCATTCTGGCTCTGCTCTTTTTGATAAGATCATCTCACTAGTTTCTTCAAAGATCATCATGGATTATTCAGACTTCTTTAGACAATCGGACCGTCAACTTGTTTGTATATTGCATGTACACTTTACCTAAATGTAGCACTTTTGTGGAAGATGGAAGGCGCTAATCCACTCACAAACGCGCATGCTGAATCACGTCGAGTCTGGTTATGTTGGGTTTTTATAAAAGCCAACATCAAATTTTTGGTATAATTTTTTGGTGTAATCCTAGTAGCAATTCTAGTAATCGTTTTGTATGGATAATTGCTAGGGAATTTTTTTTCCTTAATGTAAAAATTGTTTTTCCCAATTCGCATTTTATAGAGGAAAAGCACATGAATATTAGGCTGCTTTTATAAATTGTTATGCCTTTTAAACAAAAACATAAAAGCATTAAGGTGTATTTTTATAAGAAACGACCAATAACCTGTAAGTAATTATTAATTTTTTACGAAAAACCTTCATAAAGCTGGCTAATTAGCTACTCTTATCGTCCCTAAGAGTCTGTCACACTTTTTTTTGTTCGTCTCTTATGCTTTGCTATGATTTCTATATTGAAAAATATCTTACTTTGTTATTTTTCATAACATGTTTAAAGTCTTTTTGATATTATTCACACAGTTTAAATAGTTTCATTGTATTTTAATCTTTGTGTAATATTTTTTATTGCAATTTTTTTAGGAACGTACAGAAATCAATTAGTTAAATCAATTAGTTAATACATTTAAATATCCAATAGATCAAACAGGCGGATAAAAATTTTTCATAGTCGATAGGAAAAACAATTCTTCATACAATCACTCTTGTATGAGACCGTCTCACCATGAGACGCGTCCATACAAAATGTCCATATGTTAAAAATTTCTATTGTCAAGCTATTTAACCCAAATATAATGCACGTTTCACGATGAGATTGCCTGGTGTTCCCGCCTAAAAGACCAAGACTTTATCCCACTAAAAATTCACTATTTTCTTTAACAAGTGAATATCTGATCAATAGTACCATTGGAGACGGCTTCACCTAAGATTTGACTTTCTTAATTTCATGTTTGGCATTTTGACCCTGAAAATTTGATCGGTTCTTTTGGATTATGATTTGACCCTTCAAAATTTTCTTGATTCATACTATTAAGTCTATCTTATGGAAGATTTCATAACATTTAATCCTCATTTTCATTACAAAATGATGTTATTTCTATGCACATAAACTGTTTAATATTTTGCTTGACAGAAAAAAAGAGAAGAAATTTGAGGAATTGGGTTTTTGAATAGAGATATCATGAGTTGTTTTTCTTGTTATTCATCCCAAATGAGTAAGGCATCGAAAAGGATTGATAGCAAAGCGAGACCACCACCCTCTGTTTCGGCTCTTTTGCCCAGAAGACAATCATATCCTGGTGAGTTTCATACATCTTTGAGGTCAAATTGATGATATTTTTTTTATTGTTCATGTTTGTACTAATCATTGTGTTATTATGGTCTTTAAATCAAACTAATTGCAGCTTTCTCATGGGATTCTAGGTTGACATGGGGTTTTGCATATATTTATGTAATCTAATCCACCTGATCAGTTTTTTGTATCTTAATTCCCCTGGTGTTAGTGTTTAGTATGAAAGTTTAGCCCATATTTTGTTGATTTCCTTTTGCAATTCTAGGTTGACATGGGGTTAGGCCAGTCAAATGGATCTGGTTAAGTCGGGTTTGAGTTCAGGTCATATATAAACAAGTTAGAAATCCCTTGACTCAAACTTAACCTGTTTTGTTAATTTAGTCGAAAATCACAATCATAATCCTGACCTGATCTGTAGGTCGGATTAGCAGGTCGGGTTAGCTTTTGCCGGGCCTATATGGGATTGAATGCGTATCTTTATCCTTATGATGGCAAAAGACTATTTTTGATTTCCCCTTAAATGAACATTTGCAACTTGATATGTACTTCTATAAGAAGCACAAATTACTTCTAAAGTTCTATTTGATAAGCTATTTAACTATAGTATGTTATGATTTAGAATTGACAAAATGAATATTTGGCTCCATCGAGAACAAACTTAAAAGTATAAAACTATGACTACTAATGAAAAAATTTGATTCCATCCGTCAAATTATTCATGATTAATGAGTCGCCGCGAGTTTACTAAAATATCTTCCCTGATGATTGTTGCCTTCCCATATCTTGGAACATAATCGAGTATATCGTTTGGAATTATAACAAATTTTCCCATACTAGGATAGTAGGTTTATTTTGTGATAGAGGGTCTACACATTTTAGACATGGCACGGGCAGAGTTGGAAATGGGCAGCACGAGCACGACCAACTCATGGTCTGACACGACACGGTCTGCAGTCAGGCATGTCATAGCTCACTAACCATCACATGGGCCGGGGGGGTGGCATGTTCATCATTTTCAGGACATATATTTATAGAATATCTTTAATTGGATAAGTTGGGTTAGCTTCTATTTTTTTCCTGCAGACAAGAAAGAATCTGAATTGGCTGAAACAGCAAATAAAGAAAATGGTCAAAATATCCAACAATTTACTTTTCAAGAGCTATCTGATGCAACAATGACATTCAATGCGGAATGCCTGGTGAATATTAGCAGCTTTGGAAATATATACAGAGGGAAACTCAGAGTGACTGAAGAGGTATTAACATGGACTGTAGTCTATAGGTGATACCCTTTCTTTGTTGACATGAATAAATTGTGAAATTGAAAAAAATGGGTTTTTTATCGTTCATCTGAAATACTATTGGCTCTGAAATAAATTTGGGTTTGTAAACAAGACTTGTGTAAGAGGAGAGTTGACTGCATGTGAACCCGATGAGGTTCCATCCTAAAACGATTGGTTTTAGGAAAAAGTGAACCTCATCAAGTGTTTATGTAAGTCAACACTCATTCCCTGTGGGTTTGTAGGTCTGAGCCCACAGGTGCCCGGTGGGTGTGTCATACGAGTAGGCATATGAGATGATTATGTGACTAATCATCACGGCCTAACAGTATTAACATGGACTTTGATTGATACCTTTTTTTGTTGAAGTAAATTCTGTTACCAATTTGTATCTTCAATCTAATATTGGATCGTCAAATCGTAGATCATTCATGTTGAGCAATTAGACAGAAATGGATTAAGAGGACACCGTGAATTTCTTAAACATGTGCTGATGCTAAGCCTCCTTAATCATCCTAATTTGATAAAGCTTATAGGATACTGTAATGAAGGACATGAGCGACTTCTAGTGCATGAATATCTACCTTTGGGGTCCCTGGACCAGCATTTACACGGTAAGTTATCAGCTTCTTATACATTGTTATCCGCAGGGGTGGTTCTTGGCCCATTCAAGGTACACGATCGCCTAGGGCCCCGAGAAAATAGGGGTCTCATATATTAATAAATTCCTTATAGTAGCTCAGTGGTGAATGGTGATGTACATGTGCCTTCCAGTCATATTGTTCGTTAGGGGTTGAAAACCTTTCAACGGTAAATGTTGGTCCACATTTTACCATTAATGGTTGACGAAGGGTTTTGATTTTCTAAACATCAAAAATTAATAGGGTCTCTATATTCTATGCTCCGCCCCTAGTTATCCGATGCAAAATGAGGAATCTAATGTTTGTATTTTGTATTTGACTTATCATTGCAATAATTTTGAAATTACAGACAGATCATCCAAGCAAAAGCCCTTAGATTGGTATACAAGAATGAAAATAGCTCTAGGGATTGCCAAAGGTTTGGAATATTTACACCATAAGGCCAGCCCTCCGGTCATTTATCGTAACCTGAAACCTTCTAACATCTTACTAGACGACGATTTTAATGCGAAGCTCTCTGATTTTGGGTTATCTAAGCTTGGACCTTTGGACCAAATAAAACATGTTCATAATAGGGTAATCGGAACCTTTGGATACATTGTACCTGAGTATGGAAAAACAGGTATTTTAACGGTGAAGGATGACGTTTATAGCTTTGGAGTTGTTTTGTTGGAGTTAATCACAGGACGAAGAGCTTCGGACATCAGAAGGCAGGAGGAGGAGGAGCAGAATTTGGTCTCTTGGGTATGTTTGTTTCTGCTCTTTTTGTTGATTATGTTAAGACAACTTTCTCATTTCTTGTCTAAGTTTTACACTCGTTACTTGCGGAAACAAGGTTAATCTAGGATATACTCTTTGCATATGTACTAAACCAGCTCGAAAATCATTTTTCTCTGTTATATTCTATACAAATAACCCGGGCCATGGCTTAGGTAGACGACATCGTAGATTTTTCAATGCGTTGATAATCAAAAGTGGAAGCTGAAGTTAAGGCGAAAGCATCTAAGTTCCTGTTTCAATTTTTATGTCTTATTTACTCATTGTTATGAACTTGAAAATAACAAATGGATTACCTGAAAGTTCCATTCTAATGAATGCAAGTAAAAACCTATTTTGGATGTTTTTTGTTTTTACCAAAGACCTTGATCCCAAAAGATTGGGGTTAGATTAATTCAGTAGTCATGCACATGAATTTTTCTTCACCATTCATTCGATTGTCTACCTTTTCAAACTGTAAGTCAAAATCCTTCACCTCACTTTCCACTCCGGCCATAGTCATTTTTTGTTTTCCTTGCCTTTTTTTATGTCCTTGAGCCATAACTTTTTCTATCTTCATTACTGGTTCACTAATACACCCTTTTTACCCATGTCTAAACTGTCGGTGCATATAACATATTTTGATGCCTCAACCATCAACTTAAGCTTTTGGTTGAGTTGATTCTTTCTTTCTTGACATGGTATTATTCAGAGCAAACGTGACAAGAGGTCACGAGTTTGAATCTCAATCACCCCTTCAATTCAAGTGGAATATATTACACCACGTACGAGAAGAATCTATGTTGCATCCACAATTTTAGCCCAAAAGATTCTCGTGTGAAAGGGCATGATAGAGTATACAACATATTCTGGAGCCTCAATCACCAGCAAACTCTTTTAGTTGAGTTGGTTTCATCTTAAACGATAAATGTTTGGTTGTATACAACAATAACCATACTTTTCATGTAGTTCAACGAACTTGTGTTCATAACATGTTTTTCCTCCAATGCATTAGATCCATGTGATATTAAAGGATCGAAAGAAGTGTGGAGAGATAGCTGATCCTGTTCTTGAGGGTAATTTCCCAGCTAAAGGATTCATTCAAGCACTTATAGTAGTAGCAATGTGTCTTCAAGAGGAAAGAACTGCAAGACCTATGATGAGTGATGTTGTCAATGCCATCATGTTCCTATATTCTACTCATTATGAGTAGATTTTGGAATTCCTGCATTTTCTACCATTTCATCTCCTTCTTGAATACCTTTTTCCTCCTATTAACATGTTATTATAGGCTAACATACGTATGATTGTTTATCGAAAGAAATCATACAATTAAAAGTTACTTTATTTATTCCTTTGAAATTGCTACTGATGATGACATGTTGTAAGGAAAAATATTACTATATAAAAGAGTATTGGGAAGACAAAGGTGTGTGTTTAATACTCATTACTTCTACTTTGCTATGTATTCCCCTTCTTGTACAAAAGTGTGTCCTTGTTCTATGCTCATACTCATTTCTTATTAATCTCATTTACTAACTTAATTTAATATCTCTTTATTTTAACCTCGTCTCTTTTATCTATTTATATTATGTTATTTTTCAACTACATATTATTCTCTTTGCTTTTATAAATTTGCCTATATTTTATCATTAATTTTTTTTTACTTTACAACATTTATATTGGAGTAATGTCTTGACCATTTTCTTTAACTAGTATCTTATTCATTACACACAATCAATTGTCACCATTATTTACTAGTTCTTGTACAATTGTGAATTTTTGCACTATCAATGAGACAAATAGAGCCATATTTACAATACAACAGAGGGGTGCAATTTCATGGGATAAAAGAGTTTTTTTTTTTTTTTTTTTTTTTTTTGAGATGATAAAAGAGAGTTGTTTACTATGTAAATTTTTACATTTTACAATACTCAAAATCTCAAACCAATAATATATGATATTTTATCCCAAAACTTGTACTCAATCTTTTCTTAATTTTTTTTATATTGAATAGATTAGATAATCTTAATTATTTTATAAATTGCGAAAATTGAGCCTTTCTCATAAACGGCGTAAAATTTTGGTAAAAATTAATCTTAGGGCTCATTATTTTTTTTTTCAGTTTGCGGTATTTTTATATTAAAACAATAAATTGAAAATAAGAAATTATTCGCAGTCTTAGTTTTTAATTTTCAATATTAACATCTTACCGTAAATGTAACGTGATTTTTATTTGATATGATTTTAAAATTAAAAAACTAAAAAACAAAAGTGAAATAGTTAATAATAAACCAATTTTTATTTGATCCGTGAAAATAAACCCACTTATTATTTATTTTTAAATCCACTTATTAATTATTAGAAATACAAATACACAAATTCTTGCTATAGACCGTCTATAGCATAGACGGGTAAATATGGGCCAGCCCATTTGTTAAATGAGTAATTGAATAGTCATGTCAGCCATTAGGCTGGGTATTGAGAGAGTCGTATATGTCATAGACGATCTCTCGGAAGACCTTTTAAAAGAAATATTTGTTTAAAATAAGCCTACCTATCATTTATAACTATTTTCAAAGTTTCTTTATGATCAAGAAAGAGAAATAAATAATTGTTAGTTTATTTTCTGTACTTATATCTAATATATTAATTTATTTAAAAATAATAAAAATAATAAAAATTATTTTCACCAAAATCAACCAAAAAATAATTTTTAAAAATTTACTCAAAACAAAAAACCACAGTAATACTTCCTCCGTTCGATATGAGCACTATTCATCATTCAAGCTTATTTTGCATATTGCGATTAATATGTAAGCAAAAATATAGTCAAGTGAGATCTTGTTTGAATCGTCTAATCGTGTATTTTTTTTTGAATCGTCTAATTGTCTAATAGTGTACTTTCATATTATTAACTTTTTATAATTTTTAGATATATATAATTTTATATATAAATAAATAAAATAACGCATTCAATTGCGTAAAAAGTCAAATGTAAAAAGTGTAATGGAACAAAAAACTACCAAACACACTCAAGTTTAGTCAAAAATTCCAAATCAATCCAAACAATACTTTTACCATCCAAAGTCCACCACACTACCTTGGACTATCAAAAACCCTTTACATTTTCCTCCTCACACTCACAAGTCACCTCCATTTCCTCCATCAATCACGCAGTCTTCTCTGCCACCATTCTTTGCCTCCCTCCATTTCTACCCCTTTTCTCCTCTTTCTCACCACAACCCATTTCTCCATTTCCCTTCTTCATTCTTCTTTCTCTCTTTCTCTCTCTATTTCACATTCAATGGGTGAAGAACAAGAATCAGGAGAAGAATACCTTTTCAAAATTGTAGTAATCGGAGATTCAGCTGTTGGGAAATCAAATTTGTTATCAAGATTTGCTAGAAATGAATTTGATCATAACACTAAAGCCACAATTGGGGTTGAATTTCAAACAGTATGTGTTGATATTAATGGAAAAGAAATTAAAGCTCAGATCTGGGATACTGCTGGTCAAGAAAGATTTAGGGCTGTTACTTCTGCTTATTATAGAGGCGCTGTTGGTGCTCTTGTTGTTTATGATATTAGTCGTCGTACCACTTTTGATAGTATTACTCGTTGGCTTGATGAACTCAATAGTAAGCTCTTTTAATTCTGCCATTTCTCTTTTTTTTTTCTTGTTTTTGTTTATTGGATTTTGCTTCATTTTTTGTTTTTTCTTGTTATAATTGTGTGTATAATCATGGGTTTCAAGAATTTTGAAGTCTAGTTTTATTTGTGAAATGGGTTTTTTTAAATCCTTTTTGGGTTCTTTTGCTTAACTTTCAAGCTTTAGGTAATGGAACTGTTCCTTATTCTAATATCAATTGTATATTTATGATTTGAGCTGATTGAGATGTAAAGTTTTGACTTTGTTTGCTTTTCTTTGGTTCCATGCATAAAGATAAATTTTGGTTTAGTACTTTACTAAGTTTTAGAGTGCCTTAACTATCAGTATTTCCATAGTGTTAGATTTTTGACCTAGTATTAGAAGCCATGACACATGTTCGAATCTCATCCCTCCTATTAGGTTGAACTATAAGTGTCAAGTACGAGGAAGACTTATGTTGTGTCCATACGTATAGCCCAACCCAAATTCTTGTCTGAGGAGGCGTGATAGCTACATTATCGAGGTAAAGCACAAAGGCTCTTGTGTAGTTGTGTGAAGGGGCGTGATAGCTAAATTATTGCTCCTCTTGTGAGAGACCGTCTCTCAGTCAAATGACCTCAAAATATGAAGTCCACATTCTTATTTCCTCTTAAGTTGTATTAATTGGGCTAGCCATATATTTAATGCGTCTCGGGACCAGTCTTGAGATTTTAGACGAAAAATATATTATGATTACATATAATTTGAGTTTAATGTTATCTGTTTTTTTTTGATAATCGTGCATTTATAATTCAATAATTAGTAAATAAGGTAACAATTATCAATAAAAACACTTTTGCTTGGTGGTTCAGTGCACAACTTAATTACACAAGGTCTCAGTTTCAATCTAATTTTTTCGTGGGTCCTAGATACACGTCCTTCTTGTCCTTGCCTAGGGCCAGCCCTAGCGTCTCTTAAAGAAACCGTCTCTCATTTGTGAAAATACTTAATTCCAATAGATGTTATATGCTCTATTAGTATTAGCTATATTATGGTAGTATAGTATGCTGCGTTCTAGTTTTGTTGTTTTTAGGGCTGTCACTTGTTCACTCTTTTGAAAAGTTTGTTATAAGCTCTTTGCTAACATTGGTCAACATTGATATGTTGTTACTGTGGTCTGTGCTTGCCTCAGCTAAATGGGAAGATAAAGCTCTTTAGTCACACTCTCTTTTTAGGTGATGGCAGGGCCGACTCTAGATATTTAGGGCCCTAGGCGAAATAACATATTGGGGCCCTTTTCCTTTGCAATTTATAACTTATATGGACCTTTTACAACCATTAATTTTGCTTTTTTGACATGGGCCTTGGACAACGGCCTCTCTTGCCCACCCTTAGGGCCGGCCCTGGGTGATGGTGCTAGCTTGTTTGAGATTGGTGGCCCAACATTTGCCTTTTAAATTTGCGATTTGCTCAATATGACCCAAAATTAGCCCAAAGCCGATCATAAATTTTTTTATTTGTCATTTGTAAGGTTATTTGTGAATCATGTGACAGTGATAGTTTCATCCCTTGTAAGACCTGCTTTTTTGGCCTTGATGATGAGCGGCTAAGTTTTTTGCCGACTTGAGAGGAAAAGAGAGTATCTAATAATCTATTAATGGTATAGGATCAAGTTGAAAATTTGAGAATGACTACACAAACCTTGTCATCCTCAAATTCTTCATTCATGATTTTATATTTGAAATCTATGATTTGAAATGCATTAAGCATAGCCTAATCATTGTTTCTATGAGCGTGATACACAGAGTAATGAGTATAATGATGATTGTAGGGCTCTTAGTGATGACTCATAACAATTTTGAGTATATGATCGAGTGTAAAATAATGAGCGTACTCTATGCTGTATTCGAGTGTTTCATCATATTTGTTGGTAATAAATTCACCTTTAGGATGATTTAAATCACCCGAACCCTGACTAGTGCAGGATACTAAGTTGTTGACTTTGACTGATGAATTTAATCAAATCATTGTCATATTTGTTGCAGCTCATTGCGATACAGCAGTGGCACGATTATTAGTCGGTAACAAGTGTGATTTGGAAAACATACGAGAAGTGAGCCAGGATGAAGCGAAAAGCGTGGCTGAATCCGAAGGATTGTTTTTCATAGAGACATCAGCTTTGGATTCGACTAATGTCCAGACTGCATTCGAAATAGCAATCAAGGAAATCTACAACAATATCAGCAGGAAACTACTGAATTCCGATTCGTATAAGGCTGAATTATCTGTGAATCGAGTGACACTGGCTAAAGACGGTGCAGATTCGAGTCGAAGATCTTGCTGTTCTAGTTGAGATTCACCCATTTTTGTTGTGCCTTTAAACTTTTCATTGTTGATTTTTCGGAGTTTTGTCGAAACGAACAGTAGTTAAGGAATACATTGATCATTTCTGTTTTAATCGAAACGATAAAACATGGAATGAATGGATATAAGGCAGAGGACTGGTGTAGATTCCAGCATGTCCCGTTTTATTTTTTGTGTTCTTGTTCGTGTTCGTGTTCTTGTTCGTGTTCTTGTATTGTCATTGTTTACTTTGTAGATCGATCATTAGTAGCGGGCACCTAAGAAAATAGTTCGTAAGATGATTTTGGCGCGACTGTGTGGGCTTTTTGTTTTTAGTTCGTCTATTTGATTGACGGTCTCTCACAAGGTAGCTAACTATCACAAATATGAGCCTTAAACGAGTCTTTATTTATTTTTTTCTTGAATTATTGTACGTTACTATAGAATTGTAATTGCCAATAGTATATTTATATTTGATAATAGTAAGTAATTAAGTTATCATGCTTATTTCAAAAAAAATTTAGAATAACAAAATATGATTCCGTCCTGGTCCTACTCATTTTAATTTGATCCTGTTACGATCATAGGTCTAATCAAGTCAAAAATAAATTTAAGACAAATTTAATGGGCTAAACTAAAATGAAAAATTAGATTATTTCAATAGGACTAAGTATATATTATATTTGTTACTCTACCCCTAAGCTTTTTGCTACATAATCTTTTTTATATTATGCAATATACTAATTGAATCGCTAATATTTTTAATTATACATAACAAAAAAATATAAAAGATTAATAGTAATGATTTTTATACCGAGACAAATCCAATGAAATTCATTTGATTATATTTTAACTTAAAATTAAAAATGAAATATAAGACGGATTGATAAACAATTGTGGAATTCGGGTAACTGATAAACAGGACCGATCTTAGATATGTTGGGGCCTAGAGCCAAATAACGCATCAGAGTCCTTTTCCCTTGCAGTTTATCACATATATAGACCTTTTTACAATCATTAATTTTGTTTTTTCGACATAGAGCTATGGGCGACGGCCCCTCTTGCCCAGGACCGACCCTCCTTATACAGAGCTTTTTGACAAAGGAGAACACAATTTGAGGAAAATCGATGGGCAAATCCCCATCTTTGGTCCATAAAATTCAAATGGATGATTAACAAAACCAGCAATCCATAATCAAATTTGCCTCCCTTCCTTATTCTCTCCTTCTCTATGTATTGATGCGATACTTGGGACCCCAAAAATCATGGATTTCGAAGCTCGACGACGTCGTTTAGCTGTACTATGCGCGCATCTTTGCCCTTCTCGCTTCGATTCACGCAACACTCACATCGTATCCACATCGAATTGCTCGTCTAACACTTCCAATCTTCAACTAGATTGCGTTTTTTGCCAGATTATTCAGGGTTATTCCCCTGCTTTTAAGGTACATTTTCTACTTTCTTTTCCTATTATAACTACTATTTTGGGTAGTATGATGATGGGTTTTGGTTATTTATTCCTATTTGATGATGGGTACTTTCTGGGTTGACTTCTTGGTTATTTATTCATGTGGATTGTGGAGTATTTATTATTGCTTTATACAGTTGAAGTTAGAGACTTTGTTTTTCAGCATTAATAATTTGGCGCAGTAAATGAATAAGGTAAAATAAATGGTGTTCATTGTTGGCAATCTTGTGTTTTTCTGGAGTTAATATCTCTGTCATTATTTCTAGTTTAGGTGTACATGAAGATTGCAGTTGTAGTCAGTTCATAATTGGAGTTAGAAAGTGCAAATTTCATAGTTGTGGACCTTTTTTTTGTGGGCGTTATCTGCAGATTATGAGTAGTTTGAAAATGGAAAGTGGGTTCTTGGGTGCATATTGGAAACTGAATTTGAAAACTCCGTCTTAAAAGAAGAAGCCTAAATATGATACTCCCTCTATTCCACCCTAAGTGCCCCATTTAGTATGGTACACATGTCAATGCACTTATTCAGACCGTAATATCTGTAATTTAACATAATAAAATATTATAAAACGTTAGATATTAATAATCTTTGCATTTTGACGAATCAAACAAGATTACATTGCACTTAACTTAGACTAAGAATAAAGCGTAAGAGTGATTGATGAGTAGTATCGAAAAAGGAAGACCTATGCTGGAATGGAGGGATTATTCAATATTAAGAGTTAGGTTTCGATTGTGTTTGTGAATTGTGTGTATGTGGGATTGTGGGTGTGGGTGTGTTTGGTGGGGTGCAAAGAGGAATGCTAATTACAACTTATCTACATGTTGAATTCACTTGTTTAAACTTAACTAAACTGCTTTTGTACCTTATACTCTTCTGTCTTGGTTGGTGAGTTAGCTAGATTGTTGTTTTGGTTTGTTATTGAGAGAAGTATGGGGAGTTTTATTTTTTGTCCTTTGATATAATAAATTTGATGTTGAATGTTGAGATAGATTGAATTGTGTGGATGGCATTAAAAGGAAGTTTAAGTATGCGATGAGATTAAGGAAAATGGTAGTATATATATTTATTCAAATGTGGGAAAATAAGTAGGACGATCCAAAATAGAAAATGAGGCAAATTTGAGAGAGACGGAGGGAGTAGTAACTTATCCAAACTTGTGGTATATTTCATATACTTGTTCTACTTTGTTATAGTTTTGATTTGCGAATTAAACTTGGACAGTTATGTGAACTTATATTGGAACTTAACTAAATTTTGATTTGAAAGTGTATTGCGTAAATTAATAGTAATGGCGGGACTAATTTAGAAGGGATTTTGAATAATAATGACATATAATTGATCAGTGTAATGCTTAATTTGCATCGACACATTATCCATCTTAGTTTGGATTTGGTTTGGATTGGCATTGATGGAGTGATACTCAGAGAGATGACTTAGGTGTTTCAAATGTTAAATACAATATCTTAGCCAAATTTGGTACATCTTTACGCTAAATTGTGACTGAGCGTACTTTGTGATTTTGTCATTGTTCTTCTGAACTTTGGAATCCCACTATGGTTGACATGTGATTGCAACACACTGTAGTCTGTAGAGTTGATTTATTGTGTTGGAACTTTTGATCTTCATTTGTGAAGCGAGCTCAATGTTTTTATTATGCTTGTTCATCTTGCAGATTTATGAAGATGAAACGTGCCTTTGCATTTTGGATACAAATCCACTGAGTCGTGGGTAAGGTACCATCATTATGTAGTGTGTTAGAAAAACTGTTAAATGTATTCATGCAATCATGTTATAGTAGTTACTCCTTTTTCTTTAATTGACAGGCACTCTCTTGTTATTCCAAAACATCATTATTGTTCCTTGGATGTAACTCCGCCATCAGTAAGTATCCCTCATGACACTAAGAAATTCGACAGTGTTTGTGGCCATAGATTGAAATTTGCCTTAAACTGTACATAAAAGCTACTGCTCATGGTCGGTTCTAGGGGTATCCCGGGTAGCCGATCCTAGGGCCCCCAAAATAAGGGGGGTCAAATATAAACTGGTGCTATTTAGGCCCGGTTCTGAGCAACATTTTTTAAGTGATTTGTATGTAAATCTTTTTTATATTTGAAGTAATATAATGCAATACATTTTATCATGAATTATTTTTCTTGATGTGGAAGTATGGCATATACTATATGGTGATGGGTTATTATCTTATTGATGTTAGTTGTGTGAATGCACACGATCTCATTGTTTGTAAATAACATTCTAGTATTCGTTTCATGAAGTAGCTAGTTCAGCGCTTATTGAGGATAGGTAATTTTTGCTTATGATTCTTCATCCGATTTGGTATCCGCTATTATGGTTTGCAAATTGCAAACAGGCGAAGTTAAGATATTAGTTATAGCTCCACCATTTTCAAGTTTTACCCGACCTGGTTTCTCATAGTCCAGTTTGACGAATGGTATCCTCAACGACAATTTACATAGGCCTACAAACTAGAAAAACGAACTATAATCCTTAGTTCGCTTCATTTTCATTCACACCTTACCAAATAGTTAACATCTTTACTTCTACATGATTCTTTTTCCTGTAAATCTGTATTTCCAATAGGTTGAAATAATGAAGAATATAATGTAAATTGATGGGTTGTTTAGCCTTTATTGATGGATCCTAATATTGATAAGTTTGATGTTATCATAAGTGTGAGAGGATGAGAAATTGACAACCATGGGCGGATCCAGTGTGTAGTCATTGAGATCCTTTGACATCACTTAAATCCAAAATATTAGCAAGAGTACATGTAAATATATTCTAGATGAGTTGATTAGTGTATTATCTTCCACATGAAATCGCCAGGGTTCAAAGCGCATTTTGCTTTAATTCATTCAATGGTGATTGTAATTTTTTTATTTTAAAATATTGACATCACTTACTTTTTTCCTGTATCCGCCACTGGAGACGAGGTATAGGGAGTCTCGGATCGTTCTAAAGATTTTCATTGATGGTAAATACATGTTGAAACCCATTTTGCAAAACACTTTCTTCTACTCAGTATGGAGTTTGATTGTGTCTCAGGTGATAGCTTCCATGTGTTCAAAAATACCCTTCATCGGCAATGCTATTAAGAAAGCAACAGGCTGTGGTAAGCCCTCACAGTCACGGTGCATTCTTGATTTTTATTGGTTGTTCATAAATTCTTGTACATTGGCTGTTGGAGAGAAAATATGTAGTAAAAGCTTAAATGAAACAAACATGTTACAATATTTGAAATAATTTGTAATTAACAAAAGATAAATTGGGATTCTTGTACTACACCTTGGATCCTTTTTCAGAGCAATTGAGATTTGAGATTGTGAGTCGCATTTGAAACAAACATCTTAATCTTGCAGATTCCTTCAACCTATTGGTCAACAATGGCGCCGCTGCTGGTCAAGTCATATTTCATGTGAGTAAAATGTTTAATCGTGTTTCCCTTTGTCTTTGTAGTATAATAATAACATGAGATTCGTAAACTCAACCAGCTTTGATTTGTAAAAACATGAACGCTTCCTCTCGGGAAAATATTTGTTTATGGTTGTGTTTGGTTTATTGGAAAATATTTTGCACTCTATATTATTTGAAAACATATATTAAATTTTAATCTAAAACTTCATTTCCTTAGTACATTCTTTGGTAGAAAATTCGGAGTGATCGTGTGAAACAGCAAACGAGAAGGAAGCATGTATAGGAGGATAAGAAAACGACCAAGAGGACTAGTCTAGGGTTCTTGATTATGGAAGCAAAACATATACCACTCTGTAGTCCGTTGATTCGGTTTTTTCTTAGAAAGTGATGTCCGCTGAAACTACTAAACATATCGACATGCTCACATTATGAACTATTATTAGCAGTCGTTTTGTTGATCGAATAACTAATGTAATTTGCTGTTATTCTTGTGGTATGTTAGACACACATACATATAATCCCACGAAAGGTGCATGATAGTTTGTGGGCTTCAGAGGTATGCATCTTTCGACTCGTGCAAGTATTTTATCCCACCATGCACGGATTTGGGAAAATCTGACAAGTAAAACCGAAATTGTTTTGTAGAGCTTGAGGCGACTATCTTTGAAATTGGATAAAGACGCACCTCGACTTGCAAAAAGCATACGAGAACAGATTGTAATTGCAAATAACGAGGAAAAACGCAAGGATCAAGGATCTGATTTGGCTGGGATATCTAGAGATTAATCCCTTAAATGTAATCTTTGTACACTAATTTGATTTGAATACCTTATGGATTGCTTCATTCATTTGAGTCTGGTATCTTGAAAGCATATAGAAATATCCATTATTGTATATAAATAAGCTAGTTTGAGATCTATTGTAATTTGATGTTATATCACACTTGATCAACACTACTTGTATACCCCCATTTACTTATTAGTGCCAAGAGGGCATGTATTGACAATAGATCTTACATCTGAACTGGATTTATGGATCTAAATTCGTTTTATAAATCACGTGTATTTCTTATTTATGTGAAGTTGCACTTGAAGTTTACTATCGGAAAAACTTTATTATCACTAACAAGTGTATAATAAGGGTTAGGATTGAGTAAATCTGACCCCTTAAATTTCGTCCTAGGTAGGAGTCAATTAATAAATTGAAACAATGAAACAGTTAACAATCTTTTATATATCTGTTGTTTTTTATACTATAGAAAATGTTTGGTGTAGTGTTTTAAGTGATGTTTAGCGGTTTATTTTGGTTAAAACGATGATAATTTTAGCGTTTAACTGTTTAGCGTTCGACAATGTAGTGTTTTAAGTAACGTTTAGCAGTTTGATAGTAACTTGCAAAACGTTGATAATTGTAACGTTTGAAGTAGTAGTAGAATCATTTAAGAGATTAAATATCCATGTTTCAAAAAAGTTGCACGATTTTCTCAACAACAAACAAAAATTTATTTTTTTAGTCAAGACTCCTTGATTTGTGGGCACTTGTTTTTGACTTATAATTCATTGCTTTGCCATTTATTATTATACAAATTCTTACTTGAGACCGTCTTTTGTAAAGATGACTCTTAAAAACTCAATTAAATTCTAAATATATATTGTTACAACTCTAAATATAGATTTGGGCTGGACTTTTGAGAGTCGTCTTTACAAAAGAGGGTCTCTCAAGAGAGCAAATGTTATATCAATTGCTACTTTTTATTTCTTTTACTAGGTCAAATAATTTTCTACGTGTTATATTTGTTGCATGATTATCACTATTGTACAATGTACCGTTGTTTTTTGTCATTTCAATGTATTTTTTTTCTAGTTGATATTCAATTTATTTTGTCATATTTTATTTGAAATTTAATTTAAAAAATTAAATCATCAAAAAGTTTTTGACTTAATAAATTAAAATTGAATTCAATTATTTAAAATTAGTTCACGTAACATATTATATTCAAATAAATATTTTTTTCAAAAAAAATACTTTAGGTACTAAGTTAGACAAGTATAGTTATATAGATAGATACTACTACCCAACTGTTTATAAATACCTCACAACTACTTTAAGCCAAACATATCCTTATATGCCTAATTTTTGAGTTGTTCAATCACGAATTGTGTAGTAAACTATTAATGCATTGATAACCTATAAAACATTCAAATGCAAAATAAAAAATAAAGAACAAAAAAAAGGAAATAAGATTTTTCGTTCATCAAAAATGATAATGTTTTATTGATTTTTCCATGTAACTCGACATTGCAATACAAATGTAAGTCGGATCAAATACAAACACATTATTTGATTTTTGAGTTTCTTTTGAGGTGATAATGAAGAGTTGTTGTTTTCGTTTTATTAATTACGAGGTAAGATGAAAATAGGGCAAAATATGAATAGAACAACTCAAAATAGAAAATGAGATAAATCAAGGATGGCGAGTAAGTATTCACTTGAAAGCTCTAATGATTAATATTCCCTCTTGCACTTGTCTAATGATGAGCAACCACGCTTATATTCGTTAATAGGATCCATCTGCAACTTGGCTCGTCTGTTTCCACAGTGAGCCAGTGGATTGGATCCATTGCATGGATCAGATTCAGCAGTTGCACTTTGGTTGTTTGTTATCAACACCATGCATATTATCATACCCAAAAACAATACTCCGGTTGGCTTCATTTTAATGAAAATAAGACCTTTTTTTTTTTGAAATATACTGAAAATAAGATGAAGTCTTATAATAAGTTTTTTTCGTCTTTTAATTTCTTATTGAAAATTTCATGGACGATTTAACTTTCTTATATAATGAAATTTTTGATGTTTTCGATTTATTGCTTGAACGATTAATACGTGATTATGAGAGGTCAATATTCTATAGTTTTAGATTATGCATAACTAAATAAATTTCTATAGGTCAATATTCTAATATTCTATAGTTTTAGATTATGCATAACTAAATAAATTTCTATTATAAGAAAAGGTTTAATTTTAAATACACTTTTTTTTTTCAGAATAGTTACACAAAGCAAATGAATGGTTTCATCTCGAAGTTAGGTGTACTAAATTTGGATGGAAAGGTAAGTCGAAATAAGGAAAAATTATAAGAAACTACCTAATCTATACACTTCTTTTAAAAAAATTACCTTATATAAAAAATTTTGCAAAAAACTACCTTATATAATACAATTCTTTACAAAACACTACCTTTTACTGATTTCCGTCAGTTTACTGTTAACATTAACATTGACGTGCACAAAAACTACCTCATATAATACAATTCTTGCAAAACACTACCTTATATAATACAATTCTTTGCAAAACACTACCTTATATAATACAATTTTGTGCAGGTCAACGTTAATGTTAACAGTCAACTGACGAAAATCAGTAAAAGGTAGTATTTTGCAAAGAATTGTATTATATAAGTTAGTTTTTTGCAAAATTTTATATATAAGGTAGTTTTTTAAAAAAAGGTATATATATTAGGTAGTTTCTTATAATTTTTCCTTGAAATAATTATCTAATTATTACTTTGACTTTTAATCTAGATATTACTTAAAGTTAATTAATAATGTTAAATACACTTTTGTTTGTAATAAGTCATATTTATACATGATAAAGCTTTAAAAAAATTGTTAATATATTTTTTTTCCTTTTTCCATGTCTTTCTTAAAATAAGATTCACTAAGACTCTATCAGAGTTATGGTTATGGTCATAGTGATCAGTCTAGTGTACTGCACGAAGTCAGGTTGGGGGTGAGACAGCGGGCATATTGTCATCGTACCCTTTCATGGGAGAGAGCAAGAAAAATGCATGCTATCAATTTAAATCTCCAGGTAAAGAGAGTCTTGCAAAAAGAGAAGTAAATAATAACAAGATAACATGGAAAAAATACATGCAAAACACAAAACAAGCTAGACCGAGACCTAGGCCATTAAAAAAATTAAATAACTAGATAATAGCAATAAAATAAGAAAAGTAAAATATATAAATAAACAAATTAATAAATAAACTACATTGATCATAAAGAGGCAAGTGAATAGGGATTACCAAAAGTCTCGAATACGCCTCAAAAGCTCCAACTATCAGCTCTTTATAGAGGTCCAGTTCAGTTCACACAAGTTGATTTTTAATTGCTACTCCTATGTTCTCTTAGGTTTATCCCAACTTTTCTTAGCCTGTAATACGAGGCTTTCCACCATTCTCATGGGTACGTCAACAGATTCATATGTCCAAACGATACCTCAACCTATTTTCCCACAACTTCGCCGATAATGAGATAACATCTATCCTCTCTTTACTTCCTGATTTCTAATCATGTCCATCCTTATAAGCCCAGACATTCACCCCATAATATGAATAGTATGTCAAATACTCAAATTTGTAGTTTTAGCATGTTTCGTCGTTAGAGAATTAATGTTAGCGCTAAGTAAATTGTCTTGAATATATTTTGAGCAATTAATTTTCCATTCTTGTCTCATTTATAGGTGGTAAATTTGTTTAAATTTGATTATCAAAACTCATCTAGCCTTCCTATCCTTGAATTCATGTTACTTTACTATTCCACCTTCAAATTTGATAAAAATTTAATATTGATTTTGAAATTGATTTAAATTTTTTTTTGATCAAAAAAAAATTGATTTTGAATTTATTTCACCATTACTTTTTTATTGCAGTGTAAGCTAAGGGTAAGAGCAGGGTTAGGCGAGATTCAAATACAAAATCTTACTTGGCGAATGTGGTATATGCTCCAACTAATATAAAATTTGATTCTCAGTTTTACACTTACTTTTTTAATTTTAAGGAAAGATGAGAGGAGAGGCTAGGTGAGAACTAAACCCGAGACCGTTTCTGGAAACTAGTAACTTGCTCTCGGACTGAACAATAATCGATTTTTAATATCACTTGTGCTTATAGCTAAAATTGAGAATTTAAGAATGACGATATCAAATTTCATTTAACCGAATGACGATATCAAATTTCATTTAACCGTAAGCACATGATGTATATTGTATATATCGCTAACGGGTCCAATACATAGAAGTTGGACTAATTTAATTCATCATATTCCAATAAGTAAGATTAAATTAATAAATAATTAAAATTTGCAAATTATTTATATATATAATTTTATAATTATATATATATATATATATATATATATATATATATATATATATATATATATATATATATATATATATATATATATATATATATATATATATATATATATATATATTGATGCGAACTATATCTCTATCTTTTTGGCTGGAACTTTTTTGACCGTGCTTTTTTTTAGCGGTATGAGTAGTACGCTTTTTCAAATATTATTTTAACTAGGATGATGATGATAATTTTATAATTACAACCTATTAGTATTTGAAATTAGTTGCTTGTTCTCAAACAAACCCTTAGAATTTTGCATCTCTCCTCCTCTATCAGACATTCAGACTATTTGTTGAGGGATATAGAAAAATCTATACAATACAGGTATTATCATACTCTTATCTCTTTCTTTTTATGCTTGATCAATTGGTTGTTTTACTTCATTTATCCATTTATGTGAATCCGACATTCTTTTTTCTTTTCGATTTTGATTCGTATTTGTTGGTTGATTTTGATTTGGATTTTTTGGCTATGTAAAAGAAGGAATTGAAGCTTGTTTATAAAAAGGATTAAAAGCATTAAACACCATTGAATCTTTAATGGTGGTATGTTGCAAACTCTGGTTTTTAATAGCGGTGGAAAAGTGGTTATTGGATTTAATTAACTAGTAGATTCTGTTTATTTGTTTTGTTATTGGTAAACCTAAAAATTAGGGTTTATATGGAGCGATTAGAATTCCCAATTGATGTTTAAATGTTTAGACCTTCAGAATTCGGATTTAAGACTTTAATTTCGAGATGAAGATGAATATCAATCAATAAGCAGTACTTTAATAGTGGACAAAGTTGAGGTCCAGTGGGAAAGATAGAGGATAAACCATGCCCATGCCCATGCCCATGCCCCTTCAAAGAGAGGGCAAAGATGAAGGTGCGCAGCAAAGAGAGATGAGTGACACCAAGACTGAATGATTACTATTCATTAACTTACAAGGAGTATTATTTAACTTGAACCCTTCATTACCTATTAGGTTGGGTTTAATGTGTTTGATTCATACATATAGTCAAGAGTTTCATTTTGTTTTTAGTTTTTTGCAGTCTAGGAAATTCGATTATACATTACAACTATTTAGATTTCATAAAATTAAAGTCTTTTTATTATGATTATTTTTTTTTGAAATTACTATGATTGCTTGAGCAATAAGTTTTGATAAATTCAGGATACGATGTATGAAAGGTTGGGTGATTGAAGAATCCAGGTATACATATGGAGGTGGCCGGCATTGATGATCAGCTGGATTTTTCGAACCCTATTGGAAATGATGAAGACGATTCAGGTTAACGCATTATATTTTTGATTTGCTTACTGTTATTGTAATTTGTAAATCTGTTTCTCCTAATGTTTACTGTTACGACTTTGTCTTTCCAGTTGCTTCTTTTATTGATTTGAATCTTTGTAAATTTTTGAGTGTGCTTATGATCAACTACTTTGAGTTCTTGTACAATGAGTGTTTTTTTTTGTTTGATCGGGGTAAGGTGGGAGATTCCTCTGCACGTAAGTGCAAATGGATAGGGAATTGATCTTTTCTTTAGCGGTGAAAATCAAACCCTTGTCATACGGGTGAAAGAGAAAGCTTTCAAACCCTAGGCGAACTTATGATTCTTTATGTATCGAGTGTTTTAGCTGTATTGTTCTGTTGGTGAGACTAAGACTTTTTGGGTTATAAATCAGTTCAATGTAGCATTTAAACTCCATTATCTTTAAGTTATCTCAATCTATATCTGAACTTCCCAAAACTTATTTGAACTTACAAGAACTTATCTAAATTTATTAGCCCTTATTTGAATCTATCTTAACTTATCTAAAATATTGGCCTAACTTTTGTTATTTATAAATAAGTGAAGTATGAGAGACTTACCTTATATTAGCCCTTATCAGAACATTTTTGTTGTTTTTCCTGAAATAATTCATATCTTGGTGGTCTCGAGGAGTTACCACTGGTATCATACAGTTTTTTATGTCGATTTTTTGAGATCTTTCATTGTTATTGTTACATATGTGCTTTGGTGCTTTTCTCTCTTTGTAACTCTCAATTAAGTTGTTTGTGGCTATATTACTATAAATTGAGGTTCTGAAGTCGGAATACCTATTTGGAAATTTTTTCTTGGAAATCTTAGCTTTCATGGAAAACTTCTTGGTTTCTGGATAATTTGAGTTACTACTTGGGATATTGTTTACATTAGACAATTAATTCATGTTTTTTTGCATAAACATTTGATGTTGCAGACGAAGTGAAAGTAAGATGCTGGGATCAGAGAGAAGCAGAACCAGGAGAACCTCGTTGCATCATCTGTGGTCGCTATGGGGAGTATATATGTGATGAGACGGATGATGATATTTGCAGCTTGGAGTGTAAGAAGACTCTTTTGGAAAGAATAGCTAAGTCAAAACATGCCTCTACACTTCCTGTTCAGAAACGATTACCTACTACTGATGAGTGCTTCTATGTGAAAGATCCCAAAACAGGATCAAGTTCTGGTCTTGTTTCTGATGAAGAGACGGCATTACTGAGAGAAAGACTTGATATTTCCGTCAGACGTGGTTCTGTCCCTCCCCCTGTTCTGTCATTTTCTTCTTGTAATCTTCCGGTGAAGCTCCTTCAGAATATAGAGTTTATGGGATTTGTACTGCCAACACCAGTTCAAATGCAAGCTATACCTGCTGCTATAGAAGGTAATAGCCTTCTCGTTTCAGCTGAGACAGGATCTGGGAAAACGGCTTCATATTTGATTCCAATTATTACTCATTGTGTGAATAATGCTTCTTCTGATCGATCATGCAATAGGAAGCCGCTGGCAATGGTTCTTACACCTACTAGGGAGCTGTGTATACAAGTTGAAGAAGAAGCCAAAAAACTTAGCTTGGGGCTACCATTTAAGACTGCACTTGTCATAGGTGGTAATCCCATGGCCAGTCAGGTCTACCGAATCAAACAAGGTATTGAATTGATTGTGGGAACACCTGGGAGGCTAGTTGATCTGTTAACCAAGCATGACATTGAGTTGGATGATATTTCCGTCTTTGTGGTTGATGAAGTTGACTGTATGCTTCAGAGAGGCTTCCGTGATCAGGTCATGCAGATCTTTAGGGCTCTCTCAAGTCCCCAGGTTCTGATGCTTTCTGCAACGGTATCTGCTGAAGTCGAGAAAATGGCACACTCAATGGCAAAAAATTTGGCAATCGTCTTTGTCGGAAAGTCTAATACGCCAAACCTTGCGGTAAAGCAGATACCTATATGGGTGGAGACGAAGCGCAAAAAGCAGAAGCTTTTTGACATATTGATGAGCAAGCAGCATTTCAAACCCCCAGTGGTTGTATTTGTAGCTTCAAAAGTAGGAGCAGATCTCTTAGCTGAGGCAATCATCATTACTACGAAGATCAAAGCTTTAGCCATCCATGGAGACAAGACCATGAGTGAAAGGAGCGAAATTTTGAAGTCTTTTTTGATGGGTGAGTTCGATGTATTAGTATCAACTGGGTTATTGGGCCGTGGGATGGACCTTGTGAGTGTGAGGCAAGTCATAATATTTGACATGCCGAATTCAATGAAGGAATATGTTCACTTAGTTGGTCGGGCCTCACGACATGGACGGGAAGGGAACGCGATTGTGTTTGTAAATGAGGAAAGTAAAAATTTGTTCCCAGAATTCGTCAACGTGTTGAAATCATCTGGTGCTGTTGTTCCGAAGGAGCTTGCTAATTCAAGGTACGCTGCATCTCCCGTTTCCATGGGAAAGAACTTCAAGAAAAGGAAACATGGTTGAGAACTGTATATTTGCTAATTCAAGCTTGTGTATGCATCGAAGATGGTTACCGGTATTACTATCTTTATGGAGATTATGCAGCCTAGTTCTTCCATTACTGAAAATATGATGTTGAACATAGTCGAATATGAGCATCATAACATCCCTTTAGAGACTGTTTATATGTGCAAGTTCAAGGTATTAGGCTGGCATTGAAGATTCACTCCGAAGGGCAGTTAGATTGGTCTTTGGAAGCTCGATTTGGTATGGTGAGATTAGGAATAAACTCCTGCTAAATTATGGACTCGAGTTGGCAATTTCGACTAGCTTTCAGGCGTTTGAGTTTACAGTGATCATTTTCAAGCTACGCCAAGCACCCAGTGGCTATATTGGGGGTGTTTGTTTTTTTCGGCCAACAACCAATACTCAAATTCTCAAATTTACCGAACATCTCCAAAAAAACAGCTAGCTTTTTCAGCAAAAACAGTCAACATTTCTAGCTGGTTAAAAAAGCCAATAGCCAACAATCAATTGCCAAACACCTCCATTGTGTTGTGGTCGTCAGTAATAGAACTATTCCTGCGTTATCCTGCTTACTACTGCTAGTCTGCTACTCTTCTTGCCAGTTGATCTCTTGCCAAGCTTCAGAGTCTTCGGCCATGGCGGTCAAAAACGAAGGCAAAAGAGTGTAGTCAAGATGTCGCTTCTCGATTTTATGCACCGATTGCCAGAATTTTGTTGATCAAAGCGATTCGTTATTGAACATCCATCTTTTCCTGTTTGGAATTCATATGTCAAAAAAGATGATGCATAGTGTTCTGTTCTATTTCTCTTGATGCAACTTAGGACGAGTCGACGACATGTGCAATATGATATTGCTTTAAAAAGTAGAGAAATGATTATTCAATTTTATTATATTTGCTACATTTGATTTTTTTCGCAATTAAATGCGTTATTTTGATAATATATTTATTGAATTATGTATGATTAAAAATTATAGGAGTGAATATTATAAAACTATGTGATTAGACGATTTAAATAAGATCTTATTTGATTATATTTTTTCTTAGACATTAACTGTAATATATAAATTAAGTTTAATGATCAACAATGTTAATATGATAAAGTATAAAAATAATTAGTTTTATTTCTCTTACATTAGGGAACTTAGAATTTTGTTACTAATTATGATTATTTGTTATTGATGTTGAAGGTTTATAAAATCAAATTCTACTAATCTAAATAGTACATTTTACCCCTATAATTTAGAGTTCTGGTTTTATTTACTTTTCTAATCCTATTATTATTTATTTTTAATTTGTATTTTATTTTTAATTTATAAGTTAAAATATAGTCAGATGATATCTTATTTTATTTGTCTCAATGTAAAATTTAAAAATATCAAATTTTGATAATATTTAATTATGCTCAATAGTGTTAATTAAAAGTATAATTGATCAGTTGCTCTAAATTGAAGGGAATATACCATTAAGCTTTATGAAAAAGTCCACACAAATATTAGTGTGAACCAACATTTACACTCCTCTCCCCTACACTCCACTCTTATACTCTCACGCTTCATCCCACTCGACTCCACTCTTATACTCTTACACTTCATCCCACCCGATTCCACTCTACTCGATTACTCAATTATTATACTCTTACACTTCACTTTACTCTATTCACTTCACCCTTAAAAACTGAAAATTAAAAAATAAAAAACTCAAAAATAAAAATAAAAAAAATTTTAAAATAAAAATTTTTAAAATAAAAAATTTTTAAAATAAAAAATTTAAAAGATTGATGTAATAACAATATAGTAAGATAATAAGAGTGAGAAAGGAGCATGAGAAAATAAGACTATAAGAGGATGAGACAATGAGAAGGATTAACGTAATAAATGCACTAGCCCGCATTACTATGGTCTAGAAGCATCCCATAGCAATCGTGATACGACTAGGCCTTGCCACTCCGAAGAAACCACAATACTCAACGTCGGTGCCTATTCCTTCTTGGCTCTTACTAATGAATGCCAAATTAATGCACGCAGTTCAGTATTCTGGCTATGGTGGTGGAACTCAGGCCTTAAAGGTCTTTTTCTTCCGTTCGAATTTCTATTTTCGATTTCCTATTCTCGTTCTTTGATATAATTTTATATATGAGGGAAGTAGACAAGTAGTAGTATTTGATTATGACATCCCGTCAAATTTGATTGATTTTTCCTCATTACTAGTAATTGATAATATGTACCTTTAGTTTCTTTTAAAAATTCGGTTGTTCTTTTTTGCAATTTAGAGTTTAATCATTGTTTTACTGTTTGATAGAAATGAAAGAATGCATAAGTTCAATTTTTGATTGAATTTAAATTTTGTAGTTTGATTGAAATTGGGGTTTTGTTTTTGATTGTATAGATTTTTTTTATCATAAAGTCTTGTATTAGACGATGATTCAGGTTAAATAGCGCAACTAATAGAAATTATGTATGAGTTCTTTGTTTTGAGGGTGTGTATCCCAGAGGCAGTTTCTTACAAGGGTAGGTAGGACGAGGAAAGGGGAGGGCTAGATAAGAACGGAACCTAAAACCTTTCTGGAAAAGCGAGTACTTGCTAATGTAGACTTGGCCTTTTATCAAGTTAATTGCCCAAATAGCTAAATGATAAAGGAGTTCATAATTATTCATTATATATGTCAAGGACTTTAGGAAGAGGATCATCTACTTCTGCAATATGGCATTTATTGTTCTTGCTTTTTAATTCTCTGAAATGTGGCTTTTGATTATGCTGTGAAGGGATTACAATTTGGGACTTCTAGATTTGTAATAATGATGATAATGATGATGATGATGATGGGGGCTTGTTGGATTTACCTCCATTTTCAATTTAGTAGACCAGAAAATGACTTTAAGAGCTTTTGAGTTTTAAGGTAGAGTTTATTTTAGCTTTAAAAGTAAATTTATGACAAAATTCAAACTTGACAGTGGATTGCCATTTCCAGCAAGATTCATGAACTATTGGCCCATTACAATGACATTCCATTACCTTAGTGTGATTAAGTGGATGTAATCGCTCTGATTGCAGCAATACTAAACAATAAAATTTATAAGTCCTAGAACAATTATGTACTAGGTGGGTTGTCTTAAATCCTTACAAAAACGGTGGGTTGTGTCAAATTAGGCTAGATTCATTGTGAATGCCAACATATTATCGGGGATATACAAGGTGCACACACTTCATGAGTTAAGGAGATACCATACCAAAAACATATGTCAATGGGAGGAAGAGCTCCAATGACTTTGTGCGCACCATCTTTTCATTAATGTGGGATAAACCTTCCCAACAGGATGTTCTGCAAATTCAGAAATGAGTAAGGTGACTCTCAGCAGTTTAAGCAAGCTAATATGTAGTCAGTAGTCACCTTTCAAGAGAGGAAAGTCATTGCTTTTTACTCTATTTTTTTAGTCACTTAGAGGAAGCAGATGAACCCAATTTTTTCTTGAAATCTTGTAGTGATGACTGTTCTTTGTGTTACAGCATGTCGAGGTTCCTGTTCCTGAACCAAAGATTGATGAAGTCCTTATAAAAGTTGAGGCAGCAACTTTAAACCCAGTTGATTGGAAGATACAGAAGGGCATGTTGCGGCCCTTCTTACCTCGCAAATTCCCTACTATACCAGGTTTTTCATAATCCTGCTGTTAGAGTTATGTTGTTCCCTCGAGGCTCAATTGCATGCTGGAAATATTGCTTTGATTACAAGCAGCTGATCAAGACCCTAAGTATTTAATTTATGTTCAAATTTACCGAAGGCATGAGCGCACGCACTTCTAAAATGATTTCAAAGAGGCATAAAACTATTGATTCTATGACCAATTGAATATGATTCACCAGCTCATTCGCTTTTTAAATTCGCAAACTACTCAAAATGATTTAAAAGTAGCACAAAACAGACGAGAATCCACTTATTTAGCTCGCAATTTGCATGGAAATTAGTGAATCATGTGACACTCTATCATGAACTACATGATACTTAGACTTTTGGACCAAGGCAGTTCCTAACTCGGAAGATGATGATTTGTCACAGGAACTGATATTGCTGGGGAGGTAGTCCAGGCAGGATCTGGTGTGAAGAGGTTTAAAACTGGTGACAAAGTTGTAGCGCTCCTTAGCCATGCTGTAAGTTTCTTGCTTTCTATTTCTTGGTCTGCCAAGCAATACCGGCTTCTTCAACACTAACGCCCTGTATGGTCGATGGTACGGTATTAATGGGTAGTGATAGGAACGGGTTTTAGTGTTAATTTTGATGAAATTTGCTTTGTCGTTCACTCATTCCCATAGTAATAAAGCTCATATGCTTAGAATACATTTTCCATTAGAATATATTTTGCCAAGAAATAAAAATGATTAAAAATAGCACATACATGACCATAAACCTTGTAAGGATTTTTTCTAGCTAAATTTTATCGTATTTTCATTATCATTCCCATTATTTAATACCAATAACCAAATACTACTATGTCCTATAATATAATTTGAAGCAATTTTAAGAAAAAGGTAGATAATAGTAATAAATGAAAAGAGAATGAATTGTGTGGTTGAAATTAAAAGATAGTTAATATGTATGGATGAGATTAAAAGGAAGTGATGGGCCATAGTCCAAAAGTAGAAATGATGCAAATTAAGTGGGACGGACCAAAATGGAAAATGCTGCAAATTAAATGGGACGGAGGGAGTAAGACGTGAATCAGTGTGTGTTGATTGGTGCTGACTGCTTACTGCTGACTGCTGACTGACAGACAGGAGGTGCACTGGCGGAGTATGCCGTTGCAAAGGAGAACCTGACAGTTACTAGACCACCTGAAGTTTCTGCACCCGAAGGTGCAGCCCTACCAGTTGCTGCCCTTACCGCTCACCAGGCTCTAACCCGGTCTGCAAACATCAAGCTCGATGGGAGTGGTGAAAAGAAAAACATATTGATCACAGCCGCATCAGGGGGTGTAGGCCACTACGCAGTTCAGTTAGCAAAGCTCGGAAACACGCATGTAACAGCAACGTGTGGGGCCCGCAACATAGATTTTGTCAAGAGCTTGGGTGCCGATGAGGTCCTTGACTACAAGACCGCAGAAGGGGCTGCCTTGAAAAGTCCTTCGGGGAAAAAGTATGACTTTGTGATTCATGGTGCCACCGGAATCCCATGGGCCACCTTTGAGCCCAATCTGAGCGCAACCGGTAAAGTAATCGATTTGACTCCTAGCCCAAGTGCTATGCTTACATTTGCTATGAAAAAACTGACATTCTCCAAGAAACAACTAGTTCCTCTACTTATGATTCCAAAGACAGAGAACTTTGACTATGTTGTGAATCTGGTTAAGGAGGGAAAGCTTAAAACAGTTACAGACTCTAAACATCCCTTGAGTAAAGCTGAAGATGCTTGGGATAGGATAATGAGTGGACATGCCACAGGAAAAATTATAATAGAGCCTTGAGTAGAAATGTAAGTTCGTCGGGTGTTTGTCAAAATGGCTTATTGGACAATTTTATTTTATTTTGATACAATTAGAGGATTGGGTGGCCAAACCAGCCAATTTCTGTATTTGGTAAATTAGCTGGTTGAAACTACTTGTTGTTTTGAATAAGCTGTTTTTGAACAAGTTTATAAGCAACGTATTCAAAATCAACTGGTCAAACTAGTTAATAGAATTAGTTAGTCAAATCAGCCACTGTCATCAGCTATCAACTATTAAATATCAGTCGTTTGCCAAACACCCTTCACATATATCACATTCTTCCGTCCTTTCTGAAATACTTGCTTTATAATGGTTGTTGGTATTATTTATTGTTTAAGTTTATTTTATAGTATATTGTACCTAAGGTAAAGAAGAGTACGATTATTTTTGAATTGTTTAATTGTATATTTTCCTGAAAAGTTACGCATATTTAATATATAAATGATTAAAATAGCGTATTGCACAAAAAGTCAAATATGACAATAATAATGGAACGAATAAAGTACAAAACAAACATAGGTTACATAATAGAATTTTCTCATTTTGCTAAACTGAAAAATTGTTATAAAACGACTATTATCCTTATTGGCATCAAATATCTCATATATCCGATTCGAATAATGTATTAATGTCAGATATTAGATATCCGAGTTGAGCCTGATTGACCATCAGATATCAAATATACCAATTTTCGATATATTTCAGATCGAATATTCGATTATGCTCACCGCTATTATATTCTTATAGCGTTTCTTTTGTTTTTGGTATAGTATGCTATTTTGTTTATAAAAAAGGAACAAAAAAAGTATAATTGTTTATTGTAAAGCTTTTACTAAAATAAGATCCACTATTAATTTATAGCCTTAAAGGCAGCAGTAATTATAAAAAGTAAAAAAATAAAAGTATGTATTTGAGGTATATTAAATACGTGTTTGAGTATGTATAATAGGTATTTAAGGTATGTTAAATAGTTGTTTGAGGTGTTTTAAATAGGTGTTTTGAGGTATGACAAGTAGGTGTTTGCGGTTTATAAGAATCAGACGATTATAAACACCTACTTGACAACTTCAGCACGTTTAAAACACCTACTTAACATATTGTGAACCTACTTGATGTATTCTAAATGCCTACTTGAAGTATCCTAAAACCCCACCGAGTAAGCGTGTAGTTACACTATATTTTCCTTTTTTATATTAAAAAATATAATGGACCAGCCATTAGAAATGGAGAGATCATATCTGACAAGTGTTTTTTTTTTTTAAGAAACTTCAATTTTTTGTTGTAAACTTTTCACTAGAATAAGATCCACTATTATAGCCTTATAGACATGATAATTGCTTGCAATTTTATGGTAACTCATTGCACTTGATTTTTGTACTTCTAATTTTAACCTAGCTACCTTTTGATTAACAATATATTTTGATCTCTCAGGATACATTGCTCTACTCGAATTTCCCATATCCTTGTCAAGAGCCATCATGTAAGTTTATGTTGCCTATAATTGTTAGAGTATATAAGATATCTTGGGGTCTCAATCATCAACCAACTTAAGCTTTTCATTGGATTGGTACTTTGACATAGTATTAGAAACCAGCGTGACAAGAGGTCACGGGTTCGAATCTCAATAACCCCTCATTTAAAAGTTGAATATTCAGCGCCAAATATGAAGAAAGTCTGTGCTGCATCCACACTAGCTCAATAGGCTCTCGTGTGAAGGGCATGTTAAAGTATATAACATATCTAAGGGTCTAAACTCCAGCTAAAACTTTTGATTGGACTGGTTCTTTGACAGAGTGGATCATTGTTTTTAACGTTTGCAACTAGTATGAACTCAGAAACTAGACTCAACCTATATTTGTTATATCCTTTGTATGCAAAGACTACCTCAACTTGCATGATGGAAAGAGAGTTAGATTTTGGCTACCTCATTCGGACTTATGGCTTGTAGTTTAGAGTTAGAAAGTATAACACCCGAATTTCCTCTCGTCCTTTATGATTGTGATTTCGCCGACCCCTTAAACTAAACCAGAATTGTAAAGGACAAGAGGAAACTCTGATGTTAAAGAAATTGAAGAATCATATTTCATATGTGTCTATGAGTTTACCCTCACATTGATGCTAGGTAGACGCATAGGAATAAAGGACTATTTATCCTAGTTAGAGTTTACCCCTCGTTATCAACTCTTCAAAATCTAGTGAATCTTCCGGCTAATCCCACATTGCCACTTCTATTCAGGTTGGTAAATTAACTACAAATATTACTATGCAGTTTGTCTTTTAGTTAAACTTCTCTAAATTTTGGGATAGTATGCCCCACATCGACAAATTAAACATGGTATGCACATTTCATAAGTCATTGGAGCCCTTCTTTCCATTGTCATACGGTTTGGGATGGTATATATCTCATTGACTTAAGACGTGTGTGCACCTCGTGTTTCCTCGTTAATATATTGACATTCACAATAAGTCCAGTCTAATTTAACAAAATCTGAACTAATTCATGTTTCACTTTTAACAGTTCAATGGCATATCCCCCGTCTTCTGTTCCTCGTTCAGAAGGTTTCGTAGCCACGCAACCAAGTGTTTTAAACGACCGAGTGTTGGTGGGTTGTTCCCCTTTCTGGCTGAGCCAGTGGCAATGAGTTACTCATTTTTTGATATACTTAAACATACTATAGGAAATAACATTATTGATTAGTCATAACATTTAGGTTTTTTGTGTAGGAAATAATAATAAAAAAAAAGAGAATATATTATTGATTTGGTTCTATTTGCCATGATATTATTGATTTTGTTAGTATCTTTTCCATATAATTAGAGATATTTTGTTATGGTTTATAGAATGTTATTATGTATAAATAGAAGTGTTTACTCCTCATATTGAATAAAAATAAACCTAGTATTGAAACCCCAAAACCTTTGTCTTAATCTTTATTTCTGCATTATTAATTTCAACATGGTATCAGAGCCATAAGGTTCGTCTTTACCACAAAACAAAATACAAAAACACAAAAATGGATGACCAAACTGAAAATCAAATACAAACAACCAAATTGTCACCGTGGATCATCTCCTTCAACAACTCAAAAATCCCCCACCAACACCTCCACCACCACCACCACCACCACCCACCAAGTTAAAAAAAAGGAAGATAAACTAATCTACAACAATTACATCAAATGGTATCGATTGATGTCTCTTAGTCTCGACAGTCAAGCACGACTTTCACACATCGCACTAGTGGAAAAAAGCTATTGGCTGCGGTTTTGACTCGCAGCATTAGTAATAGCAGCAGATGACAAAATATTATTGGCTGCGGTCCTAAAAACCGCAGCCTATAGACCATTTTCACAACAAAAAAAAGGGGATTATTGGCTGCGGTCATTGCAAGAACCGCAGCCTTTGAGGGCTTTTTTTTTTTATTTCGTTTTATACCTAAAGGAAGATCAGAAAACAGTTCAGCACCATTGAAATCACAAATTACACAACACCATTGCAAGAATCAACTATCAAAAATACTCAACAAATTACAATGAACGAAATAAAATCATAAAAGAAATCTAGATCTCAAATCACTATCTAACTCCACCCAGATCCCTAATACCATTTCAGCACCATTGAAATCACAAATTACACATACCCATTTAACCAAAACTCAAATCTCATTAGTAATTTAAACCACCAAAATAGATGTAAAGAACAACTGCGAACAGAAAGCAATCAAAACAGTACATAAATATGAATTTCAAGCAGCTCAAAAAAAATCATAAAAGAAATCTAGATCTGTTAATAATAAAATCTAACAAAAAAAAAATAAATCTTACAATATAACGAAACATCTTACAAATCTTACAATAAAAAATATAACGAAACATCTTACAAATCTTACAATAAAAAAAATCTATAAAAAAATATAACAATGGAGATTAACCTTTGACCTTACAAATCTTACAATATAACGAAACATCTTACAAATCTTACAATAAAAAATATAACGAAATGGAGATTAACCTTTGACCTTCTATTGAGATGTGATGAAAGAGATAACAATGGAGATTCTTAAAAACTTGAAAACTTGGGTTTTGATAACAATGGAGATTCGAGATCTAAATGAAGAAGGAGGCGCTTCAGTTTGGGCTTGGGAGAGTTTAGAAAGATTTACATTGTGGAAGAAGATTTCTGTGGAAGAAGAAGGAGTTGCGCTTCAGGGAAGAAGATAGGCGCCTCAAATTAGGGTTTTTTTCTTAGGTTTAGAAAGGAGGCGCCTCAAATTCTGATTTTAATATCCATATAGGCGCCTCAAATTTTTTTTAATTAGGCCTTGGCTCATCACTAATAACACCAATGCTTGGGACTTATGAAAGGGCTTGAAACCCTATTAAATAATGGACATGATGAACTTCAAATTTTTGATTTAAGTACTAAAGCAGCATCCCTCAAATAGAATAACGACATAATGGACTTATCAAAGGTTTTGGTCGTCTATTTTGTCGCCTAAGGGCTTATGAGACAAAATAGGCTACCAAAACCCTTTGTCGCCTATTTAATATGTATTTGCTATCATACAATTAATACTATAAAAGTCTTGAAAAATTCCAAGTGTCATCATCTAAAGAGGCATGACAATATTTATCAAATTTAAAATCATACAATACTATAAAAGTCTTGGAAAATTCCAAGTGTCATCATCTAAAGAGACATGACAATATTTATCAAATTTAAAATTTAATATTTTTTGTTTAAGTTTAAAACTAAATTAGGTAAAGTATTTGTAGGATATACTATAGTAATTCTAATTAGTTAACTTCAAATTTAATATGTTCAATTGAATGAAATCATCATATAATACTATAAAAGTCTTATTCGAAACTGTTTTTGTATATATTTTGCACCAACAAATTCGTAGTTACTACTTACATCATTATTTGAAACTGTTTTTGTATATATTTTGCACTAACAAATTCGTGCATTGCACGAGTTTCTATACTAGTGTACTATAAAAGAACCAATTCAATCAAAAAAATTATTTTTATTTTAATTATTTTTTAGGGTCGCCACCATTTGAGGTGAGAATGACGTTAATTGACCGGTTTATATTGTTTAATTAGGCCTTGACTTATTATCAATCAAAAATACTTGAAAAATTGTTAATTATTTAACAATTGAAATTGTTTTGATATCAAAAAAAAAGAAAGAAATTGTTTTGAAATTTCCACCAAATTTATTAAAATTTCTTACATATGTTGGTGCCTCTGAAAAATAAAAATTTCTTAAATATATGGTAGTGGAAGAGATATTTAATGAGCATTTAGATAAGAAAAATAAATAGGGAAATAGTAATGATGAAGAAAATGTTAAGGATTTTGTGGACATTTTACTTGAAGTTCAAAGGGAAAATTCATTGGGTATTCCTCTTGAAAGAGATACTCCCTCCGTTCCTTAAAGAAGTTCACACTTTTCATTTTGGGGTGTTTCAATTGTTATTCCCATAAGGAATCTTTCCATTTATATCATAATTTTTGGACAAAAATAACCTCACACATCCTCATTTTAATATTTTAATAATGATTATAGGCCCACATATCTTCCACTAACTCTATTTTAACATTTTTATGTTCCTTGTGGTCCCCACATGTTTCCCACTAATTTCATATAAACATTTTTTAATAGTTGTGGTCCCCATATTTTTTCCACTAACTTTCTTTAAATACTTTTTTTAATATTTGTGGTCCTCACTTTTCCTCAATCAAATTTATTATTCAATAAAATAATATCTGCACTATCTAAAAGATTCGACTTTTCTTAATTCCCATGAACATTCCTTATGGGAACATCAATAGGGAACGGAGGGAGTAGCATTAAAGCTCTTATATTGGTAATACTCAATTTTTTTTACTATTATCATTGATTCAAATTTTAGTTGTTTTAACCCTAAAAATATAGGATATGACCATTAATTATCTCATTTAATGAGCTTTATTTATGAGTATTCTCATCAATGAGGGTGGTTGACAAGTGACTAATAGTTGGTAGCTGATAGCTGATTATAATAGGTAATTTGACCAGCTGATTTATTAACTGGTTTGACCAGCTAATTTTGAAGTTGCTGCTAAAAACAACTTATTCGTATCAATAAGTTGTTTCTACCAACTAATTTACCAAACATTATCATTAGCTGGTTTAACCACCCAACCCTTTATTTATATCAAAATAAGCTAAAATTGCTCAATAAGCTAATTTAACACCCCAATAGATTTTAGAAGATAGTGATATTTTATTTATTTGAATTAATATAGTCATGTGTATAAGAAAAATACTAATATTTAGGAGAACTTTAAATAAGGTTGTTAAAATGAGGTAATTAATGACTCTTAACCTATGTTCTTGTAACATAGGTTAAATAAACCCATAAAGGTATGTTTCTCTTATTTATTGGTTGGAGTCACATATTTAGATGGGGTCTTTATTGCACTATACTTCTTTTTATTGGAATAAGCTTGTAGAATCAATTAAGAAGACATTAGAGTCTAATATACTTTTTTTTGTAGGATGTATTTGCAGCAGGAACGATACAACGCAAACAGTGTTAGAATGGGTAATGACGGACCTCTTAAGACATCCTCAAATCATGAAAGAACTTCAAAAAGAAGTACGTGAAATTGTTGGAAAGAAAAATCGTATAATTGAAGATGATTTAGTGAAAATGAAGTACTTAAAAGCGGTGATCAAAGAGACACTTCAATTGCATCCTCCAGTAACTTTATTATTTCCGCGTGAATCAACTCAAGACGTAATAATAAATAAATACACCATTCCTAAAAAAACAAGTGTTATTTTTAATGCTTGGGCTATACAAAGAGACTCTAAAATTTGGAATGATCCCAAAGAGTTTCGTCCCGAGAGATTCTTGAATTCTATGATAGACTACAAAGGAAACGATATGGAGTTTATTCCTTTTGGATTAGAAAGAAGAATTTGTCCCCGAATATCGTTTGTTATTGCTAATGATGAGTTTGTATTAGCAACACTTATGTTCAAATTTAATTGGATATTGCCAATGGGAGTCGAACCTGAGACCATGGATATGTCTGAAAGTAGTGGTCTTACTATACATAGAAAGACTCCTCTTCTTGTTGTTGCTATTCCACACATTACTTCTCCGAGTCAATGAATTTTCCTCATTGTTGAATAAACCATATATTAAAAAAAAATTGTGTGTAGTGGATTAATGTTATGAAATATTTAAAAATAAGGTGCAAATATAAAGAATAAAAGTAATAGGGCATGTCTAAGATAAGGAAGAACTAAGATAGAAATTAGAGTAATTCATTATATAGCTAGCTTACTTATTCATATTAATCTAAGTTTCTCTTTAATCTCATCATCAAATTTCCACATTTCAATTACTATTGTTCCTTTTGGCATTTACGTTATTTACTTCAATAAAAAAATTTAAAAAATAACTAGACCCCAAACTATTCAGCTCATTTAAAAGTGGTTGCACCAACGCAACCGTTGCATAAATTTTTTTGTCAAAAATCAATTTTAAACTTTAATGACCTAATCGTAGACTTAAAGAACCAATTCTAATTATAAAAAAACAAAAAATCTTGTATAAGAAGTTCTCACCGTGAGATATGCATCGTACTTGAGTTAAAAAACCCGATAAAAAACTTTTAACTTATAGGCTACTTGTTATAAAGTTATCTCACCGTAAGACAGTATCACGCAAGACGAGCAGGAAAATGGCCTTGGCCACCTCTAAATAGAATATTACGAAGAATATGTCAATCAAACCAGCCTATCAACCGCAGTTAGCAACAAAGTTAACCATGGTTTAGATTAAAGCCCTACCCAACGCGACCCGATTTTGACACGTGTATGATCAAATTTCATCTGTGAACCGCCTCGGATCCCTCTTTTTATTCATCCATTGAGTTAAAATTAGGGTTTCCTCTCAACTCATCTCTTCCGAAAACTTGCAATTCTCTCTCATCAATTCTCTTTCTCTCTCTTGTTTCTTTGATTCATCTTCGTAATTCCTTCGAGCTCTGCTAGCAATGGAGATGGAACGAGTGACTGAGTTTCCTTTGACTCACTTGGATCGTCGACCCAGAAAACGACCTCGCTTGTGTTGGGATGTTGCCCCAGAAACTCCTTTGGTATCTCATCTATTCTTTTGTTTTTCTAATTGTTGTTTTTGTATTTTATCGACTGGATCTGGTTTAGGTTTGTTGTATGTCTCATTATTCTTTATTCGGGTGTTGATTATTCTTATAAATTATTTAGATCTGTTGATTAATCGATTAATTTTGAAAATTTTCAATCTCGATCTAAGAGCTTGTTTTGAAAAATCATTCATTTTGAAACTTTTTTGAGGTTATTATGTTGGTTAGGTTTTGAGATCTCGTCCGAATCGGGAATTTCAAGTTGAGTACAATTGTTGGTGATATTCTATTTTTTTGTTGCATTTTGACTGCTTTTCAGTAGTAAATTATGGATTTTTGATTCTAAAGAATCTAAATTGAACCCTATTTCAACTGATGTATAGATCTATTGATTTGGTTGGTCAACTAGCTAATTGTATTATGTTAATTGATTACTTTATCTGATATTACTTGAATCCCTGTATATGTTCAAGAGTTCTTTATTTATTACGATAAATTTTTTTGAAAAATGTTTGAAGACTTGTATCTTTATATTTATTGAGATCTTATTCAATTTGGGCGTTATATTTTGTGGTTTTAGTTTTGCATTGACTGCAATTTTTGGTTGGTTAAATTTTGGGACTGTAGAGTTGCAACTTCTGAATTGAAGCTTGACTTATTTGCACGTTTTTATGTTTTTTTGTTCTTATTTATTTATAAATGGTGAGCTATAATTGTTTGGAGTTTGTCTTGGAAACTATAGACAACATCATACAATTTATTTGAAATTTCTAGTGTCACGAGTTAGGAAATTATGTTTTGGGGGCAAAATATGATGTGAAATTGTATCAAAAAATTATGAATGAAAAAGTGGTGAAAGATGTTTTGCTTCTTATGTTAACGTGAGCGAAACATGGATGGATGGTTCTGTGTAGGCCCAGATAGGTATTTTTTGTGGGCAAGACATTGGGAATGTTACAAGCTTTGCACCTACAGCTGCTCCCTCAGAACATGTTGCTTCTAGCTCCCTGTATGTCAAGGGAGTTGCACGAAATGGTTCCCCCCCATGGAGGGATGACAACAAAGATGGTCATTACGTGTTTGAGCTTGGAGAAAATATTACTTCTCGCTGTAATTACACTCTTTCTATTATTAACTGTTCTTTTACTTAGTGATTTGTGGATTGCCTCGCTCTAATTAGATACACCAGTAACTATTATCATGTATCATGAATTGTGTTTAAGGTTGTGTTCATTTTGGCGCAAGTTTATCATACAAATCTAAAATGGATGCAACTTTACGGATAATAATGTAGTTTGCTTATAATCTGCTAAGTTGATTTATCCGCAGGCTATTAAGTTATTATTAGATTCATTTTTCATTTTCCTCATTCTAAATTGTGTTTATCTTTTGATTTTATGCAGATAAAATACATAGCAAAATGGGTGAAGGTAAGCAAAGTGAAGTAGCTTTTGAGATGGTGATGGTTGATATCAAGAGTTGTTTCTCATTTCAGTGTGTTACATATGTGTGCTTTAGGTACCTTTGGCCAGGTATTGGAGTGCTGGGACCGTGAGCGTAAAGAAATGGTTGCCATAAAAATTGTGCGTGGAATCAAGAAGTATAGGGAGGCAGCAATGATTGAGATTGACATGTTGCAACAGCTTGGTAAACATGATAAAGGGGGCAGCCGGTAAGTGGTTTCATTGTTCTATTTGCTTCTCTCTGGTTGGTGCCATTGGTGGTACTGTCATGGAGGTTTATTAAGTTTGATTGTGTTGGTTGAATTGGTTTATTCCTTGCAGTTGTGTGCAATTACGGAACTGGTTTGACTATCGTAACCATATCTGTATTGTAAGTATAGTTGATTTAGAATGGATTTCCCCCCCAAAATTACACAACTTATGGGGTTAAAATCATGAGTGAATTCAAATGGTCTTAACAGGTTTTTGAGAAGCTTGGACCAAGCTTATACGATTTCCTTCGCAAAAACAGTTACCGGTCATTTCCTATTGATCTTGTCCGTGAGATTGGAAGACAACTATTGGATTGTGTAGCATGTGTGTACAGAAATATATCTTCCTTTAGTTTCAATTTCAGTTTTATTCCTGGCATCAACTATAACAGACATTTGTTGTGCTCTTTCTAATTTCCATAGAGGCAGAGTATTAGTATTAGCATTATCTAGGAAGTTGTATATGGAAGTGTGTCTGTCCAATTTGGGGCTCTTTTCATATTATTTATGACATGGAGCTTTTTAAAAAATGTTGCAGTTATGCATGACCATCATCTTATTCACACTGATTTGAAGCCTGAGAATGTGCTATTAGTCACACCAGACTATTATAAGATTCCTGATTACAAGGTCTGATTTTCAGCTACTTCCTGTGTATAGCTATATTTCATATGCCGCTTTCATTTTGTTTTTTGGTGTCTTCACTGGTGTGGTGTATAGCTGTTAATTTACATTAATGTTTTCTTTTGCTGTTCATCTAGCTGATGCGATGTTTTTAACTTTCATTGCAGGGGTCTTCTCGATCACCCAGGGATAGCTCATATTACAAGAAAGTGCCCATGTCAAGTTCCATCAAAGTAATCGACTTTGGTAGTACTACATATGAGCGTGCAGATCAGAACTGTATTGTCTCAACACGTCATTATCGTGCTCCTGAAGTTATTCTAGGTAAAGTTTTTGAAACACTTTTGGTGCATGCTCTCCCTTCTTCTGGTCTGGTATTATATTTCTTGTTTTGTTTTTCTGAGATTTACTGTTATGTGTAGGTCTTGGTTGGAGTTACCCTTGTGATGTTTGGAGTGTTGGCTGTATCCTAGTGGAACTGTGCTCTGTAAGTGCCTCTTCATGACGCTAGCAATGGAGGCCTTCACTCGGGCACAACAATAAATTATCTTAATTCTTTGTTTTGTTTGTTGTTTCCTTGCAGGGAGAAGCCTTGTTTCAGACACATGAAAATTTGGAACACCTAGCAATGATGGAGAGAGTGCTTGGTCCATTGCCACAGCATCTGCTGAAGAGAGTAGAGTGAGTACCATTTCACCGGAGAATGATACAATGATGTGTTGGCTGTAGCCACAATATGGCAAAATTAGTGCTTTTATAGAACTTTGCTTAGCTTAGTTTTGTGCATTGTGTTTTGGTGTGCAGTCGACATGCAGATAAGTATGTTAGAAGAGGTAGATTAGACTGGCCAGAAGGTGCAACTTCTCGTGATAGTATTAGAGCGGTGACAAAGCTCCCCCGTCTCCAGGTAATAACATCCGTCAACAGGCCAAGTGATTTCTTCCTCTCTCGTGATGCATGTTTTAAGTATGTTTTATGTGTATGGTTTTCTGTTCCAGAATCTGGTAATGCAGCATGTGGATCATTCAGGCGGTGATCTTATACATCTTCTGCAAGGTCTTCTTAGATATGATCCATTGGAGCGGCTCTCAGCTCGTGAAGCTCTCCGACATCCATTCTTTACTCAAGATCATCAAAGAAGGTGATTATAAATTTTTTGTTTGATTATGCGAAAAGGAGAATACTGTACAGGCAAGACCGGGAAAGCGGATTGATCATTGTGAAAATCAAACTCGACTAGAACCAAGACTCTCAAGAAGTTAATCATTGCTGATCCAAATGGACATATTCCTCGAAATGTTCAATGAAAATTTTGCTTTTAATAGAGCAGAATATCAAACATCGGGGTGTACAGGTCTTCTAAGATGTAGATAAAAAAAATTTATTGACAGATGCTGTTCAACGTTGTATCCATCTAGTTTTTGTTTCACATTTTCTAGTTAATATCTTATTACTATCCTTTGCGTTCTTAGACTCGAGTTGAGACTCGAGAGTAGTGATGGTTACTGGTGAGGTTCTGTAATTGATGATTTAGATTAATACAAAACGAACTTGCACACATCAATGTTTGTTTCCGGGCTAGTAGATTATTTAGTTGCTGCACGAAACAAATTCTCGGTCGAATGAATTTCCTGTATTACGGATGAACCTAAATCAATTGGATTTAGTGCAAAAATAGATTGCAAGGATGTGGGGTGAGCTGGTGAGGTTCTGGCTGGCCGCACATTGTTAATGCATAGGGTCAGATTGGGCTCAAAAGAAAAGAGGCTATAACCTCATGGCCTCATCAATCCGCCCTGTTTTTTTTTTTTGAGTAGCAAAGTAGAATTTCATTTTTAATATTAAAAATGAAGCACAAGAAAAATAATTGAAAAAAAATGCCAAAAATAACAAGCCATTCACCAGTACTATGATCGCTGATTTTATTGATTTTGATTTATGATCTTTGAAGATTGGTTTATGTAATGCTCAACTTTGTATAATTTATACTCTGGAGAAAATGAAAATATTTTCTTATCGGGTTAAATCACTGAAAATGTTTTATTTTTATTTTTGTTGTTTTTTTACCCCTTTATCCTTGTTACAACTACACAACAACACATAAATATCAATACCTTTGTGGAAAAAAACTTTTTAACCCACTTTTAAGCGGTTCCCGCCACTCCTTGGTTTTGATGCAAAACTCAAAAGTCACATTCTTTATGAATAGAAGGGAGTATTAACGTTATATTTGTATGAGAATGTCAGAGAGAAATGAAAGAAAGAAAAGGGGAAGACATGGAAGCGAAAGGAAGAAGAGATTATAGTATGATATGTGTTCTTTTATTTGTTTTGAGGGAATGAAAGGGAAGGGAAGGGAACGAAGGGAAGGGAAAGGGAAGGGAAGGAAGGAGAGAGAAATTTTCCCTCTAAGGAATTAATTCCATTGAAATCTTCCATTTTGAATTCTTACTATTTAAAATTGTTAAGATTGTCTTTTGGTAATACAACCTAAAAACAAGAAGGTTATATATAAATAATTGTATTAGTTTGGTCATGTATGAGAAACGTCTCTCGGTGAAATCGTCTCACACAAGAATTTTAAAATTGTTATTTATGTAATTTTCAATTTTTCTAATGTACAACACGTACACGACGTCACTTTCTCTGTGCACTTCCCATGCATGTACCTTTGGTAGATTTGGAAGCTTTCTCGACTCTTCCCAGCTTGTTGAACGTGCATGACAAACTATTGCTAACAAGTAACAACTATTATTACTACACTAGAACTTCCTATAATTTTTATTTTTCCCTATTACAGAGTAGACTGGGGAAAAAAAAGAGTTAGATGAAATTTAATCTTATAACCTTACCTAAAATTAGCTGTACTTGCTCATTAAAATAAAATCCAAATCTCATCCTTTGAAAATCTTATTTGAGCCAAGACACTTAACTAACATAACTAATGAAAGCGTTCATTTATTACAACTTATATAAAAAAACCAAAGCTTGAAAACACAATAAGATTAATGCATATCAATTAACTTGATGGACAAATGCTTGTAAAGAGCTTGAATGCATATCAGGGGTTGTTGGAGGCGTCTTATTCATGTTTTAGATTACTGATTCCTTGCGAGTATATTCTGGGGTTCATCTCCTCATCTTTTCTCGAGCCGGGGGACTCCTTTCGGTCGTGCTCTCTTTTATGGGTATGAGTTGCCGCCGTCCTTCCCTCTCCAGACCCTGTCTATAGTTCTCTATGGACGGAAAACACTGAGTAGAATGATGATGATGATGACGACGACGAATGCTTGTAAAGAGCTTGAATAAGTCTTGTTCTCTTTGAATATTGACTTGAAAGTAATATTCTTTCCATTCTCTAATATACTTTCTATTTAGAATTTTTCACTTTAAGAAAAGAGAAATTTAATTAAGTTTTTGAGCCATATATAAAAAATAAAGTAAAATTTTGCCCTTTAATTTTTAGCTCAAGTTTCATGTTTATTTGGATGATAATGAACTAGGAGAATCAAGGATAATTGCTTGGTGTGTACTCAAACAAGGAACTTCAATTTCTAATAAGCTCATGTTGTAGTCATTAATCTACTATTTCGCTCGAAAATGGGCCCTGAATGGGAAGAAAGACAAGGAGCAGTGTGGTCTATTATACCCCTACCCTCTTCAAAAAGAGGGCAAAGAGGATTGTGGTCTATTTTACTCCTACCCTCTCCAAAAAGAGGGCAAAGAGTATTGTGGTCTATCTTACCCCAAATAGACATATATGTGGCACCCTGTTCTCGTGAAAAAACTTTCTGCAAAAACCAACACCAGCTAGACTAGGAATTAGCCAATGAAAAATACAAATAACTAGGGGTGTTCAAAAAAACCCGGTTTGCAAAATCCGACCCGGATTATCCGGCTATTTAAACCGAATAATTAACTCGGTTTTTGCAAACCGGGTACCCGGTTTGCAAATCGAATACCGGATCCGGGTCACATATTTTTGGAAACTGGGTACCCGGTATCCGGTTTTACTTTGATTTTTTTTTATTAAACTAAAATGATGATAGAAACTTTCAAGCTAACCTCGAGTTGAATCTTAAAATAATTGTTCTCTTCGAATTATTTTTTTATGATTATCCTTAATTAAACCAATGAGCTATAATCTTATTCTTTATTTTTTTAGTTTTTCTTTTATGACTAATTAAGCTATATATTTTTAGAGAGTTTTTTTTTTGAGTTATAGAGAGTTATTATTTGAATTTTATATAAAAAAAATTTTTCAAAATAAAAATAGAGATAAAAAACAAATGGTTGAACGAAAAAAACAACAAAAAAAATAAAAAACATTCTAATAAACCGAGTATCCGGATCCGAACTATATTAAATCGGGTACCCGAAATCGGATATCCGGACCAGGTCGACCCGATATCCAGTTTTGAACACCCCTACAAATAACCAGCAAAAATACAAGAGAAAAAAATAAAATAAAAATGAGAACATCATGGTCCTGATTCAAGATCATCATCATCATACCCAATAATTCCGCTCAAAGGTAGAGTCTGGGTGAGGTAAGGTGACAGACAATCCATACATGTACTCCCTTTAAGGGAGAATTAAAGGAAAGTGGTCTATAATTACCCCAAAAGAAAAGAGCCCTGCAATAGAGGAAAATGAGTGACGTCTGACGATGTTATCTAAAGAGAGAAAACCAAAGGTTAGAAAAAGGTAAGTGAAAAGGATCAATCAATAGTCTAGGATACGGATTCTGCATTTTCACTTAACACCTGTTCCTAGTTAGGTGCAACTCATTTAAGTCAATTTTGATTTATTTCTCCATCGCTGTTACGTTTTCTCGACTTCTCTTGTCCTCCACTACAACTCACAGGATGGTCAACGGTCTAACTTAATACTTTACTTAAAGAAAATTTCCAATTTAATTTAAGAATGTCTTTTAGAGAGCATCAAAAGCTATGTGGCTTAATTTTGGTTTACAATAGAAAAACAAATCATACTTCAAAAAATTAAAATCTACTACTTCTCTTAAGTATTCAATCTAACTTAATGCTTTAGTTGAGGTAAGTTTCCTGTTTGATTCAAGACTGTCTTTTAGAGAGCATTGAAAGCTATACATGGTTAATGGTATACCATAATAAAACAAATCATACTTTAAAAATATTTATTATGAAATCTACTACTTTTCTAATCATCATCATATCATATATCATAATACTACTAATCGAGAAACCACTTTGATACGTGGTGAATGTAGAATGAGAATTGAGGAATGCTAATTATTTGTCACGTGTCACTTTAAATATATTTTTGAATTAAATGTTATTTTCTTATTTGCTCAATTATCAGTTATTGTAAAGTCTTCAATGTTGATTTTTAGCTTTAGTTATATAATTATAAAATACCTTTTTATCTAAATAATTAATAATATGCAGAGAAAAAATCATCAAAATAATAAATTACTATATGTATGAAAGTTTAAAAAATCTCGTGCATTGTACGGGTACTATACTAGTACTATATATGTCTACAGCATGTGCATAGCTACCGGGGACTCTTTGATCGCACTCTCATTTATGAGTATGAGTTGTCGTCGTTCTTCCTTCCCCAGATCCTGATCATAGTTTTCTATGAGCGAGATACACTAGGTAGAACATGTGTAATACATATTGTGAGAAATATCTAGAAAACCCAAAAAAACATTTATGAGAAATCAAGAAAAATGTATGATTTCATGATCTGAAAAGATAAATTAAATGTGTGATGAGATTATATGGCTGTCCATAAGTAAGAGCAAAGCGATTACCGTCCGGGGCTCCAAATTTTTTTGGGTCCAAATTAAAAAATTAATATATGTACAAGGTCCATATTTATTTTAATTAAATTTAGATATAAGTTATTAGGGCTTTTCTATAAAGTAGTTCAAATATCAAAAACAGAAAATTAAAAGAGTATTATGTTATTCTTTGCGCCTTACGTTTTTGGGGTTCTTTTTATCTTTCAATTTGACACCTATAAATAAACAGGAAAACCCTAATGAGAAATAAAGAAAAATTACGTGTCATGACAAAAATAAAATGTAACAAATTTTATACTCCCTCCGAATCTTTTTAGTTGTCCCATTTTCTTATTTGGCAAATTCATATCAATTGTCCCATTTCCTTTTTTGTCTATCTTTTTTTTTACCTAAATACCTCCACTTTTACTACTCCCAATACCCAATTACCACATTTACAATTAATTTAATCAATTAAAATACCCAACTACCACATTTTTAATGAACCCCACACCACCCTTAATAACCGTGAAAATCCAAATGGGACATCTAAAATGATTCGAAGGGAGTATGAGAAATCAAAATGAAAAAAGTAACAAAACAAAACTTAAACATATAATTATTTGATTATTTTAAATTTAATTTAATACATGTAGATCATGCATATCCTAAATATGTCACCATATAGAATTCGTACAAGTTACAACAAATATTAACAAAGGCTCAATCAAGCAACACAAGAAACCATCCACACCAACAAAATTCTAACAACGTACTTCTAAGGATAAACAAGTTTAAGACTAATAGAAACAAACCAATAGCTAATTTTCATAGTAGTTGTTGAATATCATTTTCATATGCATCATCCAATCCCTTTCTTATTGATTTATTTGCTATTGGATAAGTTCATTACTTTGGAAGATATGGAGTTGCAATAGCAAATAGAGGAGTTTCTCTATGTATAGTAAGACCGGTGCTTTCAGACATGTCTAAGGTTTCAGGTTTGATTCCATCTGGCAACGTCCAGTCAAATTTAAGCAGTAGATTTGCTAATACTAGCTCATTGTTTGTTATCACGAATGATATTGCTGGACATATCCTTCTTCCTCCTCCGAATGGAATCAGTTCAAAATCTTGTCCTTTAAAATCTATTTTTGAGTTTAAGAATCTTTCAGGATGGAATTTTTCCGGTTCTGGCCAAACTGTTGGGTCTCTTTGTACGGCCCATGCATTAATGAAAATAAGAGTTCCTGCTGGGATTTCATAACCTTTTATTTTTACGTCCTCTGTTGATTCACGAGGAACTATTAAGGGAATTGGGGGGTATAATCGCATAGTCTCCTTGATTACTGCTTTTAAGTACGTCATGTCTTCTAAATCGTCTTCTGTTACGTGATCTTTGTTACCCGAGAATCGTCTTACCTCCATTTGTACTTTTTTCATTATAGTTGGATTTCTCAAGAGTTCTGTCATTACCCATTCTAATACGGTGTAAGTTGTGTCTGTACCTGCTGCAAACGCATCCTACATAAAAAGATAGTGAGGAGTTTTAGTCTTAAACTAAATATTTATAAGGTCATGACACAACTCTAAATATGAGTTTTATAAAGGTATAAAACAAACTTTTTCATACTTAGATAACTAGTATAAATTTTTAGGAAAATTAATAAATAAAATATTTTTATGGTAATATCTTATTTTGTAAAAATAGACAACATCAATACAATAATATATTCAAAATATAGCTTAAATGAAGAGTCTTAAAGAAGTGATTTGCTAATGCCTCTCAAATCATCATCATCATCAACCCAATATCCCGCTCGGACCCTAAAAGGTGACGAACAATCCATACCCGTACTCCATTGAGAGAGAATATTAGAGGAAAGCGATCAATTTTACCCCAAAAAGAAAGAGCCCTAAAAAGCGGCCAATTAGTTAGCTACCTAACTTCGTTTATCACTAGAGGCTTTGAGATCGGCTCCTCTCAAAGCCTCTAGTGATAAACGAAGTTAGGTAGCTAACTAATATCTTATACTATATTACTTTGTTAATATCTTAATTTTTAAAATAGACGATATCTTTAGTAACAAAAATAGACAATATCTTTGACTTTTTCGGTCAAACAAACAATAAAATCTTGGAGTATATGCATTTCCTCAAAGTTAGCTAGCTAAGACACTCCTTAAAACTTACAAGTGAATTAAAAAATATTGGGATTAAATATTTCATGAAATTATTTTTTATTAAAATTGTGTCTAAAAAAAACTGAAAATGGAGGTAAGTAACATACTATGACGGGGTACCACATTTATAAATGTATTTTCTTAGATATTGATAATTTTATTTTTCTGACAGCAAAATTATGTGTACACATGTAATAGTATATGTATTCCTTTAAACCTCATGTATACGGATGCACCCTTTTTTTATTTTCATGTTTTTACCAAATTAATAATTTATATAAAATTTTGTCCCTAGATAAAGATAAATTAATTTTAAAAAATTATTTATAGAGAAACAATCACGATGATATTAACAAATTACGTACTTCAAATAAATAATATCAGTACAACCATTCATAATCGATAGTTCAATTTAAATTTTAAAACTTGTTATTAAATCGATTAATATAATATTCATAACTATATATTGTTAGCTATTTATAAAAAAACATTACTAATCACTTTGTTTCATATTGTTGGTTACGTTTAGAATATTTCATATATCGATAGAGAAATTTTAAACATGATTTTTCATTTATATGAACTTGTTAACATATGTAAAATTTTACACTCCCTCCTATTTACCTTAGGTGTCCCATTTACTTTTGGGACACTGTTCATCTGTCACTCTTACATTACATTTTATTATTAATCTATAAGTTAAAACATAGTCAAGTTGGATCTTATTTGATTCGTTTTGATGTAAAGATTATTAATATCAACTTTTTATAATTTTTAATTATATATAACTCGATATATTAAGGATCGAATAAGTGCATTGGATAGAGTGCATAAAATAAATGAGACGCTTAAGATGAATAGGAGGGAGTATATGTTTTATAATTTCCATACAGTGTATTTTAATTCATAGACTTTAGGAAAATTTACCGTGAATAATACAACATTTTGTTAATCTTACAGTAATACCATCCATTGATTAACCATGAATAATACAACTTAGGGAGGTTTTTCCCTTGAATAATACCAACTTTAGTTTATTAACTAATTTACCAATTTTTTTGTAAGATAATCACCTATAATTTGTTTTTTAACATGTGTTAAGGATTTTCTAAGAAAATACCCAATTAAGTTGATATTATTCATGGTTAATCAATAGTTGTTATTATTGTAGGAAAATTAACAAAAATTTATATTATTCACGATAATTTTTCCTAGATTTTAATGAAAATTACCTAGATTTTAATGCTTGAGTTACACTTAAAAATGTGCAACAAGTGAAATCTAACTAACATTGTGAAACCAAAAAAGTAATAGGCCCTCTCTTGAGAGACCGTCTATAGCATAGACGTCTCTCAAGAGCCCAACCCATATCTCCCTTTAAACTTACAAAACCACCAATTAGTTTTTTTTTTAATTTATAAATTGGGTCAGGCCCGAAACTTAAGACGTTTATTGTATAAACGGTCTCAAGTAAGAATTTGTGAAAAAATATTACTTATCAACACAAATAACAAATAATAATAATTAATAGTAATAAAAAAGGAAAAATTTTACATACCAATATCATGGCTTTGATGCTCTCTCTTTGAAGACTAAATCCAAGTGATTTTTCCTTTTGAGCTTTTAGTAAAACATCCACAAAATCTTTTACTCCACAATTATCACCTTCATTAACTCTTTCTAAATGTTCTTCAAGTATTTCTTCCATTAACATATCAAATTTATTAGCAACCCTCTCTAATTTTTCATTTAACCCATTAAACCTATTAACCCAACCTAACCATGGTATAAAATCCCCAATATTAAACACCCCTAAAAGCTCCACAAACTCTTTAATAACCCTAAAATCAACCCCATTATTTTTTTCTATTTTTTCACTATATTTTTTACCAAAAGCAACCCTACATATTAAATCATTTGTTAATACCATAAATAAATCACTTAAATTAACATTTAACCCAATATTTTTTTCAATTTTTTTAATTAATAAATTACTTTCTTCTTCTCTTATACCCCTAAAAGATTTAACTTGTTTAGTACTTAATAAATGAAGAACAAATATACTTTTCATTTGTCTCCAATATTCCCCATAAGGAGATGCAACAACATCCATGCAATTATAAAATAATTTTTTATTTATACTAAATTGAAATCTATTAGAAATTATAGCATCATGGGTTTTCATAATTTCTTTTGTTACCTTTGATGATGAGACTATAATAGTAGGTTTATTACCTAAATACATCAACATAATATCACCATATATATGGGATAAAGATTTTAGGGCATGATGTGGGTGTAAACCCATTTTATGAAGATGCCCTAATATTGGTATTTTTGGTGGAGATGGTGGTAAATTATGGATTTTTGAGGATTTTTTTATAAATAATTTGTAGAGTAATAATATTGAGAAAATACATAGAAGAGAGTATGAGAAAATATCCATGTAAACTGAATTCTCTAACAATTTTTTTTTTTTTTTAGATTTTTACATGCACATAATAATAAGATAAAGATTTTGTTAATTTATAGAAAATCTAAAGGTGTACTTAATTTTTTAATAAAAAATTTACCAACTCTTGTTTTTAACTAGCACACTCTAATTTAGTGAGATTAGGATTTGCTCTAAACTCTACCTTAACACGCTTTTGACTTGCACTCTAATGCATATATTATGGAAACCCATATTTATAGGAGATCTTATCATTCTTAGGTCATCGGATAATTTTATTTATTTAAATACAAATAGATGATTTGATAGTCAAACCATTTAACGTTAATGATCAAATCAACTATCAGTTATTAGTTGTTTGTAAAATAATCTTTTGTTCTTATGAATTTGCAACATAATTTATTTTAGGAAAAATTATCAGGAATAATACAACCTTTTACTTATTTCCCTACAATAATACCAACTTTTGATTAACCATGAATAATACCAACTTATAGGGGTGTTTTCCTAGAATATACCTAACATGTTAAAAATCAAATATAGGTGATTATATGACCAAACAAATTAGTAAATTAGTTAATAAACTTAAAGTTGGTATCATTCTAGGAAAAAACACCTCAAAGTTGGTATTATTCATGGTTAATCAAAAGTTCGTATTATTATAGGGAAATTAACAAAAGACTGTATTATTCAGAGTAATTTTTCCTTTATTTTAATATGTTTTGCAATATAGCTTCTTAAGTTTGTAATATTTTATTCATTGAAATGTTTCTAGTATTTTCTTGATTCTCGTTTATATATTTTTTATTTATTTTAATACCATTTACTCAATGTTTATGTCTTCATCACCACTAAATGTGTAAATGAAAATTTAAAACATAGTGAGAATTATATTTATAAAAGGAAAAGTTGTAATTAAATAGGATGAAAAAAATATAACAAATTTATGACAACGTAGTATATAAATAGTCATTTTATAAAATAAGGTGTATTTGAAAGATGAGGAGGAAAGTTGGGACTTGGGAACAGTTTTACAAAAATTGTTTACCTCTAATTACTAATGTTTTTTTTATGCTACGTGAGAAACCATAATTAAATAACAAATTATTCTCATCATTAGTACAATTATATCAGACAATTAAACATAAAAATTTACGAAGCATAACATTACCCTCATTCTGATTTTTTATTGTAAGTCAAAGAATTAATAATCCGAATACATAATGGTCAATCCCAATTTAGAAGTATACGTTGATGATATGATTACAAAAACAGTTGATCATGCCTCGAACCTAACTTTCATGACCCTAAAGGAAAAACATCATCATCATCCCACCCAGTGTATCCCACACATAGAAAAATATGGACAGGGTTTGGGGAGGGAAGGACGGCGGCAACTCATACCCATGAAGGAGAGCGCGACCAAAAAGGAGTCCCCCGGCTCAAGAAAGACAGAGAGAAACCCCTGCGATGTGTAGAATAAAAACGAATAAGATACAAAACATAAAACCATAAAAGCTAAAAGAAACTAAAACAGCGAGAGAACAAGCCCCCCAAAGGAACTCTAAAAGAAAACACTAGAGACGGAAAAATAATGTTTCATATCTACACAAAATTTTCATGCTTACTTAAAAGGTAGGTTTTTTGTTAAGATATCTTTGGTTAGATTAGTCTTGGTCAAATTGGTTGTAAACTTGTAATTATAAAAAAAAAGTTATTGAACCCTAATAGAAAAAAATTCTAGAGACGGAGATTGGTATCAAGTAAAATTTTGATGTGCTTATTCAAAAGACAATATTGTTGTAAATTTGCAAATTGGTATCAAGTAAAATTTGAGCAAATCGTAACCTATTTAAGCAATAAAGTTGGATTGTGGAAATTTTTTTGTTAAGCAGTATTCGACAAATCATATTTATTCGAAAAATATTATTATTGTAAGTGAGTTTGCTTATTATTAAACGAATTTAATTTTCAATAAACTGAATTCATAATTCGTTCTAATGAAGGTCAACAAATCAGTTATAGACTAAATTCAAAAGGAAAAATTGTCGGGAATAATCCCATCTATTGACAATCCGCTGTGAATAATCCGAACTATTGATTATTTCCCACCTTTCCAGTTTGTTTGCTCGTGGCACCCCCAACCGATCTTTAACCGGCTACTGTAGGTTGTATTTCATTTATCATCTTCATTTCATTTATATGTCATTTTCAATGAAAATTTAAAACTTCTCAAAACAACCCACCATAATCAAAACTGCTGTGCAATTCTTCAATTCTTCCTCTCAAAAGCTGTCACGCCATAATCAATTCTTCAACCCATCATCTTCATTTCGAAGCTGCTGTGCAATTCGTCATCTCATCTTCAACCCACCATCTGCAATTCCTTTCTAAATTAGGGTTTAGTTTCGAACAGGAGTGATGTGCGATTCAAGCTGCTGTGCGTGGGTGGAGTATTTTTCGAAGTTTGGAGTTCATTTACCCAAAAAAAAAATTAAGCTTGTTTTATGGAGTTGGAATTAGTGGAAGAAGGAAGAAGAACAAAATGGAAGAAATAAGGTGAAGAACAACAACAAAAATGAAGAACAATGAGGTTTTTTTTGGAGAGGAAGACATGGAAATAAGTAGGAATAGGTTTATAAAAAGAAGTTTGGAGAAGATGAGCTGCAAAGAATACGTAAGACCTGCTACAGCAGGTTAATTTTCAGTTAGGGGTGCCACGAGCAAATAAACTAGAAAGGTGGGATTATTCATAAATAATCAATAGTTCGGATTATTTACAGCGGATTGTCAATAAATGAGATTATTCCCGACAATTTTTCCTACATAAAATTTCATTTCAAGTCGAGTTAAGTTAAAAAAATTTGACTTTATCATAATCAAAGTCATAACATATAAAATTCGATCAAATTCAATTTGTTGTCATCCCTACCCGACCAAATCCAATCGAATTCAACCGATTGTCATCCCAGACTCGTACCGAACATCCCCGCACCCACATATAGGCCCTATTTCTCCCTCTGATCTTTTTCCTTCGATCGTATTTCTACTCTCGATTCAGATCTTCCTTTCCACCTACAATGGCTTCTTTCTCTGCGTATCAGGTAATTTCTCTCTTTGATCCAGCGCTTTCTTTTTCCACAATTTTTGCTACTGATTTTCTATCCGATTTGATCTAAAACATAACAACACCTAATTTTATTTAATTTTCCTCCAGTAAATCAAAATCCTAATTCGATCTGCTTTTCCCTAAGTTGATCTGATTTTGCTATCCATTATGCTTACTTTTTAGTAAAAATTAACACTGAGTAGGTTAGATGATATATTCTTTGATTATACCTGTATTTTGGCACTGAAATTCTGTATATACATCAAATTTGTAGGCATTGTTTGTTATACGTTTAATGTGGTTGTATGATTTGTGATTGACGAGTTCATATATTATATTGTGATTCGATTGTTGTTTAGGATTCTTGTCCACTAGTGAAGAACATACTGTTGCTTGATTCGGAAGGAAAGAGGGTAGCTGTCAAATATTATTCGGATGATTGGCCAACGAATGCAGCGAAATTAGCTTTTGAGAAATCTGTGTTTACTAAAACTCAGAAGACTAATGCTAGGACTGAAGGTAACTTATGATTTGAGGGATTTTTCGGCTCTTGTGCAGGCTGTTCATCTGAACATGCATGATTTTATTAGTTTTATATGATTGTTTAAATTGCTGTGTTTATTTTTCTGCTGTTTACTTCATGTGCGTTGAGCTTGTAAGCGATGTCTAGATTATTTGGTAGGTCAATGTGTGATCTGCATTGTGGTTTAAATAGTTCTCAAACCGATTTTCTGGTCTTGAGCACAGGGATTTTGTGCATATGAAATGTGTAATTTATATAATCAGTCAGACGGTATGACAGAGTACGAATAGGTTAGTAAAGGCTTTACTGCATGTCAGTTTTTAATTTTTTTTTGGGGAAGCTGCAGAATATGTTAGGTCTAAATATCAGACGTTCTGAGACGCAGCCTATTTCAAGTTGCAATATTACAAAGAACTCTTTGAACTAAGGTTGAATTTTTCCAAGATGATTCTTAGATCAGAAATGAGTTATGTTCCTCAGAAGGACATTGATTGTGAAATTTGTCAACCATTGGATTTAGTTGCATAGTGAAGTGGACATGAGTTGCATCTGATTTGTAAGGAAAACATACTTGCATGTTGTAAGTCCCTAATACAGCTGTCGATTGCCGTATCATAATATTGGGTTCACTCTTGCTGGAGAACTATGGTTTAATATTCAACTCTGTTGTAAGTACCTTACATAAGGATAATTTTGATATGCGGACGTTAACTTTTGGGAGCTGCGTTGACAATGGTAGAAGTAGAACCTGAATTGTTCTCTATCTTGCTTATTCAACCATTTTCAACAGACCTGAAGGCTAAATGAAATTTGCAGACTGAAACAGGCTTCTGATATCTATGAGCAGAGATGTTGCATATAATAGCATTCATCTTTTATATCTCTGCATTTTGCAGTATTAAATCTTTAGCCAATGACTTAATTCTTCTTTTTTTTTCTGTCTTTGGGGATTCGGCACAGTTAGCCAAACAATTGTAGAAGCTGTCTTGGTTTGTACTAGGTACACAATTTGCGATAAAGACCTCCAAAACAATGAGAATTGAGAAAGTACAAAAAAGAACAGTACTGAGTCTGAAATCAAACATTTAAATCAGATGAAAGCAGGTGATGGAATGAAGGATTAACGAAGTAGAACGACAGGAGGGAAGAACAAAAATGATGTGGTCTTCATTCACTCTTCAATGTATGGCATCATGTTTTGATAATTGATAAAGTTGAATGGTATTGTCAGAATGAAGATGAATGAAGACGTTAGTAGGAGATTTTGAGTTTGAAATTCATCAGATATCTCTAAAATTATGTTTATTCAAGTGTTTGAATATGGTGTGTTCAGATAAAGAACGGGTTGGATAGGTCACTTCTTTGAGACTCTATAATGATCTATGGAATTCCTGCTTTGTTTTTCAGATTTGGTCTGAAAAAACTTTACGTCCAAAAAGAATTATAAGTTTTTGTTCACGTCAGTTCCTTTCAAGTTGAGTTTTCTGATTTTCCAACTCTGAATATCCGAAATTGATGATCCAGTTCCAGTACCAAAACATTAATCCCAACAATATGAATCCGTTACATGAACCAAAACAAACTAGCATATGTAAATGTTGCTAACAAAGATTAGTTGCTGAAATTTGAAATAGTGATAGTGCCTCAGTTTCCTTCATCACTAGGTTATATGGAATCGAGACTGACTGAAAAGTTTGTGTTATAGGACAAACAGGAGAGCTCGCCCAAAAGACTAGCCTATTAGGTGAGGGAGTCCATTTGTCTATAAACCCCACACTAATTGCACTTTACAACCGATGTGGGACAAGTATTCTTTTCTAACAGAAATTAATTGTTGCCTTCTACTGTTTGCTCCTTCTAGAATACGTGTAATGAATTATGGGCCTAGAAACGGCTGGGTCCATGAAAGTTTGGTCATCACATTTCAGTTTTGTTAAAAGATACCTTTGCTTTCCACCTTTTCTACTTATCTCCAAGTTGTGTGAGATGCTCAACATTGGAGTGCTCGTATTTGTATCTTGCCTTGAAATATACCTAATGCTATAGCTAATATGTTAGGTATAAAAACCATTAGTCCAATGGAACCCAACTGGTACATGAGATGCGTTTTAATTTTGGATCAATAATCAATATTGAAATATTTTTATCTTTTGGTAATTGCTTTGTGATTGGTAAGCCGTACTTGACTAATGTGATTTAGCCTCATATGTCTCCAACATTGTACTCCCTCCGACTACTATTATAGTCTCATTTAATTTTTTACACATTTTACTGATCACTCTTAATTTATATTTTATTCTTAACATTTAAGTTATAACTTAGTTAAGTGTGATTTCATTTGATTCGTATTCATGTAAGTTTTACTAATATTAACTTTTATAACTTTTAATAATACTCAACTTTTAGGATTAGAATAATGTATTGGATAAGATGCAAAGAGTAAATGGAGCAATAATAGTGAATAGGATAGAGTATTGCAAAATGTTCAAATAATTTATATATGTTCTGTATTAATCTTTGTGCATATTTTGATGACTATCTAAGCATTATCAATGACCCTATATTTTGATCTTACATATCTCAAAGTGATTTTCCTATTTAAGTTTTAATTAACTTATAGACTTGTAGTTAATTTGTGAGAAGCAACCAATAAGTATAATGGGAATATCGAAACATGAAAGAAGAAATATGAAATATGTATGTGGGTCATGAAACTAGATAGTTACTTCTAATGTCCTTATGAATTATCCAACTTTTCTAATTTGTTTTGTCCCTTTTACTTTTCAACTTTTTAATTTTGGGTAATGTTGCCACCGCTTACTTTTATTCTTATTCACATCTCACATTTTGTCTCTCTTTTACCCACCATTTTCTTGATAACCGTGCAATATTGTGTTGCAAACTCTTGAGAACTGAGGGAAACTTGAAAAAATTGGGTTGGATGGACTATATACATCTGTTAAGTATGGAAGCCCTTGTTTCATTCCCAGGAAAAAACTTATAAGCTCAATGACTTTTAGTATATACTTGTTGAAATTCTTACATTCATAAACTCATGACATATCATTGTGCGTATATATGGGCCCTTATACATCATTATTATGCAGCTGAGATAACAATGTTTGACAACAACATTGTCATTTATAAGTTTGTCCAAGACCTTCACTTCTTTGTAACTGGAGGCGATGATGAAAATGAACTCATTTTGGATGCTGTTCTTCAAGGTTTCTTTGATGCTGTGACCCTATTACTGAGGTAGCCTTTTAAGAGTTTTGGTTTGTTTTATGTACGTGTTGGTTATTTGATGATTTTGAACTTACGCGTGTTGGCCATTTGTACTTGTGTATTTCCTGTGTCTAGGAACAAGGTTGACAAAAGTGAGGCCCTTGAGAACTTGGATCTCATACTTCTATGCCTTGATGAGATAGTTGATAGAGGGTAAGATAATATTCCAACTCTTGATTTTTGTATGTAATCATCATTTCTGTGCTGCATGCAGAATTCTTGCTGAAGTTGTGCTATAATGATGCATTATAACTCAAACATATAAAGTTTATGTCTGAGATGGATTAGTATACTTACTGAAGCTATGTAATCAGTCATTGAGTTGCAGTCATGGTGTACCTTTTAAATCTATATATCTTTGTTTTTTAAGTGCTTAGTTAATTGTCTTTGACAAAGTAGGAAGAAGGAAGCGGATGGTATTGTGAGTGTAATTGGCTATCATGTTTGCTTGTCTTCTTGCTTCTCTTGCTGAATGATCTGTGCTATTTTAGAATAGTATGGAAGTCATTGGGGTGCATTAGAAGATTTATAAGGCTGGAAGTTGAAATTAAAGTTTAGGGCCTCTTTTATCATATGTAATTTTATCATTGGGCTCAATATTTGCTGAATAATCATCATTTTGTGTGTCGAATAAAGTGATGGTAACTTATTTGATTTTAGACCTTATTTGATATATTGAGGTCTTGGATCCCTCAAAGTTCTATGGGAGAAAAGACGATCATGCTGTTTAGTTGGCCACATTTGATGGTGCTTCAAGCTCCTTGTTACATCTCATTTATGTATTGTAAGAAAAAAAAAGGATGTCTTTTTGTTATATCTAAATATAAACCGAATTGTTACCCTAGGATTTATATGGAAAACTTGGGTAAAAAATAGAAGGATGTTCAAGCATTCATTGGTAGGGCAAAAGTGGGTTTTAGGCCCCAAGCAGAGCTTCTGTTTCTTTTAGTCATCATTATATAATCAAACAAAGACCTCATCCATGTTGACCATGTATGCACTATGAAAGATATAGCATAATGTTCTTTTCATTATTTTGAGAAAACGAGTTCAATAAAAGTGCAAATCTAAAAGCCTGAACCAATCCTTCTGTTCTAATTCTGTCATTTCCTATGTTGTAGTATTAGTTTAGGGCATGCTTATACCATTTATGTAGCTCACTAAAATCCTTATGAATGTAAGTATTTGCATAGTATGTAACTATGTCATGCACACTTCACGAGAGTTCCAGGAATCAGCTGCAAAGCTTAGAATTGCTTTTCCTATCATTTTGTTATGGTAAGCTGGCTCATTCTTCATGTCACTTGCAGGATGATTCTTGAGACCGATGGTAATGTCATTGCATCTAAAGTTGCAACCAGTAGCGTTGATCCTGCCGCTCCCTTGTCTGAACAGGTGAGTTTTAACTTTTTTTATGCTTTCCTTTTTTCTCATCTAGGGTGTCACTATTTCCCCCTTGCTGTTCACCATTTTATCAAATGTGTGTTTCTGCTCACAATCTGATTGATAGACGTTTTCCTCTTGAAATAAAAGATAGACCAGTAAACTGTTGGATTATGAAGAAACTGACCAAAAAATTATTGTGTCCACAGACCATATCTCAGGCGTTGGCTTTGGCTCGCGAACACTTGACAAGATCTCTTTTGAGCTAATCTTTTCGAGTAGATGAATTTTCAACCATGTTACCTTACATCTGATTCTTCACTTGTCGCCCGTTTGATGATGCAATTTTCGCGTGATATTTTTGTGGGTGATGTTTGGTATTTCATAGAACATTAAGCACTTTGTTTAAAGAGCTTATAGGTACTCTTTTGATAGAAGTTATGTTTGTTTTCCTTAGTGAAAATGTGTGGGAGGCTGATACCATTGAGTTCCTAGCAAGAAATCTTGTTTATGCTTTGTATAACATTAAAGCTATTGCTATTTGCTCGTTTGTATGGATTTAAGACTTTTACTACCTTAACTATCCTCCATTTTTTGAAATGGTACACTCTTTAAAACACGCATGTCAATCTAATATTTTTGGCTTCTTATAAAGTAAATTTATTTAAACTAATTGTTGAGATGAATCAATGGAATGAAAATTTGATCATTTCATTACATCGTGGACGTGGTCTGCGAAATTTTGTTATGTAATTTGTGATTTAAATTCATGAATTATTATTTTATTAGTCATTATATATTTTAACTTAATATGCCTTGGTTCTAAAAGTTCTTTTGTAAGCTTTTAATTTAAGTATATATCGTAGAAAAATTCGAATTTATATTATAAAAATGGATATTCTTTTTACGATGTTTAACGAGGCTGTTATCGTTATCCAACAACATACTATAGTGGAAGCTAATAAAATCTCACGTGACTTCTATTTTAGCCATAGTTCATTAAAGGAGGTCAAAACAAATCTATAAATAATACTCCCTCCGATTCTATTTAGTTGTCATATTTACTTTTTCACACTATTCATCAATCTCCTTTAATTTGTATTTTATTCTAAATCTATAAGTAAAAATATAGTCATGTGAGATCTTGTTTAATTCATCTCAATGCAAGAATTATTCTTATCAACTTTTCATAATTTTTAATTACGCATAATTAGAGATATTAAAAGTTAAAATGTTATATCGATAAGTGTGCCCAAATAAATGGGATAACTAAATATAATCGGAGGGAGTAGAAAAGTATGTTACATTAGAAAGAAACGAAAAAAATATGATATTTGGAGTTGTCATACTTTTCTCCTTTATCATTTATTTATTTATCATATATAACGACGCTTTTCTTTACCTCAATGCCCTTAAGATGGGTATTTCATATTTGGGCTGCAATAAACAGTTTCGAAAAAAATTTCTTTTTTTATTTGATTAGGATTTATATGGAGAACTGGAGTGGAAAATAGCATTTCAACCCTTTGCAAACAATTTCCACAAATTTTAAAAGAAACAAAATTTTCTCCACTTCTCCATCCCTAACATCTAAATTTTTTATAAAAGCTTTTCTAAAAACCAAACAACCAAAAAAAAAAACTAATCATTATTTGCATTTTTCATGAAAAATACCTTTTCACCGAAAACTATATTCAAAGAAAATATTTTCGGTGAAACCAAAACACCTCTAAATAACTCCGGCCAAGGCAGGACCTACCCTGTAACAAAAAACGACATTTGAATTTTAAAAAAACATAACTTGATCTGAAATGGTTTGTAATATAGTAAAGTTCTATAATATTACAGTGACTGGAAGAAAGACATACATCTAAATCAAGTAATTCAGTAATTCACAAGCTCTAACATACAACTGCACTTCCAAAAGCTCTTGTTTATTAGGGGGTAGGGACTACAAATTCCTAAAAAATGGATCCAAAAAATTAAGTTAAACAAAACCAAACCCCTAAGACCTACCAAAATGGGGAAAGTACAAAGCAAAAGAAGAAATGAAATATGAATTATGATACAGGAGATTGAAAGACGGTAGTAGTTACAGAGTGCTTTTTGTTGAGTCGGGTTTTCAACTGTCGGATCTTGGCTTCTACCCGAGCAGTAAAACCAATCTTGGTTGTTTGCCTTGCCTTCGATTGTTCTCTGACCCACATAGTTTGATCCTCGACATCCTTCTTGTAGTACTTGATCTCTTGGATTATATGGTGATCCAAAGGGTTGAAAGTTTGTTGAAACACAATGTGGGCAAAATACGGGAGAACACAAGCTATTGTGACCAAGAGAGTAGTCGCCCAGTATATGGGTGCAGGTGCAAGGGCCTCGAGTAGCAGCGAATGGGCATTCCCGGAGACTGTTGAAGGCATTGCACCATAGATCAGGAGGAAAATATACCACATTCCGATGCTACCCCATACGAGCAAGTGCTGAATCCACGTAAAATGGCTCATTGTGAGGGCAATCTGAACATTGACAGCCCATATGATGCCGGTGAACATGATGGTCCCTATCGCTGACAAGTCAGCAGTCTGGCCATCAGAACGGAATGCTTGATTGTAGAAGATGATGATGTTGAAGAAGAATATTACGACCGAGGTGTAAAAACCATTTGCCATCCACCCAAATATCCTATACCAGTCAAAATATAGGTTTCTTGGGCCTTGCTGATAGAGCGCAGGGAACTGAAAATTACTTGCAATGTTATATTACAACTTAAATAAAAGTTGAAGATTCTGACAAGTAATGGTATAAATCCCAAGTTTCATTTCACTCATTTTACATTAACCCGTTTTTGTTTATTTGAATATCACTAGTTTTGGAGGTACCTTCTCACAATAGACCAAACTGTATAGTGTATATATACCCTATAGGATACTTCAGACTATTATGAGAAGGCGCTTCCGAATTACCTTGGATCCTGAATCAAACCACAGGATGAAGTATAAACATCAAGAAAATGGTTAAAACTTGGGATTATCATATCAATTATCAACTTCGAAACAAATATGGTGTGAATTTGCATTTAGATGAGAACTTGCCTCCAAACAAACGTCTGAAGATACATCCTGCTCAAAAACTCCAAGAGAAAGGACGGGCAATGAGGTGAGTATTACATTGAAGGAGAGAGAATACCAATCATCATAGATGGTTTGCCCAGAAAAGCCAGCAAAGGCCTCAAAGTAAAAGAGTGTGAGACCAAAAGCGATATTCTTGTAGAAGAAGTAGCAAATCTGTTCCAAAAGACAAAAGTTGATATCACTAATGTGTGCAGGTGTTTCAAGCATGGACAAGGTTTGAGTTTGAATTCCTTACCATCTGAGCGATTCTCTTGTAACACCAATGTCCATGTACTAGCAACAATCTTTCCAGAAACCGAAACTGTGCAATGGAAAAATCACTCGCCATCACAGCCTACAAAAAGCTGAAAACTGGGGTAAGCCTGAATCATATTCTCCAACGTGAAAGTACATATGTAGGTGAAAAAAACCTCAATAAGTGAAGAACTACAAAAGACTATTTCAGTAATTCGTAACAAAACACTGTGATCCAATATGGCAGAGCCGCAGAACCATAGTAAAGTACTTCCTCTGTCCAAGTTTGCACCATATGATTCAAATATGTGAGTTTTTTGAGTCTTATGGTGCAAATTCAAAGAACGGGAGGGGTAAAAACAAATTTATAGAAATGTGCCTTTTAGATAGCTGTTTGAATGCATATGAGGATAACTCACAAAATAATATCTACCTATCTCACGATTGTATATTACAGCTAAATACACTTACTGAACTCGATTAAGAATCTTGGCTTGCTAGAGGTAGCTCAATAGATATATGATGAAAATCTCAACAATTAACCTCATCAAATTTTTTTAAAAAAAACTTATATAGCAAAACATAGTGTACAAGTGCAGGAAAGAAAAGAAAAGAGCAGTAAAGGCGGTGACTCTAGACCGTCACAATTTGTACTATGCAGATGTAAGAAAGTAACAGGCTAGAGCGAAAAAACTGTTCTGGACACCACCTACCTGCATACCTTCAGCCCCGCTAATTCCAACTCCTATATCAGCTTCTTGAATCATTCCAACATCATTTGCACCATCACCAATGGCCAATGTGGTTTTCCCCGTCCCTTCTTTGACCAACCTAGTCACCTACATACAGAAAAGAAACATAAGATATTTTCTTATTCCTTTTATTAAATAAATTTGTGGGGCCGAGGGGGGGAATGAAAGCACAAATGAATACTCATTAAGAGGGAAGAAAAATCAAGCAGCTGGCCAGTAACATAGCATGTGTTGAAGACAAATAAAGTGAGGCAGCATACCATGGCCTTTTGCTTGGGAGAAACACGACAGCAAATAACAGATGCACACTCAACAGCTAAACTCAAGAAGTCGTACTTCATATCATCTTCTAGAGCATAGGTCAAGCCTTTCCCATCAATGATCAAGGCAAACGCAGCATGTGGATCTTTTTCAAGCTTAATCATCTGAGACGCGTTGGTGATTTGTAGTGAAACGTTCTCTTTGATAGCCTGGTTAGTCACCAACAAAACTTTGTAGCATGACATAATTTACTTTCTGAAATGAAGTTTCCTGAATATTTCAGAAGACAATAGGTACCTCTCTAGAATCATTGGAAGTCCCTTCAAAGTTCGTGGTTGATATACATATTTGTTTCATGCCCTGACGTAGAAGACTGCATGAAAAGCTGATAGAAGAAGAAAAAAAAATTAGCATGCAGGATTCTGCTCAGTCATAATCAGAAAACTAGTATCCAATCATGTTCATATTGCACTGCAAATTCCAGCTCCCTTATTGAATAAAGGACTAAATGAACTTTAGCTACCTCTTCTAATTAAGAAGGGAGGAGGAGCATTCTAACCCAATATTGATAGCGGTTTCCATTTTATCACCGGTGAGAACCCAGAGCTTAAGACCAGCTTGGGCAAGTTTATCAATGCATTCAGGCACCTATAATAAGAGAGATGTAAACTTAGGTGGATCACAGTAACTCGTACTTCCAAGACAACAAAGAGACATACCCCATTCTGCAGCTTATCTTCAACAGCAGTGGCGCCAACAAGAATTAAATCTTTCTCCATAATGTCGGAAATGCGTTCCAGATTAGCTTCCCTATCACCCCCAATGGAGCTCTTTGCTTTCATGAACTCGCTGTTCCAAGCAGAAAACTCAGACTCGTCAAGTTTTTTATAAGCAAGGGCTAATGTACGCAACCCATTATCTCCAAAATCATTCAGATGCCTTGTAGTGTGTTCCAGATACGTTTTTCCATTCTTTGAAAGCCGATCAAAAATTATACTGTAAATCCATAAAATTCATGGTTAATTAAAGTAAGCACTTGTTAGTTGTTAGAGATTTAAGATCAAGTTATAAAACTACAGGATGTGAAGGAAAAAGAAACCACAAACCAGATCCATTTCAGAAAAAAACTAAACAATCTGATTACTTTCAGCAAAATGTTATGAGTGCATGCATGTCCCAGATGACATAAACTGAATTTTGGAAACGTAAAGAAGCAATGGTGAAACCAAAGATAAAAACCTGTCTGCTCCTTTGCAGAAGAGAAGAATCTGGTCATCTTCATCACGCACAATTACAGACATCCGCTTTCTCTTACTTGTGAAATCCAATAGTGATAGAATTTTATACTCCCTGAAAAAGTTCACATGGAAAAAAAATATTTTTAAAACAGTTCAAAAGAATCAAAACAGGACAAGATGTGTAGTAAATCTTTTAGTAGGAGCTTGTTGACCCTAGCTGACCTTTCAACAGGTTGCCCATAGTTAGGATATCTCTCTCGAACAACAACAGTTGATTGGGTTCTTTTGACAAATTCAAAACCGAATTCCCTGGCAGCAGCAAGAAAGGCAGCTTCATCTGGAGATTCTGCTTCATAAGTGTAATTGCCAGTCTCTTCATTCAGTTCTGGGATAGCAGTATGACAGACTGCCAAAATGCGGAAATACAACAACAACACCTCCCTATTAGGCTCATTTACCCATTTTCCACCAAGAAGCTTATCATCTTCAAAGCTGAATCCTTTGATCACAGGCTTAAGGTCTCTCTCATCTCCTGTAGTTATTACAGTTTCCAACTCAATTTCTGATCTTCTGAATGTAGTATTTTCCAGAGCCTGATTTTCTAGATCCTGAGCCAACTGTTTAGCTGCAGCAAGTTCAACTTCACTAGAACGAGTCCCATATGCAATGCCAGCAATAGAACACTTGAGAAAGTCCATTTGATTGCATGTCAAAGTACCAGTTTTATCAGACAGAATTGTATCGACTTGGCCCAATTCCTCGTTTAAATTTGATGTCCTAGCTTGTGCTGGTGTACCCGACTCTTCATCATACATATGTATATCCTGGTCAATAAAGATGGCTTGCAGAAACTTTACAAACTCTATGGAAACATACAGTGAGATTGGAATTAGGTATCCATAAAGAATGAGTGCAGTGATAAGATGGAAAAGACCAGATAATGCCGGCTTATTAGGATTATACAAGCCCTGAGAGTCGGGTGCTCTCAAATACCACCATTCTGGCATTTCATACTTGGTCCGCACAGAAAATCCAACTGAGCTAGCCAAGGAGATCAACACAAGCACCGAGAAAAGAATGTAAATGATATGGTCCATTTTCTTTTCAATCCCACTCCTTTTTGAAGGGGATTCTGTCGCATTTTGCATCACTTTGCTGTCATGTCCCGTAAAAATAACAACTCCATACACATAAGCAGTGTTTCTTAGCTTTGAGTCCCTTAAAAGAATCTGATTTGGCTCAATAGGGAAAATCTCACGCTCATGCTCCAGATTACCAACAAAGGTGTAAAGATTTGGGTTTGGGTCCTCACATTTGATTGTTCCCTTGAACTCCTTGAATGAGGTGTCATCATCAAGTGGTAAGGTTACTTCTATAGCTCTCTTTACTTTCAAGTTAGTCTCACCATCTAAATTCATAGTCTCAACATAACAAATACCGTCCTCATAACTTGAAGACAGCAGCAATAAATCTGCCGGGAAAAATTCATCCTTCTTCACTTTCACCACATCTCCTACAACAACCTTCTGCCATTGAGTATCCTTAAAAACACCATCACCTTTGTGAACACTAACTTTTCGACTGTTAACCTTCATATCTTGAATAAACCTACGCCAATCCTCAATACCTTCCTTTGCCATAGTAAGCCCAACCACAATGGACAAAGGAGCAATCATACTGACATAACCAAAGGGTGAAACTGAGGTGAAAGATAGACAAGCAGCCAAGAGAAAGTACATATTGGCAGCACGACGAAATTGCTCAAATAGACCCTTTGGAAGAAATGTGATGATGTTGTACTTGGTAGTCGATATGTTATTAGCTCGATATCTAAGAGGCTTTCTACGGTGAACATCAGATTGGTTGCAGTATATGATACGCGAAAAGCCAGGTCCATCAGGCAATGAGCTCAGATCCTGATTCTTACCCGGATGAGGCCTGCCACAGGCAAATGTGTAGAGATGACTCCTACGAATCTTCCCCCTAATCTTACCCTTTGCCATATCTTAATCTTTCTTATTCAAACAAGTATCAGCTGAGGCACCTTACTCAAAGATTTACTCTCCAGGATCTAACCCTTTCAATTCCAGCTAAATTTCCACTGGGCTCAAAAAGCATTTTTGCAAATATGAACCAATTCCAATTCCTACATATATAACAATCCAAATATTAAAAAAAATAATGTTCCAATTAAAATTCCAAGACCATAAAACCACTGAATCCAAAAAGATTTTTGCTTATATGAACCAGTTCCAATTCCTATTCATATATAATAATCCAAAGATTCAAGAAAAATGTTCCAGCTACAATTCCAAGACCATAAACCTATAATAACAACATTACATTACCCTAACACCATTAAGTGTCTCCTGCCTAAGGTGAGGTTAGAGGATCGGATGTATGCAACATTAACATTGTTAGTGATAGCACTAACAAGCATGTTTCCAATCGAACTTCAATGAGCCATAAACCTGCTGAACCTAAAAAGAACTTTGCTAATCTGAATTTATCCCAAGATATGTTACAATTCAATATGATAAATGTACCCAAAAAAACATAATAAAACTAGCTATAAAACTCCCATTTGAATTAAATTTCATAATTAACAAAGTCAACAAACAAAAAGAACGCCAACATATACTAGAACATAACTTTTGCAACCATAAACAAAAAATATTTAATAGAAAAAAAAATAGGGCAAAGCAAAGGAAACACAAAAAAAAATACATCAAAAAGAAAAAGATGATTCAATAATGAAGAACAATAGTCAAAATCATATCACTAATTTCTGATCATGCATTAATGAATATCCAATGCACCATGCCGTTGATGCCAAGAAATGTCCAAAAACTAATTAAAAATTTTAAAGAACGCAAAAATAATCAACTCAGCTAAACCCGAAAATTGTTAAAGAAATTACCCAAGATGTTAAGTTTTCATCAACAAATAAAAAGAAAGAAAATGTCAAGCATTAAAATTTAAAAGCATAATTGAAAATAAAAGAAGAATTACCTGCAATAATTACAATGCTTGAATTCTTGAAATCCGTCAAAAAAAGTTCGAAACAAAAACCAAAATTCAAAATTTGAAAACAAAGGAGATCCTAACGAAAAGTTACCGCCTCTATCAACAACAACAACAATAATACTAGAACCTATCACAATTCACAAAGGATCAAAATCAACTATATGAACCAATATTTCAATTTTGATGGTTGTTCACCCAAATTCTTCTTCTACATTCATTTTGATTTAGAATCATATCAACTTGTAAGTGGAGATCCTTATCAAAATGATCATAATGAATGTACGAAAGTGTAAAGAGAGAAAGGGGAGGAAATGCAGAGAGAAATGAAAGACAGGGGAGGAGAGAGAAAACAGAATTAACCAGGTCTCTCTCTCTCTCTATGTCGTCCTCCTGAGAACTTCTTCGTTCGAACCAATTAGCACCATTTCTCAGGTCATTTTTACTTATATCTCTATTTATTTATTTAAATTTATGTATTCAAGGAAAAATTACAAGAAATTGACTAATTTACACGTGTTTGTTTTTTTTAAAAAACTACTTTATATAAAAAAATTTGCAAAAAACTACCTTATATAATACAATTCTTTATAAAACACTATCTTTTACTGATTTTTTGACCTGCACAAAAAACTACCTTATATAATACAATACTTTACAAAACGCTACCTTATGTAATACAATTCTTTGCAAAACACTACCTTATATAATACAATTTCGTGCAGGTCAACGTTAATGTTAACAGTCAACTGACGAAAATCAGTTAAAGGTATTGTTTTGCAAAGAATTATATTAGGTAGTTTTTTAAAATTTTTGAATAAGGTTAGTTTTTAAAAAAAGTGTATAGATTAGGTAGTTTCTTATAATTATATTAGGTAGTTTTTTAAAATTTTTGAATAAGGTAGTTTTTTAAAAGTCCACTAAATTCTTGCATTCCATCACCGAGATTGGATTCTTGGATTGATTGGCCTAAACTTTAGGTCCAACATGGTGCAAAATCGACCTCAAAACCTATGAAAATAATACTTGTTTCAAATAAGACAAAACTTAATTCTTCTTAATAAATAAATATATAAAGTTAACTAAAATGAATATATATTGGTAATAAATAGGTCAAGTATAAAACATCTAACCATCTAAAACAATTTTTGGAGGACGATTCTAATTGAATTTGGGTCTAAAGACATCGAACCTAGACTCACACCACGCACTAATAGAAAAAGAAGTACAAATTCTTATGAGAGACACTCTTTTGGAGCGACAGACTCTAATTGATCCGGCTCAACTCAACCAAAAGCTTAAGCTGATGCTATAGTTAAGGCCCCAGAATATGTTATATACTCTAACATTACTCGTAGACATTAAGGCTATTATATAGACATTTAAGATATTATAAGGATTGCATATCCAATAACTAGACATTAAGCTTGATTAAAAAAAAAAGAAGCTGTTAATGAACGTAATAGCAGCAATGCTCCGTTGGATCGATCTCATCACTCCTCTCTCTCTCTCTCTCCTCTTTGGTCTTTCCCCATTTTTTAAAGTTTTTTTATTTAATCTCCATCCCCGAAATTCATCGTATATATAAATTTTTCACAAATTTCAGAAAATAATAATTTAACCAATCAAAAATTTTAGAAAAAATTGGTTTTAGACATTCATTTTTTCCATCTTTAAATCATTTGTCATATCATTTTATTGATTTGAGTGATTCCTTATTTTTCCATGGGGGATACCTTTAAATTCTCTCTTCATTGTTTCCTTTTTCCAGTTTGATTACATATTATTCAACAAAAATCAAAAACCTAACTAGGGCTAGTATTTTTTTGGATTGATTTTTGAATTTAAGTTTATTGATAAATTGATTCCATTTACATGGAAGTACCGAGAGTTGGCAACAAATTTAGGCTTGGTAGGAAGATCGGAAGTGGGTCATTTGGAGAGATCTTACTTGGTTTGTTCTTTATTTTTATCTATTTTTAAATATTTTTTATTAAATTTTATTGGGTTTTTCAGATATTTTGTTTTGCTAAATCCGATTAATTTTATTGTTGGACAGGTACTAATATACAGACTAATGAGGAGGTGGCAATTAAGCTTGTGAGTATTTTGCTTCAATATTTTAAGTTGAATTTTAATTTTGGTACAGGGTGCTGTTTAATTATCTAGGAAGTTAGTATTTTACATCTTGGCACTGATTCATTTGTTGATTGGAGCTTGCTTGGTTGGTAAAGTTGTTAGCTTTATATTTTAAAGTGGTGACTGGTGAATGAGGTTTAGAGGTGTCCAATGGGCGGGTGGGAGTTTATGATACTAGATACTCCTACAATGCTGGATTAATATCATCAATATGAGTCTTTCATGTAAGATATATATGTGTTTATGGTATGATATGGTTGTTTTTGGTTAATGAATCTTTTAATGTCGGTTTGGTCTTACTTTCCGAGTGCTTTTATGAACGGGAAACTGGGTAGTGGGTATGATGATGATTTGATACTAATATCAACAATTGCTTTTGCTATTTTAACTTAGCTTTCGTGTGTTTGATTGGGTTGTTGCTTTAGGTAGTTCTAATGGTTCCTTTGTGATTTGGTTGTGATGTTGTCAATTGGGCATGTGTTGATTGGGTTTTGATAGTAGTCTTGCTTTTGTGGTTGTAGGTTGTGTAAATTGTTTTTGGAGTCATTTTGTGGGTGCTAACAATGAACACTATATTTATTGAGCTTCACTTTAGGTCTTTTCCTTATGTTCAATCTTGGGTTTAGTAAGATGTCAGTTGCATTGTGGGTTTCTATATGCCTTTTCAGCTATTTGTCCTTGGATATACATTGTTGTCAGTGACATTATTTGTAGTTTGTGATTAATTGTACTTGTAGGATAAAGAAGAGGCTTTTTTAACTAGGAAGAAAGTTTAAGTATTAACCAAATATAAAGAGATTTTGAGCTTTATGATGCGAAGAAGCATGAATAGAACTTCAATACATAAGATATGTCTTTACGCCTAACATAGAATGGGATTTGCTGGTCCTCTAAATTCATTTATGATTCATGAAACTATAGTCCTTCAAATCATAATTTAATCATTTTGTAGTCCTTCAAATCATAATTTAATCATTTATAAGTGCTGATCCTCTTCTGATCACTTTGTATCAAGGCTAATTTGAGATGGAGGGTGTGAACATTAACAGGGCTTATTAAAATCATAATTTAATTATTTTGTAGTACCCAACTTGATTCATTCGGTCCACACGTTAATGTGTTACATTTTAGGATCTTATCTTTAAGCTATAGTGAAAAAATGTGGCGCAATCGCAGTAACGACATGGTGACGATAACGGGGATGATATAGTTATCGTAACGCCATTTTTGTCTCAAAGCATAAGATATTCCCTTGAAACAGCCCATGATATGATTTTGTTACTTCTTTACTAGTTATCATTTCTTTCTGAAAAACCTTTACAATACTATCAATGCGCTGCGCTGCGACCTTGTTTTTGCAATATGAGTTCAACATGGTGATTATGTGATTTCAAGTTTGATTTGTTTTAAACAACCTCGTTGTTATTACTTATTACAATGGTAAGGTTGTATACAATCTAGGCGGGGGGTGTTTGGCATTGGGGTAATAATATGTTATTTTGTCCTAAAGATCACGGTATGCCCCATTAGTAAAACAACTTTCTGAATGTGTATTTTTATTGAATCAATGATTGTTTCAATATCTCAGGAAAATGTGAAAACAAAGCATCCACAACTACTATATGAGTCCAAGTTATATAAAATTCTGCAAGGAGGAAGTAATGAACTTACAATTATTTTTAGATCAAATATTTGTTATTCTGTTCTTGAATTCCAATATTGTTCTTACTCTTGATTTTTCTGATGCTGGCAGCTGGAATTCCCAATTTGAGATGGTATGGTGTCGAAGGGGACTACAATGTTCTCGTCATAGATTTATTAGGACCCAGCCTAGAAGATTTATTCAACTTCTGCAGTAGAAAATTTTCATTAAAAACTGTCCTTATGCTTGCTGATCAAATGGTAGTATTCCCTTAATATTATTTGCCGTAATTGTCCTCATTTAATCATTGTTTGCTAGAATCTTTAAAATTTGTTGATTCTACATTCTCAGATCAATCGAGTTGAATTTGTTCATTGTAAATCCTTCTTGCATCGAGACATAAAGCCAGATAATTTCCTCATGGGATTAAGTCGACGCGCAAATCAGGTGTGATTGCATGATCTAGAGAGTCAAAGGCATTTTAGTTTGGAAATTGTTTCCGGATTATGATTCTTTCATTTTTAATGCATTTTATGTCTATTAACTTTTTTAGGTCTACATGATCGATTTTGGTCTAGCGAAGAAGTATAGAGACAGTTCAACCCATCAACATATTCCGTATAGGTGAGTTTATTTTGGAGTATTGCAAATCATACTTTATAATATATCTTGTGTCAAAGTCTTAAACTTTTGCCAATCTACTACTCCCTCTGTCTCACGAAATTTGCTCCACATTTCTTTTTAGTCTGTCCCAACAAATTTGCCCGATTTCTATTTTTGGCCATGACCCACACTTTAATTCTCATCCACACATGTAACTTACCTTTTTATCTCATCCACACAATTCTCTCATTTTCCCATAAAATACCCCTTTATACTCTTCTTAATTTCCCACCAATTGCTAATGGGGCAATTTTCATGGGACATAGGGAGTAATTAATGTTTCTGCTGTTGTATTGTCTTTGTCGTGGCTATAATTATGTATATATTCAACACCTTTATACTACTATCGTTTTGAATAGCTATTTACTCATTGTTATTAGCTAGTTATGATTCATACAGTTTTGTTGCTCCTTTATTTGTTATATTTTTCAATTAGAAAGGATAGTTTCAGGCACTCTTAGGTAGAACATATTTTCTTTGCATTAAAATAATTGATTCTAACTTTTTTCAAATATTGGGAAAGGTGGTGTATGTTTAGAAGTCACCTTGTCGTTAGAGTCACCATCTGGATTTATTTGTTAGAAAGAATTTAACATCTTTTAATGGTATGAGCACAATGATTTCTCATAGATCATAAATGAATCTTTGCTTTGAGTTGTGTTACCGAATTGTCTCATCCATTGAATAATAATGAGGCCGTTCCGTACATAACGTGCGATTTAAAATCATGGTGTAACAAACATTATAAGCTCTTATTCTAACATATTAGACTTTGTTATCTTTTGTAAAAGTGTATTAGGTTCTAAAAAGCCTATTATAAATTATAATATAAATATATGCGCAACAAAACTTACTATGATAAAATATATTTTCTTTAAGTTAACAATTCACACTGTGATGTTTGCAAAACGAGTCATAACATAGCGAGGTTGTTCAACTGTTGACTGTTATCGCAATCGCGATGACATCCACAATTTTGTTCTATCTTTCATCCTTGATGGTTTACCGTATAGTTTCTAATAAACTAATAAGCCAAATTGCTCAAGTAAGGTAAGGCCAGGTGCTCAATTTTTTGAATTACACTATTGATGAGAAATCAACTAATGCTTAGAATGTGAAAAATAGTCTCGATTTTCTCTTGAAAATAGAATGAAGATAATATTAGTAAAAAGAGAAGGCTTGCATGCCAAGTATGTATCTATATGATTTGACTGATAATACAGTGCAACCTTGTTCTTGCATTGTGCTCTATATGAATGTTTGCATGGTTCTATTTAAACAAATCAAGTGCTTTCTAGATTTATAGCTTCACGAATTCCCTAGTTTTTAATTTCTAAAACTAAAGTATTTCATCATATTGAGTAGGGGTGTTCAAAAAACCCGACTTGCTTGACCTGACCCGTCAACCCACTGACCCGTATCCTAAATGTCGTGTCAATTTATTAAAAAAATAATACGATACGGGTTCCGCCTTAACCAAGTTGGGTCATGGGCCTCAAAGTACATTGAGTCGGGTACCTTTTGAACCGTTATTTTAGATGAAAATTTAAATTTTAAAAATATTAATGTTTCTTGCTGTATTAGTAGGCGCCAATTAAAAGTTAAAAAAGTTATAATGAAACCTTACCTTTGTCCTTAGTCATTCCTTACGGCGTCAGTGCGTCACTCCCTCTTCATTTCATATTTCTTCATAATCTAATCTTCAAGTCTAGCTTCGTTTAATCTAAATTCTGCTACAAAATGCATATTTTGGTTATATTTAAAATATTTTTGCAGCAAATGCTTATTGTGTCAGTTGCCTATCATTTTAAAATTATGCCACAAAATTAAAAATCGACACAATTAAAATCGGTACCCGATATCCAGACTCGATTTGTTTGGATACTCGAGTACACGATTTGTGGGAAACGGGCCGTTTAAATGGGTACCCGACTTTTCGGGTACCCAAAATGCCAGGCACCCACATATGAACACTCCTAATTTTTAGGAGCGACAAAAGATTATTTGCTCACTACACAGACGTAGGTTACGCTAATGGACTTGTGGTCTTTTTTCCTTCAATCATCTTTGCTAATGAAGGAGTAGATGATGTTGCTCATCCATGTCTATCTTTTAGTCTCGGACTTATATGTGCTTTTTCTTGTTTAAATGTACACACGCCCTTTATCTTTAGCCAAGTATTGAAGATCACATCATATTGACGTTATCTTAAGCTTGCCTCTTAGTGCACAAAGATCTATTTGCTACATATTGTTGTCGTAACTTGTAAGTGTATGTATGTATATGATGTTCCCAAAAATGGCAAACTACTTGGAATCAAATTGGTTTTGACTTATGATGTAAGGCATGGAGATTTTCAACTTTAAGTATCATCAAACCGGTTTTGGATCTTTGTTACCTTGATGTAAGGCATAAATTTAAACATTAACTATACTATTGAACCAATTTAGAATCTATTATTCCCTTAGTTTTGAAAATCTTATTGAGGCACGACTAAGGCAAGCGCCTTGTGTGAGTAATGGGTTTGCTTAGTGATTCCTTAGTGCAAGCTCCTTGGAGCACTGGTAGTGCCTTAGTCGAGAGCGCCTCAAAGTGTATAAACACGCCGTTAGTCTCGAAGCAACTCATTGGATTCGGGCACCCATCAAGTATATTTTCTCTTTTCTTTTTCTTTATCTCTCCTTTTGGGTTTTTCTTTTTTGGTTCAATTTTTTATAGGATTTGGGGTGCTTCATGCCCAAAGGCTAGCGCGTATGTCTGTTGTTTTGGCAACTTAATCTTATTGACTAGTGTCCATAACATTATCCTCCTTCCGCACATCTTCTCTTTTCTCTCCTCTCTTCCCTACTATTGCTCTTGTTTTTATCTTCACCATCCTCTCTCCTTTTTTGTCCCTCTCCAAACTGCATATTTTGGTGATGAAGTAGAATATTTTTTAGCCTCTATAGGTTCTTGATAATTTTTTTGACTCTCTAACCAAGCACTAGAAGAAACAAGGCAGTGCTTAATCGTCTAATAACAAAATGAAGTTTCTAGGTAGTCCACATCCTAATTTGTAAGCTACTTTTTTGCTCGAGTATTGTTATGAAGGCTTTACAATTTTGTAATATTTCACTAGCAGTCTGCTTCATCAAATGATTTCTGTATTTCCCAAATGCTTTTATGCTGTTGTGAACGTTCTGGTTTACCGCTTGTATGTACACTCCCCGAAAATAAGAGGCAGAAATGAGAAAAGAAAACGACAAAGAAGTGAGAAAGATGAGATCATACACACAAATTGCGTATCTCTGAAACTAAATTGCTTGGTTCTTTATTGTAGGGAGAACAAGAATTTGACTGGGACTGCTAGATATGCAAGTATGAATACTCACCTGGGAATTGGTAAGTTTTTTTCTGTTCTATTGTGCATTGAGCATTTTGTCTTCCAGAATCGAAGTCTTCTGCTTCTCTGCTCCCGTCATTAGACTTTATTTATTTAAATGGTACTCAATTTTGGTGTACAGAGCAAAGTCGGAGGGATGACTTAGAATCACTGGGTTATGTTCTCATGTATTTTTTGAGAGGAAGGTGAGTGCTCGTGAAGCAAATCACTTGTAGTCTTCTTCTGATTTCATTATTCCTTTAATGTTAAGTCTCTATTTCTGTAGTCTTCCCTGGCAGGGGCTGAAAGCTGGGAACAAAAAACAGAAGTATGAAAAGATTAGTGAGAAAAAAGTATCGACCTCTATTGAGGTAATAATATCTTCCTAGTCCTTCAGACCACCCCCAACCCCCCCCCCCCCCCCCATTCTGCTTATTGTCTTTAAAATTGTCATTTTCTTTTAGGCTTTATGTCGAGGTTATCCAACAGAATTTGCATCTTACTTTCACTATTGCCGTTCATTGCGGTTTGATGATAAGCCGGATTATGCCTATCTGAAAAGGATCTTCCGTGACCTATTTATTCGAGAAGGTATATAAGGTTTTATCCTTAATGTGTATTTTTGTTTTCTGGAGGTGCCACAGATTTTGAGTGTGGTTTGCATATTAATTTTCAGGTTTTCAGTTTGATTATGTCTTCGATTGGACCATCTTGAAATATCAGCAATCCCAGATTGTTGCTCCTCCTCCTCGCGCTCTAGTAAGTGAACATCATCTTGGCCTTATTTGACTATTACTAGCTCACAGTTAGCTCTTTATTTACTTTATTGATGGCTTGTGCTCTGGTAGGGTGCTGCTGGACCAAGCTCCGGGCTACCTCATGGTACCAATGACAGACAATCTGGTATATTTCTGCAGTATTATCTTTTTTTAAATATTGTTCCTAGCCACTTGATCTGTTATACTTGTCTACTAGGCAACATCATTCAATGATCATTATAAGAAAAGGCGTTTGTGTATTGAGGGCTTAGGTTAATTAGGAGGAATCTATACAGAAAGAGGAAGAAGTTTTAAGCCTCATAATAAAAGAGAGAAATGGAGAAGGAGATGTATAAAGAATTTGAATATAGCATTAGGCTTCATTTACTAGATTTAAAGGTTTACTAACTGCAAACTCAGTTTATCATACAAACTTATCTAGGATTATTACTTTCTCCTTTTCCAGATAGATTTAAATGTTCGCTTTGTAGGAATATCTGGAGTAGGATACTAGTATCCATCCAGCTCCAAAATTGTGGCTCATCAATCTGTCTTTTTTTGTACTCTTATTGCAGCCATACACCTTTTGTTCAACAAAGCTGATGTAAATGTTATCTTATAGGTGCTGAGGAAGCGAGACCTTCTAATTGGCTTTCAGCAGACTCATCTCGTAGGAGATTAACAAGCTTGCCGAAGCAGAAAAGTCCTGCCACAAGTGATCCAGCAGCCGCAAAAGACCCCATGGTAAGTTCTTTTGCAGATGTTTTCCAAATGTATCAGCAATTGTGGCATCATAAACATAGAATAAAATCACAGATGGCCATTGTTACGGTAACAGTCGCGATGTCGCGGACGCGACACCTCGTGGTGTTACGACTCGTTTTGTGGACGTTGCAATGTGAATTTTTGCAAATAATCCATTTTATCATAGTATTTTAAGTTCGATGGAACATACCCTTTTCTGTGAACTTGACGTTTGCAATTGGGACATCTGCTGTGGTTGCCTGTGCTGGAGTCGTTGCTCTAATACCAATGTAATGTCGGGGGTGGTAGTCGTGGTGATGGGATGGTGGTATATCGTATATGGGTATTTGCCAATGTTATTTTTTCCTAAGTTCAGTTGCTTTGACTGTAAGATTGTAAAATGCATTCATTTTATAGATTTCTTTGCATATTTTGGCAGCTATCAAATTCCCTAGCGAGAACGAGCACATCAGCTAAACGTGCTGCGGGGTCAAGCAGTCGGGATGCTGTGTTTGCTGGTAGTGACGCAGATACTACTCGCCTTACAGGGGATTCCGGTCTTCAGAAAGTAAAAAGCGGGCTTCGTATTTCACCCTTTGTATCCTCAGAGCATCCTCGCTCGTTTTCTGCTAGAGTAACGTCAAATGAACATACTCTTGAATCTACCATCAAGAAAATCGAAGGCCTTAATGTTAGCAATGAAGAGAGGCCGAAGTAATATGCTACTAGCTCAGCTCTTTTAGACCTCACTCTCCCATGTAATTCTCAACACAACAGTTTGTTTACTGTTCTTCGTCCTATTTCGTTAATCTCCGTTTCGTTTTCCCCCTATTAATTTCCTATAAAATTTGTTCGGACAGGCTAAAGCCCGAAACGGAAGGAATGATACTGGAAGAGGTAAGCACTCTCTTGGTAGCATCTGTAAAGATTTTTTTTTATACTCCTAGTTCCCATTAATGGAGGTTGAATGCAAATTACATGTTCGCCACTGATCAGTTTACTAACAGGTGCAACATGTATTACTTTTCTCAGAAAGAACGTGAGTTTGATTCTCGCCGCCCCTTCCCCTAGCGTATACTATATCAAAAAAAAGGTTTATGCACCTACTTGTTACAAAATTTATTGAACCATCAAAAACAATATAATCAATATTTTGGGTAGTTCTTAACATCAAAAGATGAAAGATGTCTATTTAAATGCACATGTAATATAAGTATTGACTAATTCTATGGTATGTACTTCCATTAGAAGGTAAATCATTCCTTTCTATAGTACTTGATTAATTTATTTGGTTTATGCAACTCACTTTTTATGGGAAATTCAATTTTATAGAAAATTATTTCTTTTGTATTATTCTTTGAAAATAATTTTGTGTCTTGATTAATTTATTTAAGTTTGTATATCTTTGGAAATAATGTTGGATTTGTACTCACCAAGGCATCGTTAGTTAATAACTTACTATTCGGTCCCAGTGAATTTGCTACATTGTACATCTGTGCTCTCTTTTATTTTAATCAAATTTTCTATTTGATGATGCACGGGTGTGGGACTATATGGGATCTTATGGGAGGAGTGAGTAAGAAAAAATGTGATAATTTAATAGTAATTGTGTAAATAGTTGGATCCAGTAAGGCACAAGTATGGAAAAACCGTTGCGAAATAAGAAAATGATAATTAACGAGCAAATTGATTGGACGGAGAGGGTATTTCTCGTATTTAATTGAATATTTCTTCAAATGTTCGATAATATTTTCTGGCTTCGCTCCTGAATTTGAATTTGAATTTGGATGATCTTGATGCACATGCATCATTCATACTTTTAAATTCTCTGATATTGATCTGCTTAGTAATATTTAGTTAATATTCAAGCAACTAATATTTAGTTGGCAGTCTTAAGAGACTGTCTTTTGTGAAGACGACTCTCAAATGTCCAGTCCAAATCTATATTTAGAGTTGTAACAATATATATTTAGAATTAGATAGAGTTTTTGAGAGCCATCTTTACAAAAATAGAAGGTTTCCTGAGAGACCGTATATGGCAAAGACGACTCTCCCAACAGCCCAACCCAATGATTTTGAATTTTAAAATAAGGTTAATGACTAATCAGTTACTTATTTTGCAAAATGGGCTGACCTATGTTTATCCGTCTATGCTATAGCCGGTCTATAGCAAGAATTTGTATCACAAAAAACGGTCTCAAGTAAGAATTTGTGTTTAATTATTATAAGAACTTGTGTTTAAATAGCTTTGTCTTTTGAAGAAAATAATAAATTAGAAGAATATAACAAAAACAAGTTTAATGGGTAGTAAAAACAATATTTTAATTGAGTTTTATACTTAAAAGATTTTCTTTTGGTTAGTGATTGGGTAGGCTGGTAAGGAATCAATGAGAACATGATATTCTCATTCTGTGATGAATTCTAAGCCACCGTTTTAGTGGCAAATTTTAATTTTAAAAATTCGACCTTTTGCTTATTCTCTTTTAAAAATTTTAATTTTTGATTATTTTTTAAAAATCCGACATTTTGCCTCCGTTTTCTTTTATAGTACATACCTCTCTAACTTACTTGAACAACAGGTTAATTTCGAATTTTTAAAAAACGAGAATAGGAAAATTTAATTTTAAAAATTCGACCTTTTGCTTGTTCTTTTTTAAAAATCCCACATTTTGCTTGTTGTCTTTTAAAAATCCGACCTTTTGCTTGTTCTCTTTTAAAAAATGATGAATTTTCAAATTTATCCGGTCACCGATAAAATGTTCTAAACGGAGGCAAAAGGTCGGATTTTTAAAAAAATAATCAAAAGATGGGATTTTTAAAAGAGAACAAGCAAAAGGTCGGATTTTTAAAAGTAAATTTTCCTTTTTCTTATTCATTAAAAAATCAATTGAAAAGCTAATACAATAATTGCAAATATAATTTAACTACTAAATAAAGTTATATTTTAAGACAAACTAATAAATAATCTTAAACTTGATTTTAAGTTTTATACTTTTTTATTTCATCAACCCGTATAAAATTACCGTATACATGTAATTAGTTTAATTGTTATAAAAAATAATTTTACCAAAATAAAAAGAATAATATCAAAGAGATAATAATGTAAATGAAACTTGGTAAGAGACTAGTAAGAGTATATCTTATCAAACAATCATTTAATCTTTCATTTTTAATTTATTTTCTTAACTTAATTAAAATTACAAACAATTTCTGTTCTACAGCATGTTAAATTAATAACAAGCTACAACCATGACACTCTCTACCTGCCACCGAGAGAAACAAAACCCAGAAGAAAAAAGAAACTCCAAAGAAAACTTAAATTATTTAAATTATTAATTTAAATTAATAGCAAATCTTAAAGTCGGCCAACATAGACCTGTTGGCCGACCCCTCTAAAAATTTATGAAACCAAAGCAGAATACAAATGTTTTTGTTTAATAATGTGGGTCCCTTATACTTTTAGTTTAAGATTCGCCACTGATTGGAATCATGAACAATTGACAGAAAAATCTCTTAACCGAACCAATTCAGGCAAAATTATTGAGTCCAAATCGGGTCGATCTTTTTTTCGTAGCTCACTACATCGGAGAGCCAATTTAGCCATTGATAAAGCCTCAGCAACAGGCCAATCGGTAATAGAAGGATCAAGCAAATCTGAAAATGTACCTGTTGAAAAATAACCCATATGTGATCTCACATCGAACAATTAAAAAGTGGTTGACTAATATATAAGCTTGATAAGAAACTACTCCTATAACTAATTGGTTTTAGCATGGAATCTTATGGGGTTATATGCAACCAACTCTTCTTATGCGAGCATCGTTGTGTACAAGCCCGTTCACAAATTTATCATGGTATCAGAGCTGACGATTTCTGATCCACAAGAAACAAAAAATCTCGATCTACCATAAAAAATGTGTGGGTTATAAAAGAATGACATTCCCGCTTAATTAAAAGACGGTTTCACATGTGAGGGGGAGCATTATTAAAATAACCCACATGTACATCGAACAATTAAAGAGTGGTTGACTAACATATAAGCTTGATGGGCTACTACTCCTATAACCAATTGGTCATAGGATAAAACCTCATCGAGTTTATATGTGTAGCCAACTCTCTTCTTATGCAGGTCTTATAGTGTACAAGCCCGTTAACAAATTTATCAATACCTTCATCGATGGCTTCTTCGACATGATAAGCCAATGCCATAGGAGATTTGGCCGTAAGTAATTGCAACAACATGATTCCTAAAGAATAAACATCCGATTTTGTACCAAGTTTTCCTGTTTGTTGATATTCAGGGTCAATATAACAAAATGTGCCTGCTGCAGCAGTCATATGGTATTGTGTAACTTGATTAGCAACCGCGGGTGGGACTAATCGAGCAAGCCCAACATCAGCAATCTTGCTCGTGTAGTTCGCGTCTAGGAGAATGTTGGCTGGTTTCAAGTCGCGATGTACTAATGGCTCGGGTTTTGCTTCGTGTAAGAATAGAAGTGCACTTGCCATCTCGGCTGCGATCTTGAATCGAGTTCGCCATGGGATCGGAGGTGTGTTGTTTTTACGGAATAGTCGGTCTTCTAAGCTTCCGTTTTCCATGTATTCGTAAACTAGGCACCCATATTGTGGACATGCTCCAAGGAGGAGTACCATGTTTGGATGTCTTATGCGCCCTAACACCTCAATCTGTTGCACCCAAATAATTTCTTTCTTAAAACATATTTATTACAAGTCAATTTCAAATCAGATAATTTTTCTAGAGTCAGGTTTCAGGTAGAATTAATTTCGAATAAGATTATTTTCTAACAAGTCGGGTTTGTGTCAACCCAACACGTCCTATAATTTTTAAAATCCTTATCATTAAATATTTTCATATTTAATAATATTTTTGTTTTTATAGAAAGTATTAGCTTATAAAAAGGTTAATATGTCAATTTAAAGGTTGCTTTCAACAAATAAAAGTTGATTAGATATAGTAGGTTCTAACTAAAAAATAATCCCAATGTCAGAACTAAAATTTTTAGAAAATGAGTCAAAACAGTTGAGTTCAAGTTACGATTAAAAATTATGGGTTTTGAGTTTTGGGTCGACTCAAATCATTTTCCGTTCGAGTCGGACTCGCGTCGACCAAACACGTCAAATATTTTTTAAAATCCTTATTATTACATATTTTCATATTTAATAATATTTCTATTTTAATAAAAAGCATCTGCTTATAAAAAAAGTTAGTATATCGATTTAAAGGCCGCTTTCAACAAATATAAGTTGATTAGAAATATAGTGGGTCATAACTAAAAAATCCCAATGTGGAACTAACAAAATTGAAAAATTTTGGAAAATGGGTCGAATTTTTTTATTTTTTTATTTTTTATTTTTTGAAGTGATGGGTCGAAATAGTTAAGTTCAAGTTACGATTAAAAATTTCTGGGTTTTTAGTTCCTATCGACTTTGGACCAATTTATTTGGTATACCCACAAGTCAAAATTCTCGAAATCTCATTCAAATTAATTTGAGCGAAAATTTCGAGTCAAATCAGAATCGGCTAAAGTTACCATACCTCTTGTTGGAATTGTTTGAGTCCTTGTGTTGCATCGGACTTCAAAACCTTAATAGCAACGGGAGTATGTTGTAGCATAGCACGATACACGGGTCCATACCCACCTTCACCAATCTTCAATGACTTAGAGAAATTATTGGTTGCAACTTCAATTTCTTTAAAGTTGTACACTCGGTGGCTCACGTGGTTTCCGATTGACCTTTGATCGTCTCCATCTCGTCGAGCTGCTCGTTCCTCTGCGAGTTTTCGCTTTTGTGTCTCTAATTCTACGAGTTTTTCAGTCATTTGCGCTGCGTCCATTGCGGCTTTGCATTTCTTTCGCTCTAATTCGGCTACTATCATCGCGGCTTCTCGTGCGAGTCTTATTGTGTCTATGTTCTCATCTTCTCTGCCTTGTAGATGATCAGCCTATTTTACATATAATATCACATGAAAAACAAACAAACAAAAATCACTTGCATACTTGTATGTGTTGTTTTTCGCAAACAACTGTTAGCTAAAACGGTTGGCTGGTTTGAACTGTCAAAAGAGGTGTTCGTTCGGCTAGAGATTTCAGCTCAGTTCAAAATCGATTTCTGTGACCTTATAACTTTTCACATAATTATAAATTGATTTTTAAATCGGTTGAATATCAAGTCGTGGGGTCTGTTTTGAACATCTCTATTCACTATTAATTGATTATTATGGAAGTACTCCCTTCGTTTTCATATATTTTTCTCAAATAGAATTTACGAATTTTAGTGTCAAACTTTAACTAAGATTTCTCATCGATCTATGAGAAGAAACATATTCATATGGGGTCTTATTAGATTTATCTCAATATATATTTTCTAAATATCAACTTCTTAGAATTTTTAAAAACTCACAATTAAAATTATTTAAACTTTAAAGTTTGCATTGTGATTTACGAAAAAAGTGAATAGAAAGAATATTTGAAAACAGAGGGAGTATTTAACAAAAATATTTTTTGTTGACCCTAAAAAAGTGGCAAAAAGGCAAACGCAATAAAAAACTATTATGGTTAGTCTTTTAGTTTTGGCTTAAAAGATAGTTTTTCAGCTAATCTAAAAGTTATTTATCAATCACTATTTAATATAATTATATGATCAAATAGAAAAGCCGAAAACCAAAAGTTAATCAAAAAACCAATTTTCATACATACTTCCTCTGTCTTTTAGTTTATCCAAAACCCATTTCACTACAATTCATCATTTAATGTTATTTTTCATATCACCGCTAATGTAACATAAAAAATAGTCGTGAGATCTTATTTTCTTCGTTTAATCGAATACTTCTAAAATATCAAATTTTCGTAATTTTTAATTGTAAATAAGTCTAGATATAACTATTCCTAATAATAAATTAAACTGCATAAAAAAATGTTTCGAAGCAACTAAAAAACGAAGAAAGTAAAAAACTTAATTTTGTTAATAATTGAATTGTTTTTTTACGAGTTTCAATGTCGTCTTACCTTCTGTTTTGCCAATGTAGCTTGGTCGCAAACTGATTTGTAAAGATCCATTGTTTTCTTTATTTCAAGCTTTAATTGTCTCATCTCTGTATCTAGCTCCTTCTTTTTGAAAAAAAAGACAAAAAATTTATCAAATTAAATTGTCAACATATTTACATAAACTAAAGCTAATCCAACACGAGATATTTTACTCTAAGTTCGCCGATCACCCAATTATACACCTTTAAATTTAATTAATTCTAATCCGTTAAAAGAAAACATATTCGAAAATATTCTACACGTCGTATGAAGCAATCCTAAAAGTTTCACCTTAAAGCGTGTTGTATAGGAGTGTACTATGTAACGTTTAAGTAGACGTTAGTGAGATAAAAAGACTCAAACACTACTTTACAAAAAACACTATACAGTAAGGTAGCAATTTAATTAAGCAATTGTCAGTGTACCTAGTCGTTTTTTGAACGTTACAACTTGTTGCATTCGAAAATTAATAGTAGTGATTTAAGCCGTTTCTCTATATTTTCTCAAACAATTATATTTAAACAGCTACCATAACTGCTAGCTATTTTAATTAAATAATACTCCAATTTACACAATTAAGTAGACATGTGAATACAAACAACTACAATTATACAAATACTTCCCCCGTTCCATTTTACTTGCAACACTTACCGTCTTTGAAAGTTTCATATTACTTGCAACATTACTATATTTTTGGCAAAAATAATCTACTTAATTTATCCTCACTTTATTCCTGCTCCACTATCATCATCAATCATACATCATTCCATCAATTATTTAATATACCCACAAGTCACAACCACTATCGACTTATAATAATAATTTTTTATTTCTACCCCACATATCACCATCAATCATACATTATCCCTACTTTTACCACACTGATTTGACGGCCCTTAAAAAATGTGTCAAACCCAATAATGCAACTAAAACGGAACAGAAAAAGTATGTCTTTACTTAGACAGTTAATATATACCAACATTAACTACTTTACGCCGAACAAACTCATCATAAAGAAATACACATTATACAAAAAAATACACATTATAATTGACTTACAGAAGCATAGCTCTGGGAATTGGTAGTTGTACGAGGACGATGCTCATTATACTCGCTAGGCTTGTTTATACCTTCTCTATTATAGTTTCTGCACCACAATATTACCCAAGTCTTAAAAAATTTTAGTGCGAAAGGAGGGTTTAATTTTTGTTTTTTAAATTATAAGTGAAAGACTCTACAATAAATTTAATTTTTTGCGACATTGGATTTAGTGACATTAAAAAAATGTCACTGATTTATATTTTTTGTGTAATAATTATTGGTTTTTATTTTAAGTTCCTCCTTAAAGTGATTTAGCGACACTTAATTTGGTCTTAGTGGCATATGTAATTATCACTATAGTCTATAGTGGCATTAGTGACAATTAAAAAGATGTCACTGATTTATATTTGTAATGTAATAATTGTTGGTTTTTATTTTAAGTTTTATAAAATGATTTAGGACACGTTACCTTGCCTTTAGTGATATATGTAATTGTTATTATAACTTATATAGTGACATATATGAGACATGCCACTAGAACGTACGTCGCAAAAAGCTCTAGTATGATTTTTTATTATGTTGTTAATGAGTCTAAAGATGTCACTAAATCCACTATATAAATATCATTAGAAACTTAAAGTAGTGACATTTAAATTAAATGTCATGCTTAATATATATCACACAAAAAGTATATTATGTTGTAGTGAAAGCGTAGAATAAAGATAGAAAACAGAGTATAAATAAGAAGCAATCCATCTGCAACATTTACTCGAGATTACCCATGTCATTTTCCTAGTGATAAAAATTTTTGTTCACAATTTTTCAGTACTGTCTAATAACACTCCTCTAAATGATAATGAATTGAAATGAATTTTGTGAAGAAAAATAAGATGATTGAAATAAAACAAACATGTCATTAAACTTGCCAAGAAATTTTTTGATTTCTATTATTTTTTTATAAATTCATTTTCAAAAGAACAAATAAAGCAATAAAATAATCGGATTATGGAAAGGCAACGGGTGTTTGAAAAATGAATGTTGACTGTATTTATTAATTTGTTTGACTAGCTGATAGTCAATTTTTTTGTTGGTTTATTTTAAGCTAATCGAATAAGCTATCCGTTAAGGAGATATTTGGTAAAATTATATATTAACGGTTAGTTATTTATTAAGGAAAAAATGGACAAACGAGCCAAAAATTGATCATTTTGCTATAGTTTTTCAGCTATTTAGCTAGCTAAAATGTCATTTACAAACTCATTTTTTTAATTACTTTTAGACCATTCAAAAGTAATTCCAAAAGTCATTCCCAAAACAATCCCTATAAAAGTTTGCAAATTACCTAGGATTATTATCGAAACTACTAGTGTTGTGTTGATGAGATGGTGGGCCCATACTTCCTTGATACCTATAAATTAAGTGCAATTAATCTTGTTAATAATTAGTCAAATGTTCTATTTCGAATAATTAGTACAAATAACATTCTTGTAAGATTAAAATACGAATGATCGAATTTTGTTTCAGTTAGATCGTAAATAATATATTATAAAAAGTATTTTAAATTTAATTCTCACATAACCCCTTCTTTGAACCTTTAATTTATCTAAAAAAAAGAAATAGGAGAATTTACATACCTTGAGGAATTATCATAGCTTGTACCATGTGGAATTGAAGCATGCCCCATACTTTGCTTTCTAGTTAGTTATTGACCAATAAAAATACTTAATTAATTGATTTAAGAAATATAATTAATTTAAGGAACAAATTTTGTAAATTTACCTGGATGGATTTTCATAGTTGTTGTTCGAGTGTGGATGAACTGCTTGTGCCTTCCTAGTAAATCATCGATCAAACAATCATATTAACGACAATAGTCTTACAAATCTATAATATCATTAAGTGGTTACCACGTAGGGTGAGGTTGGGACTTGGAAGGGGTTTGATGCACAAAAAAAACTATTTTTGGTTGATCTTTAGTGTCAGACATCACATAAATAAACACTCCACATGATTTAATGAACCATTTTACTGGAGTTTGTTATAATTTGAAACCAAAGATGTTAAATTGGACTAGACTTGAGCAACGCGAGGTGCACACACTTCATAAGCCAAGCAAATACCATCACAAAATCATATGGCAATGAGAGGAAAGACTCCAATAACTTGTATAAGTGCACATCATATATCTTTTGTTCATCATGTGGGACAAACTGTCCCAACACCCCCTCACATGCGAATCTTTGTTAAGTTCGCATGTGGGAGTACCAATTAAGGCATGAACGTCATTCTTTTCGAATGTACCTTTCAATTTCTAATTAAACTTTCAGCTCTGATACCATGTCAAATAGAGCTGGAGTTATTGTCAATGCCAACAATTCAAAAAATCGTATGACAATGCGAGGAAGGGGTCCAATAACTTATATAATATGCAAACCATCTTCAAATTATTGATGTGGGACAAACCATCCCAACAATTCCCTCAAATGCGAACCCCCATCAAGTTCGCATGCGAGAGTAATGAATTAGGATAGGAACACCATTTTTTTCTAAACTTAAAGTCCATTCAATTCTAATCAAACTTTCTACTCTGATACCATGTTCAGTAGGGCTATACTTATCGTCAATGTAAACATATAATTTGAAAAATACGAGGTGTACACACTTTATATATAAGCCAAGAAGATACCATCTCAAAACCATATAACTATGCAAGGAAGGGTTCCAATGACTTCTATAGTGTGTACATCATCTTTATTCATCAATGTAGGACAAATCATCCTATTAAGAACTTTAGATCTTTGACCGACCGTTAAAAAGGTCTAACCCTAGTCATAGTAAATGTAATATTCTTCAATGCATTTAAGATTGCTACTGACAGTGATAGTAAGAAACAAAAAGATATACCGGGGTGCATTATCGTAGCCGCCAAGATTGTTGTATGGAGTGATACCAACACCCAAGCTTGATTGCGACGATCTATCCGAATGACTCGAGCCACTAGACTTACTATCAAAGCCACTGCCCATACTAGAATGGGACCGTGACGATGACCTGGAGCTGAAACTTGTTCGTGCTGGTACTTGACACACATTTGACGCACGCATGGATTGTACTTTCCCTTTGTATATTACGTACACCGAACAAAATTCTGGTGCTGATTTTTCTAAACTTGTTGGTACGTCTTGTTGCTTAAACCTCCTACACCAACACCACAAATAAGCTCTTTTTTTTTTAATAAAAGGCGCCGATTTAAAATTTTTTACTTTATCTGTCTCTTTAAATTTGTTAGTAGAATCAATACAAGGTCATTTTCTGATTTGTAATTAGAAGTTAAGGTATATATCCAATAAATAAATATATAGCATTAAATGAAAAGAAAAAATAAATTTGTGGATGCATAAAATGATACACAGAATATGAGATATAAAACCTAAACTAAAATGGTACGTGTAGCAATATTTAAAAGAAAAAATTACCTAGATTAATCCAACATTTTCATGATTTTCCAACAATAATTCCAGTTATTGATTAACCATGAATAATCACAACTTTAAGGGGTATTTGCCTAAGGTAAACTTAGGTAACCCGATGATCTGCTATAGTAGGTAATTCACCGAAAAAGTAAACCAAAAATTAATTTAAAATTAGAGAAAAATTTTAAAAATTTACATAAAAAATTTCAAATAATAAAAAAATCATAAATTTTTTAAATATTTTTTAACATTTTTTTCTACATTTTATTTTAATTTATCTTTTTTTTAAAAAAAAAATAAAACATGCTAAACGAGTCATCCGATCACCGGATTTATTCTAGAATAATATCCCTCAAAGCTGGGATTATTCATGGTTAATCAATATGTGAGATTATTATAGAAAAATCACGAATAGATTGGATTATTCTTGGTAATTTTTCCTATTTTAAAATAGAGCAATGTTTGACTTTATACTACAATTAGTCTATTACTATAAAATACTCATTCTATTCCTTTGTATTTGTCAACTATCTTTTGTACGTATTTTTTAGCAAACTTTAAGCCTTAATATCTCTAAGTACGTATCATAAAATTTATAAAAATTATATATTAAAAAACTTTACATCAAGACAAATCTAACAAGATCTCACATGAATATATATTTGTTCTATATAAACTTCAAAAATCTAATTTAAATTTTTCTCTCTTATAGTGGACAAACAAAAAAGACCAAATGGAGTATATGTTTAGTGTTGGATTTGAGTAGAATTTGAAGGATCCAACACACAATGATCATCATCATTGGTATGAATTTTGCCCAAGATAGAGTTTGAACGGACCAATCTCCTTTCTACGAGGAAGTCGTGATTGAAGGGAGCCCCTCAGCATCCAACCCACAACAATACATATTATTATAAACCACTTGTAAAGAAATAACGAATTAACCACATAGAATAGATATGTTAATAAAATAATCCTTATTGAAAAGTTTATTATTAATTACAAACCATTTGTTTTATAACATATCCTAGGGCTTCAACCATCAGCAACATGGTATCAGAAGCCAACGTGACAAGAGGTCACATGTTCGAATCTCAATCACCTCTCATTTAAAGTGAATTAAATATTTAGCACCAGGTATGAAAAGGGCATATGTTGCATCACACTTTTAACCCAATAGCCTCTCGTGTGAAGGGATGTGTTAGATTCTATATCATATCATGAGACCTTAACCATCAGCTTAAACTTTTGGTTAAGTTGATTCCTTAACAATTATTTTGTAAATATTCTTATATACATTTGATCAATGTCATTCAATGAAAAATATCCTTTAATTCATTAGTTATAAAATAAGAGATGGAAAAACCTTGTAATGGCATTGTGATTAGAAGCCCCAACAACAATATTTCCAATGTTGTTTTTGTCGATGAAACTAATAAGTGCACTTGAAACATCGATATCATGGATAACCACCTCGTATGCAGTCACCTAAAATACAGGCCCAATGCACTACAACCGAATTAATATTAAACGGATAATAATACAGGTGCTCTCTTGAGATACCGTTGTTTGTAAAGACGACTATAAAAAGTCCAGCCCAAATCTAAATTTAAAGTTGTAACAATATATATTGAGAATTGGACTGGGCTTTTGAAAGACGTCTTTACAAAAGACGGTCTCAAGTAAGAATTTGTGTAATAATATATACAATCTTAGTAGTAGATATAAAGTTAAAAGTAAAAGTATTTAGCGAAAAATAAGTATAAACTACATCGTTAATTGTGTAATTTGCATTGAACTCATTTCAGGAAAAATTGTCGAAAATGATCAACATTTCACTCATTCGCTGCGAATAATCTTACATTTTAAATAGTATTATCTAATAATCCAACCTTTGCTGCGTATTTGCTCCTAGCACGCATACACAATGATTTGAAACACAACAATCTCAATCCCTAAACCATAGGCCAACCCCTCTCCTCCCACACCGGAGTAAATACATATTAAAGATGAGATTGTGCAAAAATGATTAACAAATGAGAATATTTAAAGAGGATGAGTGAAAAGTTGAATTATTTTCGTTAATTTTTCCGATCATTTCCCATGAAAATAAATTAAGAATTTACCCCTTTCCGACCACAATATCCACGATAAGGAAGGAACAATTGTTTGACTTCAGATTCCGACGGTGCAAAACCATTTGAACCACCGTTACTCATCTCTACAAATTACACCCACCACCCAAATATTAGCTTTTAAAAGATTATATTATAGGAAAATAGATAAACATGAAAATTTATAAACATGCATATTTTTGTAAATTGATAATAAAAATTCACATTTTTGTTCGTCATCGTCTCAAAATAAATCTTATTATTAATTTCGTTACGTCAAAATAAACATTATAAACTGTCAACTCAAAATAATCCATATTATTAGAGTAACCTTCTCTTAGTAATGCATTCTTTTGTTTTCTTCTCAAAGTACTCACAATTGTTTTAAACAAAACCATATATAGTCTATATTATAAAGAATTTTTTACAATAGCATCAATTATTTTACGTTAATTAATTTTGCGAAATATTAGTTGATGACCCTAGCTATAATTTAATTATTGGGTTTATCGAGTTTTTCTAAAACCTATACTAAGATTCCAATCATCAACTCATTAGATTTTTGATTGAGTTGATATTTTGACATGGATAGGAGAGTCAATATTAAAAAGAATTTCTGCTCAAATCCTGTCTATAATTTATCCAGCCGTTACATTTTACACCCTTTTTAATGGAGATGTGCTTGATCCTTTTTTGAATTTCGTACATACATTTTTATATATTTTTACCTGTTTTGGTATCATTCACACAATTTGATTCAATGCCTTCGGTCCTCACCACATTCTTAATAACATTGATGTCGTATTTCATAATGTTGCAAATTCATAAAGATTGAATACAACATAAATTACACAATAAAGAATAATTTGCAAATTAATACAACTTTAAAGTTTAGTTTTTTTTTTTTTTCAAATTACAACCTCAATCTTTTTTTTATATTTTTTTTTGCAAATTACAGTCATCAAAATATCAACGACTACAACATTTCGACCAAATCACAAGACATTGATCCTTTGATGGGTAAAATTTGCAATTCGTAAATGAGCTAATGAAACTTTAAAAACTGTAATTCGCAAATAATTTTTTAATAAATATATAAATTACTTACGAGCATTGTGATGATTATGTGTTTTAACATGAACAAGAATAACACTTAAATCTTTTGCACCCTTCAAAAATTGATCAATTGTCCATTGTACAGCTTGTTGGCTACTTTTCCCCTTTTCTATCCCAATTGCAACAGAATTATGCCCAAATTCCATGGCTTCTGGTATAGCCATTTTTTTAACAATTAAATAGAAACCAATAAATCTCCTTTAATTATTTATCACCCTTAATCAATACCTTAATTGACCATTAATTTTTTAATTATTCATGAATTTTCAACTCGATCATATTATAAAATTGTTTTCTTTATCGGTTTCTTTAATCTTCAACCTCCTCTTGGTTGCTTCGCTTTTTCGCGAAGATTAACAACCAATAGGAGGTTTTTCCACCAATTTTTTCTCTCTATAACCGTTTAAGAAAAATATCGAAATATGAAATTCCATATTTTTTTAAATAAGTACTTCTATTTTTGTTGTATTTTTGCCGTCTATAAAGTGAGTAATGTAATGCCTACCGTTAAATTATCAATTATTATCTTAAGGTTTCATTTTAAGTCTATATTTGGCCTTAATATCTAATGTAATAATTTTATAGGTTTTAATTAGTTGTAATAAAATCCTTATTTTCTATTAATAATTATTGTTTTTAATTTTTATCATAGCTAGTATTGCAACTTGAAATTTGAAATTAAAGTACACACATTTTTTTATATAAAATCCTAATCAATCACTGTGATTTTATTATAATCATCATAAAAGACAAAAAAACATACTAATAAATGATACACAAAAGCATAAATTACAATTTTCAAAATGTCACCCTATCCCTCCACTAGGTGTGATTTTCCAAGTTGGTCGGTCTCACCCCGATTGCATGGGTTGAGTAATAACTCAACTGATACAAATTATTAGCATATGAACTCTTTTTTCAGAGATTCTCTCACCAAAAGATGGCGTATCATAAAAATAGATTATTTAAAAAATATTCGGTAATTAATTTCTTTTAATACAAGGAAAACGTGAACTTAATCAGTAGCAAAAAGTTACTTCAATTTATACTATGAAAACCCCAACATATTAGCAAATAGTAAAGATTAAATTTTTGTTTTATGAAGAAAATTTCCCAACTTTGCTCGAAGTAAAATTAGATATGAAAATATTTGGTAAAAATAGGTGTTGTTTGTTGGTTGTGAATAAGCGGAAAAATATAAGGTTAAAAAACAGTCAGTTTCCTGAGAGGTCGTCTCTTTGAGAGATATCTCTCAGGCCCAACCCATTATAACTTAATTCCTACTTTTACTTTATATTTTGTTTTATGAGCCGACGCAATTAGAGATGGTCAAGACCGTCTCTCACAAGAATTTGTGGTTAAAAAATATCAAGGGTTTGAAGGAGATGTTTGGTGTGTGTTTAGGGTTCTGTTTGGCTACATTTTGGGGTATTTTTAATGGAGTGTGATGAAAATTTAAAGTGTATATGTAAGGAACAAGTAAGTCTTGTAATGAAGACGTGACGAAAAGAATATGTGTTTGGATGTAGACGTCGTAATTACCTTTTCCTTAATAATCATCGTAAAAGTGGAAAACAATCCTTAAAAATCTTTTTGATCACTTGCACTTTGTTTGGATCGAAGGAATTAAAAGGAAAAAAATAACAAATTAGAGTGATACAGTTTTTTTATGTTTGGATAACTAATTTAAAGGGCAAGGATTTTAAAGGAAGAAATTTGTAGAAATTAATTTTTTTTAATTTTGTTAATTATCAAATCTCACTAAAAGGCGAATTAAATCATCCATTAAATAGTTATAGCTCCTCTCATTAACCAATTTATTTATTATAAATAATGAGCGATGTTTTTGTTGGAATTCAATATGATTGTCCATATGTTTTTTTATATTCTTGAGAAAAAAATTTGCCGTTGAATAAAAATTACTTCTGCATTATTTATTGGCGTTTTGAATTCAAGTCTATCAATTAATTCGCAATTTCAATTATTTCTTAAAGATAAAGTACTAAAACGATCACACTTATTTCCTTTTGAGGCCAAAACTATAGGATATCTCGGAGCTTCAACTATAAATTTAAATTTTTGTTTAAATTGATTCCTTAGTGTATTCTTTTGTCAACATCCTAAATTTCGGTCATTATCAACAAGCATTTTGCTTGTTTGTGCCACATTCTTAGCAACATACCCTTACTAAAAATTCAGAGGTGGAGCAATAATTGTCAAATTCTTTGAATGCTCTGTTCAATTTTATAAAATTATGATATTTTTCTAACTTTTGTATCTTTTAACAGTGAACTATATTACGTAATTTAATATCGATGCTCTTAATTTTTCAGGGCACTGTATGGTCGAATATGTTCGAAACCTCCCATGCTCATATTTTATCCTTTATGTTGAATTTTACCTTTGCCTTTTTACAAATCATACTTTTATTCGTTTTTACCTAGTTTTTCTTATTTTTTATGTATTTTTTAGTTATATGTTTTTGACTACCGAGGTTTTTTCTGAGGATTCATTTGTGGATCTTTCTCAAGCAAAGGGACTCTTTGGCCGCACTCTCCTTTATGGGTATGAGTTGTCGCCTTCCTCTTCTCCCCAGACCCTAATCATAATTTTCTATGAACGTGATACACTGGGCATGATGATTATAATGATGATAATGTTGAATTTGACCTAATAATCTAGCTAGCTAGCTAGTTAGTTTATAATGTACAAGAAATAAGTTGACAATCAAGAAGATACAATGATACTTAATGTTGGATTGCATTTGCATTTGAATTTGCATATAAAGATAGATCTAGTAGGAATAGGAAGAAAAAAAAAAAGAGAGAAATTGATAAATTAATCAAGAAGAATAGGCTAAATCTCTTAGCCTGATTAACTCAGGTAAAATAACAGAATCCAAATCAGGCCTATCTTTCTTTCTGAGTTCACAACACTTTAAAGCCAATTGAGCCAAAGCTAAGGACTCTTGAAAAGGCCAATCGGAAACGGAAGGATCGAGAATGTGATCGAAAGTACCAGCATCAATAGCTTCTTCGACATGGAAAGACAAGGCCATAGGAGGTCTAGCAGTGAGCAACTGAAGTAAAATAACTCCAAGAGAATAAATATCAGATTTAGTCCCAAGTTGTCCTGTTTGCTGATACTCTGGATCAATGTAACAGAATGTGCCTGCTGCAGCTGTCATATGATATTGTGTCATTTGATTCGCCACTGTTGCTGGTACTAGACGTGCCAATCCTACATCCCCGATTTTACTTGTGTAGTTTGCGTCTAGGAGAATATTCGCTGGTTTTAAGTCGCGGTGCACCATTGGCTCTGGTTTTGCATCGTGCAGGAACAGTAGTGCTGTGCCTATCTCTGCTGCTATCTTGAACCGAGTTTTCCATGGGATCGCGGGTGTGTTGTTTTTTCGGTATAGCCTGTCTTCTAGACTTCCGTTCTCCATGTATTCGTACACTAGGCACCCGTACTCTGGACATGCTCCTACTAGGAGTACCATGTGTGGGTGTCGCATCCGTCCCAGCACCTCAATCTGTTCTCCAACAACATCACCATTACATCAAAACTTTTTATTCATTTCATTACCTTACACATACTACATCTTTTAAATCGTTTAGCTGTTGGGTCGACTCCCTTTGAAATGAGTCGACCTGAACCAAGGTCTGACAAAATCTGACCCAACCTACTAAACTCGAGCAGAACCTAATCCGAAATATGAATGGGTTGAGAACGGGTTGACCAGATCTGTTACGGATTATGTCAAGGTTGTAATTTTCAACCCAATTAACTGAACGGGCTAGGTTTGGGTCAAAGGGTTTTTACCTTTTATATATGACTCGAACATGAACTCGACCCGACTTGATCCATTTGATAGGCGGGCCTATGCGAATGATTGACCATTTTTACATTCTATTCTGAAATGTGATGGGCTAAAGCTTTTACATTCTAGCTTGGACTTAAGTTTTAAGTTAAGTTGGTTCGTTTACACATTTGGTGACTTTGAAGTTAAGCTAAGGTCTATTAAGTTAATTGCTATGGGGATACATAAGTTGTAGGAAACATGAACTCATACAATGGTTGACAAATTTGGTTTACCTCTTGTTGAAATTGTTTAAGCCCTTCAGAAACATCAGGCCTAAGAACCTTAATAGCGACACGAGTGTGCTGAAGCATGGCACGGTACACAGGTCCATACCCTCCTTCACCGATCTTCAAAGATGTCGAAAAGTAATCAGTTCCAATCTCAATATCCTTCAATGAGTACACCCTATAGCTAATAGCACTTGCTTTCCGTCCTCTCCTTTCCTCTTCTTCTCGTCTTGCTGCTTTCTGTTCTATAATCATTCGTTTACGACCCTCCATTTCTACTAATCGCTCTGTCATCTGTGCTGCATCTATCGCTGCTTGGCACTTTAGCCTCTCTAAATCCGCCACAACCATTGCAGCCTCTCTTGCTAGTTTAATCTCTTCTATATCATCATCGTCTCCACTTTGAAGAGAATCCGCCTAACAACATATCTTACATACATCAAAACAATCGTACATGCATATATAGGGGTAGGATCAGATGAAAACGATTGTCAACTTATACCTGTTGTTTTGCCACAGATGCTTGTTCACAAATCGATTGATAAACCTCCATGGTGTTCTTTATTTCGATCTTTAGTCTAGCCATTTCGGCATCAAGCTCCTCCTTTTGAACAAAAAACACCCAATTAACGGTTGCAATAAGCATATGTAAAACAGGCTTGAAAGTTGAAGCTTACCGAAAAACTATTTGAATTTGTCGATGCTCGAGTAGATTGATCGTTGTTATCAACCGACACATTACTTGTTGATTGGTAACTACTTTGGTTCGACCCACTGTAATGATTTTGTCCTTGATTATATCTACTTGGTGTACTCGAGTTGCTCGATGAATAAGTCTCCGATGAGTTTCTGCATACCATTTCACATATTAGCTTAAACTTTTGGTTGAGTTACTGGTCTAGTCGTGGGTGAAGATGGGGGTGGGGTGGAAGGGGGATACCTTGAGTTATATTCCGTGCTGCTGTTACTATAAGGATGTGTAGGTGGTGGCCCCATACCGATCATTCGATTGGGAGATTGATTCGAGTAGCCAGAATAACCATCAGAACTCCTACTATTATAAGGCGAATGACCCGGTGAATCATTACTCATTCCATCAGATCTCCTACTATTATAAGGAGAATGGCGCGGTGATTCACCCATTTGCATATTCGCGCTGCCATAATTTCCTTCCAGTCTCCTCACATTGTAAGGAGAACGCCGCGGTGAATCAACCATGGGTGCTTTAGGATTGTTGTAACTATCAGACGACCGTCTATTATGGTTGTTTGCGTTACTTGATGAGTCGCTGCCATATGAAATCCTCGGGTTGCTGCCACCAGACGATGATGAATAATACCTCTCGGATTGAGCCACACTCGAGGCTGAACTTCCACTGATACTACTACCACTGAAACTGTTCTTGGAATGGGTAGTCCAATAAGCCGAGGAACCACCTGATGTAACGCTCGATCTTGAGCTAGGAGTGTTGGAAGCTGAGGGTATTAGACATACATTTGATGGGCGCATTGTTTGTACTTTTCCTTTGTATATTACATATACTGCACAAAAATCTGGTGCTGATTTTTCTAGGCTGGTGGGAACATCTGCTGACTTGAATCTCCTATATAAAATTAAGAACACAAAACAAGTTATGGTTCATTGTTTTCAACATGTAGTATGAAAAACTCGTCTCAAAGACGTCCAGTGTGTTTGGTAAACGACTTTTTCATTAGTTTTTTGGTTGACTTTTGACTTTTGGCTTTTTGACTAATCATACTGAAAAGTTGGGTTTTAAGCAAAAAAAAAAAGATGCACAATGAGTAGTTTTTTTAAATTTGCTTTTTGGATTAAACAACTAACGATCAACAACTGATTTTAACCAAACATCTCTATAATAGTTGACTGAAAATTCTGACTTAAACAAATGCCTTATTGGCCAATATTTTTAGTTGATCAAACCAACAACAGTTCTAACCAACAGTCATTTGTCCGATAAACACATAACGTAATTGCAAATCACAAATAACGCAAATTTTAGTTTTCTTATTTTGAATAACAAACAACCTTGTGATAGCGTTACGATTCGAGGCTCCGACTACGATATTGCCAATGTTGTTGCCCTCAATGTAGCTAACAAGTGCACTTGCAACATCAATATCATGGAGTACAACTTCCATTGCATCTATCTAAAAGGGCAAAAACGTTACAAAAGTCATGTAGGAACCCTAAAAAATTAGCCAAAATCTTTGAACATTAACCTATGTAAGAACATTATGAATGACTAACCCCTTTTCGACTACAAAATCCTCGATAGGGAAGAAATAATTGTTGTACTTCGGATTCTGATGGAGTTGTAGCCGTTGCGGTATCCGCCTCTACATTAAAAAAACAACAAAAAGCGTCATAATATAATTTTATCTCGATTATAATTTACCTTAGACTTTTATGAACATCTGGGCGTGCGCACCATGCTCAACCGATACTAACGTATTTATAGACAAAAAGGGTTTTGGTATGAAAGAATTAGTGTCACATAATTCGAATTGTGAATCGAATTAAGCAAATTATAATCAGTTTTGAGCTATTCTTGGACAAACTTGACCGAATCACGAATTTAAAAAACAAATTAGCTAGCGAATTATATTACGTTGGAACGAACTAATCATATTTCTCAATCCTCGTCATAGTTTTTTCAAAACCCACCAAGCCTTAAAAACTTTTTTTCAATTTTTGCCCACCCCCATTACGTACATAACAAAACGAGGAATACTTAGAGAGAAAAGTTGTTTACGAGTTTTCCCTAATGTTTTCGTAAAACCCGTAGGGATTAATTTCCTACGGCCAAGCCCAAATTTAAAAAAAAACACGAACAAACAAATTGAAAAAGTTAAACAAAATTAAAATATGAACGAGATTAAAAGAATAAAAAAAGTACGAACGAGGATTATAATTATGTGTTTTGACATGGATCAAAACAACGGTCATGGGAGTTTTATTCCCCTTCATGAAATGATCAATAGCCCATCTAACAGCCTGTTGGCTGTTCTTGCCCTTATCAATAGCAACTGCAACAGCATTATGACCCAATTCAATGGGTGCCGCCGGCGCCATTCATAGATCTTTCTTGCCTATATTTTTTTTCTCGTTTCTTTTTCCTTTTTTTGGTTGCTTCGTTCTTTCAGCGCGAAGCAACCAATAATGAATTTTTTCTATCTAATCTAAATTATATCCCCTTATTTCGGAAGAGTAATTTCCAGAACATATAATAATTTTAAAGCTTAAATAAAACCTTTTTTTGAATATTTTTTTTAGTTTTTATGTTAATTTTTTTATTTAGAGTACTATATTTAGTAAAAATGATAATGGGTTTGTTTTGATAAATCAAGCTAATTGTGTATATTTGTGTCTAGGTTGGCCTCTCAATTAACACCAACCATATATTTATATAGCCACATTGTTTATACAATATTTATATAATGTACATGAATAAATTTTATGTAACATATTATAATATTATAATTTACTGCCACATAATTGGTCAAACCCTTAAACTTAACGGTCAACTAACGTTTTCCGTTAAGTGGTAGTCATTTGCAGAGAAATATATTAGATTAGGTAGTTTTTGCAAAACAAATTACATTAGGTGGTTTTTTGCAAATAAACCTATAGAACAATACTTTTTCATTTATATCACAACATCCACTCAAGAGACAAAAAAATGAACAAGAACATAAAATTATCACTATGATTTTTACAAAAATTAATAATATCTCCACTCTAACGTTTCAGTTTTAGAGTTTTTCATAGCTTGAAAAACTCTTTACGCATCTAGTTTTTAAAATGAACAAGGTCTGAATTGATCACTTTTAACGTCGGCATTGAAGACTTTGAAAAAATTGATTCATTTGATGTTCTAAACTTGTAAGTAGAAATTGATCACGTTCATGTCCAAATTGATCACTTTTAGATCAAAAACGAAAATTTAAATTAATTTCTTTAATCAAAAAGTATATATGATAACTTGATTGACCACTTTGTATATAATCAATCTTTTAAAGTCTGAATTGATCAATTTAAAGTCAAATTTAAATACTTTAAACAATTGACGTATTTAAGAAAAAATTATAAGAATCTACCTAATCTATACACCTTTTTTTTAAAAAAAAAACTATCTTATCTAAATTTTTTTTACAAAAAACTATCTAATTTAACATAAATGTTTCCAAATGACTACCTTTTATGTAATCACGTGCCACAGGCGTGGCGTCAAAGGTTATTAAAGATAACAGTCAACTGACGAAATTCGTTAAAAGGTAGTCATTTGCAAAGATTTGAGTTATATAAGGTAGTTTTTTGCAAAACTTTTTCAATATGGTAGTTTTTAAAAAAAATGTGTATAGATTAGGTAGATTCTTATAATTTTCCTATATTAGATTAGGTAGTTTTTTGCAAAACAAAAATTACATTAGGTAGTTTTTTGCAAATAGACCTATAGATTAGGCACTTTCTTATAATTTTTTCTTTTATATTATTGAAATCATAATAAAACGCTTTTTAATTATCCTTCTCATTTTCAACACCTTTCTATTAAATCTATCTCCTATATATATATATTATGCATTATGTATTATATATATATATATATATATATATATATATATATATATATATATATATATATATGAAGAAAACCCCCTCACAATTATATTACATAAAAAAATAATAATGGAGAGTGTAAGAATGAAGAAAACATTATTTTACAATTTCTTCCCAACCAAGGCAGAAGAATTAATGGGTGCGGCGTCATCTTCCGGGCAAACTCAAAGACCCGCCGCGACACTGATCGAGATCCGAGACCGAGACCCAAGACCCGAATCCAACATCGACAAATGGAAGATCCGAAAACTAATGGATACGTTGGAGATAAAGAGTGGTAAAATAATTTTAACCCATGAACAAGTATTCAACCATATATTTCGTTACATGACATTAGAAAAAGCAAGATTTGTTTTTAATGGGAATAGATTATATATAACATTTGCGGATCTGACGGATCCTCGAAACCCGGTTGTGTTTGGATCCGGGAATAAAATTGTTTACTTTGAAAGAATAATAAATCATAATAATTACTCATATTATGTTCTTGGGTTTAATTTTGATTTCTTTAAGGCTCGTGGGTTAAAGTTAGATCATTATATTGGTATTTTTTTTAAATCTTTTTTTTATTTTGTGCTTTTTCCTTCTAATACCAAATAGGTATTATTCATTGTAATAAATTTGGTTGACATTTTCTTTTGCAATACAATGTAATGATTAGTTGGTGTGATTTTTTTATTTTTTTATTTTTGATTTTTTAGGTAGGTTGTAATTTTCTTGGCAGACTCTTTCTTGATCAGAAACCATCTATACTATAGACATCTCTTAAGAGCCCATCCCATATCTCTCTTTGTAAAAATACTTCGTGTATTTTCTTGGTTCTAATACAAATACTTGTGTATTGCTATATTGAATCTTTTGGTTCTTACATTCTTTTAATTCTTGATTACTCCTTTGTTGAAATTTTCTTGGTTCTAATACAAATACCAAGTGTTTTCTTGATCACATATGCTACCAGTGACATTTCTTCATTCTAATTCTTCTTCCTTGGTTGGGAAGAAATTGTAAAATAATGTTTTCTTCATTCTTACACTCTCCATTATTATTTTTTTATCTAATATAATTGTGAAAGGGTTTTTCTTTCTATATAATATACATAATAATGCATATATATATATTGGGGAGATTTAATAGGAAGGTGTTGAAAATGAGAAGGATAAGAAGCATTTTATACTTTAGACCCTAACTTGATAGACCGTCTATAGTATAGACGTCTCTCAAGAGTTCAGCCCATATCTCTTTTTAACTTACAAAACCACAAATCAGTTTTTTTTTAATTTATAAATTGGGTCAGCCTCAAAACTTGAAACGTCTATTGCAGGGGCAAATAAAGTACTGGGCCTGACTGGGCCTTGGCCCAGGTTAACATTCAGAATAGAATATATTATGAATGTCTGTAAGTTAAGCAACAAATGTGAAGTACTGGAGCTGTTTTGCACATTGGCCAAATTGTGGGAGGCTTTGTGTTCAAATACTGTAAGGAGCAATTTTTTTTGTTAACCGAAACCTTCAACATTAGTTTCATTGTTCCAAAGATAACAATCAATAATTTCAATAGCTATTAGTTTAATAAATTTATATTTTCTACTTTTTCATAATAATAAGACTAGTTTACAAAACAAGATAAAAAAAAAATTTCCTGATAACTAATTTGTACATCAGATAAAGAGATTGCAAAATAATATACTTCTCCCGTTCCATTTTAACTGTAACTTTTCCTTCTAAGGAGGTCCCAAATTATGTATTTATGCTATGATATTAAATAAAAAAACATTTGGTATTTTAAAAGTTTTGTACTTAAGGTATGACGAAGGGAGTAATAATTAAGCGAATAAAATTTTAGCTCTTTAAAGTTAAGAAAAATCACTTTGAGTGACGTAAATTTTTACTGTACTTTTTATTTGTTGGATATCATTTTGGGAATAGATGTATTAAAATTAACATTTATAAATTGAAAATGATTTAGAGGAGTTGTACTGTAGTCCATATTTTTATTTATACTATATGAGAATTTCTTGGGTGATACGGTAACAGAATCTGAGTGAGTGAGTAGTGATGGAATATGATTGGTAACACCTTAATTTAGGTAAGACTTTTTCGAAGTGTAGTCACTAAAAGAAAAAAATATTACATCGGCCCAGGTGATTTTTTTTCTGGATTCGCCCCTGATCTATTGTATAGACGGTCTCAAGTAAGAATTTGTGTTTACACTTATGATTTTAATAATATAAAAAAATATTAGGTCACGATCAAGCCAAAAACTAACATATTGTAAATGTAACTATATTACACTGAAGAGATACTATGGTACAAATCTGAAAAATGAGGAGTTTCATTTTTTTGTAAATAGTGACTAAATATATATAAGGGCAGATTAATGATTACCTGCGCGAATTCCACCTCTCTAAGGACCTGACCAGGGATAGGGCTAGTTGGCAGCGTCTTACCATGTCTTAGATTACTAGATATGTCCCTCCTCACCAGTCACCACTGTTTATTGTTGTCCTTTTTGCCTCTACTAATCGCTCTTTACCACCTCTCTTTTCATTATCGTTTGTTTAGTTATTTGTACGTATTCTATTTTTTGTGTATCTTTCGTTAGTTGATTACTATGCATGGCTAACGTGGATGTAAGTTGCAGGCTTTCAGATAGTTGTTGGATCCTCTCTCTTTGAAGGCCCTTTACACTCTCCTAATGGGTATGAGTTGCCGTCTATCTTTTCTCCCCAGACTTACCATAACCTGACTATGAGCCGAATACATTGAGTATCATGATGATTAAGTGAATACAAATAAGTTATTCAAAACCGTTGAAATTGACAAAAGGGGTATATATCACATTATTGGGGTACATATTTGATGTACGGGAATACAAGTGTGTTCTGAGTTTATAGTTTTATAAATATTTACAAAACTGCGACTGAAAATATGTACCCCTGTTAATTATTTTTTAATAATTTCAACTTATCTCATAATTTGTTGAAAACATATCCACGTTCCTTTTAACCGGTTATAACAGGTAACCTTTTCATTTTCTTCTTTTTTTTGATTAATAGATGAAGGAAAATGGTTAATTTTGAACAATTATGTAAAAAAAGAAAAATAAAGTGAAAAAGTGACATGTTCAAGCCAGTAACAAGGGGTGGTTATGTTTTCGACAAATTATGAGAATAGTTGAAATTATTAAAAAATAGTTGATAATTTAAATTATTTTTGACCAACGAGTGATAGTTGGGATTATTTTGAGCAAATTTCCTATAATAAAAGATTTTCACTTTAATATACAAAACCTACAATATTCTACTAATACATTTGCAATCTAAAAACTTAAAATCATTCATAAAAAACAAATAGTCCTCACTACAACATAATTTTCTTTTAGTGGGATATATATTTAGTGACATTTAATTTAAATGTCGCTATTTCAAATTTCTTGAAGTGTATATAGAGGATTTAGTGACAATTATTAGACTCTTTAACAGCATATCAAAAAGTCACACTAAAGTTTTTAGCGACATAGGATCTAGTGACATTTCTCACAAATGTCACTATAGACTATAGTGACAATTACCTATGCCATTAAAGACCAAATTAAGTGTCGCTAAATCACTTTATGGTGGAACTTAAAATTAAAAACCAATAATTATTACACTAAAAATTTGAATTAGTGAAATTTTTTAATGCCACTAAATCTGATGTCGCAAAAGAGTAAATTTGTTGTAGTGCCTGAACTACTGAAAATTAGCGGGAAAGAAAAAAGTTGTTTGAATATAGTGTACAATGGTCAAAAATGTAATAATATTGTTTAAACAAAAAGATTATAGACTAGACCCTAAAAAGAAGTATCAAAAAATCCATGGTAAAAGTCAAGTTTAAATTGAAAATGAAAAAATAAATGTAACACCTCGGCCCAACGGACTATCGGTGACTACTTATGGAGACTGTAGATTGACCCCACAGACCAACACACGTCTTTCCAGCACACTTTGTCCTCACTCGTGCGCACCCAGGAAAACTTCCCAGGAGGTCACCCATCCTAAGATTGCTCCCCACCAAACACGCTTAACTGTGGAGTTATTAGCAAATGGGCTCCCATGAAAAGAAGATGCACCTTATTGCTATGAGTAGTCTATCAATCTCTTTTCAAGCTAAATCTGGGGTATTACACTCACCCCCACTTAAGAATACAACGTCCTCGTTGGACCGTCATTTCAGGATTTTTTCCCCCGCTAGGTGCACTGAACACACAATCAGCCACGGTCGTAGGGTTGCTCTGATTCCATTTGTAACACCTCGGCCCAACAGACCACCGGTGACTACTCATGGAGACTGTAGACTGACCCCACAGACCAACACAAGTCTTTCCAGCGCACTTTGTCCTCACTCGTGCGCACCCAGGAAAACTTCCCAAGAGGTCACCCATCGTAAGATTGCTCCCCACCAAACACGCTTAACTGTGGAGTTCTTAGCAAATGGGCTCCCATGAAAAGAAGATGCACCTTGTTGATATGAGTAGTCTATCAATCTCTTTTCAAGCTAAATCTGGAGTATCACAATAAAAATAAGCAAGTGATTAAGAAAATAATCTAAAAAAAATATACACATATATACTTTATATATATATATATATATATATATATATATATATATATATATATATATATATATATATATATATATATATATATATATATATATATATATATATATATATATATATATATATATATAGGTAGTAGATCAATAGAAGGTGTGAAAATAGGAAGGATAGAAAGGAGTAGTTACGTGATTGATTAAGATCTAACGGTCTAAAAAATTTGTCATAGCAGTAGATCTAGTAGCACATCTTTATAAAGAAGATCACACATTAATTTAGAAACCATCACACTTTCAAGTGACACATGTTTATACGAAAGTATCACATATTAATTAAGAAAGCATCACACCCTTCTTATTTGATCCTAAACCATATATATATATATATATATATATATATATATATATATATATATATATATATATATATATATATATATATATATATATATATTAGACAATGGTCCATCTTCAGCTTTGAGAACAGAAAAAAAATTGTGATGCTTTCTTAATTAATATGTGATACTTTCTGTGTAATCATGTGTCGCTTAAAAGTGTGATGTTTTCTAAATTAATGTGTGATGCTTTCTTCATAAACATGTGTTACTAGATATTCTGCTATGACAAATTTTTTTAGACCGTTAGATCTTAATCAATCAACGGTAGCTACTCCTTCCTATCCTTCCTATTTTCACACCCCTTCTTATTGGATCTCTACCATTATATATATATATATATATATATATATATATATATATATATATATATATATATATATATATATATATATATATATATATATATATAATTTTTAAAATTGAATAAGGTTATTAAAACTTAATTAATTACAACATTACGTATTATATGTTAAGTGGTTAAGGATATTGAGTTGTTAGAAAAGTATTATAATTTTTAAAATTGAATAAGGTTATTAAAAAGTTTGTCAATTTTTAGTTCGGCTTTAAAGTCATATTAGATTAAATTCATTTATGTGGATGAGACTTTGAAGTTTGAATGTACCCAATTTATACCTGTTATAAAGTTATATATATTATAATTATCTAAAAGGCATTTAAATTATATTTTAATATATTTTAAACATAAACATCAATACTCCATTAATTAAACCTAATAAACATTAAATTTAAAAATTCCATCTGATGTGGTTTTACGCAAAACCACATCAAAATCATCTTTAAGAGATACATAGGTAGAGCCTAATTTATATCTAAAGTAGCGATATTAAACAAGAGTACAGTGAGTGGCTGAGTGCTTTAATATCCAGAATGTTAATTTTAATTTTTTTTATGATCAAAGTTTAATTGCGTAAAAATAATATGATATATATTTTATGATAATTTATGTACAACCAAATGGATTGTTAGTTTTTTTGTAAAAAAATAAGAAATTATATTAAATTAGTGAAAAGATCTAAAAGCAATATATTCATCAAGACCTTTTATTACAAAATCAAGAACAATTTGATTCATAGCATATAAAATAATATATTATAATAAAATATATAAAAAAAAATGTATATTTCTTATTGCAGGCAAAATGATCTTGCCAAATGAATTAAAAAAACTCAACCACTTGGTCTCAAGTAGACGTACAAGCACAAATTAAAACCATCAAACATATATATGTAAATACTAAATATTAACTTTAGTTAACATATTCCATAAAAGAAACCAAATTTTTAGTGTCGGTCATTTTATCACAGTTACTCTCTTTGTTCCATTAAATTTGCTACATATCTTTTAAAAAGTTGTAACATAAACATTTAAAATGTTGCAAACTCAATAAAACAAATGGAGTAATTGTGAAACCCTAAGCCTTCCCACAACGCTCGGTCGTAGCAGCACTTTGAGCAAACTTGACGCTCCCTTCATGCATTCCGTCATTCATCTCATCATGGTTATACTCGGAAAGATAATAAGCCTCTTCGTGCCCTAATTTAGAAGGAGGAAAGAACATACTACCCCATTGTGGGAAATGCACCAAGGCCACCGGCAATGTACATGCTATTGTCATGATCCCCATATACGTTAGACCTTGATGGGTACTAAAATGATCCGTTGTGAAGAAAATGTATTGAGTCAATCCGGATCCAATATTGCCTCCGGCACCAGTGAGACCAGATATAATGCCTAGGGAACGTCGAGAAATGAAGGGGACGATCCCAAATGTGGCCCCACAAGCAGCTTGAGCCCCTAGAGAGAAAAGGACTAGCGCCACTATTGCCATAGGTAGCGTGTTTGCTAACCCTAGCCAAACACAAAAAAGGCCCCCCGCGGTTTGGAATATCCAAAGTGTCCAAAGACGGCCTCTCATACCAAAGTAACGGGCGCTCCAATCGGAGGCTAGGCCTCCTAAGGGTCGCGAGAATAAGTTTGCCATCCCAAAGCTTGCTGCTATAACTCCAGCTGTATGTAATTTAAGGTTGAATCTGTAAACAACACCATGAGATAATATGATTACATACAAATTTGTATTGCATTAATATTTCTAACCTAAAGGATTTTTAGTTCTCGTGTGACAGAGTCTATAATATATCTTAGACTTAATAGTTATTTGAGTACATCATAATTCATATCTAAAAGGTTGATTCTGATAAAATATTCAATTTTATATTGACCATGATGCCTAACTGTTTACTTACCTACCCCTTATTCTTTTTTTACCCATTAGGTCTTTTATGCTATCTCAATCTTTGTTTTAGCCATTGTAGTTCTTCTGCAGGTAGTTATTGATCTCCAAACAACAATGCTAATCAATTCCTCTCTATAATTTAATTCTATTAGTTATATTTAGAAAGTTACCTATCAAAAAAGTATTCAGCGATGACATTATCGGTGGTCAACTCCACACCCAAGGAATAGCCGTAGAGAAGTACAAAGATCCAAGTCCGGTAATTCGAGATAGCATACCATAGTACCTATTTGGAAAAGGAAAAATTAATATTAATAATTCAACGTTTATTCATTCGCTGTGAATAATCTAACATTTTGATTATTTTCTAATAATTCAACGTTTGCCCTTAGTTCGCTATGAATAATTCAACCCTTAATTTAGTTTGCTAGCAACATACCCTATTATTACCCATTATTAGTCATATGGTATGTTGTAGGCAAATTTATCACAAAGGTTGGATTTTTGGAAAATAATCAAAACGTGAAATTATTCATAACGGATGAGTAAAAGGTTGGATTATTAATGTCAATTTTTCCTTTGGAAAATTACATATATACATGAATTAAATATGACATAATTTAGTATACTTTTTTCGTCAATATTTCTTGTATATAGGCATAAATCAATTTCAAATATTAAATTAGAATATGACATATATAAACATTTAATTTTATAAGAATAATTATATTATTAGCATAAATATTTGAAATTAATCACCAAATTACTTGTTATAATATATTATTATTAATTTTTCAAATTTATTCTTTCAAATATATATTATTATTGAGACTTATTCGGGACATTTGTTAGCGTTTGCCTATTTTAAATCATTGTCAATGAGAGTTTATTTTATTAGAATATCGAAAATTCTTAAATGAGTAGGTTTCATGGTGAGACAAATTTTATTGAGCTGACTCATGTACAAGTAATATGTTAAAGTGGTCATTTATAATGTTAATCGTGATTATATAAATCTATCACATGATAAGACGATCTCATATAAATATATGAAGATGAAACGGCGTCATACAAAACAAACATGAAAATATATATTTACCTTGGAAAACTTATCTTTGGCAACTTCACCTTTCTTAATCAAAGCACCAAGGTTACCATCAGGCAAATCTTGACCAAGAGTAAGCACCAAAATTCCCAAAATTATATGTAGCAATCCTGGAATGAAGAAAGCAATCCTCCATGCTACAAATGGTGTAGATCCTGTACGTCGGATCACTTCATAAACCAATGGCATCAAAAGTTGGGTTGCACCACCCCCAACATTTCCCCACCCGGCCGCGGTCCCATTAACCAACCCGATAATCCGACCATTAAACATTGTACTCATCCAATATTGGCATGAAACAAAGGTTGCCAAACAAAACCCTATCATAAACCTGACCGCCACATACCCTGATGCGTCGCTAATTAACGACATGCAAAAGACTGTTGGGGCGGTCAACATGACTAGGAACGCACAAGCGTACCTAGGACCCATAAGGTCGCATAAGGTTCCCATGACAAGTCTAGAGAAAACACTTCCCGAGACAGAGGCAACAGATGCGTTGCCAATGTCTCTTTTGGTTAGGTCTAGGTTGTCACGTATGATTGGGACTAGGGGTGCAGCTGCAAATGTCGAGATGTAACACGTACAAAATGATATCCAACTTAGGTGGAATGTTGTCATGTGTGGTTTAGCCAAAGAGAAGATCTTAAACTTCGTGGCTTTGTGCTCTGAGTCTACTGGAAGAGCAAATTTAGTTGCAGGGTCGTTAGCCATGGATCAATTAAGTGGGTAATTCTGATTGTTTTTTTTTTAAGTCTTGTACACAAGTACAAGAAAAAAATAAGAATTTTTTTGTTTTTTAATGATGAATTGCCTTTTTTGAGAAATAATTGCCGAAGACGTGGGTATATATAGAAAGTTAACGTTGAAATATTACAAGGTGATGACATATTAGAATAAACCCAATGGAAATCTCCAACGGGTGCATGCGTAATTCTATCAAAAGTGCTGATGAAAGGTTACTATTTTGTCTTAATATTTCTATTTTGAGTAATATTTTCACTTCATCATCATCCTACTCGGTGTATTCCGCTCATAGAAAATTATGGACAGGATTTGGGGAGAAAAAAACGGCGGCAACTCATATCTGTATAGGAGAGCTATGTCGAGTAATATTTTCACTATTTTCTTTAATTTCTATCTAGACATATTCTCTTAATTAATCTTATTTTTAATTAATCATATTCACGTAATGTTTGTGTTAGTTATTAATGTTGCAATTTTGTAGGAACGGAAATAGTCATAGTCATAGTCGTCATCAACTCAGTATCCCGCACAAGTCAGTATCCGTAGAGAGGAAAGTAGCAAACATATGTACCCCTCCAAGGAAGGGCAAAGGGGAGTGCACACAAGTATAATCACCAAAAATATAGAGCCCGCAAGTGCTAAGAGTATATAAGTTGAATACGCCACGCCTGAAAAGACACCTAAAACAAACAAACCACATTAAAAAAAAAGAGAAAATATATCATTTAAAAATAGAAAAAAATTATTGAATATCCCAAACAATAAGTAATTTAATATAGAAATTAATAATTATGCCTAATTGTAATGATAGTTTACAGAGTCAGAAATTTGATTAGGTATATTCAATTTGGATGTTAATCACAGCCGCAACAAGAATATACTTTAAGTGGGGGCCTTATCGAATATCCCAAACGATAAGTGACTTTTTGGGGGCCCCCTCTAGCTAAGTCGAAAGTAATTTTTAATTTGTAATTGATAATTGATAAAATTTATTGATTGAAAACATATGAATTAATAATTATATTTGGGTTTAAAAATTCTACATTTTAGAAGTAGAGTTATTCATGGACCGGTAGATAGTTGGTAGCCGCTAAACTTAGCTTGATCAACCTGTTAAATAGGTAATACGGATAGTATTTTAAAAGAATTTGGACATGATATGGCATTGTTGTAAAAAGTTTTTTGAAGCCCGTTTATCCACGAGATAGAAAAGAGGTGGATAACAGAAAAAAATTAGACCCACTAAAGCCCGTTAAAATTGGGTTTGGCAAGCTTTTTCGGTTTTGTCTGGTCGGATCATCTTCAGATTAAGAATTAAAGTCTCCGAAATAAAACCCACTAATTGTCTGTTGGGTTTCAGGCCAATTCCGAATCGATTTAGGTAGTAGGGTCAGCTAAGAAAAAAAATCCATGCCACGTCTTTGTTATAAAATGACGAGTTTAAATGTGTACATGCTCCATACCCATGTGAAATTTTCGATGAAAACCCAACAAAAGTATTTGCAATACATTGACAAAGTTCAATTAGTAAAATATAATTCATTAGTTAGTTCGTCTTTTAAATTCGCAATTCGCTTAGAATGGTTTAAAAATAGCCTAAAATCAACCATATTTCGCTTTTTTCGATTCGCAATTTACAAAACAATGAGCGAATCATGTGACACCGAATCCAATCCCAGTAACATAACAAGGTACTTAAGGAAGTGTTTACTCCAAAGGTACCCAAACCCAATCTACAAGACTCAAGAGTTGAAGAATAAAATCATTACCTATGGAAATGGACTGTGAGGATTATTATCCTTGTGATGGGATAAATCGTCGAGACCAGTTGGTTCACTAACAACTCCGGGAACATTGATGGCGTAACCGAAAGGATTCACCAAATTGCCGAAGCCAGTAGGACTACTAAGCTGAAAAAGGTTTTAAATTAGGCCAGTGCAACGGACTGGATAAGGACCGGATTGGGCTCTATGAAAAATGGGTCGAGTCGGGCTCTAGTTTTTGATGATTTTTGCAGAGCCCGTATAAAATCCTTATTAAACCCTTATCCAACCCATTTTTTTCATCTTGTATAAGGCTTGTTTGAGCCCGCCCCATAATAAGCCCACCCTGTTTTTAACCCTTATAATGATGGGTTGGATCAGGGGCTCCAATGGAGGCCCAGCCCGTTGCACAGGTATAATTTTAATGGTTGAACTCCATATCTAAGGCTCTCATATGGCGTGACATTGGCAAAATGTGAAACATGAACTTGCGGATACATTTGAGCTATATGGGCCTGCTGCTCTTAAATTTGTCACATGGAGGAAAGATGGTTTGTCATATTGGGAATAGGAATTAGTGTGTGCAAGAACGATTGTTGAGTGGGTGGTCGAGCGACCGAATTTGAAGGCAGACACAGGCAGGAGTCGAAAAGTACGTGTACAAAGGAACGGTGACATGTAAGGGAATCGGTGAGGTATGCCGGTAGGACTAACAAGGGAGGGACATTAGGTGTGGGAACTATAGGCTTAGTAGTGGTTAAGGGTGGTGTTAAGCACCATTGGCAATGGATGAAAACTGGTGGTTGTGTGGCAAAGGCACGGGTGAGCGAGCACAATCAGACTATAGGAGTGTAAGGGGAGAACGGAATCATGGACTAACGCGTGTAAAAAGCAAGGTAAAGAAGGAATTTTGCGACAGTAAGCACTAGAGGTGGCCAACCGTGGTGAGAAGGTAGGGAAGGAAGGCGAGGGAAGTGGCTCGAAGGAAGAAGATGAAGACGCACTTTTGGAAGTATTGTATCTAATTATGCGAGATCATTTATTGATTAAAAAATATTTTATTTTTTACGTTCAGCCGATGCTTAATGAGTTAGTTCAAATTTTTAATTGTTAATTGGTTGATGTTTGGTGATGTGGTTGCAAACTTGCAATGTGTGTTAGAATAACAATTACACAAATTCTTACTTGAGACCGTCTTTTGTAAAGACGGCTCTCAAAAGCTCAGTCCAATTATAAATATATATTGTTACAACTCTAAATATAGATTTGGATTGGACTTTTGAGACTCGTCTTTACAAAAAACGTTCTCTCAAGATATCACCTGTAACAATTAATGACTATACAAGCAAAAAAACTTCATTGATTGAGTGAATAATTGAGAAAAGATGAACATTAATGGAAATTATACCCATCAAACTTTTCACATGAAGATGTTACATTCATGTGCATTAATGCTTCAACTAGAATTTTTCACATCTCAAACACAAGTCACTCATACATTGACATAGTCAAATAGATTAAGGTTACAAAAAGATAAAGACTATAAGAAATGAAAATGCTAAATCATTATACCAGTCCCATTTGAGTTATTAACACTTCATTAATCACTCTTAAAGTTGTACTTGTCTCATTTAGTTTTTCACACTTGCCGAGGCAACATTTTAGCCCTTAATATCTCAAATTATTGTTAATTAAAAATTATAAAAAGTTGATGTTAATAATCTTTGTATTGAGACGAATCAAACAAAATCTCACATGACTATATTTTAACTTATAGATTAAGAGTAAAATACAAATTAAGAGTGATAAATGAATAGTGCTCAAAAACAAATGGGACAACTCAAGTGAATAGGAGGGAGTATTTAATGCTTAATTTATAAGTTATAAATTAGTCATGATAAATATTTATGATTAATCTCAATACAAAGATTCAATTATGCATAATTAATTGACAAATATAATCAGTCAAATGGGACACTTAGGCTGAAGCGGAGATTCATCTATCACAACAATTAACAAATATAATCAGTCAAATGGGACACTTAGGCTGAAGTGGAGATTCATCTATCACAACAAAGAAAGGACAACTTGGTGTTACTTTGTCTAAAATGAAATGAACATTGATTCACATAGCTTAGTCAATTGTACAATGTTAGCTTTTTGTATCATTGTTAGTAAAATGTATATATAGCCAATACATGAATATGGATAAAAACTCCATTAATGTAAAAACAATACAAAAATATGAGTATGAATTTGAAAGTTATTGATCACAATATATAGATGTTAAAAGCAATTCAAAGCTAAAAGATTTATTGACAAGTAGGAGTAAATAACAAGAGAATAATCCTCAATTGTTCCAATCCAATCCCATTCCAATGGCTCATCTATAAACCTCCAATTGAACATCAAAATCTTGCCAAAAACTACTTAATCCTATCTTCCTTGCTTACCATTCACCATCTATACCCACCAATTCAATCCAAATAAATTCATTATCTCTAATTTTATGCCTCAACCCAGGAAAAAGAATCACTAAAGAAAAATATTAATGCATTACAAATGAATATATGGAAAGAAAACAATGATTTAGTCAAGCATCTTGTAAAGTTGTCTCCTTTTAAAAGCAAGGAAAATCACAACGCCAATCTGTAAGATCACAGCAATACCAGCAAACAATAAACCAATTTTCTTACCCATGAGATTTGAATTCTGCTGCTTACTGCTCTTATAAGCTCGAGAATTGGGATGCATCCCATGAGATGAATGAAATTGATGAGGAGGTGGTGGCAATCGCGGAGAATTCTTCGGAGGCGGAGGTGGTGGAAATGATGGAGAATTCTTCGGAGGCAGAGGCGGGGGCGGAGGAGGTAGAGGAGAATGAGGCAAAGTGAAGGGAGGAGGAGGCTTCCATGGCGGTGGTGGAGGAGGTGAAAGCGGAGGAGGAGACGGTGGTGATTGTTGATTTTGTCCTTGATTTTGTTGATTTTGTGGTGGTGATTGTTGGGATTCAGCTACAATGGTGAAGATAGCTAATGACAACCACAAGCTAAGAATCTTGATTAATGGTGGATTTGGCTCCATAACAAGAAAAGATCAATCTAATTTCTCAATTTTCACGGATTTCATACCAAACCCTAATTTATATTCACATTGATTTAACCCAAAATTTCCAAATCCAAGCAATAATATGAATTTTCCCCAAAAGGGTAAATACAGAAAGCTTCCAATTAAACCAATTTCAATCACCCTAACCTAACTCTTCTCCAACTACCCAAAAATCCAAACGAATTTCAGAAATCGAACCAACTGGGCAATTCTAATTTGCTCCCAATTTGATTATAACCTCGATAATTCACGAAAATAATTATAAAAAACGCAAAATCAAAAACGAATCTAGGGTTTGAATATGGAAATCAAAAATTGAATTAGGTATAATATGGAAAAAAAAAAAAAAAGGGAGATTGAATTAAGGGGGTTCTGAATCTGAAAGTGAGGGGAGACAGCAAAACGCCGGTGGGATAATATGATTAGTTAAGGGGTAATGGATTTGATTTGCTTCACCAGACAGAGTATTACACGCTGTTTTTTAGGAGAGAGAATACAGGATGCAGCTACAAGGAAATTAAGAATACTCCATCACTCTTTTTTTTTTAACCGGATAATTGTTATAGTAGTATTTCCTTCCGTTCCATAATATATTACTGATAGTGACATTTTTCCACACAATATATCACACTCAGTAGCAAGTATTATGCAACGGAGGAAGTACTCAATCCGTTCAATTATACTTGCTACATTTCACTTTTTACGCATTCTAACGTGTTATTTTATTTATTTATATCTTAAATTATAAAATCTAATATAAAAGTTATAAAAGTTATTATTATGAAAATATGCGATAGACAATTCAAACAAGATCCCACTTAACTATATTGTTACTTACATATTAGTCGCAATATATAATAAAGCTTAAATGATGAATAGTGCATATAATTGAAATGTAGCGAGTATTTCAAAACGGAGGAAATATGATTTATACGGTAACGGTATTAATTGATGGTTATGAAAATATTTATAGTGTAAATAATTTTCGTGATTCGTGAAGTATCATGTTATACTATTACTTATTACCATAGTTTTCTTTGTTTTTTTTTTTGAAGTAAACCTGTTAAGATAAACTAGCTCAAATCGAGCGCAGCCAAGGACCGAAGGCAATCTGGGAAGGGAGGCATACACACTTTTTCACGGGCAAAGTCAGTTTCCCATCTATCTACCATATGGGCTACGGTATTACCCCCTCTACGAACAAAACTAACATGGACATCATCAAAAGTATCAATAAGGGAAAACAAAGACTCATAAATCAGGTAAATGAGAGCACGGCCTACTTCCCTACGAGTGATAGCAGAGATCACATTTAAAGCATCCCCTTCAACATGAATTTTCATGAAACCCATCCTCTTGCACACTTCCAGTCCATATTTAGCAGCCATGGTTTCGAAGGTGTCAACGTTCCAATTTGCCTTGCAGAGACGAGTCCCAGTAAGGAGGACATTTTCACGCTCATCACGACATACAATCCCTAAGCCCCTTTTGCATCCTGCACCCACATACGCGTCGAAGTTAACTTTGATCCATCCACTAGCGGGAGGATGCCAAGCATCAAAGGATGGAGCTCTCGGATGCGAAATAGTGAAGACTTTTTGGGCATACTCCTTGTAGTCAACAATCATCTTTATCATTGCAGCAGATAGTTTCATCAAATCACACCTGATACTAGTTTTCTAAGTTAGATCATAAAAAAGTTTTTTTTGTTTATAATTTTTCTTTACCACCTGATACTAGAAGTTCATATGGTAATGCATTGGAATGATTTGGGGAAGAAAATGAGATTGTTGGAGGAGGATGAGTATGACCATTAAATTTATCGAAAATCTTTCTACCAAATATAAACTAACTTTTCCTTATCATTGTCATCATTTAATATTGATTACCAAACAAGTTGTTAGTATATATTGGATCAACCCAAAAAATAATATCATTATAAAACAGTCTCTTGAAAAACTGTCTTTTTGAGAGACGTATTTAAAGCCAAGCCCATTAAAAATTAATATCTACTTGTCATATTCTCGATACTATTTACATTATCCTTAATATTTACTTATCGTATCCTTAATGTCTACTTCAATATCTTTAAATGTCTACTTACAATATTCTTAATGTCTACTTATAATATATTTTAAAAAAAATAGACCGACCCATTTAAAGACGATAGCTCGAGAATTTGTGACTATAAAATCATCCCGTTTGAAAATGTATTATCGTTTTTGACCCGTTGTCATCTAGATTCTAATCTTTACCAAGTCACTACACCTGGACATTAATGAAAATGATACAAGTATCATTTTTTTTTTTAATTTGTTCTCTAAATTTTGTATCCTTGGTATTGATTTTTGTTACCTATATTCTCTTTACCCTTCTCATAATGACATATGTATTATAAATAAAATTTAACAAAAAAGAATTGAGTTAGAAAATAAAATTATAATAAGTGAATGATAGAAATGATGAGTTAAAATGAGGTGAGAAAACGAGATTAATAGAATGGTAAAGCCATTGCCACAAAAGAAAAAGAGTACAGCATTAATAGGACAAGCTGAAATGAAAAATAGTGCAAATTAAGGGACAAGCTAAAAGAATTAATGTTAGAACTATCGCCAATGCTAGCAGATTCACATGTTTTATTACAAAATTATAAAATTAAGTCAACTAAAATCATTCAGCAATTCTTATCGTCGACAATTTTCTTTATATCGATGAAATGGGAAACAATGTTTCTCTAACAAGTTAAAATTGCTGATACTATTTAGTCTATGATGAAATAAAAATATCACATAAATACCACTAAGATACAATAGGTGTTATGAAATATGACATTATCAAAGGAGCATTTAGTTAATGGTATTAAACGATGGTAATCGATTGAATTGTAGTTTTAATTTTCATAAAATGTACAATTTCAAAGATCTCATTCTTAAAAATGAGTTTCCCTATCATCAATGTTCAAACATCTTTTGTTTGCACTAAAATGCCCCCTAAACAATCTACACTAGTATTCAGTTCTACGGTTCTACTATGTGCTGGTGTAGTACTGTACACAGGAAAACAAAATCTCACTAGAACATACGAGTAAAATGGCACTAAACTACAATCCACCATGAACAAAATTAGTTTAGTCGAAACGTTACAATCCCTATACTATGTTTCCTGCAAGCTTTGTGAAGCTACCTCGGCATCCTCATGATGCGAATTCGGCTGCACATTGGTGCGCTTGCACCAGCACGAAAATTCAGGCAGCGGTCCGTCTTCCCCAATAACCCATGGATGCTCAGCAACCATAGCTAATGTCAACCTTTGATTAGGATCTGGCAGCAAAAGGTATCTTTGGGGTCAGAAGAGTTATCGGTAAATTGCTGAAATACATACATGGCATTCCTGTTTAGTGATTTCTGAGGATGGGATACAGATTTACCCCTGAAGCTATGAAGATGGTTCTAATTTTCCTTGATAGGACACCAAATTTGGATCCTGACGCAATTTATGGAGATGGGATAAATCTTATAGCGACAACAAATACGGCGACAGGATGGAGACAGGCTGGTCCTGTCGCCGTATTTGTTTTTGTTGTAGTGAGGCGTGGTATGATATCTAGAGCTCGTCAACTATTTTTCAAAAGAACATCTTGGATATTAGAAACTCAAAAATCATTTGAACCACAACTCTATAACACCAACAAATGCAGATTGATTTTAGCAATCAAGCACAAATCAATTGATTTCAGCTCTGCTTTCAACTCCACAACTCTATTAACTTTTACGCTCACATTCAATTGATTTCAGCTCTGCTTTCAACCCCTTTGTATTCAATTTAGTTCAGGTCAGCTGCCATTCACATCAGTTTGGTTTAGTTTAGTCAGTTTAGTAGTTTCCGGACCAAGACAACGAGCCCTACAAAGGTACTGAATTCCCTAAAACTAAATTGTAAAAAGGAAGCCGTAAGTAAACTTAATACACTTTGTAAGCACAAATCAGAGAGCTCCAAGTCTCCAACTGTACCCCCAAACTTAAAAATGAATATTATAACGACAAAAGATTTCCAAGAGATGTAGAAAGACAGTTCACTCACCTTTGCATAAAAGGCCTTCTAACAAATCGCTGAGTTGTGGGTTAAGATCATTAGGGAGATTAATGGGATCATTAACAATCTGGAACATCAGAATAATTTCCAGAACAAATAAGAAACACAACCTGGATATTGAATTTTTATTAATAAATATGGAATAGATGAGAAAAGCTGACCTTGTCAAAGGTCTCCTGTAGTGTCTCACCAATAAACGGAAACTTGCCCATTATCATACAGTACAAGGTGATTCCTACAGCCCATGTGTCGGCAGCTTTTCCACGATAAGTAAGACCTGTTAGATAACATGGTTGCAGTTTAAGTGGCGTGTTTGAATGGTATGTAATGTTTAAGCCACTTTCATGGAGGGTCATGGGCAGCAATAAAAATAACCTAAGCAGCATTCAGGTGCAGTTATAACAGGTGTCCCGGGAGAGCGGTGTAGCTCATCATTATCACCCTGCAGATATGATGTAGTGAGATATAATTGACAATGATAGAGAAACAAAGAAAAACATAACTTACATCAAAAAAAAAAAAAAAATTCTAACATATTTAAGTTTGAAAATAAATATATCCCTGGCTTCTAGCATTCAGCTGAGAATTTTGGGAAAATTTGTTCTAGCAACAGTGACAAGCAAGATCACTCTTCTCAACACTACGAATGCTCTTCCTAATTCATTGGCTTCCTTCATAATCATTTCTCAAGATGTATCAAAATGGTCATCTTAACTATGAATGCTCTTCCTCAGAATTACAAGATTTACCCCACCAAGTATTGCTAATAATTCTTATCCAAATTTCATAAAGTAATTTGTTAATTGAAAGTAAAAACAAAATTCATAAAGTAATTCCAAGACTCAAGACACAACGTACCAAAGAACTGGACTTTTTAATTCATACTCCTTAAAAAATGGAAGCTAATGTTACAGTCTATAGTCTATACCTCATTTTGTACAAAATGTTGCATGAAACACCATGAAACTTTTAAGAACAAAAAAACACCAAACATGATGAAATTTGGGTATAAATTATTACCTCAAATACTTGGCTGACACTGAAGTCGGCAATTTTTACAGTGCCACTGCATGTAACCAAAAGATTTTGAGGCTTTATATCCATATGCACTATATTCTGTTACTCAAAAGCAAACAAGATTGTCAAGATTCAACAAAATGCCAACCACTACATGGAAAAGGCTGCAGTCCTAGAGGCTAGAACCATGCTCATTATCTCATGTCCTTGGAGAACACTGACGTCCCATTAAAGAAAACAAAAAAAGATGTTAATTTTGGATGAATGAATTAATGATGCATAAATTCCTCCCCAACCCTTCCACTAGTCTCTTACTCTCTTTAACTTAATATCCTCAAGGTAATTAAATCTAAACTCCTAAGTCCTACAACAAACCCCATTTCAAGAACACCTCATGGAGAAAACCTCTTCCGAGCTAGTTGATGTGATATGCTAGGTTGCTAGTACACTTCTAAAAAAACTAAAAAAAACATTTTTTTGTTCTAGATTATAATGTTAAATTACAGGCATTAGGATAGTGATAAGCAACATATCAGCAAGACAACAACCCCACATAATTTTTGATCTCTCGAATCCACAATAGTGGCAAATAGTAGTCTGCTAGGGGACGGACAACAAGCTAAATACAGCATCCAAAACAACAAAAATTCACAGGTGTAAAAAAATATTAAAGTGATAAAAAAGGTGAACTTACATGTGAATGAAGATACATTAGTCCAGAAACAATGTCTCGTAAGAATCTTCTCGCAGATCCTTCCCCTAAGCCGCTCGGCGGTCCAGAACCATCACAATCCCATTTACCCTCCACATACTCAAGAACTAAAGACAAATTTACAATTTCAATTACCAAAATAGAAGTGTGATTCAAAACCCCTTAGCCTCCACAAACAACATATATTCAAATGAGAAATTAGTGAATACTAAGACAAACGAAACAGGCAAACGACAATTATACCCATATATAAACGATCTGTGTCTGGGTCATCAATAACCTCAATAAGATTGACTATGTTGGGATGGCTGACAATTTTCATAATTAGCACCTGAAAGAAATTAAATTCAAAACTCAAGCATTGAAACCAACGGCAAACATGTAGCATAGTCAAACAAAGCTTTACAATACAACACAATGAGAATACAAAACATCCAAGCTTACGCAAAAATATGTATACCCTTATAGCAGGCCCGAATCATTAGGAGGAGCTCTATAAGCAGCTGCTCTGGGCCCTAACTTCTAAAGGGCCCAAAATGAAATTTGTAATGAATCAAAGCCTCTGGTTCAATGGTGAGGATCACATTACTAAATTGAATTTCTTTGGTGAACACCGACTCCAAGTTGAGAAAACATTTGCAACAGCAGTTCAGTTTTCAAAGTATTGCATTCAAATGATAAAAGTAAAAAAGGCTAGTTTGACAGTGTTTTCAAATTCTCGTCAATAAAGGTCAAAGGATGGCCTCTGTGTAACATTTCCTAATAAAGGGCATGAAGAATATTTATACCCACTTCAAGTTCTACTATGATGCATGTAATGCCCTTCATAAAATTGGAATATGTTTAAGATTTAACTTTTAACATCTTATCCAAGGAATTTCCACAGAAAAGATATACAAAGACCTTTTATGGTAATTGGAGGAATAGGAAAAAAAAAAAAGGAGCTTATTCGAGATGTTTGGAAGTCAAACCATCTCTATGAATAAGGATGCCTTTCATAAATGAAGAATCCAAACAACTAATTTGCGGAACCCTCCAATACTTAGAGAAGTTGGTAGTGGATCAATGGTATAATGTCTGGATCATCACCCTAATGTCTAAATCATCATCCTGAGATGTAAGAAAAAGTAAGGAAAGCTTGAGGCCAAGCAACATTCTCATCATCTGGATAAGTAGAATGCAAGCTAGAGCAAAGCAATCAATTTCGTCATGGTTAAAAGAATCTAGGAAAAGGATGACAAGCCAAATGGGAAAAATCGGTTAATGTTTATTTCATATCCACCTAAAGGACAAGGTACATGTTTTAAAAGGCAAATCAACTATATAGGGGTCATGTGGGAATTATGATATAATTCTATGGTGAAGATCATAGTGCATAAAAGAGGTCAGTCGAGCTATAAAAGCTTCCAGATTTACTAAACCACATCGTCAAGGAGAAAAACCAACGTTTTAGATAGATTCAAAAGATATTGTGCAGTCCCGACCCAATTTTGGTTATCGAATTACTATGACCTTTATTGCAATTACGATTGAAACCGCAATTTTGCACTATGAAGAAGATAAGTTGTTGGATGAAAAGAGGAGAAATTTATATAATTATATTTGAATTCCATAAATAGGAGAGATTATAAAGGGAGCAATCATATGGAATGTTAATACATCTTGTTTTAGCTTTCGCGGGGAGTTAGTCAAGCGTATTGCAATCTTGATATCCATCTTATATTCTTCATTTTCAGCTTGCTTCAACACAACGTGAAGCATATTTTTATATGTGCATCTCCATGTCAGTTCATAACATAAACACATCAGAACATTTATTCTTAAAAATTTGCATTGGGACAACAGTAATAACAAATCCATGTTAATGTAAGTGAACACCACTATTGAATAAGGTAGAATCGTAAAAATTCTTCAAAGCAGCTTTGTGCAATCGAGAAAAAAGGTTTCTTAAAGTGGGAAACAAACTGTGCAAATCTTCCAGTTATTACAATGTAAGTCACCTTCATTAAAATTCCCAACTCTAGCATGGGAAAAATTCTGATGTAAAAGTTGAAATGGAAGTTTAAGTACATTTTAGCAACTAAGTGTCAATTACCAAAAAAAACAAAGAGAACTTAAATACATTCTAGACTAGTCTAAAATTGGATGTGAGGAATTAATTTAGTACAAAAACATCAAGTGAATGTGATATGATACACACCTCCCGAAGAACATCTCTCAAAGCACTTTCTGAAGGTGCTACTCGTTGCTTTAACAAATGGGACTTGTGAAAAACCTATATACAACAAATAATGTTACATCTATTTTAGATGTAATAAAACAGGAAAGGAAGAACAATGATTAAACAAATTTCGCTGATTTGGAAAGGAAGAATAATAATCAAGGAGAAACATAATTATAATGATTTGGTCTCAATCTGCAGGAAATAAGTGGTGGAATTTGTATCTCATGAGAAACCAATTACACAATGAATCACTTCAAAGATCTTATACAGCCGAAAAAAAGGCTGTATCCGTAGGACTCTAGTTTTGCTGAAATGTATGTTTGCGTCTTAGACAGCCAAAACATATTTATTTAAAAAAAAAATGATTGTAGAGGACAATATGTTTAACTTTCAAAGATCTTGTCTTAAAGAAGAAAAAATCTCTTAATCCTATGCTTATCACCCTAGATTTTTTTTCCTGTCAGTACCTATATAACTCTAATCAAAGAAAAACTCACGACAACCATTTTTTATGTTGGCTACCTTGACAACAATCACCTTTTAGGTTTTAGTATTTATTTGTCGAAAACCACCTCATATAGCATGTTCTTAACAATACCACTACCCTTCAAGTTACAAATCATCTGTATTATATCTTTATATTATCATCACTCTCACCATTTCACCAACTAAGAAAAATCATTTCACAAACAATTAATGAAATACAATTGCGAATAAAATTGGATTGTTATTCTAGATTCAAAATCAAGTCTTTTCAAGGAGATATAAAGGTGGTATTTTTTGTTTGCATACTTTACAAAGGGGTTTTCTTGAAGACTTTACTAGAAGTTATGACTACAGGTTTCCTTAAGTGTTCAAAACCTCTATAGCATTAAGCACTCTTTGCAAATCAACCAGTTGATGAGACTTTGAAATGTAAATTGTACATCACCAAATACTTTTCTCTTTTTGAAGAAAAATAAAAATGAGAAGCAATGCTTAAGGTTGCATGGTATCCACTATCCAGTAGAATCAAACAACATCCAGGAGGATCATCAAATTAAACAGACTATTGGCAAGACATATGTACACATCCCAAGGTTCCTAAAATAAAGATGCATGTCTTACATTAAGAAAATCCTAAGGCCAGACTGATGGACTAAATGTGAATTTCAATTACTCTGATACAATACTTGAATGAAATGAAAGAAAAATTTTGCTTCAGAAGAAAAAAAGGATTATGATTGTCTTCACCTCCACTTGCTCTTGGTAATACACGGTTCATCTTAAATTATATGCAAGTCCTGAAAATTGTAGCTCACAACCGACTAAACGCAAAGCTCACACGCAAGTGTTAACCTCAGGCCCTGAGTCCATGACCCTATTATTTTAAAAGATGTTTACACAACTTTAATCATTCCTCAAATGTTCCCTACTTGTAATATGGCAAACTGAAGTTTTAAATTAGTCAACCCAGAGATATTGACTCAACAAACTCACGTTCTTTATTATATCCAATTTCACACAATAATATGTAAATAGTGAAGCTTATATTCATGATGATTGATGAACATCACTAAAAAATATTTATGCTAGGAAAGATAAGAGCGAATAACAACCTTTATTGCGTAATGTTTTCCATCTATGTTGTTTCGATAAAGAACCTATTACAATAGAAGATACGCATGAGAGAGAGACTTGAAATCACATAATAATCAATGACGAGAACTAACAAATTACTTACCACTTTTGCGTAACTCCCAGACCCAATCTTCGATTCACGGGTATACTCATTAATCACCTTATTTCCATATTCATCCTAATGATGAAAAATTGAAATTAGTATATCCATATAATAAGTAAGATCGAAAATTTGATGTGTGTCATAAGATAAGGAAACAAATCCACCATTTTAAATAATGCAAAACATCTTTTCACAAACACACTGAATCAGCCACTTTATAATCTTCATCAAACATTGCTACATATAATACCTAGCACAAGAAAAGCAAAGCCAAAGATATTCTTGTATTGCACATAAGTTGCAGCAAACATGACTAAATATCCATTCCAATTTAAGTAACTAGTCTCAACTCCTCACCTCGGAACGAACAAGTTTACGAGTTTCCTTGACCTGGAATTCCCTACATATTGACCCATTCCTTATCTTGTGATTGATAATTTCTTCGGACCGCGTTGCACCACTACACATCTCACTTTCATTATACCCTTGAGTCATATTCGTATCTTCCCCATCATACAAACGGTCATCAATATCATCATCTTCACCATCAATATCACCATCTCCATCTTCTAACAAAGGCCTTTGAGAAAGAACACTTGTAAAGCCGCCAATTTGAACGTTTGGCCTTGCAATTTCTTTACTGCTTCTTTTGAACCCAAAGCAGCCCCAACATCCCATATTCATTTATCTGAAGATACAAGTACAACCACACTAAATAAGCTAACAACTTTAATATTTTCCTATTTACGTCTCATAATCAAATTTGCATTTCCACTATCTTATATTAACTTCAATATGCCCTCTATCCCTATAAAATTGCACTAGTTTTCTATTTCAATTTGTCCCTCTTACTTTGCATGAAAGATTGTAAAATAATATAGGATTTTAGATAAGCAAGATTAGATTAAATAAAGTCAAATGTACAATCCTGTAAAGTCACACACAATTAAGGATCAATAATTATTGACAAGTAAAGTGTATTTGAAATAAAAGACAGTATGATCTTTAATTTATTTTGTGTGACTTTATAGGATTGTACATTTGACTTTATTTAACCTAATCTTGCTAATCTTTTTATTTTTATATATGATTATAAATGTGTTCTTGGGTGATAGACGCTACGTAATTGTTTCTTTGACATTCCGCTAGAAGTATGCACAAGTTCCTACTTCCTACATTGCACCCTTCTTTTTGTAAAGTTTCAACTCATTTTCTTTAATCTTATTTTATTCACTTAATCCCAATCTTCAACTCAGTCACTCATTTCTCTCATCCCCTTGTATTTCGTCTCATTCTTCAACTACAAATCAATATTTCCATCATTAAAAAGAGAGCAATTTCATGGGGACAGAGGGAGTGTCGGTTAGTAACTTCAATTTTGCAATAATGCAATCTCGATTGACTTGTCATAAAAATGTGATTACAACTAAACAATAAGCAACCAGATTAATCGTTATTACTAATCATTTCTCTTTGTCATCGACTTGCGAATCTTGCTATCAACTATGATTAGTATAAAATGATCAAACGGACACATTTTTTAAATTCTTTTTGTTTAATCAGCATATAACAGAAAATCAACTCAATTTCAATGTGAGAAAGTTGAAATTAAAGAAATGGAAAATTAACTGCTATTGAAGTGTCATAACTTGCAAATTAAGCGTAAGAATATCATCAAAATTATCGCCTTCGACTTGAACAAGAAGAATTGGGAAATGTGGAAAGATGATTCTTCCTCTCCAAATTAGGGTTTGGAAAGATGATTTGAAAGAGAAAGAAAGAAAGAAGAGATCAGACATCAAAGAGAGAAGTTTCAGAGGGCTCAAATGTGGAGTAGAGTATATATATAAGTAACAAGTTTTGTAGGTCGAGGGAGGAAAGAGGTGGGAATAAAAATGTTTGTTAGTTGAATATGTTAGTTTGTTTGACCGGTTGTTGGCGGGTTTGATCGATAAGTTAGTTGTTTAAAAAATTATTTTTATTATAAAGATTTTTTCGGAAAGGAGAAAAGTGATTTTTAGTTGTCGGGACTAAAAGTTGGGTTTTTAAGTGAGTGTTATTTGCCAAGAATATATCATGGTAATAGATAACGTGTTGTTAGCTTGTTACATATAATATTTGCGAAAGAAAGTTAAATAAAAATAAAAAGTTAATTAAACAAATAAAAAAGAATTATAAATAAATAAATAAAATTAACCGCCCAAACCCCTCCCACAGTGCACTACATCCCCTCTTCCCGCCAATATTACCACCCAAACCCCTCTCAAAATATTTTTCACTTATTTTTTTTGCCACTATTACCTCCTATCACATATTACATCATAGACATACATCAAAGACAATAATGCTCTTTGCAAATATCTCGAAATTTGAATTATTTATAATTAATTAATAATTGAATTTATTATAAAAAGTTAAATAAAATTGAATTAATTTACGCAATTTTTCATTTATTTAGTTGACATAATAATGTATGTTTTTAGTATGAAGTACTATTTCCATTTCTTAATGAAGTTCTTATAAAAAATGTTCATGAGAATTAAGAAAAATAGAATTTTTTAGATAGTGAGATATTATTTTACTGAATAATAAGTTTCATAGAGAAAGTGAAGACCTTAATATTAAAAAAAATATTGAAAATAAAGTTAGTAGAAAATATATGGAGAACATAACCATTATTAAAATATTAAAATATTAAGATAAGGATGAATAATGTTATTTTTGTCCAAAATTTGTGACATAAATAAAAAGATTTCTTGTGAGAACAACAAATAAAACACCCAAAATAAAAAGTGAAAACTTCTTTTAAGGAACAGAGGAAGATAGTACTACATAACCCAATAATTAAGAATGTCAATTTTAAAACAAAACATCTCATATTTACACCCTCATTGTGTTATTTCAGAGGGACAGAGGGAGTATAGTAAAACATTATTTTAAGCTTAAACATTCAAGAAGTTGAGAAGGCCGAGTAAGCCCTTTTGATCCTAGAACATAACAGAATAGTTCTCTTTTAAAGTCATGGAATGGAATCGAATTCAACTCAATAATACATTTTGTCTAAGAAGCATTGTGATTAAAAATGTTATGGCAATATATATCTTGTTGGCAACAGAGCGAACGGAACGACATTAACCGCCATGTAAGGTGGAAATAAAGACGACAACATCCTTCTCTTCTAGGATCGTGTCAAGTTGTCCGCTTAGCTCCCAGTCACAGTCGTTCACTAGCACAAGAACTCCGGGTCGCCTACATAGATATATGGACTTGAAAATTCAGAGATCATAAGTGATCACCTAAAGGATATGAGTGATCACTTTAAAAACGGTAAATTATCACTTTAAGACAAAAAATGTAAATTGAGTCAGCCCAATAGAGATGATATCACCGTGAGACCATCTCATTTGAGTATTTGTGGTAGGTTTTTGCACTGCGGAAGTAGCCAAAGGGCTTGGTCGGCCCAGGAACCTTTGGCCAGTGTGGCCTAGAACGGATCTCCTAGTGGCTTGGAGGTGGGCATCAGCAAAAACCCACCTCCCAACTCAGTTACCCAAAGCCCTTCCTAACTTGGTTACTTCTCCCGTCTCATTAATTTGCTATAAAAACTCACATTGAAGATGTAAATATAGCAAATTCAATAGGGCGGAGGAGTACTTCACATAGTGCGCCATTTTGGCAGAAAGCGAATAATAGTTAAAACGGAAAACATCTCAAAGCTTACACAGTATCTCCTTTCATAAACATCTCTGGCCTCTCTTTTATCAGATTTGTTCGGACCCATGAAAGCAATTTCTTCATTGTTAACTGCAAGTTCAGACAATATCCTCAAGCAAATAAATACAAGCACTTAGATTTTATAATCAATATACTCGTTGGCATTCGTTTCAAAAATTTATCAGAAGAGACGATCACCTTATCCTCGCCATCTGCTGGATCAACATTGACATTATGGACCTTTACGGAGTCACATAGAAGTTCTAGGCCCCCTCTTCAAAGACAAGCAACATCAATAGGAGACAAAAATTAGAGATATAACAAAAGAGAAGCTAACTTGAGACACTAATGGAGATACTTTATGCAGAAAAGATGAAATACAGCCTGTTTAAGAGTAATATACTATAGCTAAAAGCTATATTACTCGGACTTTTCATTTTGTTTCACGTACCTGTGTCCGATACTTGATGCTCGGATATTGGTATGGCACTTAGACACTTCATTTAAGGCGTAAAATTGAATATTTAGACGTATTCGACACTTAGACATGTACCAGTATCCAACATCAGTACCCAAGTCCAAGTAATATATGCTAAAAGGAGAAAGATAGAACATCGAAGAAGCCCTTCACATGACAATGAAGGACTTTTGAGTTTTATATGAATATGAATATTTAGCAACAAAATAAACGAATTCAAACATGGCTCCATCATCAAATACATCTAGATATCTCAAACTCGTTTCAGATTAACCAGCCAGCAAATAGCTTGCCTCGACATGGTTTATTAAGAATCCTATTCTATAATTTAAACAGAGCATGGAACTATTTTACCCAAAATTAGGCCAGAACAGCTTACTAAACAATATAAACTAGTAAAATATCTTGCTAGTTGCCCCTTAAAAACAAAAAACAGTACCACTTTGAAATTTGAACCTAAGAATCATAGTCCTTCTCATTACCCTAATGCCATTAAATAGCTCCACGTCTTATCTATGGGGGTTAGGGGGGTCGGATGCGGATAGCCTTACCTTTGTTAGTGATAACAAAGAGGTTGTTTTTGACTGACTCTTGGTAGCAAACATCATCAAAATCACGCATAAATAAGAAACGCTTACAATTTACTGATTCATTTTAATATAGTCCATTGTAGTTCAAAACCAAACAACTATAAATCTTTGGCTCATTGAAACTAAGATCCATAGCAAAAACATTTTATATGTTCTCTAAAGGTCTAACCAGCCAATTGTAAGGCCACTTTCAGCACACCATGAGTTAAGACTACCCTATACTCACTACAGTTATCAATAACAAAAGGGACTTCAAGTCAACTTATTTCAAAAATTACGAAGTAGATCCTTCATATAGCACAAGACTCCAAATGCACAACAAACTAAACTGGGATTTTAGATATGTGTTTTCTCATCAACTTCGGAAGGAATATATGAGATGTATACATTACAGATAAAAGACCTTATATACACTACACTTGGAAAACCTAACTCGTCAAAAGAAACTTGTCGTAAATCCTCTTCAAGTTGATCCTTCAGATAGCATGAGATTAAGAAGATAAACAAACTAAATGAAACTTTAATAAAGTGTTTCCTCGTCAACTCAATAGTACTATATGATGTCTACAAAGGTTTATATCTCATGAGGAACTATCCTCCAAAATATTTACCACCACTATCACTATTCACTATAGCTTTTATGCAAGTAAAAATTACAAATTCATTTTTGTACGAATCAGAAATATAACTCTTCCTAATCAAATGACATCATCGCGAGAGCTAATGTGAGGTCTTTTTTTACAAGACAACTAGTCATTTTGATAACTATATGTATCCTTAACTACTATTTCAGACAATTGCAAACTTTCAAGTTACTTTGGGTATTATTTCCTCCATTCTAAAATACTAACATCCGATTGTGACATGTTGTGTGGGAAAATGTCACAATCAGTAGCAAATATAATGGAACCAAGGGAGTACAATTTAATTGGATGAAAGTGTATAAAACAACAAAGAAAGTTGTACAATAGACTAGTGTCGTAGAGCACCCTTCTAAAATGAACTTTCTGAACTATTACATATAGTTTGGCATTAGTGCACAAAACACCATAGATCCCTATTAAGGGTGGAACGTACAAATAAGATTCAACAAGAAAATCCTTTTGTAGTCAATCATAACTCATGACAAAGCCAAACTTGACATATAATGATCATGAAACAATCGTTTTTGGTTAAAAACCTAGTAAAAAAAGAATATTGAGGATGAAGTCATAAGAACATTCACACGATTCCCATATCCGCTATATTTTTCATTCAACTTCAGTAGGAAATTCTCTTATAATAAACTTTTCATTCAACAAACTAGACTGGGATTGTACATGTGTTTTCTCATCAACTTTAGTAGCAGTATACGAAATGTATACTTTACAGAGGAAAGACCTCCCTATATCCACTACACTTGTGAAGCCTAATTCATCAGAAGGGCCTTGCAGTCAATCCACTTCAAATTGATCCTTCAAATAGCATAAGACTAAGAAGATATAACAAACTAAATGGAACTTTACTTAAGTGTTTCCTCATGAACTTCAGTAATACACTAATACTATATGGGGTCAAAATGGGTTTATATCTTATGAGTCATGATGAACCATCCTCCAAAATATGCACCAACAACATCAGTATTCAGCGGTAACCTTTATAATTCAGCTAGTTGGTTTTCAAGCTCGATGAAGGAGGAAAGTGAGAGACATTTGTGACAATCAACTCGACAAAACCTAGTCACGTTTCATAATCATCATCATCATCGTCGTCATCATACTTAGTGTACCCTACTCATATGATCAGGGATGGGAAGGGAAGGATGGCGGCAACTTATACCCATAAAAGAGAGTGCGGCCAAAGAGTTCATGGGCATGAGAAAGATGCACAGTTGAATCCTCAGTTAAAACCTTAGTAGTCAATGTTATGAATTCATTTTTGTTGGTACATACATACAACTCTTCCTAGTTGCTCATCAAAATTAAACTCATCCCAACAAATCAATACATCTATCAAGCAATCAAATCCATAAACCAAATCATGACATAACTTTTATGGATCAGGAATCAATATTTCAATTTGAAAGGCATTTTTATACTATTTCTTATATCTTAATTGTTATCAATTTGAGAAACTCAAATTTTACTTGAAAATTATTCACATCTCTTATAATAAACTTCCATTCAACATTCAAGTATTATGAAGTATAATTGAAGTATAATCAGCTCATTAAAACTAAAAATTAGAAGAACATAGATTAAACAACAAATATCATTTTCGAAATCAAAAATTTCCCACGAACAAGATAGGGTTTAGCGTTCATTAACCTACCTGGTATTTAATAGAAAAGGAATTGTAAGCAACAAAATAAATAATGAAAATTGGAAAGATCAAAAAATACCCAAATTCAAGAGTGAGTCGCATGATGGATTCCTTCTGTTGATGATGAAATCAAAAGCAGCAGCAAGTAGAAAACTCGGTGTGCTTCTTTTCTGCTCGCTTTTGCTGGGTTTTAGCGTTGGTCTTACAGTGGCTGAGTGGCGGATTCCAAAAGTCTATATATGTAAAGGGACAACACAGGGGTGATATATATATATATATATATATATATATATATATATATATATATATATATATATAGGGATGTGGGTACCGGGTTGACCCGAATCCGGAAATCCGGGTATCCGGTTTTCGGGTACCCGATTTAAACCGGGTCGGAAATCGGGTACCCGGTTTTATTTATTTCCTAAAACACGTTTTTTTTAATTTACATACAAAAAATCATCAAACACTCAAATTTTACAAACCCAAATGTCATAATTTGTCAAATTCGATAGAATGATGAACAAAAATTCGTAAAGACTCAAACTTTAACCTATACAAATGCCATAAAACATCAAATTCAAGTAAATTTACCCACAAAAAATCATCAAAAACTCAAATTTTACAAACCCAAATGTCATAATAATTAATAAGTGAAATTCAATGGAGCCATCAACAAAAATTTTTAAAGACTCAAACTTTTACAAATGCCATAAAACCTCAAATTCAATCAAATTTACACACAAAAAATCATCAAAAACTCAAATTTTAAAAACCCAAAAATACCGAAAATCAACAAAGTTAAAAACAAACTAAATACTGAAAATCCATGTAGGTCTTCAACTTAAAGTGTCTGAAAAAAATTGAACAAACAAAATATCAGAATTTGATTCAAAATAAAGTTAAAAACAACTTAAATTAAGAACAAGACTTAAAATTTAAAGTAAAATACCAGTGAAGAAGATGAAGAATGACGAAGAATCGAAGATGATTGAGGAATGCTGCTGCACGCCTGCACTGATGAATCAAATTAAGAAGATGAAAGGGTTTCTTGTTCTTCAGAAGAGGCGCAGAGACTAGAGTTTAGTGCTACTGATTTCTGATTTTAGAAGAGGTCCCACTTCAAGTCACATGTCACACACTCACAACACGCATATTTTTAAAAAAAAATTTTAATAAACCGGGTACCGGGTACCCGGTTCCATCAAAAGTAGTACCCGGATTCGACCTGAATACCCGGTTTATAAACCGGGTACCCGACCCGAAATACCCGATTTTACAAAATCGGGTAAATTACCCGGTTTTCTAAACCGAATACCGGGTATTTCGGGTTGGGTTTTTCAAAACGGGTTTTTTTGAACACCTATATATATATATATATATATATATATATATCAGTCATAATTAAATTGATAATAATTGAATAATCATAAATTCTTACTTGAGACTGTATTTTGTAAAGACGTCTCTCAAAAGCTCAGTCTAATTCTAATTATGTATTGTTATAAGGAAAAATTATATTAAACTACCTATTCTATACCTCTTTTTTCAAAAAACTACCTGATATAAAAAAATTTTCAAAAAACTACCTTGTATAATATTAAAGTTTGCAAAAGACTACCTTGTTCTTAATTTCGTCAGTTGACCGCTTATACTAACGTTGACCAGCATGCTTGTGTCACGTGGTCTCCTTTAAAACATCCTCTTCCTCCTTCACTTTATGGATATGTCGGATTTACTCTGATTTCTCACCTACCAAAGACATAAACCTTTACTCCATATCCTTTCTTCTTTAATTCTCCATCCTAATTGCTGCTCCATTTCATTTTGCAAGAACTCATGTATTTTCAAGTAATGTACTTAGTGTAGTAGTTTGGATTGTAATTTTCAACTAATGTATTTGGCAAGAACAAGTATATTTTGGTGCTATTGTATTTTGCAAGAACTTGTGTATTTTCTACTAAGTTTTGATGTTGGTATGCTGTGTGCAAGTAGTTGGTATGCTGTGTAGTGCTGTGCTGTTGGTATGATGTTGGTATGATGTTGTGATTTGAGTTTGTATAGCTATTATATGTGTGCAAGAGCTGTACAACTATTATATGTGTGCAAGAGCTGTACATCAGTGTGTATAGAGCTGTGCAAGCAAACAGAAAACAGCAAACAACAACCATTATCAGTAATGTGTGCAAACATATACACTGTACAGCAAACATCAGTGTGTATAGAGCATAATGTGTGCAGTGTATATGTTCTGATTCAGGACTTGTGCAAGCATTATCAGTGTTCTGATTTCTATACCAAACTGCAAACATCAAAAAGGGAAGCATTATCAATTAATTAGATCTGAACTCATCAAATGCTGTGTATTTTGCTGTGCATAATCAGTGTGCAAGGTATATTAGAACAAAACCCAATTTAATTAGAACAAAACATCAAATGCTGCTGTAGAAAATATGATTTATCAATGATTAGAACAAATTCAGTGAGAACAAAGAGCTGTGGAAGAATCTAGATCATAAATTAGGGCTTTGAGTTTAGGGCATTGGGTTTTTAATGGAAGAAGATGATGACTCTGGATTATAAATGAAGAAGGAAGGGTTTAGAGGTTGCACGTGCAAAGAGCGTGCCAGTCAACGTGAAAACTAATGGTCAATGGCGGAAATTCATAACAAGGTAGTCTTTTGCAAACTTTAATATTATACAAAGTAGTTTTTTGAAAAAAATTTTATATCAGGTAGTTTTTTGAAAAAAGAGGTATAGAATAGGTAGTTTAATATAATTTTTCCTTGTTATAACTCTAAATATAGATTTGGGTTGGACCTTTGAGACTTGAGAGTCGTCTTTACAAAAGACGGTCTCTCAAGAGACGGACTCTCAAGAGAGCACCTGATAATAATTGGTTGAAGTATCTATAGTTGCATGTGTGGGAGGACTTGATTCGGGATATGAGAAGTTGGAAACGTCGGATTTGTGTATGTGAGTCTTGTTAGTTTTCTTGCGGACTATTTTTTTAATGTGTTTTAGTCGTTTGTCTGTTTGTGATCTGATTAGTTTTGTTTTCCTGAATGGTGTTGTGTTTGTATATTTTGTGTTGTTTATTTTCTTTTTTTTCTGTTTTTTATTACAGATTTTCCTGAGTGGCTTTATCATGAAGAAATTATCTCTGGACGGTTTGTTTACGAAAACGATGAGTTTTCTCCTTCAATCAAAGCAACATTCTTTGTTAGAAGAATATAAATGTTTTTTGTCCTTTAGATGAAACCTAGTTGTTTTCTTTTGTTTTGTTTTTATTCTTTTCTTTTACTTCCAAATGGTGTTTAGGCCAAGGAAACATAAGAGAGTACATTATGGATTAAGGTTAAAGTTGAAAACCAACTATCACCTTTTTTTAGACCCCATCACACTCTTAATATCTGTGCCCAACACAAATGGGACAATTGAATTGAGTTGGAGGGAGTATAAAACCGTGGCAAGGGAGGCTTAGTGCAGCCCAACGGGGGCTTGATGTTGCCCAAGTGGTCCGGCACCATTTGTCAAAGTTTCTAAAATTGAGATTTCTTGCACAAACGGAGCCACCAGGGGAGATTCCGGGCATGTTCAACATGTTCGACCGCACAGAATCCCGAAATACTGGGGGCTGAATTTGGAATTACGTAGTATATGTTAAGTGTTCAAAATACAAAGTTGTTTGGAATCCGTTGACATGTCATGTCCCACCAAGTCGGCATAATATAACCAAATTAAGATTAAAAACAAATCTCATATAAAAGCGTCTTATCATGATATAGACTCATATAATCAGCTCATTTCTAATTTCTTATATTGATAACTTTGAAATTGTAAACAATCATTTTAAGAGCATAAGAAATCACTCTAAAGACTAAAAATTGATCACTTTGAAATTACAAATGATTAAAATTATAAGTAATCAGTTTAAAATCATTAATATATATTGAGCTAGTTCGATGAAAATGATCTAACCATGAGATCGTATCGGAGTTAAAGGTAAAGGACACTCCTAGTATCTTGTTTAAGGCAAGGTTCGGGTGGGGATTTTTCTTTTTCCTAATAGATGCGGACAAATCATACTCATTTATCAAAAAGAAAGTCAAAAAAAATGCGCGAAGTCAAAAAACTCTCAACTTATATCTACGCCCAGTAAAAATCTTCCGTTTCACGTGCACATGCTATATATAAATTGTATCGGAGAAATTGTGAAAATTTTATGCTCATGCCATATCAACTAGCAAGATTCAAGAGCCGTAGTTTGAGGATGGATGCCTACAACTACATCCCCAAACTCTAGAAAGATAACTACTCACTCATGTTTAATATTGACATAAACACATAAAATATCATCATATTCCTAGAGCAAACAACAACAAAGAAGAAAATTAAGTTAAAAAGACTTACTACCCTCAACTAAGGAGGGGGATGGCAATCACACAAATGAATAAGAGCTTTCAATATTCAACCCAAGAAAATACTTCAAACCGAATGCTAAATCAAACCCACAAATTCTGGAAAATGCTTGATAAATTACCAAAGGAAGAGTACTACAAACTACTAGTGTTTAATGATTAAGTTACAAGCCAAATGTTTAAGTTCTAAAGATTAAAGAGCTAAAGAGAGTGTTTAAGTGAGGTACAACTACAAATTTCTGGAATTATAAAGTACTAGAGCTTACAAATACATGAACTATCATAAAATGAAGAGAGAAAGGAGCAAGGTTCAGCTTGTGGAGCTGATGGTTGTTTGTTTCCTTGAGAACTTTGGGGTATTTATAGCCAATTTGATGAGCTTTTCCCACTTGGATTCATGATGATTACAATGGTGGTCAAACAAGCAACCCCTTCATCATGAGTAGCTGATTCACAGGAGTTGGAGGTCTGAAGCACGCAAGGGGAAAGAGTGGTGGAAGCAAGAGGCAAAAGTAGACGGACAAAAATTAGAACTGTAGCTGTCAGGCCTGAAACAGTCGGGTCGACTGGTACCAGTCGACCAGTCGACTGGTTTGTACCTGATGCGCACTGCGTCTTTGAAATGCCATAACTTGGTCGTTTCTTATCAGAATTGGGCATGTGACCAGTCGTTTCGAAGCTAACGGACCCAAGTTTAATCTCCAATAAAAATATCTATCAAATTCTAAGTGTGTTTAAAGATATGATCATTATAAGTGGACCCTTTTGCATTTGATGATCGAAAGTTGTAGCATTTCTTTGGTTGGCCTTCTTTTAATTAATGTGACTTCCCTTTAGTCACTAACTTAGTTCATAAGGTCACCAAGCCTTTGAGAATAAGACGATAAATATAATTAGTGCTTGAGATGGCTCGAAAACCTGCAAAAATTGACAAAACAACAAACACTACACCAAAAGAGTAATATCCTCCAAAATAAGCATAAATTGACTAAATCAGAAGAATAAAGCATAAGGATGGCATAATATGAGTGAAAATTAGGGGATAAAATGTACATAAATCATCCGTATCATCCCCCTCTTACAAATTTACAATACTCAAATCAAAACCCAATAATAGGAATTCGGAGTATCAAAAATTTGTGGGTATTTAGTCAGAATAAGACCTATAAGTGGAATTCAATCAGAGATTTAAACTCGGGAGTGAATGAAGGTGGGCATAGGCGGATCTAACCTAGGTGCTCGAACGAGCACTAGCCTTCAGATGGGTCATTTTTTTGTTTCTCTGGCGTGTTTACTCTATTGCCCTTAGATTTTCTTGTATATATATGTAGTCTCCACGAGTTGAAAAAAGGCAGAAACATTAGAATAGAGTAGTTTTTAGTTCATTTACTCTTGTCTTAAATTTCCAAGGTTGATTTATGGTGGGATTTGCTCCCTTTTGCTGAATTTAAGAGGAATATCCAAGGAAGAACATTTCTTAGTTTGTGCTCAAGGAAGTAAGATCTTGTAACTATATTCTATTAGTTAATGAAACTTTCAGATTTTATTTCCATCTTTACATTTCTCCTTGCATGTGGTTTCTCTTGCTTGATACTTGTTTCTAGTCGTTAGATTCTACCTTATCCTTGATTAAAATAACTCATTGCATGCTTTTACTTCTAGTTCAACACTTGCATGTCAGTTTTTCCTAGTTGTTAGAGCTTCAAAGTGGTCATTCTTACTTATGGTGCTTTATTATGCTTGATATGTGTTCCATGTCTATTTTCTTGCTTACATCCATGATTTGTGAGTAGTTTAGCTTCTAGGGCATGGGGTAAAGAAGTTCATCAATATGTAATGGGGTGTATGTGCTAGATTTTGGATTATAGAGCTTGAATGTTGCTAGTTTAGTGAGGTTGGGAACATGAGCTATCCCAAGAAAATATTATCATGAGCTAGGATTTAAGATAAGACTTGTGGGTTAATTGAGTTCAAGGCCAAGAAGCCCACACTCCACCTTAATTTGCATGTCTAAATCACTAAGGCCGAGAAGCCAAGGTGACACATAAGAGCTAGCTTCATTCATTTCTACGTTCATTTTAATCATCATGTTTTATTGATTGTGTAACTCCTTGCATAACAATGAATGGACTCCCCATGTGCTAGCTTATTCTTATCTGTTTAATTCATTATCGCACTAGTTTTCTTGATTGAAGACATTTAACCAAACAAAGTCTAAAAACAACCTCCCACTTACCTCTAATATAGTTTAAGCACAAGACCTCCTCCTTGTGGATTCGATCCTGACTTGCCACTATATCTTTGTATTTTGGTAAACTTGGGTAAAAGTGATCAACGTTTTGGAAGTAACGACACCAAGGTGTTGGCCCTCTTGCTCCTCACTATAAAAGCCGATCACTTTTTGGAGTGAATGAAGGTGGGCATAGGCGGATCTAGGTATATGAAGTATTTACGCTCATTATAAAAACCTAAATAATTCATTTTACATCTAAGAAAATAGAAAAAATCATGGACAAAATACATCATTCGTTTTAATTGGTGGCTAGTATATTGTAGCAAATATTATTCATCACATCAATGATGGTTGTTTCTATAGTGTTACTTATATATAATAATACACATAGTCACATTTTGTTTGATTCCTCTCAATGCATAATTTCATTATATTTGTTTTTTATAATTTTTAATTATATAGCAACAACAATATTAAGAGTTAAACTTGAGCCTTGAATATCTAAAAATTAGAAATGTAGCCACGCACTAATAACAATTTCAAATACTAAATAATATTTAAAGGAAACTAAAACAGACTACTTGTCTACTTTTGTCACTGATCCAATTCATTTCTATATAAACTTTACAATATAATTTATTCAAGATGCCTATTTGTCAGATAAATAAATATAGAAGTAAATGGTTTAAACTTTGAAGGAAAATTATCAAATATAGTTGTGTTATATATCCTCTGTTCCATAATAGATGTTACATGGAAGTAAAAACACAAAATCTAAAAATGGTGTAAAATGGGTAGAAATGTTTATATAGTTGAAAGGAGAAGCAAACATGTCCGAAAATAACATATGTATAAGTTTTAATTACACAATCAAATATTTTTTAAATATCCCAAAATGTATACATAGTATTATTTTTAGCTAGCCGAACTAGGTATATCATTAAAGTTAAGAGGCCTTTCTTATAATAATAATAATGATGCATTCAAAAAAAAAATAACAACAATAATAATAATAATAATAATAATAATAATAATAATAATAATAATAATAATAATAATAATAATAATAATAATAATAATCTTAATAATCTTAATAATAATAATCCAAAATTACTAGATTACAAAAACTACTAATTAGAAAATTATGAAATTGATATGGGACAAAATATGAAGGCCCAATAATAACCCCAAGCAATACTTAAAAAATGGGCTTTATCACAAAACATGTCCAGTATTAATGCTAAGGTAAAGATAAGAATAGAAAACGCAAGTCCTTAAGTCCTATCAGCTAGGGGTGAAACTTATTCAGATTAAAATCGCAAATCGAACCAGACCAAACCGAATAACAAATATGGTTTGGTGTTTTTGAAATTTGGTTTGGATTAGGTTGAAAATTCAAAAACCGAAATAATTAGGTTTGGGTTAGGTTTGGAAGTTTAAAAAACCGAAAACCGAACACCGAAATAATTAGAACTTTTATAGTATGTCTAGGCCCAAAATGACATTTTTCTTTAGGCCCAAATGTCAAAGTAACCTAATCCTACCCCATACCTACCCGTGCACCTCCCTCACCCAAGTCATTTTATTTCTTTCTTCTTCCTAACCCTAAATCCCTAATCCTCTTTAGTCTTTCCCTTCCATTTCATTTACCAATTCAATTGTATCTCTACGCCGCCTACCTTGTCTAACCCTAACCCTTTCTTCTTCAAATCTTTTCATCTTCAAGGTTAGTCTTTCGTTATTGATTTTGTTTTGGTTTGATTTTTGTTTTTTTTGTTTTGTTTTGATTTTCGTTTATGTTTTGATTTTGGTATTATGTTTTGTTTTGAGTTGATTTTCGTTTTAGTTTGGGTTATTTATATTTGTTAGTTTAATCTCTAATATTTGTGTTAGTTTAATCTATTAAGTTTTATTCCTTTGTTTTCTGTTTTTATTAATTTTCGTTTACTTTAGTTAGGGTTTTTGATTTTCCTTCATTTTCATTTATTCATTTTGTTTCAATATATCACATATAAATTCGAATTGTTTGTATTTTATAACTTGTAGAGTTGATCAAATATGTCTAATCTAATTTTAGTCAAAATGTTATTCGGTCTAAAACATAAAATTTCGGTCGAAAAAATTTCGGTCAGCGGTTTGGATTCGGTCTGCGAATGTAAAATACGGTTCGGTCTAGAATTTAATATGGTTTGGTGTTGGTCTGAAAATATGAAGACCGAATAAAATATGGTCTGATTTGGTTTTGACAAAAGTCCAAACCGTTGACCGAACTTTCACCCCTACTATCAGCGCCTGAAGCTTTCTTCTTCAACCTCAAGCAGTAGCAACACAGTGTCCTCATCAATGGCAGCTTCACCAAGGTTTCAAAATTGAAAATTTTTTTCCCAAATTTCATGGGTAACACATGCTACCCTAGGTTACACTGTAGGTCAGGTGGGTGACTCAGTAAGCTAGAATTTGGGTTCAATATTTGATTGGGGAATTCAATTTTTATCTGGGATCATTTCGTGATTGCCAATTTTGTAATTAATGGAGGCTTACAAGAATTGGGTTAGGCAAAACAAGGATTATGTTCACTCATTGGATTCTCTTGCTAATGTAAGTCTCTTTCCTATTTCTGCTTCTTTTAATCCTCATAATTTTGTGTATATTGTGCTTAATTTATGGATAATTCAATTCAATTTGGAAATTTTGTGATTTTGGATTGTACATGTTTTTAGCAGTGTAGCAGAAAACGAGGGATTATGAGTTGAAAGAAACCTAAGTTTATTATAGTAATTCCTTTCATCCCTTTGATTTTGCTTGTGGAATGCGATTTTTTCTTGCAATATGTGAGTAATAGTTGCAATTTCAAGGGGACAAAGGGGTATTGATTAGAAAAGTGCTCAATGACCTTCCATCCCTTTGATTTTGTTGGTAGAAGTGAGATTTCCCCGCGCAACATGTGACTATTAGTAGCCATTTCAAGGGGACCAAGGGGTATTGATCAGGAAAGTGCTCAATGACCCTCCATCCCTTTGATTTTGCTGGTAGAAGTGAGATTCCCCCTCGCAACATTTGAGTCTATCAGTAGCAATTTCTAAGGGACATAGGGGTATTGATGAGGGAAGTGCTCAATGACCTCTTCGGGTTTTGATTGACATATCTTGTTATATAGATCTTATGTGTATCTTGAATTAATTTGATGTTGTATTGAGGTATCTTGAGACTTCAGTTTGGTAGTGCTAGTGGTTTGTTCAAGTTTAGTGGGATATTCCTAATCCTCTTTATAAAATATCATAGCTTTCAAACTAATACTAAGCAGTATGGGGGTACTTTTGGGCGTTGTCAGTAGTGCCTTTGTGGATTGTTCGACTTAAGTGGATTTTTGATACATACATTTGTTTGAATTCCTGTTAGTTCTCGTCCGTTTGTTGAGTTATTTCTCATTTTTTTGCTATATGACATTGGTGGTCTTAGTGAGTCCTTGGAGTAACATCACAAATATTGGGACTTGTGGATTAGTGAAATGTAGTGACTAATGGTGCTGTACTGGACCTTATTATGTGTTAATATAACCTGTTCACACTTATATCCTGCCCACTTCATCTGATTGTAACACATTCAAGATTCAAACTTTAGTGGAAAATGCGGTTTCGGTAATGATCACAACCACGTACATGATGGTGGGGTCACGGCTAACAAGTGATGCGACTTGTTGTATCTCTAAATATTGGCCAAAACTATGAGATATCTACTGAAATGACCTAAAATGCTTTTTACACGTTTATAACACATGTACTATTGATTCGGAAGATTTGAAAACTTTTATGACTCTGGCGATATAATAAGATACAATAGGACTTTTTTTGAACTATGATTTGAACTATAGTGTAAAAATAATAATAACGGAAGGTGATGTGGCTATCGTGACGCCCAATTGTCAGCCAAATCATAACATATCTCTTGACACGACCAAAATATGGTTTTTTAACACCTTCACACCTTGGGAAATATCGATTCATTTGTTTTAAAAACCTTTACAATGCGACCAATGCAATGCAATGCGATGCGACCTTGTTTTTACACTATGATTTGAACTGCGTCAGTATTTAATGTTTGGATATGATTTATAAGTTGCTTGAACAAGCACAAACTTTCAGAAGTCACCGCCTCTTTTGAAGCCATCATGCTCGAACGAGACACAAAGTCCTTGAACGAGCATCTTACTCAAACGAGCACACAAAGTCCTTGAACGAGCATCTTACTCAAACGAGCACATAAAGTCCTGGAACGAGCATCTTGGTCGATCAAGCACACAAAGTTCTGGAACGAGCATCTTGCTCGAACGAACATGATGTTGCTCGAACGAGCAACTGCTCTTCTTCCCTCTTTTTTTTTCGTTGGGAAACTTAATACTTTAAATGTTCCAATAGAACAAAAGTAGTGCTTCTATGTTGTTTTTTCTATTTTTAAGAGGCATTTTGTAAATATAGCTCTATAATACTCTAAAATCTAAATGTTCCAATAAAATAGTAGTACTTCAATGTTGTTTTTTCTATTTTTAATAAGCATTGCTAACTAGTATAGATAGATGATTATAGGGTTGTATACACAAAAATTGAGTTATAGTTACAATAGTGGTTGAAGCTATCATGTCACTTAGTGAGTGAAGCCATTAAATTGACAAAGCCAATAGATCTTAGGGTGAGTGATGTTGTTGCCTTATTGTTAGTGTGTCACTATGCCATCATGGAGAATTGAAAAGTAAGTTCAAGTGAAGAGAGTGAACCGACACACAAAAGACTATATCAATTGATCTTGAGTTGTGTAATCATGAGACAAGTTATTCCACATTCATATGTCATCAAGATGAGAAATCCGGTAAGATTATTGCATATTTTTTATTAGTGCAAAGGCCAAAAAGCTTATTGTTTGTTGAAGAACAAGAGGATGTGAATGTACGAACCTCGCAACGCAATATAACTTATTCTGGAATCTTGATCCACGACTTTGCAAGCTTGACTTATAATTTCTTCTGCATGAAGATCATGCACGAATTAATGGAGCAAATTATAATCATTAGAATTTGAAATTTCGTGCTAGATAATTTCGTCCAATTTGCGCGCTGTCAAGTTGAGCAATCCTAAAAGATCTATTCACGAAGGAACTATATTTTATTAGTGTTTTTCACTTTCACCTTAAAATGATTTGAGATTTACATGAACAATTGACAATAGGCAGGATTGAATGGAGAAGGAAAATATGTGTAAATGATTTGGAATTAATGTTCTTTGTAGTCAATTAGTATTATGTCGAAGTAAGTAACATCTCTGTTATTGACGTCATGTAGGTGACTCCTGCTTGGCTAGTGGAAGTGTCTTACTTCCTCCGCTTGTTTTAGTGCACCGTTTTCTTTTTGGAAACTTTTGATTGAGTGCACTATTTCCCCATATGACACTTCTTGGAGTATAAATGACAAGATTACCTCATATTCACCATATGAGAAACTTCTATTTTTCCACTCCTGCGGTCACCATAGTGTAAAAACAAGGCCGCAGTGCATCGCATAGTATCGTATCGTCCGCGTTGTAAAGGTTGAAAACAATGAATCCATATTTTCCGCCAATAAAGGTGTAAAAAAACCTGCGTTTTGGGTTGTATTAATTATGTTTTTGACCAATATTTAGGTGTTATGATAATCGCATCACTTCCGTTATAGTATCATCGTTTTGCTACCGCGATCGCAACCAGTTCCACATTTTTACACAACCGTTCTGGTCTTTTAGCTATGATGCTCCGCTTGTTTTAAGTGCACCCTTGTTCCTTTTGGGAACTCTTAATTGAGTGCACTATTTCCTTATATATATATACACTTCTTGGAGTATAAACGACAACGTTACTTCATATTCACCATATGAGGAACGTCTATTTTTTCTGCCTCCATCGTTCCAGCCAATACTGGTATATATATTTATTCTTTTCTGTTTTGTTTAGCTGTTTTCATTCTTGTCTAGGGATTGACGTGGCTTCTTCCGGAGCGCTTTTCTGAGTCAGAAATCGGGCCAGAAGCAGGTGTTGTGAAACTTTGGTACCTTATTAGTCTTCTCGCTAGCTTTGCCAATTGCTTTTTGTGCAGTTTTTATTCACAAGCTGTCTTTTACAAGATTATATCAAGTGGCACCTAACGACCGTTTTTATTGAATTTTATACAGTCACTTCGATTTTGGGAATTATTACAGCAATCAACGAATACATAATTGAGACGACACCAACACAGTGGCAAGTGCCTGCATTATCATCTTCATTTCCTTTTTCGTTGTGTATATCTGCTTTGAAGGAAATAGAGACATTGGTTGAAGTTGTGGCACAACAGTTTTATGGTGATGACAAAAAGTGGAACTTTATCTTAATTACAGAAGCCTCTAAGTAAGTTTTATGTTCAGCGTTTACTCTCTGGTAAATGCATATTCTTGCTGATTTTGTAACATCATCATCATCACACCCAGTATATCCTAGTATTTCCTGCTCACTATGTTACTTGGTCTCGGGTACCGATGCTGGATACTGGTACGTGTCCAAGTGTCGAATACGTGTGAATATTCAATTTTAGCCTAAAATGAAGAGTCTAAGTGCCATACCAATGTCCGAGTATCAAAGATCGGACATGAGTACGCGAAGCGAAATGAGGAGTCCGAGTAACATAGCCTGCTCATATGATGACATGCCATACCCTTATCATAAGAGAATGACCCTCGGCTAGTTTTGTAACATATGGTTGATATTTTGTGTGCCACTTACTTCAGGGCCTTGCTGAGGTTAGCATTGTTTCGGGATAATGGTTATAAGATGCTTTTGCATGGGGGTGAAACTCCAAACGTGGATAACCTCTCTCGTCCCGAGGATAGACCTGGAGATCTGCCAAAACCTGGTGGAAATCAAAGGCCGGGGTACTTCAACAATCATTATGCACAGAACCCTTGGAATCATGAAGGGAAGGCACTTGCCGCATTAAGTAGGTTTGGAGAAAATGCAAGGATGGTGCATGATCCAACATGGCTTAGAAGGACCGAACATTCAGAAACACTTATGGATACTCGGGGTAATTACTCGCTAGTTAGTTTGCCTTTTGAAATCGCGATTCGCTTAAAATGGTTTAAAAATAGCCTAAAAACGACCATAATTTAATTTTCTCGATTCGCAAGGCGATTAGCGAATCATGTGACACTGACCCAGAGCTTTGAATTGGGTTATAATCAGTTGGTTTCTCGAAAATTAAGCAATTATTCATTGTTGTGTTTCTACAGATCTGGTGTTAAAAAGACCAACACTTTCTTCATGCTTGTCCAAGAAGGGTCTACGTGGGGGGCTGTTTCTGATGGGGGAGACACTATTTATCTTGAGACCGCTCATTTATGTATTGTTTATTAGAAAATATGGGACACGGTCATGGGTACCTTGGTTTATTTCGTTAGCAGTGGACCTGGTTAGTCTGAGTGCTACCACACAAGCAACAAAATCGAAGGAATGGACAAACGTGCTGAAAGAGATCCGTCTTTCGGTAGAAGAAAAGGACGAGGTCATCACTTATGCTTTATTTGAACATACTCACACTCGTCGTTGGGGTTAATATTTTTTTGTTTTGAATATTGTTTGGTTTTTCAAATGCAGTTACGAAGGCGGAAGGTGTTGTGGGCGCTGTATATTATGCGAGATCCGTTCTTTTGCAAGTATACAAGGTTGAGAGTTTAATTGATTCTCTATAGTGTTTTTGAATTTTAGCGGAAAATAAAAATATTTAAGTTGTTTGTGTTTGCTTATGTTCTCAGGCAAAGACTTGAAAGTACGCAGAAGGCGTTGGAACCTGTTCCTGTTATTGGATTACTTACAGGTGCGAAACGAAACGATTTTCATTAAATTTAGTATTTCTTTCAAATTATCATGCAATTTTACCTTCGGAAATTTACCTTCGCTTGAAAAAATATACTCTTGGGGGTCGCTTGGATTGAGAGTAAATATTTAAGGGGTAATAAAAGTCAAAGTAGGAATTTAAGGTTAGTTAGGTAGGTGATTAAAGGAATTTGATTGTTAGAGAGGTGGAAAAATGAATTAGAAGGTAATGAAAAAATAGAGAAAATAGCAATAAGTTCCCTTATTTTGGGGTATAAATTTACCCTAGGGGGAGGTGGAGGAATTCTTTACCTCTAAATGAGTGAAATCAAATTCTTTTTCTATTCATTCTTTTTAATCTACTCCTATTCTACCTTTATCACAATTATTTCAATAACTTCATTTGCATATCTAATTACCTTTGTTATATTAGTTTGACTTTTTTACTACCTTAAATATTTACTCTCAATCCAAGCGACCCCTTGGAGGTATTTTGGGTTTTCGATGAAGAACTTCTTATCCTAAAATCAAAGTTAATTTATGCTTCGGTTTCCTTACACGTAGTGAAAGTAAGTGAACCATGTCGTAGAGTTCGGGATAATGTTACCTATTAAGGAATGTTCTTGAACTAGTTGGGAAGAACATACCTTAATAAACAATGGTGACATCTAGAAATTGGAAAAATTATGCTTTGAGTGACTTATCAGGGCGAATCAACGATACTAGTGTAAGCTAGGCTGAGCATTCATTTCTGCATAAATACCAAATCAACTCGGCTGTTATTTTTCTATGTTATTATATATGTTATACAATTCAATTAATAGGTTTTAAATCAACCGATCCGGGCCATAGCCTAGACAGGTCCAGGCCTTGATTTTCCCCTGGTCTAATATGCGTTATAATTTTCTACTTGCAGAAAAATTAGTCGAGCTTATTTTCGGAGCACAAACACGGTATACTTACATGTCCGGATCATAGAGATAGTGTTGAAGATGAAGGTTGCTTGTGTTTCTATCACATTTTAAAACTTGTTTATGTATCATTAACATTTCTCCCCTCTTGTAAGAAAGTTCTTCTTTTACTTGCTTCTTATTTTTGGATTGACAACATCTTAGATCTTGGAAGCATGTTCTTTCAAGTTATATCCATCAAATTACAAAAATATGGTTTCGACTATTGCAGTAACAATCGCAAAACAAATACTACGTTTAATTCAGGTGATTGAACAACAGTTCTTCAGTTGCAGTAAACTTAAAATCTTATAGCAGTGTGGCTTTGTTTTTGCGCTATGATCATAAGAGGGCGATATTCAGCTAATTGCGATTTGGTTCCTTTGAAAGACCATCAAAACTTTTCCATACCAAATATTCATTTCAGCCCTTTTAAATTTTAATTAAATACTTACCATTATGTTTGGAAACAATGATTTTATTTGAAAATCTAGAATCGATTCAAATTAATATGTGGCAAATCAATAGATTTTAATTTTGAATTTGAGTCAATTTACTATTGTTTAATTATCAATTAATGTTGAGAATTTGAAAATGGCTTCTCAAATCATGTAATTCTCAATTTCTTTCTATATGATTTCATAATTAAAATCTAAAATTTAAAATGAATTACTTATTTTCAAACACAATCTTAAGAAACTTTATTGTCTTTTTCTCTTAAATGCGCTACTTATTATCTTAAATCTTTTGATAGAGCGGAAGGGTTTCGTACTCTCAAGTTTCAATAAGGAGCATAAAGAACGACCGCTCTTTAATGTGCTTCTCATATGACTAGAGGCAATAGTTATTTTATTCGTAACACTTAACTTTTTCAAATCTTGTTCAGATGATTAGTTTTTTCAATTATAATTGTCATATGACTCTCTGCATTCTACAATTAATTTTTTCATACTTATTATTTATGATCATATATTTTCGGTGAAATTTTGAAAAGTAAAGCTTATTAATAATAAAAAATTAATAGAATGAAATATATTTTCCATTATTGTAGAGGGTTCATAATTGGCAAAATATCCTTTCCAGTGAAGTGCTAGGAAATGATGATTCTTCTTTCTCATGGTTCTTAGAACAGCATCAAGCTGCTTTATTGTAGGGGGACCAAATTAAAATATTAGGACTATATAGTATCTATAGAAAGAAAAAAATATATTCCAAAACACAAAATCTCACAAGAGACGGTCTATAGGATAGACCATTGAATTAGGCCAGCTCAATTTTGTATTTTGATAATTTTAAAAAATAAAATTAAAAAAAAAAGAAAAAAAAACTGATTCCCAAGGTTTTGAAAGAAAAAAAAACTGTTCCCCATGTCTTGTCATCTCATTTTCCTAAACTACTCATTATTACTCATCACGAGAAGAAAACATCTATTCCTCTTCAACTCTTCAAGTCATCCTTGCCATTTTCGCCAAATCTTCAGAGTTTAGTGATCTTTCATCTTCATCTCCATTTTCGACCATAATCTTCAGAGTTTTCAAGCCATTGTCGACCATTTCTTCATCAATTCTAGGTATGTTTACCCCTTTTCCCTTAAAACTACACCCTTCATTTAAAAAACCCAATTTTAAAGTTTCAGAAATTTTTAATTTTTTAATTTTTAATTTTTTTTTCTGTTATTTTATACAGTTTTTAATCTAGGGTTTGAATTGCAGATCAGATTACAGACGAAACACAAAATGATTTCTAATTTTGTATTTAATTAGAGAAACCCAACAAAAAAAATTTATTATCTTTGTATTTGTTTTTTTTTTTCTGGGTTGATCCAACCAAACTATATTAGTCTTGCGTTAAATTATGCGTGGGAATACGTATTCAAAGCAAGAACAGGAGGATTGTGAGACAGGCCCGGCAATAGGCAGGAGCTGCCTGAGCAACTGCTCAGGGCCTCCATGTTTGAGGGGCCTCACTTACTGTGTTCTCCAAACAAACCCGAAAAAAGGCATACACTCATGGTTAATCTTGTTTCTTTCCCAAACAAACCACCAAGTACATATATATCTGGATTCTTTAATCATCAAGTTTAGTTTTTCTTCGATTAATCAACAATATTGATATCATTAATTTTTTTTTTGAAATGAACAATATCATTAAGTTGTGACTTCTATCCATTCTTAATTAATTGGATTGAATTGAGGATGACAAATAATTAATTTATTATTAATCAAGCTACCAATAGAAAAAAATCAAAAATTAAAGGCATAGAGAAGAGGAGCCATGAAAATAGAGAAATTTTTGTAACTAATGTGTAATTTATTGATTTGATTTTCTAAAATTCGAGATAGTAGAAGAATAGAAGAGATATAGTATCGGTTCTTTTTAATTGTCAAGTTATTATGATTAATAATTGTTGATTTGAAGTAGTTTTAAAGTTTGATAATTTTTTACTATTCTATTTAATAATTTTGTAATTTTTTAGTATTTTAAAAAAATTTAATTTTTAAAGGCCTCTATTTTTATTTTTGCTCAGGGCCTCTAAAATGTCAAAGACGGCCCTGTTGTGAGGTTGAATTTGTGGAGGATGAATTTACATTTGAGGTTTACTTTTTTTTCTTAAGCTTCATTAATGGTGGTTTTTTAATATTTGCTTAAGCTTCATCAATTAAATTTTTTTTCTATAATGGAGGTTGGAGATGAGGATTAAAACAGTTGCATTTAATTATTTTTTTTATAATGTACAAGCTTCATCAATGGCGGTTGGAGATGAAGATGCTGCAAAAAATCCGAATGAAAACGTAGACAATGATGATGAAGATCTATATGACCGACAGTTATATTTGGAACTATATTGTACTATATTTGGAAATATAATCTATTGAATTTGGAAATATAATGTAATATTTGGAACAATATTGTACTATATTTGGAACTATAATATATTGAATTTGGAAATATAATATGTTATATTTGGAACTATAATACTATAACATAATATAACAATTAAACTATGTTATAACCCCTAATAAATCATATTGGAATCCCAATTAAACTCTGTTATAACACCAATTAAACAATGTTATACTCCCAACTACATTATGTTATAAAACCAACTAAAAATGATATAACCCACACTACACAATGTTATACTTTTAACTACATTAAACTATGTCAAATGATCACAATTATAATACCAATTATATTATGTTATAATCCTAAATGTAAGGTATTATAACCTTGAATATACTTTCAACTATATTAAACTATGTCAAATGATCACAATTATAATACAAATTATATTATGTTATAATCCCACGATGAACAATAAGCTCAATTGGAGATTTTTTGGTCGAATTTTTGGTTGAATAATCTTAATGGAGACAATCTTATTCGAAAGGTAGTGGAATAAGCTTAATGGAGACAATTTTTGGTTTCATTGTGGAATTGAAATGGCAGAGACAATCTTCATGGGTTCCGAATACCAAATGACTAAGTGTTGGAGTTATAATTACTAAGTTTTGGAGTTATAATGACTAAGTTTTAGAGTTATAATGACTAGGTTTTGGAATTATAATGACTAAGTTTTGGAGTTATAATGACTAGATTTTCGAGTTGTAATGACTAAGTTTTGGTATTATAAAGCATCAAAATCGTTTAATATTAATTAACGAATACCAAATCCATATTATAAAGCATCAAAATCTATATTATAAAGCATCAACTACATTATCTATATTATATGTTTTTTGGGTGTTGCAGTTCCGAACTCCTTTTTGATCGTGCTCTTTCTTTTTTCAAATTGGCCCTTGATCCTCTTTCTACGTCCCTTAATAATTGATTTTCCCGGGGTCTAGTACCATGACTCCGGCACCTGACACAAACACATTCCATTATATTAACATACCAAATAAATCTTATTATAACTGCAAATATAATGTATTATAATCCCAAAAACACCGCCATTGATGAAGCTTGGGGATGAACGGCCATTGATGAAGCTTGGAGAACAAAAAATTAAAATTAAATTGATAAAATTCAAACAATAATGTACAATACAATTCATTTCACTACCATACCTTTCGATATCTGGGACGAATAAGCTTGGTCGAATTCGCAAAATAATTCATCCATGGTTGTAGAGCTTAATAGAGAATGAGAATTCATTATAGTCCTAAAAAGATACCATTATAGACCCAAACACAGACATTATACCATTACATATCACCAAACATATACCATTACACCCCCCAAACATAGACATTATAGTCCCAAACACAAATCATTATAGCCCCAAACATAAACCATTATATGGTCGTTGTCATCATCATTAGAGCACCAAACATATACCATTAAATCCCCAAACATAGACAGTTTAATCCCAAACACACATCATTATAGCACCAAACATAAACATAAACCATTATATGGTCGTTGTCATCATCATTAGAGCACCAAACATATACCATTAAAACCCCAAACATAGACAGTTTAGTCCCGAACACACATCATTATAGCACCAAACATAAACATAAACCATTATATGGTCGTTGTCATCATCATTAGAGCACCAAACATATACCATTAAAACCCCAAACATAGACAGTTTAGTCCCAAACACACATCATTATAGCACCAAACATAAACCATTATAGCTCAAAAAAAAAAACCATTATAAATACGCGCCCAACCACAGATAATATAGTCCCTAAAAGATACCATTACAGTCCCCAAAAAAACGTATTATAAACTCAAAAGCATTATATTATAGACCCATACAACCACGAATTTGCCAATCTCCAAGAACTAAATACATAAAAAAAATTATAAATAACATAAAAAAAATTATAAATAAATAAACTACAATACACTATTGATCGAATTTAAATAATTATTGATCGAATTTATTAATAAAAAATAAATAAAAATTTAAATAATGAAAGAACACTCGGCCGCCATTGATGAATATGGGCATTACTACCTTCGTCTTCCATTCAATCTTTGAGCGCGGAATTAGCAAGATCAAAGGTAAATCAATGGCAGTTATGAATGTGTTTTTCTGGGGAAAGGGATGACCGATTGGTTTTCCAAAATGGCGGTTAACAGATTTTTTTTATTTTTTTTTTCTTTTTCCTTTTTCTCCAAAAATTAATATGCTATTTTTGGTTGGGCTGGGCTTTGTGGTATCCGTCTATAGAATAGACCGTCTCCCATGAGACTTACTGATTTCAAAATCATATAGAATGAGTAGAGATATTTATGGGCAGATTTTGGGTGGATAGCAGCCCAAACTTGCTAAAAAAACTACCTCGGGCTTGAGATTTTGAGAGTATTCGCTTTGGGGGTGTGTGTAAGATTAATAGGCGAGTAAGAATACAAAAAACTTCCTAGAGAATAAGTCTATCCATCCACTTAGTTTTTAGTTGGGCTATTCAGCCTATGTATATAGAGCGTCTCATGATGAGGTCGTCTTACACAAGAATTTGTGTTAATCTTCAATGAACAAGGTTGATTCACCCATGCTTTGAAGATTTTATAAACTTATTCAATCTCAACTATTTCTTAACACAAATTATTGTAAAAGACCGTCTTTTAAAGAAACAGTCTCGATTGCGCCAACCTATTAGCTTTTTTAAACATACAAAAACATAAAATATAGTGGAAGTTTACGCTTACTCAGTAGGGTTGTAGGATATCTTAAGTATGGGTGTGCAAAATAAGACCGGACCGACGGTCCGGACCGGAACCGAAACCGGACCGGACCGGGTGCATCCGGTCCGGTCTAAACCCGGAAAAATCCGGGTTGGACCGGATGAGACCGGATGTCATGAAAGTGATTTGGAAGACGAGTAATATTTACAATTATTATGTATATATTTATTTTAAAGAACTTAAAATATTTTATTTTCAACACAAAATAATTTTTTAATTCAAATATGTTAATTTTATAATAATTAATTTGCTAAATTATTTTAAAATATTCTATTTTTTAATTTATTTTTGGTCTAACCGGTCCAAACCCGGACCGGACCGGAAGAATTCCGGGTTAGACCGGGGCCGGACCGAATGGAACCGGTCCGATCTCCGGTCTTAGATTTTTTGAGATTCCGGTCTTCCGGTCCAACCAGTTCCGGTCCGGGTTTGGACCGGTGAACACTCCTAATCTTAAGTAGTTGTTCAAAATACGTCAAGTAGGGGTTTACAGTATATTAAGTAGGTGTTTTAAACATGTTGAAGTTGTCAAGTATGTGTTATGTACTACAGGTATTTAGGTTATTTGTTGTAAGTGTTTTAGTTATGTGCTAAAGATGTCTAGATTTTTTGTTATATGTATTTATTTCGTGTGCTGTAAGAGTTTATATTATATGCTATAAGTGTTTAAGTTATTTGGCGTATGAGTTTATATTATGTGATGTAGGTTTTATATGTTTACTTCAATATTCAAAATACTTACTAAAATTATACGTTCTCCGATTCTATTTAGTTGTCACATTTACTTATTTGGCAAATTCATATCAATTGTCACATTTTCTTTTTTGTCAATCTTTTTTTTACCTAAATAACCCATATTCACAAAAGTAATATCCAAAATACCCACACTTTTACTACTTATAATACCCCCACTACAACCTTTATAATTAATATAATCATTTAAAATAACCAAATTACTCACTTTTTAATGAACCTCACACCACCCTTAATAACCGTGCCCAAGCAAATGAGACATCTAACCGTGCCCAAGCAAATGAGACATCTAAATAGAATTGGAGGGAGTATAAGATATTCAGTTGCTCTCTTGAGAGACCGTCTTTTGTAAAGATGAGTCTCAAAAGTCCAGCCCAAATCTATATTTAGAGTTGTAAAAATATATATTTAGAATTGGACTGGACTTTTGACATCCGTCATTACAAAGGTCTCAACTCTCAAGTAAGAATTTGTGTTAGATATTTTGTAAAATGCGTACGCGTAGTAAGTATTATAATGAATCAAACTGGGCTTTAAAAGTCGTTTTTCAAAAAATAACATCTCAAATAACGTACTAATTTTTTATCGGGCTTGATAGGTAGCCCGCCAATGATCAACTCTAGAAATGAGCGACAAGAGAGGGTATAATCGTGCAATTTAGGTTAGGTAGCGAATGGGTTTTAACCTAAGCTGCACTCAAACCCTGAACAACATATAAATAAATAAAGGCAGAAACATTAAAACATTATTATCACACCCTTCAGAGGAGAAAGAGTAACCGCCGACTAATCTCTTCTCCTCTTCTTCAAATTCTTCTTCCAATTCCCAAAATGAGCGATAACAACAACCCTAATAACAACAAAGATCAATTAGATATGTCTGATCTTTCCGATAATCTACCTGCCGCCGCCGCCGCTGGTTTTTTTCTCTCCCTTTCTTCATTTTTGTTCGTTTTTGTTGACTGAGTTTTGATTTATTGGTTTTTTGGTGGTTTTGTTTGTAGCTTTGAGTGCGGAAGATAGGGCTGGCCTTGTGAATGCGCTTAAGGTATTATTTTCTTATTTTGGGAGTATTTTTGTGAAATTAGGGTTTATGCTGGTTTTGTTTTATTTGATTGTAATTTTTGGGGTTTTGGTTATGTTTAAAATTTTACTTGCAGAATAAGTTGCAGCATTTGGCTGGAGAACATTCTGATGTACTTGAATCTTTGACTCCTAATGTTAGAAAGCGTGTTGAAGCACTCCGAGAAATTCAGGTTTTATACCCTCTTTTTTAGATGATCATGTATGTTTTTTTTGGGTGCTTATTTATATGAATTCCATTTTATTATGCTTGATTTGACAACCAATTGGTCATAGATGTATTGGAATAGTTCTGCCCTATCAGTCAGTGTTTAGTTGTAATTTGTTAGTTCAAATTATACTTCGAAATTCTTGACATAGATGAGTGGTTTTGTGTGGATAGTTTGATCCTTTAAGTGATAAAAATATGTTTTATTGGATAATCTGGGCATATGCAGGAAAGTTTTTTATGGTACACAAGGTAAACTTATAGGCTTAATTTTATATGTGTCTCGGAGCTTCCAATCGCCAACTATTTAGCTTTACTTGGTCTCATCATCTTCTTCGCCGTTTGAGAGTGTTTGTTTGATTTGATTATTGGATCTGGACGCTGTCTAAACTATTTTAAATGTGTTAAATATTGGGCGTCAGTTAATCGTGTGGTTGCCATGTACTTTTTGACTCTTCGTCAGTGAATGATTGGGATGGTAGTTCGCAGTATATTTTGATACCACTTATAGAATCCATGGACATGGATCTTTTTTGGTTGATGAAATTGGCTAATTGTTATCATCCCATAAAGTCACTCATGTAGCAACCAGCAATCTAGAATTGGTAGGTAAGAATTGTACTACTTTTGTTGATTTCTTCTACTATACGGAAATCTTTGAGGGCCATACGGCACATTCCACTTACAGCAAAATGTCTCCAGATTGTTTTTGTGATGCAAATGACTACTGTTTCATTTATGGCTTCAAGCCTTCAACTTTCCGGTTCTTTATTTATCAAACCTTTTTGTGGTTGCATAGTGAGATTTTTTTAATAACCTTTCATTTCTATTTATGACTTCAACTTTCCCATCTGGTTATCTCATTTCCATTTTTGAATAAGCTTTTATTTGTCAGTGATATGGAGTATTTGGAATTAGATCTCTTTGTAAGGGAATAAGGGATCCCATATATGTTTGCATCTGAAGATCTTTTAATGGAATGACACTTTTTTATTTAGCCTTTCTATTATGTGGATTGTGATGGCCGCCTTTGATGCCATTGTTGATTGATTTGGATTGAATGAGTTTCAAGTGTTTTTGCGCCATGTTCTGTGGATATGCTCGCTGCAGTTTCTTCTTTCTTGTGCAAATTCATCTTTGTAGCTTCAAGATACTTTTACTAATAAAAATTGTATACAGAGTCAACACGATGAACTCGAGTCTAAATTTTTTGAGGAACGAGCTGCACTTGAAGCTAAATATCAAAAGCTTTATGAACCACTTTACTCAAAGGTACTAGTTTCCTAATTTCTGATTTAGAAGAATCAACTTCCATTAAAAGAATGCTATGGAGTTTTGAATGGTTATGATTTATAGAACTCTAGAGATGGTGAAAAAGCATTTAGTATCATTTTAATTTAGTACTCCCTCCATACCACTTCTATTTGGGCTATTTCACAATAAGTGTCCCATTTTTCTATTTAGAAAGTGATTTGTAGTTCATAGATTTTCTTGTCATACAAGCTTCTCCAATTTTGATTTTAATCCATCAAACTTGTATTTTCTAACAATTTAGTAAATTGAACATTTATGATGCTTTGGAGAGGGTATTAAATTAGGGATTATGACAAAATCACGCGTCAATGAATGACATAAATGTTTTGTTAATGCTCATTCATTCTGCTTTGTCTCCTTGATACTCCAGAGATATGATATTGTTAACGGAGTTGTCGAAGTTGAAGGAGTTACAAATGACGCCATGGTTGAGGAAGGAGAAGAAAAAGCACCTGAAGGTAATATAAAGTTATATTAAATGTACAGAAAAACTGCAGTTCTGGAAAGGTTTGTATCAGTGGAACTAATTTCCCTTTTCTTGTACTTGGTTCAGAGAAAGGTGTACCGAACTTTTGGGTCACAGCTATGAAGACTAATGAAATATTGGTTGATGAGGTGAGTACTTATGCTTAGTATTGTTAAACTTAAAACCTTTACCCTACACTCGCTCGGTGTCATTGAATAATATGGATGGAAGGGGAAATATGATAATGCTTTTGATTCCAGATTACAGAGCGGGATGAGGGAGCACTCAAATATCTCAAAGATATCAAGTGGGCCAGGATTGATGAGCCAAAAGGATTCAAGCTTGAGTTCTTCTTTGATACAAATCCTTATTTTAAAAATACGGTTCTCACTAAAACCTATCACATGATTGACGAGGATGAGCCTATACTTGAGAAGGCAATAGGGTAAGCTACTGTGTTAATTTAGTCCTGATCTTTCAGTTGCTGCATCTGCTCTGTATGATTTATATTATGTTTTGTTTCTGTTTAGAACGGAGATTGAATGGCTTCCAGGAAAGTGTTTGACACAGAAGATCCTGAAAAAGAAGCCTAAAAAGGGATCAAAAAATTCCAAACCTATCACTAAGACTGAAAACTGTGAAAGCTTTTTCAACTTTTTCAATCCCCCCCAGGTTCCTGATGATGAGGATGATATCGACGAGGAGGCAGTAAGTTTATTTTTTAGTGCAGTAAATCTGTAATTGTTTCAATCCTACATGTACTACTTGTGATGAATGATGATTACTAATTTGAGTTATTGACAGGCGGAGGAGCTTCAGAATCTCATGGAGCAAGATTACGAGATCGGGTTAGTCCTAATCTTGTTCTTAATGAATAATGAACGACATTATCTTCTCTTGCGCATTCGTGCTTTAAAATTATGATCGCTATTCATGTTGCCTGTTTATTACTCACCTTAAAACACGTCTGCTTATGATCCAGATCTACCATTCGAGACAAAATCATTCCTCATGCTGTATCATGGTTCACTGGAGAGGCAGTCCAGGGGGAGGAGTTTGATGATATAGACGACGACGATGATGAAGATGACGATGACGATGATGAGGATGAGGATGAGGATGAGGATGAGGACGAGGATGAAGATGACGAGGAGGAAGATGACGATGATGATGACGAGGAGGAGGCTGAGGTGATCAAGCCCAAGAAGAAGGTATGCTGCAAATGATCCAATTTTTTTGTTCTTACATTCATATTTAAATAACCCATACTTTGTTTTGATTTCTGATTGTGAATCATATATTATCTTTTGCAGACATCATCTTCTAAGGTAAATTATAACAATCTTTACTTCTAAACTTACATTCAATCTTTTATTTCAAAAATGTGTAAATTATCCCGTAGAAAACAATGTAAATTGTGAATTGTGTTTGATCTACAGAAGGGTGGAAAAGCACGACCCGCAGGTGAACACCCTCCAGAATGCAAGCAACAATAGTTGGTTGCGTACTAGCTGGAGAAAATGGAAGCTCGAAAGCGTATTTGATATGTTGGTACCGTATTGGAGGTTATACCTCAAGAGTTTTGTTGGTGTCAAAAATCATTGTGTTATTATTGCTTAATTCATTTGTCTTCCCTTTTCCCTTTCTCATAAAGGATTTGTAATTGTTCTTGGATTATGGGTGTGTTCTACTTGCTATGTCTTTGAAACTTAAGTTTTGTGGTTTGTTTATATAATATTTATATATTTATTTATCCTTTCCGCGATATTTCATATACATTGTGCTAGTTATACTTGAACATCTATTTCTGCAAATTGTATTTTCTAATAATTGTAATTGACTCTTGAATTCTAATGTTCATCCTTCGAACTTTTTTAATTTCGCCACTTCATTTGGATAAAGATTTAGGATTATAAAGAGATGAAGAGAAAGAAAAGGGAGAAAATTATGAGTAGAATTTTCCTTAGTTTGGGAGGAAGAGATAATAAAGGAGTATTTTGGAGGAAAGGGCGAAAAACTCTAGGAGAATTTCTTTACTACGTCTTTCTACATTTGGAGAAATTAATTTAGGAAAAATTGACATTAATAATCTAACTTTTCATTCATCTGCTATGAGTAATCTCACATTTTGATTATTTTTTAATAATTCAACCTTTGTGATAAATTTGCCTACAACATACCTTATTACAAAAAATGGGTAATAATAGGGTATGTTGCTAGTAAACTAAAATGCAGGTTGGACTATTCACAGCAAACTAAGGGCAAACGTTGGATTATTAGAAAATAATCAAAAGGTTGGATTATTCACAACGGATAAACAAAAGGTCGAATTATTAATATCAATTTTTCCATTAATTTTTTTTTTAAAAGTAAACCTGTGAATTATATTAAATCAAGCTCGGCCAACGCCCATTTTTCCATTAGTTTAAGGAAGTAAATATCTTCAAATATCTCATTTTCAATCTCTTCCCTCTAAAATTGGTATCTAAATTAACGAATATTCACAAAAATTAAGAAATTTTTTTTTATATAATTTTTTCTTTCAGACTTTGTAATACAATCGACACTCTAATACTTTGTACTTCATACATAATCGACACTCTGATAAGCTTCTTGTATTTTGAATAATCCACTTTATTCCAAACGTAGGGTTGATCGAAGAATGTTCTTTCGTCCCTTTAAATTTGGTATCTTAAGTAAATCATAAAAGTGAAAGCTCTTTAAATATACATAACAAATTCAAAGTGAAATCTCTCTAAGAGACTGTTTTTAAGAAAGATGTCTTTCAGGCCCAGTCCATTAAACCTTAATATCTACTTTTGCTCTAAATTTTCTTTATGGGCCAGTTCAATTAGAGATGGTATTTCATAAAGACCGTCTCTCACAAGAATTTGTGCTCTAAGTATTGCATAACAATTTCAAAGAGACAAATCGAGTAAAGAATAGAACAACTTTATTCCAAAATCTTGATCAAAGAAGCCGTGACAATAGAAACTTGTAGCATTGGTGTCCAACCCATGATCCGCTCCGGAACCTTACCATCCGGGTAACCCATCATACAAATCTCGGCTTCAATACTAGCATCCTTTATAGCTTTTTCTCCAAACTTTGGGACCCCTTGCTTAACTGATCTTTTAGCTAAATCCACACTTGTTTCCACCACATTCTTATAAACCCATATACACTCTTGTAGGGCCGGAATTATATCCGGGTCCGAAGTCTCCCTGCTTAATTCCCTAACATATTTAAGAGAATTCGAGAATTCGACGTTAACTACATCTATCATGAACAAAATTAACCCTTCGACAGTTTCAGTCTCAGATGATCAAGGGTCAGATCGAATCACAAATTAGCAGAGTTTTGAGTCTGATGATTGGTTGCACGTAACGGTCACAAGGTCGTACTGGTCAGTAATTGTACAACCTTGTGACAAAATTATGAATAGTGTAAAGGTAGTGAATAGGAGACATAGTAAAAGGTTGTTTAGAGTTGTCATTATATGTTTGTTTTGGTGTCCTAGGATTAGAAGGTAATGATCAATTTGTAATTGGCTTATATAGGTGAAAAAAATATTTAAGGGTACTTGCTATTTATAGAAGAATTGAATCGTTGATGTTTATAAATTCACAAATTCTTACTTGAGACTGTCTATATAATAGACGTCTTAAGTTTTGTGGCTTATCCAATTTATAAATTTAAAAAAACTAATTGGTAGTTTTGTGAGTTAAAACGGAGACATGTGCTGAACTCTTAAGAAACGTCTATACTATAGACATTAGACGGTCTCTGTTATAAATTAATGGTTTAGTCATTCTTTGAAGAATATGTCTTTTCACAAGAGAAGGTGGCTTTGAAGTTATGTGAAGTGAATGATATGTATATCAACTTATTGTATAATACTTCTAAGTGACACCTTGAGTTTTGACAAGGCTAGAGGTGTTCAAAACAGATTCGATATACACCCGACTTTATAACCGAACTCGATTTGACCCGACTTAAAAATGGATCTACAATTACATAAAAACCAATGTGAACACAAAACCCGATTTTAAACTAACCCAAAACACCTGACCCGAAATGAACCTGATGACCCGAATGAACGCCTCTAGACAAGGCAAATGAATTTGACGAAAATTCATTTACTCAAATATTTTGGGAATCCGACCCGTGATCCATCTAGGAACCTTACGTTTTGGGAATGCCATCTTACACGATTCGGCTTGATTACCCGCATCCAAACTTGGGATCCCCTTCCTTTATTGCTCTCTTTGCTACATCTATAAGTGTATCAATCACTACCCTATAGACCTGGATACGCTCCTGAAGACCCCGGGTCTCTGCCCGGTCATGAGTCTTCCGGTTCCGGTTCCGGTTCAAGTCATCCTCCACATATCTAAGTGATTTCAAGAAACGGTCATTGACTACGTCTAACATGATCAGGGTTAGGGCTTTTGTATTATTGGCTATTGAGATCTGTGGAACAATTATAGTTGACGGAGTTATTCTCGTACATTCTCATCGAACATCGTTTGAAATTATTATTTCGTCAAGGGAACAATTATAGTTGGGTTTATTGTTATCAACAACACGCATACTATAAAATATTAGAGGTCGGCGATGTTATAATTTTCCCTCAAACTATGCTTCACTTTCAGAAAAATGTTGGTAAAACTCGTGCAATCGCATATGTTAGCTTGAATAGAGCAAACCCAACATTAAAACTCACTCCACCTTCATTATTTGCTAGCAATTTACCTGCCGAGCTAGCTCCGCAATTTAAGTCGTAAAGAAGTAATGCGAATGACGAGACTATTTGGCGGTGGTTATCATTAAATTCTTGCTTCAAAAACACAATTATCAATAATTAATATGGTTTTTTTTTCATAAATTTAAGAGTATGTAATATGTGTTTATAATTAATTCTATAATTATTATGTGTACATAAATTTTTCAATATAAAGATTTTATTTATTTATTGCAAAAACTTATTGTTGAATTTTGACGCACCCAAAATCACAAATTGACACATGTCTGAACAACTTCTTCTTAATATATTATATAGTTTAGAATAGATAGTAAAATAAAAAAAAAAAACGAAAATAAACATAATTTTTTTGAGTAGTACATATTCAAATTCAAATATATAGCTTTTATGAGCGACATATACTGAGTACAAAACGACGATGATGGAGAGTTGAGCTAAGCAATATGAGCTTTGTTCATAGACCAAGCCGTGAGCCAAGTGATTTGAACGTCTTGTATTCCGTTATTGAAAACGTACAAATGGGCTTTCTCATGTATTGCCAATGTGGGATACACCCTTGCCGTTATAACGCTTTTCCCTCTCGCACCAAAGCTCTCTACTATTGAGTGATCAATCTAAAAAAAGATAAAAAGAAAAATTACCGAATTTTACTCTAGGAAAATACCCCTCAAAGTTAGGATTATTCATGGTTAATTAATAGGTAGGATTATTATAGGAAAATCATGAATAATTTGAATTATTATAGGTAATTTTTCCAAAAAAAAAGCACCATTAAATTTCTCTATTATTTCTTTTAAATTGATTGCTTTATATTAATTACTTATTTGATAAATTATTAAAAAAAAATACTTATTAGATAAATAGTTGTGCTATGCATGGAGCTTGAAAATTTTTTTTTGAGTTAATTAATGTCCCTTTTTTCTTCACTATTCACTCATCACTCTTAATTTGTATTTTACTCTTAATCTATAAGTTAAAACATAATCATATGGATCTTGTTTGATTTGTCTCAATACAAGGATTATTAATATAAAATTTTTATAATTTTTAATTATGAATAATTTGAGATATTAAGGGTTAAAATGTTGTTTCGGCAAATGTGAAAACTAAATAGAACATTTAGGCTGAATATGAGGGAGTATTTGTTTTAAAGATTACGTACTTAAAGATTATAACTATATACATGGAGAAGTTCAGCTGCGAACAATTTTTATATGTCAACTGCGCAAACCAGTTACTTTTTGGCAAAAAGTGTTACTATTTATCCAGAGTTATATGGTTGAAAAATAACATTTTTTTGCCAAAAAAGTATTTCTTTTACCCAAAAAGTGTTATGTTTTTCAAGCATTAAAATTGCAATTTTTTTTTTGTAATTATTAATACATTATAATAAGATGCAAGGTACTCTAAAAAAACTTAGTTTCTTACCAAAACTCTTAAAGATAACCCTTCATAAATAGGATCCACACTCACATAAGTTCCATAAGTTGTCTTATCTGTTGTTGGATTTAAAGAAGACCTGAAAATATACAACTTAAATTTGTGAATTTCAAATCAACATGTTTAGCCGATTTTCACATTTAAATATATTAAAATATTGGAAAAATGGATAGTAATAAATAATAATCTAATTTTTTACGTGAATACCACCTTTGGATTATTCTCTTATAATTCAACATTTGTCCACAATATAATAATTAATAATAGGTTATAATAGGATATACAGCTAGCAAAGATAAAAGTTGGACTATTCACAGCGAAATTAGAGCAAATGTTGAATCATTAGAAAATAGGAAAAATTGACATAAATAATCCAACCTTTTGTTCATTCGCTCTGAATTATCTCACCTTTAGATTATCTTTTAATACTCCAACATTTGCCCTTAATTAGTACGCTATGAATAATCTAACATTTATTTTAGTTTGCTGACAGCATAGTCTATTATTACCTATCATTAGTAATTTGGTATGTTATGGGCAAATGTAAGACAAAGGTTAGATTAATTGAATACATAATCAAAGGGTGGGATTATTCAAAGCAGATAGGTAAAAGATTAAATTATTAATATCAATTTTTCCTAAAAAAATAATCTAAAAATTAAAATATTTAAAACGAATAAGTAAAATATTAGATTATTAATGTCAATTTTTCATAAAATATTAAAAAAAATTGACATTAATAATTCAACCTTTTGCTCATCCGTTGTGAATAATCTAACCTTTTGATTATTTTCTAATAATCCAACGTTTGCCATCAGCTCGCTGTAAATAATCTAACCTTATTATTACCTATTATTAGTATTATGGTATGTTGTGAGCAAATTTATCACAAAAATTGGATTATTAAAAAATAATCCAAAAATAAAATTATTCATAGCGAATGAGTGAAACGTTGGATTATTAAAGTATATACCTGGTTTGGTCACTGCACATTAGTACTACAAATTTGTTGTTGTCATAATCTTTGAAAATCCTAAAGAAGACAGCAGTGTACTCCAACAAGTCTTCTGAAGCTAAAGTGAGTAACCCAAATGGGCCCACCCCACCACTTATTGAGCCTCCCTTTTGACTGCAAACCAATTGTGGGTTGCTCCAATTTGCTTCAAACCTCTCTATATTTGACACTTCTTTTATTTTAAATGATATTTCTACATCTGCCTGCAAATTAATTTACAACCTAATTAGGTCCTTCCTAATAAGGGTTAGGGATTGTTTGACAATTGATTGTTGGCTGTTAGTGATTTGCATTTTTAGTTGACTTGTTTGACTAGCTGGAAATGTTAGCGATTTACAAACTAATTAGGTGTTTCCTAATAATAGAAGTCTGTTTTAAACTCGTTTTTAACTTGTTTTATTTATGTAAATAGAGATCTGTTTAAGGTTTGGTCCGTTTAAGGCCCAATTCATTTAAAGCTTGTATATTTAGAGGTTAGATCCGAGCCTCCAATACATCTTTGGCCCATTCCTCAGCTCTAATTGCGTATATTACATCTGATCGTACCCCAAAACTCTACCCTTTAGATTCCTCTTAGTGACGTTCATCGCATTTTCCTTTATTATTATGCTACATTTGTTCCACAAAACTTAGGATCGGAGATGATACAAAAACTTTACCTCGTCTTGTATAAGATCATCTAATCATGAGATGAATTTGTTATTGTTTTAAGTTGCCACTTTAAAATTGCGAGTTATCACTTTAACACAAATTCTTGTATGAGACGGTCTCACCATTAGACATGACTAACATTTGGGTTAAATAGCCTAATAATATAAACTTTTAACTTATGGGCTTCTTGTTTTAAGGTCATCTCATTATAAGACGGTCACATACAAGACGGACTATCTGTAACACCCCGCCCCGACGGACCACTGGTGACTACTCATGAAGACTGTTGACTAGCCCCACAGACCAACACAAGTCTTTCCAGCGCACTTTGGCCTCACTCGTGCGCACCCAGGAAAACTTCCCAGGAGGTCACTCATCCTAAGATTGCTCCCCACCAAGCACGCTTAACTGTGGAGTTCTTAGCAAATGGGCTCCCATGAAAAGAAGATGCACCTTGTTGTTATAAGTAGTCTATCAATCCCTTTTCAAGCTAAATCTGAGGTATCACACTATCACTTTAATAGTCTAAATGTTTATGAGTTAGTTTTATATAGATATAGTCTCACCATAAAACCGTCTTATGATAACTCCAAAAAAATGAAAGTTAGAAATTTATTTACTTGTGCTGCAGAAAGGCCAGTAATTTGAATCCTTGATCCTCCTTTGAGAAGTTGCATGGGTAGGATGACAGGTTTTACTCTCAGCTTTTCAACTTCTGATATTGGCCATTGTATCAACTGTTTTCCTGATTTGTCAAGCCAAATTCTCCTAGGAATAGCCTGTTTTATTTTTTAGAAATTAAAATTTAAAGATAAAAATAAAAACGTTAATATTCCTCTGTCATTTTAAAGTGGCTATTAATAGTATTATATCGCGTTGAGCATTTACGGCGTTAGTAGTACTAAATGGTGCTAATGAGAATGATTTATAATGTAAAATTTTATCAAAAGTTCCATGTCATTTTCGTGGTAATGAAACTCTGATCACAAGAAATAAAATTTGTTTACAAATTTCCAATGCCACCTAATACGACCTCTCTCAATGGTAATGCATTGTAATGAAATTTGTGAAGAAACTGAGATAATTGAAGCTGAACAGACATGGTCATCAAGGTCGCAAGGAATTTTTCAACCAAAATTGCACTAGATTTCATTTTCATTATCACCGTTTAATGTCACCTACCAAATGGGCCATTAATATTTTAGTTGAAATAAAACAATTACTATAAAATATTAGGATAATCCTTAATTATATCATATTTTCAACTTTTACTCCTTGATTATATCCTCAACTCCTCATTATTTTATCATTTTTTTAGGTCTATTTATGAATGTAGCAACATATGTAATACTATTTTGTCTTTGTTTTTACATGTCAAATTTTCAAATAAGGCATATAAATGCACTTTTTTTATGGCTAATAGCCTAATACCACTAATATAGTAATACGTATGCATATGTAAAAACTATAAAAAAAAAAATAGTTTTTTCATATAAAAATATTAAAAAATTTATTTATTGAAATTATATATATTTGGGATAAACCTAACAAGATTTCACATGACTAAATTCTTTGTTCTAGATAAAATTCACCAAAAGGGGACAAATTATAGCAAAACCTATGAATAGCGTAAAACATAAAATTGTTTAATTTTTATTTATAAAAAAAGATGGTGTCTCATAAGATTTATCGTAATAGTGATTTAAAAATTAAATTTTATACATTGAAAAAAATAAGATTCTTCGACAAAATAACTTAAGTGCAAATAGATGATTTGGTGTTCAAGATATATACTACGTGATGACAACATCTTGTGTTATGAAACATGTTAGTCAGGACACTCTCAGTATCTCGCACAAGGCAGGGTCCGGGTAGAGGTTTTTCTTTTTCTTGAAAAATGCAGACAAATCATACCCGTTCTCCCAATGAGGGAGTAAAGAGAGATGCGCATAGTCAAGAAACCCCTAATTGATACCTGCGCCCGGTAGGGGTCGAACCCCAAATCAATTGATAATGTCAACTGGTCAAATCAGTCACTCCAATTAACAATTAGCCATTTGTCAAAACACCAAAATTAAAAATTTAAAAACATTATTATGTCAAAGAACCAACTCAACCAAAAGTTTAAGCTGATGGTTGAGACCTCATGATATGTTGTATACTCTAACACGCCCCCTCACGCAAGAGCCCTTTGGGGCTAAAAGTGTGGATGCAACATATGTTTTCCTCATACATGGTGCTAAATATTCCACTTTAAATGAGGGGTGATTAAGATGTGAACTTATGACCTCTTGTCACATTCGCTCTGATACCAAATCAAGAAACCAATTATGCACTATACTCTAACATATTAAAGAATGAAAAAACTTACATGAATTCCGGACCATCCCTTTTTAAGATCATCATCCAAGCTAGAAGATTCATTAACCCAAGCAAGCAACACCCTTCTCATCTTAACCCCATCATAAAATGTTTTTGAAGCATAATATTTCCCATAATCATACCTCAAACTTGAATCATTTTCAAAACCCAAATCAGGAATATACCCATCATTCATATAATCATAACTCCCAATTGTATAAACATCATGTTTAGTTTCATCTAAACTAATTTTAAGTACATGTTTAACATCATTAACACCAATAATAGAATTATCAACACCCATTGTAACACCATTTATAAATACAGGGTAAAAATCAGGACATTCCCACATACCACTAAATTCATTTGAATATAATGGATCATTATTTTGTACCCAATTAATAAAATCTTTGCTTTTAAATAATAAAGCTAAACCCTTTTTTTCTTTTTTACTACCAATAATTACCCTCCAATTTCCATCTGGTAAAAACCAAGCTGTTGTGGGGTCCCTAAATGAGGTGGGTTCTATGTTATTTAGTGGATCTGGGTACATAAGTGGGTTTTGTGGGGCTAAGATCCATTCTTTAAGAAATGGGTCTAATGGGTCTTTAGGGTATGCTAAATCTTGGACTTGTTCATTATTTGGGGTGATTCCTGTGAAAAGAATTGTGGGTTTGTATCCCTTAAGTATAGTGGTGGATCCTGTAAAACTACTATTCATGTTGGATTCCATTTGGGGTTTTAGGGTTAGTGGTTGAGGTGCCCAATTGATTAGGTCTAGTGAAGTTGAGTGACCCCACACACGAGGACCATTGGGTGACCCATTGCCAATTGGGTTGTATTGATAAAAGAGGTGATATATGCCTTTGTATATCATTGGTCCTAAAAAAAAAAAAAAGACAATGGTTACATATAAGTAAGGCTGTAAGGGAGGTTCTAAACATGTTGAACATATTCGATTACATAGGGCTCTGGAAAATTGGAGGCCTAAATATTAGATTATGTAGTATATTTTAGAGAAATTCCACATGGTTAGCATCGAACTTTCATGAAATGCTAGTGGTAGCATTTTTGTAAGATTTTCCACATAGTAGCATCCAGTTTATGCCTTATCTATCTATCGTAACATTTTCCGTTAAATTCTTGTCAATTTCTGATTAATTTACCATTTTGACGTTTCTACCCTTATTAAGTGCTGGTTGTTGTTTTTATAATTTGCCCTGAATCGTGTTTATGCTCTCAAATGTTTAATTCACCAATTTGACGTTTAATTTTTCAACACTCTCAAATGTTTAGGGCGAATTACAAAGACAAAAACCAACACTTAATAAGCGTGGAAATGTCAAAAATGGTGAATTAAATGAAATTGACAAGAATTTACCAAAAAATGCTATAACAGTTAGATAATGCATAAAGTGGATGATACCATGTATAAAAATCTTACAAAAGTGCTATCATTGACATTTCGTGAAAGTTCAATGCTACCGTATGGAATTTTCCTATATTTTAAGTTTTTTACAAATACAAAATTGTTAGAAATATATCATAATTTTTTGAAATTACACTGAGCCTGTATAAAAATTTTAATTTTTACTCCGTCCCTGTATACAAGCAGCAGAGGATCCAAGAAAAATAATGTAAATTTTCTTTTTTACCTAAGTGTGAAATCAACATTAAACAAATCTATATTAATTGGTTTACTTGAATCAAAGCAAGAGGTTCTTGGGTGGTGATTTGTTGATTCGACGGTCATATGAGGTCTTTAAAGATGAGTCATTTGTTCAAGAGAAATAGATTAATGAGTTTTCAAGGCCGGCCTTAAGGGTGGGCAAGAGGGGCTGTCGCCCAGGGCCACATGCCAAAAAAGAAAAATTATTAGTTGTTGAAGGTCCATATAGATTATAAATTGTAAAGGAAAAGGACCCCAATGTGCTATTTCGACCAGGGCCCCAAAATTTCTAGGATCTGCCTTGTGAGTTTCATGTTTGTATATGTAATATTGAAAGTTTTATTGGTTTTTTGCTTGGTTATGCAAACTAAAGACGATATATAAATATTGTCTATATTTTCTTTTACAGTAAAAAGATCAACTAGTCTTCTGAGAGACCGTTTTTTTGAGAGACGTATCTCAGGTCCAATTCATTAAAACTTATTGCCTATATTTACTCTACGTTTTTCCTAATGGGTCAACCCAATTAGAGATGGTCTCTCAAAAAAACCGTCTATTAGGTCGTGACAATTCGTCGCATAATCTCACAGTGGCCCACTCGTGTGGACACGGGAAACCCGTGGGCTTGGGCCCACAAACCCACGGGTCAATAGCGTTGACTTGTACATACACTTGGTGAGTTTCATTATTTCCCAAAACCATATGGTAGTAGGAAGAGTAGCTCACCAATTATATATGTAAGTCAACAACCAACTATTTTGTCGATGTGGAATCTTATTTCACATGTGAAATATTTCAACACCGTCTCTCCCGATAATTAAAAAAATTTATGTAGTTCAATAATTAAGAATAAATTTTTTAAATAATTAAGAGTTAACATATGTATTGAATTAAGAAAAATGATAAAGGGAACTAACCACAAGGATCTGCGACGTACAAATATAGACCCACACGTCAGGCACCCAAACATGGGAAATAAAACACAGTCAATAACTTGGTGCTACTTTTGAGCAAAAATACCATAGTATATTAACACATGCATGAAAAAAGTGACTCAAAATAAAAAACCATCCAATATATAACATATTATAGGGTATTTATCAGTTTATATTTATGATTGAGTTTGTCATTTAACACTGTATCAACAGTTAACATTACGAGGGATTACATATTTGAATCTTACTTACCAATCATTTAGGTCGAGTAGAAAACTAAGAGAACATTGTTATTGCCAAAGGTAAAAAAATAGTTGTAAAGTGATGAAAATAGAAAATAGAAGCACTAGTTCCTCATTTTGGAAGTAAATAAATTTAAGGAACCGGCTCAACTAAAAGCTTAAGCTGATGGTTGATGCCCCAAAAAATGTTATATACTTTAACACGCCTCCTTATACGAGATCCCATTGGGTTAGAAGTATGGATGCGCATAGGCGTTGATTAGTCCACTTTAAATGAGGGGTGATTGAGATTTGAACTCGTGACCTCTTATCACGTTGTCATCTGATACCATGTCAAGGAACCAACTCAACAAAAAACTTAAGCTGATGATTAAGGCCCCAAAATATATTATTTACTTTAACAATAAATACCCTCTGTGAGATGGAGGGGAAATATTCCACTCCTCCCAAAATAAGGTTGATGATCTTCTTTTTGCTTATCTTTTTCATTTCCTTTCAAATTTGTTTCTACTTACCTTTATTTGTATAATTTGATTTTTATTTTTCTCTCAATACAAGCATATTCTTAAAATTAAATATTTCACACTAAGTAATTAATTAAGAGTATATTGCATTTATACTTTTAGCCGAATAGAGTGCCTTGTAAAAGACGTGTTATTAGAGTACATAACATATGTTAGCGTATTTGTGAAGAGCAAGATTCAATAATTACAACTAAGAAAAGCAAGATTCAATAAGGTAGCATTACCATTCATCCAGTTCTTGATGGGCTGAAAATGATAGGCTGTACGGTAAGGTTGATCATCAGGAAGAAGATCAGATTGAGAAAATACGCCATACATAAACAGAGAATAAGCAAACACCAAAATTATTAGTACTTGAATTAAGTACACCAAAACCATAATTATATTATTATATTATACTTCTATAATTAGATTAAGACTAATTAAGTGTGAGTGTTAACTATATATTTATATATTTATATTTATTATAACAAGTATATATATATATATATATTTATAGGCAAAGATATAATGGGACGTGAATAATTTTATTGTTGGTTTTTGGGAACCCATAACCCTACAATAACAGAAGGTCAAAGTCAACCATATGGTAGAGCCTTCCCTATAATTTTGGGTTACCATTGGGGATATGGGAGATATACAATTTGATCAATTATTATTGCGTACACTTATAAGTTATAAGCATAGTTCTTCCGTTCTGAAATACTTGCTACATTTGGACACTATTTATCGTTCAAGCTTATTTAATATATTGCGGCTAATGTGTAAGTAAAAATATAGTCAAGTGAGATCTTATTTGAATCGTCTAATATTATATACTTTTTATAATTTTTAGATGCATATAATTCGACATATAAATGAACAAAACAACACATTAGATTGCGTAAAAAGTCAAATGTAGCAAGTATAATGGAATTTTATCATGTTATGTACAAGTTAAAGTTAATATAGAAGTGGTTACAATTGTTATTTGTTATATATATATATATATATATATATATATATATATATATATATATATATATATATATATATATATATATATATATATATATAACATCAGCTATTGGTGTGAGACTGTAAGTTTTTGTTGAAACGATTACAAAAAAAAAAGTTCATATGCTAATAATTTATATTATTATACTTTTTGACCCATGTATGAGGCACTCTACACGTTGAGACTGTCGCCAAAAATAACTAGTCATATAACATATTGTAAAACCTCAATCACCGGCTTAAATTTTATTTCTTGACAGTATTAACGTTATTTAATAATTGAGAATTTTGGTTTTTTTTAGTCGTAGATTTTCTCATTTATCCTTAGAAATGGGATTTGAATTTTTAGAAAAAATAATTCCACATTATGTTTAGCAGTTTGTAGAAAAAGGAGAATGATTAATCAACAATATTTCTTTCTTGTTCCTTCTGAAAATATTTCTATTGAATAAATACTAAAATGTTACCGTTCATTGATATTTCATCATCATCGTTATTATTACGAAGAGTCGATCGAAAGGAGCCCCTCAACTCGAGTATCATCTGACATATAAAATCCCTAAAAAAGAAACACAAATTCTTACTTGAGACCGTCTATACAATAGACGTTTCAAGTTTTGAGGCTGACCCAATTTATGAAATAAAAAAAAAACTAATTGGTGATTTTGTAAGTTAAAAGGAAGATATGGGTTGGGCTCTTGAGAGATGTCTATACTATAAATGGTCTCTCAAGAGAGGACCTGTAAGGCCGTAAAAGAAAAGCTAGCTCGAATCTGATATCTCCAATTACTTATATCTAAGTAATAACTACCATTAATGCTATTTAAAAACTAAAAAGGACTAATAATTCGTGATTCAATTACGAGTAATAACTAATAACTACCCTTTTAATGCTATTTAATCAACTTTAAGATTTATTGGAGTGTAGGCATGACAATTGAGACTCGTTATCATCATCTTATCTAGTGTATTCCTATAAAATTATAAACAAAGTCTAAAGAGGAAAAGACGAATACAACTCATATTTATAAAGGAGAGCACAGCCAGTGAGTACCTAAAATAAGCCATCTTAATCTATCTCAATTTGAGTAAAATAAGACGATATCTAATTCAATCCGACATTTAATTCAACTTTGTTTAAATATTGATTTTTCTAATTTATTTTTAAAAATGTTTATATCTTCTAAGATTAATTAATAATATAGACATATAAAAATGACTATTATTTTTGGAATTATTATTGGTGGTTATTCTTTATTATTTTCAAACAAAGAGAATTTACTTTGTATCTCTTGGAGTATGTCTTGGGAGCAATTTCTTGAGAAACTAAGAAAAACTTTCATATTCGTGATTTCGTATACCAGGCGGTTCTAGACCCGTTTAAATTGTATGATTGCTTATGGTCCTAGAAAATAAAGGTTTCATATATCGACAAATTCTTTATAATTCATTAGTTAACTTGTTGGTAGCATGCATTCCTATGATACTTTTGGTTATGGGTTTAAAACCCACTAATGATAGTTTTTTTAGAAAATATATACTTTTTGTTTTCTATTAATTTTAAACGATTGTCAAAGGGTCTTAATGTTTTTGAACATCAAAAAGTAAATAGGGCTTCTACACTATTTGCTCCATCGTGTTTCGCATTATGATCTGAAGAGTCATATTGTCATTATAGAGCTTAAGTCAAGATTGTCAATATGTTGAATGGTGCCTAAACTTTGGTGTAATCCATTATAAGGTCTATAGACCAACATGATCATCAACCCAATATCTTAATCATTCTAATACTTTAATTCATATGTGGATCTTTCTCGAGTCGAGGAATTTTTTATCCGTACTCTCTTTTATGGGTATGAGTTGTCGTCTTTCTTACCCCGCTCATAGTTTCTTATGAGCAGGATATATCGGATATTCAAACAAGTTTAAAAAACATAACACTAACATTACCTAAAAAGGTGAGCTAAAAGAAAGGATGTGGTAAAATATGGCACATAAACATAATATTAGATACATATCATGAGTGCACAAGTATTTTACATGTCCTATTTGTACTTTATTTGACTAATGAAAATAAACATAATAGTTTATGATGCCAAGGCACTTGTGTTGTAAACAAGGAGAGCACCACCAGCAAGGAGACCGGCTAAGGTAACAGCCCAGATTAGAAGACCAGTTTTACCTCCAACATAGACATCACCACTTGGTGACCAATCATCCTCGTTGAAAATTGGACTGCATAAAAAATTAAAGAAAATTATTTTTTTCCGCAAAAATACCAAATTAATAATAGAGGTAGATTAATGTTTGTGGTTTTTAAAAATTTGCATTCCCATAAAATGGCCAAAAAAAAAAAAATCAAAATTAACCATAATTTATTTTTGTTGATCCTTGATGAACTTAGTGTATTATGTGACACCAATCAGTATCATCACGTCGGGGACCTCGATAAAAATAAATAAATTGATTCATAATAAATGCCAACCTGTAGCCATCCACGTTGGCACCATATTTGTCGACAAATTGGTATACGCCCTTTCCCTGCACAATTAGGGATTTAGGATAAGTGTTTGATGTATCACAAATTGTTGTAAGAGACGGTATTTCAGAGAGACGCAGTAGATTTATGGGCTAAATAGCCCAATTAATACAAATTAAGGAGAAAACATGAACGTGGGCTACTTATTTTGAGGTCGTCTCTTTAAAAGACGGTCTCTCACAATAGCAATCAATTTTATTTTTTTGAATTAATATTAAAATTTCTTAATTTGACTTTTATACAATGAATATAGATAGTCAAGATAGATGTGGATGAAAAATTAAGGATTTAAGAGATGAAACACAAACCTTTCCCTTTCTTCCCGAAGAGTCGACACCATCTCTTAATGCCATTCCTCCGTTAATTCCTATATTAATAATTAATTAATTAACAATTATACATCTTTAGGGTCAAGGTCAACCGAGGAATCAACTCAGTCAAAAGCTTAAGCCGATGATTGAGGTCTTATGATATGCTATATAATGTAACACTCCCCCTCACACGAAAGTCTAAAAGGCTAGAAGTGTGGATATGATGCAACACAAGCCCTCATCAGACTTGAAACTCAATATTCCACTTTAAATAAATGGTGGTTGAGATTCAAAGTCGTGACCTTTTGTCACACTAGCTCTGATACCATGTCAAAAAATCGACTCAATCAAAAGGTTAAGCTGATGGTTTAGATCTCAAAATATGTTATATACACTAACAAGTAACAACATGTAATTGCATAATTTCTATATATTTATTTAGTTTTAAAAAAGCAATCTTTGTATTTTTTTTTTGTTACAATTGCTTTTTTTAATGGTTTTTAAGAATAATTTGAGTCTCATATTTATAACTAAATTTCAAAAGTTAAAGAAAGTATTTACTAGAATTTTATACATCAACATAAATCCAAAAAAAAATCCTTCATAATATATTTTAATTTATATATATATATATATATATATATATATATATATATATATATATATGAAAAATCAAGTTTAAATTTTCTCTATTGAAGGCTTGCTAAGCTATGTTTGTCATCTTGGTTAGTTCAAAGTTTTCACATGTAAGATATTGAAGATATGCACTATCTACACTTTACATATGCAATGGTATTCCTCATCAAGATTATCAAGATCGATATCTTATTTAAAATCGACTATAAAAGACAGATTTAATCAGTAGAAATGGATCATTTAATTGTACAATCCTACAAATAAAGTTAAATATACTAAAAATTTCAGTTTAATTACTAATCATAACTATTCTATTATAAGTTAAAAATAATCATATAAATTTTCTTCAACTTCACTTTTAAGAAATAAATTAAAAATCAGTAAAATATTAGCTGAAAACTTCATATCACTTGATAACTTTTATTTTATTGAATATTGTATCCTAAAGATTAATGAAAAATAGTGCATAAAAAATACAAAATTTTTTAAAAACTTTAACTTATTCACTCAAAATAATTCCAATAATGATCAACTCAAAAATAATTTATACTCTTATTACAATAATCTTCTTGTAATAGTACAAAGTACTTCATATTTTTACTAAAAAGTTATGTGTATTGTGAGAAAATAAACAAAAATTTTATATTTTGAATCAATAAATTTTCCTAAGAAAAATTAATTATGATAAGGGAAAATAATCAATAATAAACCAACCTATGCTTGATCCGTTAAAAATAAACTCATTTATTGTGTTTTTTAAAATAAATCCACTTATTAGATTTATTTGCTAAAATTAAACCCATCGATTATTTCTAAGCATTTTCAAAGTTTCTTTGTTTTCAAGCAATTAGAACTAAACATTAGTTGGATTTATTTTTAGCAATTATAACGAATAAGTGAATTTTTTTTAATTAATCAATAATTGAGTTTATTTTCAACGGATCAAGTAAATATTGATTTATTTTTGATGGATCTAATCGTAGAATCATAAAATCATATTATAACTAATTTACATTAAATGTCGAATTCGTGATCTGTTGTCACGTTGGCTCTGATACCACCGTCCCAACCAAAAGCATAAACTAATGACTGAGGTCACATAATATGTTTTATCTAACACCTATCACTAAAATCTAAATAACTCGTTATTTTTGGATCGTAGGATCGAAGAAAAATACCGTAAGGCTTATCGGTCTTGATTTTCTTTCCGCCGCTGGCTCGAACAGTGAAGAATGTGGATGATCTTGCAAGAGATGGCAAGCCTGCAGCCTTGTCAACTACACTAAAGGTTGAAGGTTTTAAGCTTAAAGAAGACATAATTGAAGTTGCCATTATTTTTGCACAATTATTACTATTTTTTTTTGTTTCTACAATTATTCTTAGTTCTCTTTTTTGATTTTCTCTATTTATAATAATACTAATTATTTATTATTATATCAAGATATTAATTTTATATAAAATGATGGTGATTTTTTATTTTGCACGTGGCACTTTATGTTTGGATGTAATATTATCCAAAATCTCCCTTGGTTTATTTTGGTCCTCATACATTTGTGGTTGCTAGAAGTTTGAACTTGATTTTTGTTGGCACAAAAACTTCGATGAGACGGTCGTATTATGAGGCTGTTAATTTGGGTCGGTTTAATTTGTGCATGTAACAACATTTTATTTTTCTGAATATTTATCAATTTTGAAAATTGATATCTTTAAGGTAAAAATTGATACCTTTAAGATCAAAATTGAAAAAATGTCCAGTTGTTACATGCACTAATTGGGCCGGACCGAATTGACGGTCTCATTATGAGATCGACTCGTCCAAGAGCAGTTGTATTGTTTGTCCCCCCTTCCTCCCCCTCCCCTATTTGGGCCCACAATCAATCCATGAAAATTTTAGAGCATTGATACTCATTGGAGAAATTCTTCAATTCGGTCGTCTTAAAATTAGTTCAGCTCACATATATATGTGATCAGTTTTAAGGTTTATATGATCATTTATTTAATCAATTTTAAGGTTTATGTGATCACTTTTAAAGTATATGTGATTATTTTTACTATTGTAAGTTATTACTTTTGAAGTCTATGTGATTATTTTTAAGGCATATGTGATTACATATAAGACGAATGTAATCACTTTTAAGGCTTATGTGATGATTTTTAATTTACCGTGTTATCACTTTTAGAGCTTATATGTTTACTTTTAAAGCTTACTAGGATTATACCCGTGCTATGCACGGTTCATACGGACCTTTGACCAAAATTTAGCAAAATCATCATAAAAATCCTTTTACCACTTCTCAGATATGCTTGATAATCATCAATTAAGCATTAGCAAATTTGAACTAAATGTAATCATAATCATAATATATAATAATAAAACTCAAAGTGCTAATGAAGTTATCATAGTGATACACTTAAATAGTTATTACGATTAAATATTCCTTCATAACTGGATGCTAAAATTAAATTTTAGAAAGAAATAGTAAAATTAGTAAACTCAAATGGCAAAACAAATAGATTCATGAAATAACAAATTGACAAATAGCAATACATTGCAATTGATTTATGAATTGACAAATTGACAAATTGACAAATGACAAAACAAATGATTCATGAAGTAATAAATTGACAAATAGCAATACATTGCAATTGATTTATGAATTGACAAATGGCAAAACAATTGCAATTGATTCATGAAGTGATGACATTTGACACAATTTATTCAGGGAATGATAAATGGCAATAATGTTTCTCAATTAGTATATTGTATGATGATGATGATTGTATGATGATTTGATCATTTATAATGTCATCACTTTTAAACCCCATGTTAAAGTTTATCACTATGTTTGGATAACAAATTAGGAGAGAAAAGAAAGGAAGGGAAGGGGAAGGAAAGGAAGGGAAAGGAAAGGGAGGGATAAGGAGGAAAAGTGTATATTGTTTGTTTAGAAGGGAAGTTCTTTCCAAATCTTTCCTCTTTATGAGAGATTATTTTCTTAACAAAATTTATTCAAATTTTCCTTCCAAATCCCTCCCCTCCAAATCTCTTCCCTCCAAATTTGTTATCCAAACAAGGGATACCTCCTCCCTCCAAATCCATCCCCTTCCTTTCCCTCCATTTCCTTGAATCCAAACACACCCTATGTGATAACTTTTAGGGGGTGTTTGGTAGGAGGGTTTTGAAGGGAGGGAATGAGACTTTATCCCAAATTAAAGTTTAAATCTTTGTTTGTTTGAGGGAATGAGAATGAGACTAAAAATGAGAAAGTCCTCAAGATAAATGTCTTGGGGGTGGGTGGTATTTGAAGGTGAGACTTTGTTTCTCATCTTTCTTCTAACTTTCCCAAACAAACTCTCCCCACATATAAAGTCTCATCAAACATAACAAATAAGGGACGCGACTTTTTATCTTCAAAGTCTCATCTTAAAAGTCTCATATAAAGTTTCATAAAGTCTCATTCCTACTTGCCAAACACCCCCTCAAGACATATGAACATTTTTAATTTTCAACTCCACCACCACCACCATCATCGCCACCAAAAAACACAATCTCCATAAGCTTTAAAAGTGATCACATAAGCCTTGAAAGTGATCACATATGCTTAAAACTTAAAAGTAATTACACAAGCTTTTAAAGTAATCACATAGTAAAATAATTAGGAAAAATTACCTAGAATAATCCAAACTATTTATAATTTTCCTACAATAATCCCACCTATTGATTAACCATGAATAATCTCAACTTTGAGGGGCATTTTCCTAGAGTAAATCCGGTGACCGGATGACTTGCTATAGTAAGTTTTATTTTTTTAAAAAAAAGATAAATTAAAATAAAATGTCGAAAAAAATGTTTAAAAAATGTTTATAAAAATTTTATGATTTTTTTTATTATTTAGAATTTTTTATGTAAATTTTCAAAAATATTTTCTAATTTTAAATTAATATTTAATTTATTTTTTTGTGAATTACCTACTATAGCAGGTCATCGGATTACCAAAATTTGTAATTTTTCCAAATAATTATTATCGTATTAACATGTGTGAGCACAAGAAGTGAGTTTCTTAGTTGAGTCTCACAAGAAAATAAATAAATAAATAAATGAGTAAAAAAACAAAAAGGCCCTCTCACACACCGCCGGCCTTCCCTCCTTCCATCACTAGACCAGCAGCCGGATCTTTCCCCTCCAGGACAGCAGCAGCAGGCTGCGTTTCTTCGTCCACCAGCAGCCGCGCGATTCCCCCATCATCTCTGTGCTCCACCTGCGCCACCACCACCATCTATTCTCACCCTTTTCTAGTTTCACAATTGTAAGCCTTTTCTCCCTCCCTAATTAAATTTTCCTAGTTTCTAATTGAAATTTTATCATGTTTATGAGTTAAATGTTAGATTTTGTGTTAAGTTCATTGAATCTTTTAGTGGGTAAGAGTTTGATGGATGAATTGAACATGCTTATGATTTAGGGTTTGAAGTGTGATTAGAAATTAGGGGTGATGTGTTGATTGTGTATTAGTTTCTTTGAATCTTAGTATGGGTAGTAACTAAAGACAGTGGCGGATCTAAGGAAAATTCAAGTGATGTCAAAAAAATTTGAACTTTAAACTAGATATGAAATGTGATCCGAATTCCGAAGTTAGTTTTTTAGATACTTATTCATTTCAAACTAGCTCTATGTAAAACAGTAAAATTACAATCAATAATCATTTTTGAGTCATTTCTAATTGTTTTATTAATCTTGTATCTTTTTATCCCATTACAATTTATTTGATATGGCAAACACAAAACTAATGTCCTATCTAAGCAATAAACAAAAAATTGCACAACAATTAAACCAAACAATTTAGTTCATAAAACAACAATACAATATACAATAAATAAATAACTTAAATGTACAATAAATAAACTATTAAAGAAATGGAAAAAACCTACATTGAAACTGAAATGATGAAAAGGTGGTCGTTGGTGTAGCTGGTGGCGTCCAACCATCCAACAAGAGTGGAATTTTGGGAGCTCGGTATGCGACGCCAAGGGTTGGAGAAGGTGAAAACAAGCAGGGGCGTTGCTTGTGAGATTGGGATAGTGTTAAGATCACTGTGAGAGAGAGAGTAAGAAGGTCGTCGATAATGACAGCCACCGGTCAGCGATGACTGTGGTGGTGGCCCACGTCCGGTGAAAGATGAGACTCAAGAGTCGACAATGAAGATAATAAACAATTGTGAAGCAAGACAGAGAATTTTGTGAGCGAAAGAAAAAGATTGATATACCGTATGCCATACCCAACCCTAAAATCAATTGTTTGAAGCTAAAAAAATACAAATAAAAAGCACATTGAGTGGGGTTCGATCTCAAGTCTTGGGGTTAGAAGGCTATGAGTGATACCAACCCTTCCAACATAATATGCTGTCAAGTGACAACATTGAACCTATTTGGATCTGCCTCTGACTAAAGATGTTATGTTTGAACAATGAATAAATTAGGGTTTAATTTAGAAATGGAATTTTGATAGTGTGTGCTCTTATGTTATATGTTGGTGGTGTGAGGATTCATTTGATGATTTCATAAGTTGTTTTAAGGTTTAGTTGTTTTAGTTGTGATAATGATACATTTAGTAAGTAATGATTTTTTTTTTATAGATTGACTATAAAAATGGTTTTGGTTGTTAATTGGGAGTAAGAGTTGTTGATTGTTGTGACTTGATGGTTGTGAATTACAAATGCTCTTAGTAGGTCGTCGTTTGAAATTATAAATGCATAATTTTAGTAAAGCCAAGAGCATAATGTCTACTTATCGTCGATGGTATTAGTTGCTATAGTTACTTCTCGTGTTGTTTTGATTATAGTTCTTTCTAGCTTTAGAGAATGTAACAAATGATATCACGAGTCGATAACTCTAAGATTGTCTTATCATTATATAAGTGTTATATTAAAATTGTAAGGCTTAGTTGCGATTAGTTATTTTTGGGTAACGCGAGCCGATATGCTCAAAAATCAGTTAATGTAAAGAAACGATTCACATATACTTTTACTTTTACATTGATGGAAAGACTTATGTTGTGCTGAGTTAATGATTTTGACTTGTATTGAATGAGTTGTGTGCGTGCCGGAGATATTGGAAACTCTTACGAATGTGTGATAGTGGTGACTTTGGTATGACAAAGTAGTTAAGGAGACTTATTAGTTCCATTCCTAACTCTATAGGTGGTTCCTAGAGCCAGCGGTTCTTATTTTCGACGCTTTGTATTTTCAAATTCGTTGAGAAATTCTTTGAAGTTAGGAGTTATTCGTGAGAGTTGGGGTAGATTTGGGATAGGAGCATCATCTGTGTTATAAGTTTTGTTATCGTGTACGTGTTTCCTGTAATGAAGGATGGGTGGAAATTCGGGTGTTACACAAAGTGATCACATAGGCCTTTAAAACGATCACTTAAGTCTTACAAAAAAGTGATCACATAAGCTTTAGAAGTGATCATATATGAGAAAAGCGCCCTATTAGGACGGTCCTATTAAAGATTTGGTGTATTTATTGTCATTTATTTCCTTAACAACATTTCCTTAACATCACCTAAGTTTTGTATGAAATTGTCTTATTAAGAGATGAATTTATATAATTAACTAATTTATCTAATTATTCACTTTTAGGATGTAAGTGAGCATTTTAAGGTTACAAGTGATCACAATGATGTTTGTGCGTAAATTTAGTGACTTTTTAGTAGGGCTGGCAAAAGTTGACCTGACCTGCTAACCTGACCTGAACCTAACCCGAAATAAGTGGGTTTGGGTTGAGACTGTTGACCCAATTAATTAAATGGGTCGACCCAACCTGATCTGTTTATTAAATGGGTTAGGTTCAGGTCAAAATTTTAAACCTGAAAAAAACCTGAATGACCCATTTAATAAAATGTGTTAATTTCGAGTTAAGTGAATAAGTATAAGTTAAACTTAGTTCATTTAATATATTCTTATTTTTCATAGTAAATACAAAATAAAAAACATAAAACATAAAATTAAAATTAAAGCCTAAAAAAATAGATTTAATCAACGTTAAAAACCTCAAAACGAAAACAAAATAATTATAAACGGGTTAAGTGGGTCGAAATCAGGTCAACCTGATCTGTTGCAGGTCGGATCAAGGTTGTAATTTTTGACCCAATTAGCTAAATGGGTTGGGTTTGGGTCAAGGATTTTCTGATCTGTTTATATATGACTCAAACCCGAACCCGACCCAACCTGATCTGTTTGACATACCTACTTAGATAAAACATTGTTAAAGTGTTAAAGAGTTTTAAAGGAGGGGCAAAATGGGAAATTAATGAAAATAGATGGTCATGATGAAAAGGGTAGAGACAAATAAGAAGGGAGAAAATTTCACCAACTAATGGTAGAGACATTTAAAATTAGATTTTTTATTTGACCTTGTATAATTGAACTCAAATTTGATCCAATTTTAAAAATTGATTTGTATTAATGTAATAATTAATTTAAATGAAAAATTTGATCTTTACCTTTTATAAAATATATTTGATAGGCTGAATGAATACCTTAGCTATTAGTAACTAAGGGTTGGATATTAGTGACTTCGTCCTTTTGAAATAGTGCCAGTAAAAAAGTCTTCAAATATCTTTCCATATACGTGTCAAAAAATCGGCGTATGAGTTCTCATTTTGACCGGTTTATTAAAATTGGCGGCATCCATTTTTCGAAAAACATCGGTATAAACGTTGTTTTTCCATATGCTAACAATTTTATTTTCAAAAAACAAATATCACAATTGATTTGCTCTAACATAAATCAAGAAAACAAATATAACATTGTTTTATCGATTAAAACGACTTTTTTTTTAAAGTAAGTAATCTAAAATTTAGTTCTAAAATATTAAATTGAAATTAATATTATATTAAATAGATATATAAATTTAAAATAAACACGAAATTTGTTTTTAAAAGATTAAAATAAAAATTAACTTAAAAGCCCGTTTATACTTGGTCAACTCAAAGATAAAATAGAACTAAGATCACCTCAGAGCAAAATTATTAAAATTCGACAACTTCTTTTTTTTGAGAAAAGTTGAAATTCGACAACTTAATTGCAATGTGTTTTGATTTATAGTGGTTATAACTCGAAAATATTATTGTTATAATTTTGTAAAGCTCATATCTTGTGAGAGATTGTGACTAGAAAACTTAATTGCAAGCTTCTTTGGATTCAACACATGATTATTGTTTATTTGTTTTATATTGAAAATCTAAAATAGGGTTCTTTCTCAAATCGTTTTCTCACAAGACTAGAATCAAAAGGATGCAACATCAGAGCAAAAATGGCGACCCACCAAATCTTTCCCGCACATTCAAGTATCTTATGGGTTCGTTTATTTTTCTCTTTCGTTATCTCTAATTCATGCTTTAATTTTTAATCCTTGAAATTGCTTATTATTGTGTATTTTCTGTTTCTACATTCCTTCAGCAACGCAGTTCTTGGCGAGGGGCATACCTTTTATCTTCAATACATGGATAGTGAGACATCTTTCTGCTCATGATTATGCTGTAAGATTTGATCTCCTTCTGCAATTACTGATATTTTATTGAAATGTTTACTTATATATGTTGGTTTGCTTGAATTTTGTATTGGGTTCATGATTAAATGCAAAAATAAATTACTTTTTCTTTGAATTTTATTATAGTACTGATATATATAAGTATAAAGAAAAGTCATGTCTTCCATTATTCCAATGCAATTAATAGTTCATTTGATTGTTGATACTAATTAAGTGGTAATTTGAATGATTTGTATCGTAATTTTCATGAAATGTATCATATGTGGTAAACTTTGATCAATTTAAAAGTTTTTTGCTCATAATTTTCCATTATGACCTGGTAATGCATTCGTATGAATTTTGCCAAGAAAATGAGATAAGTGAAGTAGAACAAGCAAGATTATTTAACTTGTAAGAAATCTTCTATCAAGATAAAACTAACTTTTCATTGTTATTCCCACCGTTAGCCAAATGTTTTTGGGATCAAATGACGCAATATTATCCTTGTTAATATTGACAAAGAGGTTATTACTTATTATTGAACCCTTGACAGCGACATCATTGTGGCTTCTTTTTTACTTGTAAATGGATGTATTTTTGTACCAATATATGGAATAGATATTTGTAACAAGCATGCGTATAGATCAACATGAGTAACCTCACCAAACACAAGTAAGACAAAAATGGCATAGCCAGACCTAAAAAAGAGAACTTAGAAAACTGAAAACCTATTTTCTGTGTGTTTGTCCAATTTTTATCCACAGTACGTTGGTTCATGGTGAATTTTGCGCTTGCTTTAATTTCTTACTGAATTTCCGCACAACATAGATGAATGTGTAAGCTTGCTCATTCCAATGCTCCTAGTTTCTTGTTTTCCATACCCACTAATCCATCTACAAAAGCTGGCATTGTGGAGCTTCTTTTTAGCCTGGGACAACTTTCTTCTTTTTATAGCACCAACAACCAAGAAGATTGTTGTTCTTCTAGTGAATTTGGAGCTAACAATATATTTCTTTTGCTGTGACTTAAACGTCTAAACAGATTATGACAAAGGAATTTAGTATCCAAATTCCAACCCCATGGTTTGCAATCTATCTTTTATTTTTAGCCTCATAGTTCTACCAATCCTTCTCCGTCAAGTATTTCCCGTGAACACATTTAACCATAGTGAGTCTTCCTTGCAATATACATGCCCGAAGTCCCCTTAAGTGCTGTAGCAAAAGGACGTGCAAATTGCATTGACGTTTTTGGTGACATCTTTAGGCATGAGAAAGAGTTGAGCCTAGGGATGGCAATTCAGTCCGAATCCGACCCTAGTCCGACTCGATCCGAGGAAAATAATCCGATTCGAGTCCGAGGAAAAAGTCATCCGACTCCGACTCCGACTTTACAATCCGAGTCCGAGTTAGAGACGGACCGGAGTTGGACCTTATTAAAAATCCGAGACTCCGACCCTGAAGGACATCCGACTTTGAATTTGACTTTTACACTAATATTTTATTTCCTTTAAAACTCTAAATGTGACTAATTCAATCTCTCTTTCATACTAATTGTAATTAAAATACGAGAAAATTTTGTTAAATTTTAGTAGTAGGATTATTTCTCTTGTTAAAATTGAATTCAAATTAAAGCACATATTTTTTTTGTTGAATTGTATTTAAAAAATATATTTTGTAATTTTATATGCTTTAAAATCATTACTACAATATCACAACGATAATGTTTGATAATAATCCGACTTTGCATCCGACTCCGTTGGAGATCTGAGAGTCCGAGTCGGGGCAAATTTGGAGTATGCATAATCCGACTCCGAGTGGAGGTGGACTGAAAGCAAAAGTCCGACTATTATCCGGAGCAAAGTCGGAGTATGTATAATCCGAGTCGAGTCCGACCCATTGCCATCCCTAGTTGAGCCCGATATACAACCATGCTTATGAGCATTGAGTTAACAAGTTGATGGCTTGCTGCATAGGAAAGGTGACTATGTTGCTAGTTATGATTCTTTGATTGATTGTTTCAATCATTTTTTCACATTCCTCAACTTTAAGTTGGTTGGAGGAGATTTGAACTCCAAGATATATAAAGGGGAGCAAATATTAGCTTGAATTGACTCTGTCATTCCTACAAAGTAGATAGATGTTTTTTATTGTTAAGGCATAAGCCAATATTTTTGTATTTGTTAAGGCATAAACCAGAAAACTTAGAGAACGATTTAAGGCCTTAGAGCATGAGTGTAACTAATGTTTTCCCTTTACACAAGAGGAGATCATCTCAAAACATAGATGGTTAGGGGATAATGAGGCACATCTGAAATGAAACTTGAACCACCTTACCTTACCAACATACTGCAATGTTCTTGATAAATACTCCATGCAGAGAACAAACAACAATGGGGACATGGGAACTCCTTGCCCTAACCCCTTTTGTATTTACTGGTTTGAGGAAAAAGGCCACTAATAACGAGGGAGAAGTGATCCCCTATGACTCAGGTCATTATGATATTGACAAAAGTCATGGGAAAGCTTAGGGCTATAAGGATATCTTTTACGAAACCCTGGTCAATTGTATCTATTAGAAGGGGAGTAATGAGCCCAAAATGTATTGATATTGATAACTTGTGATGTTTTATCTTTGAGCAATAGTAGGACTATGTCATTTCTCTTAAAATTGTAAAGGTTTATTGATTGAACTTCCAAAATGCTACTTAGTATGTGGAGAGATATATTTAAGTTTTATTTAGGGTATTTAATAGACTAGTGGAATTATATCATCTATATAAATGATAAAGGTTGGTACATGTTACAGTTCAATATGGATGGACCAATGGAGTATTGGATATATGATTCTTATTAATTAATAAGATATTAGGGTGGAAAAAAGACTCACAGTGTTTATGGTTTCTGTGCTGCTCTTAATGTACTATTTAACTAATGTGTCCTATTAATTCTGTGTTGCAGCTTTATGCAGTTCAATTCCATCTATTCGTGACTTGTATATTGTTTTTAAGTCGAGAAGGGTTTCGGCGAGCATGCATGCGAGCTGAAATCAAGAGGTAAGTTTGCTGCATTCTTTCATTTGTTTTCATTTCATTGTTATTTTTGTTTATTGTAACAAATTGTTGGATTTTTTGACCTTGATGTTGAAAATTGTGAAATTGCAATACAGTCTATTGATTATTGAATTGGCTTTTGTATTCCATTCCCAATACTTCAAGGCTTTACATAGCCATTTCAAGTGCTTTTTGGGTGATGTGAGATTTGCTGAATAGTTTCCTTGATGCAGCGATGACAGTTCTATGGAGGACTATGCTACGAAGGTTTTGAAAGTAGCATGGCTCTCTTTTCCTCTCGGAATAATTGTCATAGTGATATCATGTGCATTCATATTTTGGTGGCAAGAACTCAGCTATTCTAGCCCCTATGGGCAAGCTATATTATTAAATGGTATACCAACAAATTATATTTAACAGCCTTTCCATTTTAACACTTTTGTTTTATAGAATAATTGATATTGTTTGAAGTGTTTTGATAATGTTTATATTATGTGGCTGTGGCTTATCCTTCATATTTTTTTATTTATCATGATATGATTATCCTCTTTCTTTACTTAGTTGTCTTTCTATAAGCATAGCCAGTCACTTGTTTTCAACATCTATATAACTTACCGTAGAATCTCGTGATACATATATGCTAAGCTGAGCTGTAATTATTTTGTTATACTTAGGTTTCCAGGTTTCCCTTCATAAATCATTTTACCGTAGTAAATGAAGCTGCATCATATAATTTTTTTGTCAGAAGAAAAATTTGTATGCTTGCTAGGATGGGCTAGAAATGTTTTACTAGATGCTTTTTGTAGCGGTTGGGAATTGGAAATGGGCTGAACCTTTTTATATTCTTGCTCAATATATGTTTTGCATGCTCATTAGAACTTCTGGCTGAACCTCTCTATTTATATAACTGCTACTTTTCCAATTTTTGCAGGTTTTGCATGCTCATTAGAACTTCTGGCTGAACCTTTTTATATTCTTGCTCAATATATGTTTTGTCTCAAACTGCGGATGGTGGTTGAAAGTGCTGCAACGCTTGCTCGTTGTGTGACAAGTTATGTCCTAATTGTTCGAAAAATTGACATGGTAAGGTGTGATAGCTCAAGGATTTGAGTTTTATTCTATATTTTCCTTTGTTTTGTGCATGTGCGACACCCCAAGACGTTTTGTGAATTTGTATTTTTATTACTTGTTTGTAGACCCTTGGAAACTTTGTGCCAATGGTTTGGTGTTGCGGAACCAAGTTCTGTTGTTGCCTACTTGGGAAGCCAAGCATAATGTTTATGTGAGATAGGTTTTGTGTAATCCGAACATAAGGCTTTGTGAACAGTTTGTGTTTCTCTATATACTTATAAACACGTGGATAACTCCAAGACAACTAAGTAGTATTCCAGTCTATTGGTGGCACTTTACACTTTACCTCAAGTATACTTGTTTAATCCTGAGTTCCTGAAACTTGACATTGAGTAGGATATTGGGACGGTTTAAATTGGTTCATTATCTTGGGGGGTTTTCATAAAATATCAAAGTCGGACAATTGGACTCGTATACGTTTCAAACATCGGTATACGAGTTCAAGTAACCTTTTCTTCATTACCCAATTTTGAGCAAATACTTGGTTGGCTTTAAATTATGCAAGTCATACTGACAAAGTATTGGGCTTTAGGCTTGGACTTGATAATAGCACTTATTGATGAGCCTATATCTGAATGTATGGTTGCAAAAGTTCATGATTTATTTGTTGCAGAGTTTTCATGGTACTAAAGCATGCACAAAAAAGAGAAAGAAAGGGGAGGAAAGAATTTGAATGCAAAATTGAGAAATAATTTTTGTAGGACCATAGTGAAGCAAATTATAGAGGTAATAGTGTATGTACTCCTTAAATGAATTTACTGGACCATCAAATTAGTTTCCGTTGTTAATTGTGAGGCCTTAATCTAAGCATGACAAATCTTGGGCTTTTCTAGTTGTGTATTTGAAAATTTTCTTGTGAAAAGCCAGTATACATGCTTGAGAAGTGAAACTTGTATGTGTTTTGTGTTATTTATATGATACATTTAAGTTCCACTAAAACTATTTTAATCTACTTGCTTAGTGTCTCTGTTGGTGAATCCAATTGCTCTATTATTTGCAGGAAAAGGCAAGCGTGTTTGCTTTATCACAAGTATCTTATGGAGGTTGCATATTCCTAGGTTATTGGGGCTACTTTGTCTTTTTTCATAGATTACAACGTTCAAAGCTTTTTCCTTTTAGGTAAACAATTCATTCCTATTTGTGTCTACTATTCTACTTGTGTTTAAGTATTTGGACTTTGGAGTCAGGATATCTTTGAAGTAGCTTAAATTTTAACTCTATTGGCCAGCATTCGAGATGTGCAAGAAACTATAGCAGGGAATCCATGGTTGCTCATCTTGTATTAGTCATGCCTTGAAATTTGGTGATACTATTGGACAATATTGTTTATAACAACAATCTGGTGATATAACAAGATTAAATTAGCCCTTAAATGAACCTGTCATTTCCTGCATCAGAAATCTCTATGCGCAACTCTGCATATGCTGACAAATTGTTTTTGGCAAATTAATTTGCTGGTGTATTTACAACATGTACAAAGTACACCTTATTTCATAGTTGATTTTTAGAATTTAGTCCCTAACGAAGTATGTTTGGAAGTGAGATATTTCTAATGTTTTTCTCTATTTAATTTTAATTCACATCTCACCTATAAAAAATGGTAAATATTCTTGTACGTTATCCATATCAATCGCTACAGTTATTTGAAATTGAAAGGAGTCGAAATAGATCCTCTCTGTTTTGGAGGCTTTTTGCCTTGTGTTGTCCGGGTGAGGAATGTTCTTTTCTGTCAGTATGCTTATTGATCATTGACATTTTTTATCTTTTTTCTCAGAGTTTGTGACATGTTGAGCTATGATAAGCCTTTGTTTAAGATGTGTACACTATTTACCCTTCAATCATTTCGTAAATTGATTCTTCAAGAAGGAGAAAAATTGGTTCTTGTGTGGTTCGATACACCATATAACCAAGCTGTATATGGATTGATCGACAAATTAGGTGATTTATTTCAATCTTGTCTTTTAATTTCTTAATTTCAGTTGCATTTGATCTAACATTCTAACTAGTATACATTGATATCATGATCTTCAACTGAACAATCCAATCATGACAGCTTGGTTGTAATCTGTCTACTACTTTTTTTCTTACAGGGAGCTTAGTGGTGAGAATGGTATTTCTTCCTTTTGAAGAAAGTTCATATGCCATATTTGCAAGGTCTGCATCAGGTTAAGCTCGTTTTTGTTCCCCCTTTTTATTCTCTTTAATCTTATGTTATAGAACTCTATGGTTTTTCACCATGCTACTACTTAGTCAAGTTTTGACCACTCTACCTTGTATTTCAGAATTTTATGGTATGCATATGTGGTTATATTTTTCATGGGTACTGTAGCTAAGGGAAAAATTTAGATTGCTTCGCCAAATCTGTTTTTACTTCTTACCCACTCTTGATTATGATGCTTTAAGCATAGTGTTTTGTGGTGATTTGTGGACTGTTATGCTTTTAGTAGATTATCTCGGTTGACATTTTTGCCTTTTTTGGAATAAGTCCATTGTAGAGATGGTTCCTTTTCTCGACATAAAGTATACACCTCATTATTTATGACTCATGTTTTAGCTAAATCGTACATTTCTTCATTGATTTATGCATGATTAAGCTGTTTGAAAGCACGCAAACTATCCTGTTGACATGATTCAGGAAGAAGTCTTGTTTTGAGTATTTTCAACAAAGATACGATCTTTACAGTGGATAAATTTCATATGTATGCTATTTGTCTTGTTGCCTGGCTTTTTATTCATTAAGCGGATGAGGAAAAAGGATTTAACAACATTTTAAGATTTTTAATTAGTTGACAAGTCTAACTAACTTCTTCACATGATTATTGAGTCAACATGGGCATTTGGTGGAGCCAATAGCCATAAATCAAAAGCTAGAGTCGTGAAAAAGAAAGTGTAAGTCATTAGATTGGTCTAGTGTCTCTCTTAAACCAAATGTGTTTATTTCTTGACCAAGGAGTAAAAAAAAGATAATATCAGGTTTTTTTGGTTTTTCCTTTCCAAATAATTTAAAGCTATTGTTTATAATTTTGCTTGATGTGTTAAATCCAATGTTACCAGAAAGGAAAAACATACTAGGAAGGAAAACGGCATACGAGGAAGGGAAACTGCATCACAAGACATTAATTTAGAGTTTCGGGAACGAAGGGTTTAGATGATGGGATCCTTTTTGGTGTGATAATTCAATCAATTGTTGGATGAGATATTTTTTCGTTAGAACATTAGTCTAGACTAGAGTTTGAAGAACGAAGTTTTTGAAACATTAATCTAGATTTTTGGAGATGAAGTTTCCAAAATAGGATTTGGTGGGAAGTTTTTGGTTTTTGGTAACTAGGGTTGAACCTAAATTTATTGGCTAGTTGTCTTTGTCCTACTACCTATCTATATCCGAAGCCAGATAATTTTAGAGATTTGGCAACTAATGATAAATAAGACATGACCTACTTCTCTTCTCTAAAGGCCCACCCTAGGTGGGAGCTAATTAATGACATTGGGGTAATGGAATGTTGTTTTGTTGTAATTGTTATTGTTACTTCTCTATAAAATAATAAACTCAAAAAACTCAAATAGCTCTCCCTTATAGACCTTTGGAGGTTTCTAAACTGAAATAAGTGTATAATTGCAAAGCAGTTATGCCACTGCTTTTACGTTAAAAAGTTGCAAAATATCTCACATTTGAGTACAACAGTTTGGTGATTAGAATCCTCGTCTGCTTATTGGTAACACTCTTTGTCTAACATTGGTGATATCTCATCCTTCGCTGAATTGATTGCCGTTTGGACTTCTCTCTCTCTCTGTTTGTCAAGCCTACAGGAGTATCCAGTTTAGTGATTAGAATCCTAGTCTGCTTTTGAAATGTGTAGTTTTCCTTCTCATTGACTGTTCCATTTTATGAAATTTTAGATAATTGACTGTGCACTTATGATAATTCCACATCTTAATCCGCAGAACAATCCAAAGATCGAAGGAAAGATCTAGGACAGCGCCTATCAGAAGCCCTCAAGCTTGTGTTGTTAATTGGTATTTTCCTTGATCTTGTTGCATCATTTATGGAGTTCTTTAGGGTATCTATTTTCTGAGGACCTTTTTTAGTTTTTGAATTAGAATTTTGATTTTAATAATTCATTTATTTTGGTTATTCATTTAAATACTTGTTAAATTGGGATTTAACATTAAATAAAGGTAAAAATGTGTTGTTAGAAGAGCCATTTGTGTGAACTGTGATTGTTGATGAAATACTCACTTAAGAGATAAAATATATAATATGCCACTGATGGTGAAGCACTTTGTACTTATGTATGGGTTAGTTAGCCAGTGACTAAACTCTGCCGCTCTGCCATATATATCTGCTTAGTGGATTATTTACCCAGCGAATATTCACCCTTGTTCCTTTTTGTCTTTTCCCCTTTCTGAATATGAGTGAAAATTTGATGAACTTGTACTCTGTTCGTCCTAGATTGATTGATACAATATAGTTTTTGGTTATTTTTTTGTTTTGAGGGTAGTGTGAAACTGTGAAAGTAGGTAAAAAATGTAGGCTGTGAGAGCATTTGTTAAAATAATTGATGATTTTTGGGGGACTACTTGATCTATTAACTTTCTGATTTCCCATGATTGACTGCCATTTTGAATGTGAATGTTAAATATAAAAATTGTTGGCGTCATGAGTAAGTGTTTAAAGTGATTATGTTAGATTAAAAGCTGGGATTGATTGGATAAAACTTTCGTGAATGGGAAATGTATCTATTGATTTTGGAGTTAACTGTCAAATAAATTAATTTAAGAGGGAGGGAGTGATTTATAGTGCCTTTGCACTTTTCTGGTGTGGTTGGGTTGTGAATTGAAAATGACTTAAAATAGACCTTCTCGTACAAGTTATTTCCTCCCTATCAAAATATGTACTTCTTTACCTTTTACTTGCAACATGTCGCTACCATTTTCACTCACAAATTTGCAAGTAAAAGGGCACAGAGGAAGTACAAAGTAACTTTTCAGATAATGCATGGCTGAGCTGGAATCTTTGCCACAACACAATGTAATGCATCAAAAGAAGAGGCCACAGCTGATATTTACTTACTCTAGGAAGGGACACAAAAAGGACAAGCAAGGATAACTTGTATGTTTAGTGGAAAGATTGTATTTCCTTATATAGGATTACTTGTTAGCACTTTAGTAATATGTTTGCTGTTTTTGTAGAAACTTGGATGAGTAGTAGTATTATTTATACTAGGAGATTGTAATGTGTAATCTCATCCTTGAAATGTGTAATGCCTAGTGCTATTTTGGAGTGAAAGCCACTCGAAGTGCTTAATTAATCAAATCAGCAATCTTTCCCTTACTCTCTTAATTTTCACTTACTGTTTCCATTATTGTGTATTGTGCACACCCCCTAAACAGCCCCTGTACCTGCTGTCCCCTACAGCCACCACCTTAAGTGGTGCACCACCAGCCACCATCATTACACACAACAAAATGTCTGTAACTCTAGGTACATGAACACAAAGTTAGTGAATTAATCTGAAAACCAAATTCAACATGAACATAAATCAGTTCCAACCTAATGTGATCAATTTGTGATAATATGCAATTCTTCAATTTTAAATACGGTTTTTTATATTTTTATTAAACAATCTGAAATTGACACAAGTTCAATTGTGACAGCGCAAACTTAACTTGTTTTACTCGAATTGAGAGCCCCATGTGTGTCACTTGCTAAAATTCTTGTAAGTTCATGTGCTGTTTTGATTTGGGAGATGAACTCATGGATTAAGCTTTCGTTTGCATCAAACCTTACTATTCTTTGTCTTGTGTTGGTAAATTTTATTTCATTTTTTATTTTAATTTTTGTTGAGCTTCTTTTGTAGTTTATGATTGCTCTGTTCTCTTTTATTTCTTTGACTATTTATGTTGATTATATGCCCAGGTCTTGTGGTTATGGCTTTTGGACCAAGTTATTCTTATTCTCTCATTAGATTGCTGTATGGTCAAAAATGGAGCGATGGAGAAGCCTCAACTGCTCTCAGATATTATTGCCTGTACGTTTTGGCACTGGCCATGAATGGTTAGTGATAAATTGAGTCATTTAAATTTCAATTGCTGTGCCTCATGGAAGTTAGGATATTTGAACAGGACAGTTCTATTTTCTCTAGCCACGTTTTTTCTTTCAGACATAAGCTTCAGCTGCAGATGCATTTGTAGCTTTGTACTCTCACGACTCACGCAACCGCTGATATTACACAATTTGTTCAACTCATTTGGATCTCTATGTTGATATGTTCTCTTCTAGATATTTCCCTTGTCCTTGTCTCCTCATTCTTCTAGAGCCTGTCCTGCAAAGCCAGCTGGTGTAACATGAACAAAGTGTTAGTTCAGTTGGGCTGTTCAACTTACTAATAAAAAACAGCAAGTACTGTAATTTGTTTTTATATCTGTATTCCTCTATGACGGTTATATTGATGTGACTTTAAAGGAAGTATTGAGTTGTCCGTATCTTTATGCATCAGGAACATCAGAAGCTTTCCTGCATGCTGTGGCAGATGAGACACAACTGAAGCGCTCAAATGATTCGTTACTTGTGTTTTCATTAATCTATGTTCTCCTGAATGTCATGCTCGTACGTTCAGCTGGTGCAATTGGTTTAATCATAGCTAATTTCACAAGTATCCTTGGCTTCTTTCTCCTTTTTATTTAAAATTCCTTGTTTCCTTTAGTCCAATGAATAACATTGTATTAAACTGAGTCCAGTGTGGTTAAATGATTTACATGTAGTAAATATCTCCCTGTAGTTGTACCCTTATGAATCTCTCTCTCTCTCTCTCTCTCTCTCTCTCTCTCTTTCACTTTCATATTACTGAATTATGTTTATCAAATATCGGGCTATGCTCTTAGCCACTGTGATACTAAACCAAAAGTTTTGGGTGGTTTCCTTATGGAACCTAAAGGATTCAGTCATGAACCGATTTTGATACAAATTGTTTGTAATGCTGATACCGAGTCTCAACTCAATTACGAATTCCTGTTTGTATTAATAATTTTTTGCTGTGGTTTAGTGGTCATATTCGTGTTTTTCTGATTGAATCTGCTAAAGTAGTGTGTTACAATGCTTGAAAATACTGAAAGTAATGGTAGTCTTTCTTCCATATCATATAGATTATAGATATATACCAATGCGTGCACAACTAAAAAGCAAAAGTTTTAGTTTTTAATTTAGTGTTGGTGTTTTTATTTAACAAAGAGTTCATCTCATAAAGTTCATGTACTTTTGCCATGATTTACACTATCTTGCCTTGTGGTAATGATTTCGTAAATGAGACATTTTAAATTTAACATCTTTAGATCTGTTGGTACTTAGTAGAATAGACTAATGATATTGCTTTGTGCTTTGTTCCCTAATTTTCGTCTCCTTGACTGTGGTGAAGATATGACACTTAGGATAGTATATTCTGCTATTTTTATCAAACATTACTTTCAGGTTTGTCACTATTACCCGACTTCAATCTGTAATGTGGTGAATCCCATATCGAAACTCATTTCTTAGTGTTGTCATTTTTATTTCATCCAGGGTTCCTCGTCATTTTCATTTCGCAGCTGTTTGCCCTCTGGTTGGACAGTGCTTATATTTTCTGGACTGGTCACTCTCTTATCTGAGAAAATGCTTCTGAACAAAGAAGATTTTTGGAATTCGTTTCTGCTCCACTTTTCTGTTGGGTTCATCTGTTTTTGTATTTCAGCTTCTGTCATGTAAGTCTTTCTCTATTATTTCATCTTTAGTGTTTATTAGTCACCTTCTCCCTTGACGAAGAAATTTAAAAAGTACCAGATGAAGAAAAAAAAATTATTTGCCATTTCCCTGTTTGCTTTGCTGCTCCCACACTTTTGCATAGTGCCCTCTCTCCTTTCCGGTCTCCCAACTAGGATATCAGCTCTTATGAGCTGTTTAGTCTGTCTTTTATAACTAACTCAAGTTTGAAAGATGAAGAAATAGGCATCGGATTGTCATTTATTCTGTAAAAAAATAATAGTGGCTATAAGGCAACAGTTGATAAATAAAGGCATCAGATAAATAAAGGCATCAGATAGTCTTTTTCTTAAGTAATTGCATCTTTACTGCAGAGAGGTGTAAAGTTGGTGCTGTCTTTACTGCTGAAACATCTCTTCTCTTCCGCACTGCAATTCTAGTGCTGTATTCTAATAAATTTGATACTAAAATATGGGTCTTAACCGTTTTTCTTTTTTTCTTTTTTTGATATGTATAGTTATTATCATGAGAGAAACTTTATCAACAGATTGATCCGCATTCGCCATCATGTCGACTAGATGGTTGTACTACTTGCTGGGAATCTTAATGGATGGTAAATTTTCTGGATTCCTCGTTTTCTCTTGGTCATGCATTCCCCCGTCCTTTTCAAACTTGCAATTTTCCTTCCCTTGTTATTATGTAGGGTTTTCGTTTAGTGCAAGGGAATTTAGAGTACCTTTTGAGTTATCCAACACTCGCAGTTTTTTTGAAGCTATTTTGCAAGAGGGAGTTGCTGTCTATCAAGTAGCATATTCTTGTCCAAGGGTAACTTTTGCTTGATCTGGATATATTTAAATTTTGATCTCTGAATCGCAAACTTTCTTGACATTAATTTGGCAAAAGTTATCAGTCATTAAGCATTTGATGTTAGTTTTTCATTTGATTTTCTCATTGTCGGTTACATTCAATGGTCAAATATTATCAGCTTTGTTCGAACATGTTACTCATAAGTGTCCGAGTGTTCCAAGTGCATGAAAGTAAATTTGTTCACTCTTTAAATTTGATTCTTTGATCTCTGAATTACACAAGTCTCTTCACTTGTATTCATTGTCAATATCTATCTGGCAAGTTCATGAACTTTCTCATGTGATTTCCCCAATGTTGAGTCATATAATGGTCAACTCTTAAGTCTTAACACTAAAGCAGTTTCTTTCCGCTAATGTTGCTCAGACTCGGCCTATTTTTTGGGATTTTGGGATAAGGGTAATCGTTACCCCTCACTGACAAGAGGGTGAGGGGGAATTGATTGTCCGATAGGGGGTGAGAATCGAACCCCTGTCAGAAGGGATAAGGGTGGAAGAGAAAGTCTTTAATTACTAGGCTAAGTGGCTAACCTATGATTCTCTACTCGGGCTTAGTTATCTAGTCGGAATGAAATATTGAACTGTCAATACTCAATACCAAATAAAACATAGGCTTGGACGCTTGGTGCATCAGCTAGAAAATATTTCTCGTTTGAAAGTATTCTTCTTGATTGAGCATTAAACATCTAATGATGTGCAATAATTTGAATTCTGCCTCACCCCACAAAGAAAGCTGGTATTTCATATCATATGTGGCTATTTTTGCACCTTTCTTCATCCCCTTATTTTTGTTCGACATTTCAAGGACTGAAAATTAACGAGTTGAATTATACAGCTTGCTACCTAGTGGTGGAAAATTGTGTTGTCGTTGGCTCGTTGCTGCTCAATTTAAGAAAGTTGGTTAGTCGACGAACATGATGAACTTGCTCTTGGAGAAGGATAAATGCAGCAGTGGCATCACGTTCTATTTCTACTGAACTTGTGTTAGCCCATTAGATTACCTGCTGATAGACATCTACAAGTCGACCTCGATGAGTTCTTTACACTAATGTTCGCACTCGAGAATGATTAAACGGTTTTTATGTACCCGTAGTAATAACTTTATCAGTGAACCTATTGTCCCAAGCCAACAAGTCATGTTTGCATTTGGAAATTCACAAGCATCTAAAACCCGAAAGATATAGAATTCAAGTTTGCGGGTCGAACGAGCCTATGGTCCGATCAACTCTACCTAACCCCTTGTGAACCCTTTTTAAAATATATAGGTCGCTATTAGGACTTGAAATTACCTTGCATTATAGATTTATTGTGAAATACTAGTTTATCCTTGAAATATCACGTTTTCTTTTTGTTTGTTAGTAACAGCGAACAAATTGTTTTGACTTTCTTTTACCAAGTTTTTTGTTCGATGTTAGTAACATTGAATAAATACCTAACCTCAGCTTTTGCAAGAAGACGTTTATTTTGAAAATAAAAGGTTGAAAATAAGTTTATTTATTCGACTAGTCTCCTGAGAGACCATCCTTCTGAGAGACGTCTCTCAGGTCCAGTCCATCAAAACTTACTTTCTACTCTTACTTTACATTTTTTTATGAGCCAACCCAATAGATGGTCTCTCAAAGCGACCGTCTCTCACAAGAATTTGTGTTATTTTTTCTATTTTGAGTTATGATTTATGAGGGGTGAAGACAAATATGGAAATCTATGTGTAATGCGAGGTGACGCAAACAGAAAAAGACCTTGTGTTTAAGAAACGATGTTCACTACTCCATATAAATAAATAAATAAATAAGATAGCTACTCAACTAATGATAATACATAAATTTTGTTTTCCCAGTTTTTTATTTTATTTTAATTTGTCACGAAGAATTTATCTCATTTTTCTATTTTTTAATATAATTTTACTACTATTATTTTTTATATTTTCTATCTTATTTTTAAAATATTTTCTAATTTTAATTTACTATATCTAATTTTTTAATGTTGGTGCTAAATCAAATAACACTAAGTAAATAATATGGACAAATAATAAATTTTTCAGCAACCTTATATAGCTGGCAAACAATCACAATCATAATCACGGCTATTAAGAATCAAATCAAATTGCCAAAAATCAATATGGAAGCACTGAGATTTCATTGCTTCTTTTCTTTCTTCCTTTAATTGATACTATCTCTACCTAGTACAAGGCCGGCTCTAGATATTTTGGGGCTCTCGGCGAAATTGTACAATAGAGTCCTTAGTCTTTGTTATTTATAATCTATGTGAACCTTCTACAACTATTAATTTTGCTTTTTTGACATGGGGTCTTGAGCGACGACCCCTCTTGTCCACCCTTAAGACCGGCCCTGCCTAGTACCATCAACAAATCATAACTTTACTATCTTATCCTCAAGCTAATTGTACTTGTAAGTGTTTCCTGTCCGTTACTCATGACTCTCATATAGCTTATACCAGATGTTCGTTTGGGTCATTGAGTTGATTTTGATTCTAGTGTTTTGAGTTAGATTAAAAACAAGTCTTGTATCCACGTTGATTTTTGTATAATTTTAAATTCGTCTTGAAGTCGGATCAAATCAGTTTTGGTTTCAAGGTCGGGTAAATATGTAATCGTCTATTTTGAACAATTTGACCCATTTGTAACTGGCATAAAGATAAAAGAGTTGGACATAAGGGATTAAAATAGTGGGGTTTTTTAAAATAAAAGATAAAGAGTAAAAGTGGTGAAATCATATTCAATGATAGAAATATGACAAGTTTATTAGAATGGATTAAAATAGAAAAAAGGGAAAACTCATTGGCATCAAAGAAGTACAATATTAATTCCTTTAATGGGTATAATTTTACATTCACGTTATACCGTATATTATTTTTATCGTTAATATCATTACTAGCACATAATTACAAATTATAAAAGATAATATAATGAAAATATACAGTAAGACAAATCAAATGACATTTTTCTTGACTGTAATTTTGCTTATACCTAAAGAATAGAAAGTAAAATAATATAAATTGATAAATACTAATAGTCACTAACTCATTGTATAATAAGTATAACAACTATTTGATTTAAAAAAAAAGTGTAGCGACTATTTTGAACTCGATTACTGAAATGTAATTATAACAATATACTCAATCAAATTGAAATATCCCACTCAAAACATTTGATGATCAAATAAACCTTACATTTAGCACCATTAATATCAACCTTACCATTCAATTTCCCATTAGAAGCAAAAGCCCTAATCCCATTACATGAAATTCTTAATTTAAACCAATTACTCTTGAATTTTTCCCCAATTTTCACTTTCAAATATGTTTCCATTTCCACTTTCAAATCCAACCCTCCATGATTCTTTCTATTCAAATCAAATTTGAGATGCCCAAATGAAATATCATCAATGGGATTATTAGTGTTGCTAATATTGTTTTTGATAACCCCAAATAAGAAGGTTGTGTTCTTACCATATTGAACAAATTTAGGGATTAGCCCTTGGCCAATCACAATGTTTTGATGATTATTATGGTAATCAAGAATTGTTACATTAATGGGTTTGTAGTAAAATGTGATTTTTTCATTTGGGTTTTTTGTAATGATTGAGATGTTAATGTTGGAGGTGAATTGGAGTGGTGAAGTGAGGTTGAAATTGGTGATTTTTAAGGAGGAGAGAGAAAATGACGGTGGTCGAGGGCGGTAGAGAACGTATAAGACGGTGGCGGTGATGGCGGTGAGTAGTAGTAGGGTGGTGATGATGAAGATGGCCCACATTATGGTTAGGCAACAACAACGGCATGTGCAACATGAGCCACCATGAGGCTGGTGGCAGCCGTCATGATGGGTGGGTAGTCGTTGATAGGGGCGATAGGCGTTAGCGGACGGTGGAAATTTTCGGGAAACATTGGTGGCGGCGGTGGTTGCCGCAGCGGGTTTAGGTGGTGGACCATTAGTGGTGATGGGTGTAGGGGGTTTTGTGGGGGTTTTTGTGGAGGGAGGAACTTTTTCAATGGTTTTAGTCATTGGGGGATGTATATTGATTGTTGAATTGAAGAAATTTGGAAATAAATTAGCAATTTTGGTGTCCTAAAATGGACAAAGAATGAGATAATACATATTTCTAGATATAGTAATAGAAATTATGATAAATGTTTATAGTTGTGATTTAATTATTTTACCGTATTTGTAGATGACACAAAGATTAAGAAATTGCGTATAGAGGGTCATAGAACAATAGAATCATTAAAAAATACTAAGGGATAATGTATAAAAAAAGAGATAGTGTAAAAAGTAAAAGTAATAGGATACGGTGACATTTCAAAATGAAATGGTGCGAAATCTTTTAAATCGATCGAAATAAAAAAAATCAAGCAAATTGAATGTAGTCTAAAAATTAAAGCTTTACAATTCATGCATAGCTGTCAAACTTATTTTCCCTATATAATTTTAAATTTTAAATTAATTATATAACTTTGTATGATTATTTTCCATAATAACCAAATGAAAATTGTTCATCTACCATATCTTACTATCCAAAACAAATTCCTCTAATAAAACACAACAATATTGTAAATAATCAGCTCTAAAAGTTCATTTCCAAGCACATCAAAATAACATAATTCAAAGGTCTATTTTTTATAAAAAATTTATCATTTTGAAGTTGAGATCTATAACATAATCTGTTATAATCTACTAATTAAATATAAATCATATTGAATTCTTCAACAAATATATACATATATATATATATTTCTTACTTCTTTCACACTGTTGTTTTGTAGAAATTCATAAATTTTCACCAATTAGTTTTCTTACTTCTTTCACACTGTTGTTTTGTAGAAATTCATAAATTTTTTCATCAACTAGTTGATCGATGGCACGTATTTCCTTAAAATTTTAGGGAGATTTCACGTGGTAATTCTGAAATTTTGAGTTTTCCACATGTAATCATAACTTTAAAAAAGTCCACGCGATAACTCTGGGTCTGATAAACCACTTTAAAATTGATTTATTCACGAAGGATCGTCGGCAGTTGTAATTGGAAATTGGAATTCCAACGTGGTGGTGGGAGATGATGCTTGTTGTTCGGATCATCGGGTCGATTTTAAGTTAGTGATTCGATTAAAATTACGTCTCGTGTTCATGTATGAATAATCAATTTAGACTCTCGGGTCGATTTTTCTATCCATCAACTTGCTGACACTTATCTTCTCCAGAATCCCTCAATCAATCACCAATTTCCTTTTTTTTTTATCAAATCATCCACACTAACAAGCAAAGAGTAAAATTTCCTTGCTGGGTCTTTTGCTAAATCTCTGAATTTTCTTCCATTGTGGAATATCTTCGCTGTGCATCTTTGATCTGGTACTTCCTATTTTCATATTTTGTAAATTAGATTTTGATATGAAATTTCTATTACTGTTATCATTAATATTATTATCTTTTCTGGAAATTCTGAATTTTCCTTAGTTTTGAGTTATTTATTCTTATTGATGATATCATTTCTATTACAATTCGTAAACGAACCCAATTCGAATGAAAGTTTGGATTGAAAAAAAAGTTAGGGTTTTTCTTTTACTGAAGTGGGTTATATAAAGTTGTTAGTCTTTTCTAATTGCTTGTTGACTAATTGCTAGATCATTGTTTGATAGGTTTTGTATTTCTGAAATTTAGTAGCTGACGAGAAGAAAGATTGATGGATAAAGTGAAGAGTTTATTGGGGCAAAAGCCAAACCCTCAGCAGGTATTGAGGGATTGGCAAAGGCGTTTACGTCAAGAAGGTCGTAATATCGAGCGCCAAATTCGAGGCATGTTAATCTTTATCACTCGATTATATTGTTTTGATAGAACATTTGGTTATTGGTATTAAATGGTGTTAATTGACAATGTGTTTTAGTTTTAATTTTCGTAAAATGTCCTATGTCTTTCCAATGATAGTGGAGTTCTCACCCTCGAACATGAGAATATCTCCTTATTGTCCGATTCTGCTAATAACACATTTTCAAATGGTTAATTTAGTGCAGAAAAAAGAATGATCAGAGTAGGATAATGATCATATACCTTGTTGTGTAGTTTTTCTAAGTTAAATTACATTATATTTTCATTATCATTCATACTGCGCGGGATTTTGTTCGAGTAGAGATATTGATTTGCAAATTGATAACTCAACACATGAATTGTAAACATTTTACAGTTGTCCAAGTTGCTAAAACCTTAATATTTTGAATATTTCATGTGTGTTATCACTTTCCAAATTATTCGTTATTAGATTTGATCTTTTATATTTGGGGTAGCTAAAGTTTTTTGTGTTGGATATTTTAGATATACAAAGAGAAGAGAAGAGTGTACAGAAGGCAATTAAAGAAGCTGCAAAAAGAAATGATATGGGTTCTGCAAAGGTATAATCAGTCTCATTGTAGCTTTTTTTCCTGAATGATCAAAGTTAGTAGCTCATTTATGCTTTGCTGGTTTCTTTCTTCTTTTTTATTTTGAATTTTTGTATTTGTGACTTAGATGTAGATTGCTAGAACTTTGAAGGGAAAATATATATGTTGATTGTAGATGACGATTAGCAAGTCATTAACTTTACAGATGAATTGGAAATGCTATAGTGGTTTATTGCTCATGTTTCTTAGTATTGATTTATAAATTTATATGTGACATAAGCATAGAGGTCCTTAAGTTAGACTATGCTTACATAAAACTCATAGAATGTTACCATTTTATGTGTAAATTTATCAGGCCCTTGCTAAGGAAGTTGTGAGATCAAGAAAAACTGTTAATCGTCTTTATGAGAATAAAGCTCAACTTAATTCAATATCAATGCATCTTGGAGAAAGTGTTGGTACGATCATGTTTCAAACTATATAAGTTTTTTTTTTTTTTATTGACTAGTCTTACAATATTTATATATCTTCCCGCAGTCTTCATGTTCATGTAATTGATCTTATATGTTGAGATAAAGTCGTTGGCTTTATTGTTGATGCTATGATCTAAAAGTTAATGCTTTGGATGGTTGTAGCGATAAGTATACAAGGGTTTTTTGGTGGTCACCTAAAAGTGGCGCGTCACATTGTGTGATGGCGTCAAATGAGAAAGGTTTTATGCTTCAGTCTCGTATTGTTAAGTCGAATTTTCTGAGACCTAGTTATTCCGGCCTCACGTCCTAAAATATGGTTTGGGTCTGACCTAGACTCTCTCGCTGAACTCATTTCAGACCCAGACCCGTCTCAGACCATCAGAAACGCTCTGCCAACGTATTACACAACCCAAAATCAATTTTAAATTTATATGAAACTTATATCTATTTTATTAGGGCTCAATTTTGACTTTTATACAACCTATATACTCATTTTAATTCTGAGAACATTTAAAATGTTAAAAGTTTAAGTATGGATAATTAAATTAAAAATCATTCAGGACTCTAGACCCATCAGGCCGAATAGGTTTAGGTCCAAAATGTTTACACTCTAAGGGTTTGGGTTCACTAAAATTAATTGGTTTGGGGTCTAGTTGGGGTAGACTCGACCTATAAACATCCCTAGTTGTCACCTAAAAGGACGTGCCACATTATCTGAACATGGTTCCAAATAAGCCAAAAATAGTAGATTTTAGGATTAAGAGGTAAAAAATTGACTTTAAGTGAAGATTGAGATCTTAAAATGTTAGAATTCTTTTAGAAAAGTACTAGGAGTAGATGTTATAATTATAAGACAGCATTCTTTGTACTAGGAAATAATGTGGATTAGTAGAGATGCATTAGATTTGTTAAGATGAAGATGTGCAAGTTGTTGCATTTAGTGCACACCATGAAACGAAACGAAGTAGAAGAAATGTTAGATATAAGTGGTGATTCGGACATCTATGTTGCGCCCACATAGTGACTTTGAGAGTGTCCGTAGAGGTTTTGGATATGAATCAAGAGACGGGAAGGGGAAAATCTAATTTGTAATTTGCACAAACATGATTTTTCATCACATAACGTAATACGCCATGTAGAAAAAAAATTAAGACGTGGTACAAATGGTAAGGGAAGGACTAAGGAGGAACTAAATGGTTAAATGTATGATTTTGTTGTTTGATTGTTGACGAATCTGATTGGACCACCTATTAGGATTTAGTATGTAAATTCAGCTTGGACGAAAATTAAAAATTGTATCACTTGTGCGATTAAGGGAACTGTAGGTTCTTTCTGATAGATTCTTTTTTCCTTCTCTTCTCTAGGCTCTTCATTTTTTTCTTCTCTTCTACATTACCAACTAGAAAGATGTAAATAAAACAAATGATTTCGAATGTGTGTTAAGGTACCCACTTGTGATATATTGTGTTATATTAGTGGCTTAGCGCAATGGTAACAAATATTAGGATCTTATATGCAATTATTATATCAATACCATGTTATTTTAAGTGTCAAATATGCTTTAATAATCAATATGAAGCTCTTGAGTAGTAAAGTGTGCCTCACCTATGAAAAGGAAGTGCCAGTTGTAAATTGTAGATTACTTGTCTCTGTGTCCCTATGGTTTTGTAGTTATTAGTCAAAGTTGGTTTATTTATTAGTAAATTGTAGGTGTAGAATAAGATAAAAAAAAAATAACGAGTGATGAAAGAAATAAGTGAATGAGATGAAAATATATAGTGAATTTGTGGATGTGATTAACATAGAAAATGCAGGGATTATTGTTAAATAAAGTAAGATTGAAAAGTGAGTAGGACAAATTAAAATCGATATAGGTGTAGTATCATAGGGATGGAGATTGGAGGGAGTGTTAGATATGACCGACTGATGTTAAATGTTTGTTTCCAACAATCTCTCACGTTAATTTGTTTGTTTCATGTTGTCGACCCCACATTTGGGAATAAGGCTTTTGTATTGCATTCTTTTAATTGATTTTTCCTCTCTCGCTTTGCTTTAACTGTGACCCGATGAACTGACTTGGAAACAAAACCTCATTTAAGCTGTTTGCATTATAGGCAGTGGCAAATAATTATGATTTGTATGCCCATCCGTTCCTGCATCGACTCAAGGTTGATATCTCATATACATAGAATGTCGCTTACATTTAGCCAAATTGGTTTATTTATATGCCAATTGCATCTGCAATACATGCTTTTATTCCACGCCACCTTATGCTTTGGTGTGCTCTTTTTTCGACTGTGCGCTCTTAAACTATGCTCTGCCACATTTTTTCAGCTGTCGCTCGCACAGTGGGTCATTTGCAAAAAAGTGCAGAGGTGATGAGACTTGTTAATAACCTCATGAAAGCTCCACAAATTGCTGTTACAATGCAGGAATTCAGCAAAGAGATGACCAAGGTAGTTTTTCTTCGCGTTTTTCAGGCTCAACGTCAAAATGACACTAATTTTTTTACCTTTATATCTTCACTTCAACATACTATCCCCTTTCCAGGGGTAATAATCTGCTCACCAGGTCTCGGTAATTGACTAAATTAGAGCTGATTAGCCCACGAAGCCCTGCCTGACCCATAGCCTGAATTTTGGCTGTTCGGTCAAGTTGGACTTCATGCATTTGGTTAACTTTTACCGTTTGGCCTTTCGGGGAGGGTTGAATCTGATCACCTCTGATATAAACTATGTCGCGTTTTTCAGGCTGGCGTGATTGAAGAGTTTGTTAACGAGGCTCTTGATGATGCACTTGATGTTGAAGACTTAGAAGAGGAGACCGAGGAAGAGGTTGACAAGGTCCTAACGGAATTGGCCAGCGAGACTGCTGCGCAGCTTCCTGTTGCAGCAAGGAAGGTTAAGGCTAAGGTACCCGCTCAGAGCACAAGTGTACAGGTGAGCCGTGAATCTCCCCAGTCCTACCGTCACACTTTTAGCTTTTCCGTATTCTGTTTTGCCTACAGCCTGAATATTTGATTGCTTGTCTTTTGTAGGATGAGGAACCAATAGCCGAAGGTGTAGATGACGAGGAAGAAATGGAGGAAATACGAGCACGGTTAGCAAAAGTTAGATCATAAGACGATTCTAAACCTTATCGACTTGTACACTAGATGAACTTGGAGTCCTGTAAAAGAGACGATTAATCGATTGCTAGGCTGAACTAGTATATTGTATGAGCATAACGGCGTGTAACGTTGTTTCAGATTACTTGATCTGAACTCGTCTTCTCGGCTTTCGCTGACATAGTCAAATATAAGCTAATAGTTTCTCCTAATCGTTTTTGTAACATCTATCTGTGTTATCTTATTAACGTATACCCTTGTGTAAAACCAAGTTTCATACTTCTTTCTCCGTTCTGACATACTCGCACCTGATTGTGACTGTGACATGTAGTGTGAGAAATGTCGCTATCAATAACAAGTATAATGGGAGGAAGGTGAATTTAAGGACGTACCATTTCACTTATCTCGCAACATTAGGCTTTTGCTTAAAACTTATTAAGCAACTAATTTGTGAAGTTTTGAATTCACATCAACTATACAACATTTACTACTACCAAAGTTAGTTTTACTTCAAACAATTATCATGATTAATGGTTTGAACTTGATATTTTTAAAATATTACAAGTATTTACGATTTACAAACTAATATTTCTTGAGTGACAATTTCTATATACCTAAAAAAGGAAAGTAAAACTTGTACAAAAAATGTGAAAATTTTATTTAAATGTGTTTGCATGAATTTTGAATCCTTGAAGTCCAAAATTTTGAACAATTTTGCAAAGAAAAGGAAAGAAAATTAAAGGTGAAAACGAGGAATCTTCCCCAAGTTTCTTCTTCTCTTAAAACACGGTCCTCACATGTATCTCCGTTTGCACCTTGTTTACCCGCATATCAACATCAAGCTTCATCTCCTGATACTTTGAAGAGGAATGTATCCCGAGTTCCTCCTCTACGACTCCAAGAAAACGAGAACGATGATCGTAGATTTTAGGTTTATGTTTATTACATTAAATCGTAAACTAATGATAATTTGTATATGCATATATAAACTTTTATTTATTAATTGTGCATGAGTTGATATTCCCTTACCCTATTGTTTTTTATAAAATATATATAATCGTCTAATATTTGTTTGTTACAATGTAAGCACATACTATGGTGAATACAGTGACACAACGATTTATATATACATAATTTAGAGTTGTTCATGGGCGGGCTACCCGCTAGGCTCGACCCATCCGGCTCGAAAAACGGGCGGACATGGACAATGTTTTTAGAAAAAAAATTAAAATCTGGACGGGTAATACTCGCCCGCCAAGATAAATAGGCGGGTAGCGACACCAAAAAAATACCTGTAGGTACCCCCGCCCGCTTAGTTTAATATATTAATCATTGCATAATATTTCTTTATTTTTTATGTTAGTTCTAAATTACCTTTTTTTTTGAAATGTAGTTCTAAATTACTTAATTTACTTTAATATTTCAATAAACCAATGATTCTCATTTCATAATCATACAATACTATAAAAGTCTTGGAAAATTTCAAGTGTTATCATTTAAAGAGGCATGACAATATTTATCAAATTTAAAATCTAATATTTTTTTTTCAAGTTTGAAGCTAAATTAGGTAAAGTATTGAGTTTTTTACCAATATATTATTCATTAATTACAAAATTCCCAAAATAATGTTATGTAAGTTTAAATTCTCAAATTAATGTCCACCTAAGATATCTTGTTTTCCACCAATGAACTTATCATTACCACTAGGGGTGTTCATTAGTGGGTACCCGATTAGGCGGGTATCTATTTTAAGCTATTATAGTACAACACTTGAGGTCAATTAAAAGACAATATATCTTGCTACTTAAAGTTGAGTTTAATTTATCAAGTTGCAAATGTCATTTTATTACCGAATATGTTAGTCGGGTCCATTTGATACCGTAAAATAAAAATTTTCCTCTTTAATAAACGATCAACGGGTACTCCTTAAAAATCATTTTGCGGTTCATGGCCCGACCCGGTTAATGCAGGTCAGGTACCCAGCCTATAACTGAAAATTTTTTTGAAAAAATGACCTGCCATTATAATACTATTTGTTATGTATTTATTTAAATTAATATTTCATTCCTTGCTAGCTTGTTAAACTTAAAAATATGAAATATGTTGTAATCGTGTATTATATCATGATCATCCTCTGCTTGTATTTTACTAGTATTTCTTGTTTTTTTAAATATATTGTGCTTGTAGTGCCCAATAATTTATGCCCAAAAATACCATAAATAAAATTTGAAATAACTTGGTATCCTGACCCAATTCCGGGTACCCGCATAAATTGGGTCGGGACGAGAACTGTTAATGCAGATACATGACTAATTAAGTATTCAATTCTTTCCGGGTACCCGAAATATCGGATGCCCGCTAATGAACACCCCTAGTGATAATAATAAGTTGATGGAAAACAATATTTCTTAGGTGGACATTAATTTGGGAATTTAAACTTATACCACATTATCTTGGAAATTTTGTAATAAATGAACAACATTTTGGTAAATAACTCTAAAGTATTTGTAGGATCATACAACACTATAAAAGTCGTCATCATTTAAAGAGGCATCATATCATACATCATACAATACTGTAAAAGTCTTGAAAAATTCCAAGTGTTATCATTTAAAGAGGCATGACAATATTTATCAAATTTAAAATCTAATATTTTTTGTTTAAGTTTGAAGTTAAATTAGGTAAAGTATTTGTAGGATATACTATAGTAATTCTATTTAGTTAACTTCGAATTTAATATGTTCAATTGAATGAAAAAAGTTATATATCAGGTAAATAATTAAAATAAACGTCAGTAATTATGTTTTGATTTAAAAAATCATGTATTTGGTAAATTAACTAAATTTAATACAGTAGTTACTACTTACATTATTATTTGAAACTGTTTTTATAAATATTTTACACTAACAAATTCGTGCATTGCACGAGTTTCTATACTAATTTTCATATATTATGTCTACAACTCTTAATTTCTTCCAATCCAAATCCCATTTTCCAATTCTCTACTTTTATATTTATGTAATTTGAGTATTTTGAGAGTTTTTAAGTAATTTGAATATTTTGTACAATGTATTATATTAATTTAATTGTTATTAAGACTTAACTTTATTATTTGTATTGTATATCTAGTTTTTATTTAAAAAACACCCGCTTACCCGCGGGTCCCGCCCGTTTTCTAAATAGGCGGGTAGCGACAAAAAAGTGTGCCCTCAAATCCGGGTGGGCTTTTGATTATTAAGCCCACAGGTAGATTTTTAGAACATTACCCGGTCTACTACCCGCCCAAGCCTGCTCATGAAGAGCTCTATGATGATGTGAATCACAATATCACGTAGCAGTTACTGTGCAGTTAAAAAAAGCTTGATCCAACGTGGACAATACATTTAAGAATACATTTAGACTAGCATTGTTGTATTGGATAGAGTGTTGGCCCGTAAAGAAGATTCACGAACAAAAGATGGAAGTAGCAGAGATGCACATTCTGAGGTGGACGTGCGGTAAAACGATGATGGATAATATCAGAAATCGGGAGTTCAGAGAGAAGCTAGGGGTTGCTCCACTATCTGCTAAGATGCGCGAGAATAAACTAAGATGGTTTGGGCATGTACAAAGAAAGCCAATAGAGGCTCCCGTCAGAAGGATAGATCCATTATAGTGGAGGGTAAGAGGAGCCGAGGAAGACCTAAAAAAACGTGGGTTGAGCAGATTAAGGACGACTTGAGTGAACTGCACCTCTCCGAGGACCTGACTAGAGATAGGAATAGTTGGAAACGACAGATTCACATTCTAGACTAGTAAAAGTCTCCTTGTTTGTCCTTCTTGCCCTGATACCTAGTTGTGTACTTACCTACCCTTTATCCTTTTTTTACACATTAAGACTTTATGTAATCCCAAATTCCCAATCTATGCTATAGCTATTGTAGTTTCTTCTGCATGTAGTTTTTGATTCTCCAAGCAACAGTGCTAATCATTTCCTCTCTATGCAGGGCTCTCACCTTCTAGGGGTAAAATTGATCGCTTTCCTCTAGTATTCCCTCTCAAGGGAGTACGGGTATGAATTGTCTGTCACCTTTCCTCACCCAAACCTTGTTTTCGAGCAGGATATTGGATTGTTGATGATGACTTTAATTATGAATCACAATGTTACCTAGCGGTTCACTTAACAATATTTTGGGGAAAAAGTCTTATAAAATAGATTTTAGATTTTAGATTATTGTAGATCATAGATTATAAATTTAACTATTGAATTTTTTATGGAGGAATCAGTAATGCCAACAGGCAACAAAATACCAATCATGATTCATGATACATATTAAAAAGTAGATTAAGCATAATTCAAAAAAAAAAAAAAAAAAAGTAGATTAAGCAATTAAGACAAAAAGAATATACCTAACTTTAATCAAATCTCTCATCCTTAACCATATGGATTATGGATTATCTTAAACAAATTTCTGATCTTAGAAAATTCCAATTGGAAAATTCCAATTTTTAACCTTTTATAAATATTCTTAAAGTGAAAAGGTATGTCATAATTTATTAATGTAATGTGCATTATCTATGGCTTTTGTGGGTCTATTAAATCTAGAATCTTTACTTTTTTTTTTCACCCTAATAAATTTTACTTTTGCCCCACTAAAACTATTAGCATGTAAGATCGATTTTAGATTATGTGATTTAGATTGTTTAAAATTGAATCTTGTGTTATATTGGTGTTCTGCCGCATGGGTATGATTGCGTTTTTTATTCAATTTTAAATTATAATCATAGTTTTTATAAGTGGCATATTTCGAGTATGATCATATTTTAAAGTCGAATTTAGTTGCATAAAGTCGGATAAATGTCAAATTTATTTTAAACCACTATCATACAATAAAACAAGCACATTCCTCTAGTATCCCTATGAAGGGAGTATGAATATAAATTGTCCGTCATTTTCCACGCTCAGACTTTGCTTATGGTACATTGAGTATGATGATGGTGAACTATCATACTCCCTTCATTCCACCGTCCACTGAAAATATCTCATTAAATAAATATATTGGATAGCGTAAAAAAGTAAATGAAATATTTTTAGTTGAATGGAGGCAATACAATACAATAATTTCCATCTCCAAAAGCTATTTATAAGAATCCCCACCGACGTCTCTTTTACTGACTGTCAAGTTTCACTCTCATTCTCTTTCCTCTCTTTAATGATCATTCTTCAAGTGTCTAACTTTGGGTGTACAAAAGTTATGGTGTGGATTGTGGACTATCTTTGATCAATTCTTTGGATTCTACTTCTATACTTACTACTTGTAGTAGCTTTGATGTGGTTTATTGCCTAAAACATCAATCTTTTTCAATGTTTTTGAGCAACATTTTCAAACTTTATTACCAAACCAAACATTTTAAGTCTTAATTAGTGCTTTCCACCTAAACCCATTTTTGTATACTTCCACTTATCACCCATTCTCATTGTCTTTTCTTATTATCTTGATATTATCTTTTATGGGTTTTCTTTGAATTAAAAACCCTTTATTTTTTTTGATTTTTCATCCAATTTATAATTTTTTGGGGGGTTTTTGTGCTTGTTTGATTCATGGGTTTAAGTTTTTGGTGAGAGTTTTGGGTTTTGTAACAAAATTTTGAAGTGGGGAAATGGAGATTGAACTGGGTTTCTTGGTGCTCAAATTCTTGGTGGTTATTTGTTCTTTCCCTAGTCTTGGATCTGCAGGTAATTCAAGGGTTTTGCTAAATTTTTTCATTTTAATTTGATGATTCTAAATTTGGCTTGATTTCTTGACTACATTGTTGATTGTGGTGTGAATGTTCTTGAATATGTCTTGCTTTTCCTTGCTTTTGTTTCCATTTTTAGGTCTTTCTCGGGTCACTTTGGCCGCAACCTCCTTTGATAAGGGTATGACCTGTCGTCTTTTATCCCTCCCCAAACCTGATCATAGTATCAATAAGCGGGATACACAGGATATGATGATGATGATGATGATGTTCTTGAATATGATTAGGGTGTCTCTGCTAAAGTTCATTTTGTTTGATAATTGATAATCTATTGTTAGTCATAGACAAATGTGCTAAAGTTCTTGCTTTATTAATTTTGATTCAATTTTTTGCCATTTTGATTGATCCTTTACTTGTTTTGAGGAACTGTCGGTTTACTTAAGTGGAGCCTTTTCCTTTAAAGTACTACCTCCTATCCCTAGTAATTGTCCCTTTTGGATTTTTGAATTTCACTCTTAATACTTGATGTATTATAAGTTAAAAGATAATAGAGTCCGGTCTTATTTAATTCGTTTTAATGAATTTTTTATAATTTATAATTCGCAAATTTTTGTATGACACTTTCACCAAGAGACACGTCATACAATGACTAAATAGCCTAACAATACAAATTATTAGCAATGGGCTTCTTACTTTGAGCGTTCGGATCGTCTCACAAGAGTAACTCTTTTTACTTATATATTAATAATGATATTAAGGATTAAATTAATACATTGACAATCTCACAATCTTTAATGAGACAAATAACATGGGTGCAAGGACTAATAAAGTTATTATCTTTGGGCAAGAATTGTTTAGTTTAGCTGATTTCAATAATTATATTTTTATTTCCCGATTTTGCGTATGATTTATAATTGAATATTTGAATTGTTTACTCATTTGATTATATGTAGCTTCAGAATACTGTAAATAATTGTAAAATAACTTGACAAAGAATGATGGCTCAGTAATGGTAAATCATTGAGTAGTTCTAGATTGTCTCAGTTTATAAATAATTTTGTTCTTATGGTCCACTGCAATTAATTTAGTGTACATTGTGTCTGTACTTTTTGTTTCATATTTCAATTATAACCTTGGATACTGACATTATTTCAATTATAATATCCATGTGCACGCTCCCATGTTCTATGGCGGATCTTTGTTTGGTTTCGGCTGCATTATTTTGTGAAATTATGTGTTAATGAACTCTTGAACATAATAGGACATAGATAATGTTGTATGGGTTGAAATGATTAATGCTCCTATGTCCCATAGATATTGCAACAAGTGCGATATTTGTGTGTTTTATGGGATGGGGAAGAAAGGGTATATTGAAGGGGACTGTGAGATGAAAAGTAAGTTAAATGTGTGGATGAGAATTAAAGAAAGAGTGTGGATCAAAGCAAAAAATAGAATTGTAGCAAATTCTGCGTGACAGTCTAAAGTGGAAAAATGTGCAACAAGTACAATATCGGTGTGTTTTATGGGATGGGGCGAAAATGGGTACTTTATAGGGAATTGTAAGATAAAAAAGTAAGTTAAACGTGTAAATGAGAATTAGAGAAAGAAGAGCGTGGATCAAACCAAAATATAGAATTGTAGCAAATTTTGTGCGACAATCTAACAAGTATAATATCAGTGTGTTTTATGGAATGGGAAAAAATGGGTACTTTAAAGGGGATTGTGAGATGAAAAAGTAAGTTAAATATGTCGATGAGAATTAAAGAAAAAGTGTGGATCAAAGCAAAAAAATATAAAATTGTAGCAAATTTAATGAGGCAGTCTAAAAAGGAAAGAAATTGCAACAATTACAATATCAGTGTGTTTTATGGGATGGGGCAAAAATGGGTATTTTAAAGGGAACTGTGAGATGAAAAAGTAAGTTAAATGTGTGGATGAGTATCAAAGGAAGAGTGTGGATCAAAGCAAATTGTGTGACAGTGTAAAAAGGAAAGAAATTGCAACAAGTACGATATCGGTGTGTTTTATGGGATGGGGAAAAACTGGGTACTTTAAAGGGAACAGTAAGATGAAAGCCAGGTTAAACGTGTAGATGAGAATCAAAGAAAGAAGAGTGTGAATCAAACCAAAATATAGAATTGTAGCAAATTTTGTGGGACAGTCTGAAAAGGAAATTGTTGCAAGAGGCCTAATAACTAACCATGGTATTAGGTGCAAGAGGCCACGTTGTTGGTGTTGCTGTATCTCCTGCCGCCATCCCTGACATCAGGAGCGAAAGACATGGATATTCGATAGGAGCACCTCCTGAAAGTGCATTCCATGCTCTTCCTCATTTTTCTAGTAAAGGTACGCAAAGGAAACCCCTTTTCTTTTAACTCATAACTGCAAATTCTGATTTCAAGAATGAGTTCATTGTCTGTCCGGTTTGTGAAACTAAACATAACTTCTATTCTTGACGTAGCACCCACGCTGCACAGTTTCGGAAGGCCTAAATATGCGTCACTGGCACCTTCTGGTTCACCTATTCGACACATTCCTAGGCAGCAGATCACTTCTCTGGATTCTTCTCATGAAAATTATTTTTCCAAACATCATCAGCATCGTTATCGTGCAAGGGATCATTATGGAAAATGGGCTGCTGCAGGACCATCATATCTTCCTTCTACGCAGCATCGTCATCAATGTATGTTCATCTAATATGAAAATTTAAATTTCTTATTCGTGATAATTAGAATGCTAGAATTATTTATTACATCAAGACGAGTAATTTGAAATTTTTTGTGGTAATAAATATAAGAATTATGGTGAATTAGATGAGTTGTTGCTTTGGCATTGTACAATTATTGGAGACCAAAACTCTGGGTCTACGGGGGTAGCCGTTCGTGTGATACAGTGAAACATAATTCGATAGTTAGTTCACCTTTTGAATTCGTGATTCACTCAAAATGGTCAAAAATAGCCTAAAATCGCCCATAATTCGCTTTTTTTCGATTCGGTATGCAAGGTGATTAGCAAATCATGTGACACTGGTGTGATATTCTGATCGTCTTAACTTGGATACTTATGTTTTGTTGGTTGTCTATCTTTTATCTATAAATTTAAATTTTTAATTCTATTTTTATGGCAGCACATGAAGTCTCCCCATTCGGTTCTCCATTACGTTCAACGAAAAACCAGTACTCGCCTATGTCTGCGCCATCACCCCAAGCTTGGCAAAGTTAGTGGAAGTTTAAGTTGCTTTTTATGTTTTTATTTGTTTGGCAATTATGAATTGCATCTTTGAGCCATTAAGTAGCTTTCTGTTGAAATCTTTCAAGATGCTTTTATTTGTTAATGAGTATACGTGCAGCCCGAGTGACACTATTATGCTTTATTGTGTCGACCAGTGCTTATTAAGCCACCCGCTATTTCTCCTTCGAGTTCTCCGGTAAAGATGAAACATCATCCATCTTCAACATTCGTATTACCGTCTCCACCTCCAAATCAAGGTAATAAACATTTGATCTTGTTCTTTTTTTTTGAATGTCAAAAACATTTATGCCGTTATGAATTTGTAATGGTGAATATCTTCATTGATTTTGTAGATTGTTCGGCGATAACATGCTCCGAACCATGGACCTACACACCATCTGGAGTTCCCTGTGGTTGTGTGTGGCCAATGCAAATTAGATTGCAACTTGATGTTGCTTTGTACACGTTTTTCCCATTGGTCTCGAAGCTGGCTGCGGAAATCGCATCAAGTCTTTCGCTTAAGCAAACCCAAGTCCGAATAATGGGAGCAGATGCTGCAAGCCGACAGCTGGATAAAACCATTGTTCATGTGAACTTGGTCCCACTAGAAGGAAGTTTCAAACACACGGCTGCATTTTCACTGTATGAGAAGTTTTGGCACAAGCTGATTCATGTAAATTCTTCCCTCTTTGGTGCTTATGATGTGCTAGATGTTGAATATCCAGGTCAGCATCACCTTTCGCGATAAACTAACGCCCCTTTGCATTGTTAGTGAAGAATAGCTACTGCCGTTTTTTATGACTAACGGGATAATGTTAGAATCACGGAATAAAAATGAGGCTGTTTTGTTAAGTAATGCCTGCTTTATAACGATTTTGAGCTTACTGAACCCTAAAACCTTGACATTATTATAAGCTTTTATTCTAAAGCAGTGTAACATGATTCGCTAGCTAATTTGCTTTTTGAATTCATAATTCGCTCAAGTTTGCCCAAGAATAGCCCAAAACCGACCATAATACGCGTTTTTCGATTCGCGTTTTGCGGGAGATTAGTGACATTGTTCTAAAGTATTAGCCATTATCTTTTTTAAATTAATGTAATAGGTTCTTTTTTTTATCATGTATTAGGTTTTAAAAGGTCTATTATAAGCTTTGATTTAAAATATATGTTCCAAAAAACTTGAATTCCCATTATAAATATTTTCTTTCAAATTAACAATTCACATTGACATGTCCGCAAAACGAGACATAACACTGCGAGGTGCCACTACAACGGCCGTTACCGCAATCACAATGACATCCGCGATTTTTAAGTTATGTTTTTATCTCATTTTAATCATTTTTACCCCTTTGCAGGTCTTCCTCCTTCCCCACCTTCTATTTCTGGTAACCTTGCCGCTATAGATGACCATCCTTATCCTGCTAACTATAAGGGCAACGGTGGAAGTTCGTTAAAGCCTCTTGGTGTTGATATACCGAAAAGACAAAACAATAGTTCGGATAAAAGCTTGTTTGCTGTGATAACAATTTCTGCTATAACAGCTTTCTTAACAGTTGCTGGTATTGCATGGATCTTGATAGTGAGGCGTAGAGGTTCGGCACCTCACCCTGAAGAAGCTCCAACTACGACAGTCTCTTCCTTTACAAAGCCATCAGGTACCTGAAATATGAGAACAATTTAAATCATGCAAGTTTACATAACATATATTCTGAAGTTTCTAGTTACTACTTCCTTACACCTAAAGGTGTTCAAAACTGACCCGACAACCCGATATTCATCCGACCTTGTAACCGAACCCGACGTCAAAATGAATTTAAAATTATATAATAACCAATGGAGACGCAAAACCCGATTTTGAACCTACCTGAAGCACTTGACTCGAAATTGATCTGAAGACTCGAATGAACATCTCTACTTACACCTATTCAGCTTCTTCTATCAATAGTCAAGTCTCAATTGTGTATCTGATGTTACAGGACCTGCTATGGCCGTAGGAAGTAAATCTTCTAGATCATTGTCTTTCAGTTCAGGGATGCTAAATTTTACGGGTTCTGCAAAGATTTTTAGTCTTGATGACATCAACAGAGCCACTAATGAATTTGACACATCGAGAATCCTTGGAGAAGGTGGATTTGGGGTTGTATACAGGGGCATTTTCGATGATGGAGAGCAAGTGGCAGTGAAAGTTCTAAAGAAGGATAAACGCCATGGAATACATGAATTTTTGTCTGAAGTTGAGATGCTTAGCCGTTTGCACCATAAGAACCTAGTTAAATTGTTAGGCATATGCACCGAGGACCATATACGATGCCTTGTTTATGAACTAGTTCCAAATGGAAGTGTCGAATCTCATTTACATGGTAAAGTCCGATTTTTTTTTTCTGAGATTAATTTGATTTTTGAGATGTACATATTGATATTGTGGCCTTTCTTTTGCATATGATTATCCCGAGAATAGACAAAGGAGTTTCACCTCTTGATTGGTCAACCCGCATGAAAATCGCCCTTGGGACTGCTCGAGGTTTGGCATACTTGCATGAAGATTCGAATCCTTGTGTCATACATCGCGACTTTAAGTCTAGCAACATCTTATTAGAACATGACTTTACGCCAAAAGTGTCTGATTTTGGATTAGCTAGAAATGCTTTGAACGAGGGAAATCAACCCATCTCAACTCATGTCATCGGAACATTTGGGTATGAACTCTTTCCTTTGATTCTTCATTTATAGTTAATATCACACTATAATAAGGAAAGCATTTGTCGATAAAGGGTTTTTGTCGCGTAAGGCATCTGGCGACAAAACAAGTCATTTGATTTCTTATCGATAACTTCAAAATAAGTCATTTGATTTCTTCGTTTCCTAACATCTTGTGTTCAACAGGTACTTGGCTCCTGAGTACGCGATGACCGGTCATCTTCTTGTCAAAAGTGATGTTTACAGCTACGGGGTGGTGCTATTAGAGCTCTTAACAGGAAGAAAACCTGTAGATTTTTCGAAACCACCCGGTCAAGAAAACTTAGTAAGTTGGGCTCTCCCGCTTCTTGCCAGCCAAGAAGGTCTCGAAATCGTCATAGACCCCTTCCTAAAGCCAAGTGCTCCGTTCGACAGTTTCTTCAAAGTCGCTGCAATAGCATCTATGTGTGTACAGCCAGAGGTATCCCGCCGTCCCTTCATGGGGGAAGTTGTTCAAGCCTTGAAACTTGTGTGCAGCGAGCTTCATGATGCAAACGATCAGGACGAATCAGTAACCAGTTTCAACCAGGCAAAGGGTTCAGTCGACGAAGATAACAAGAGCGGTCCAATCTCAGCCGATTTTCAAGTATTCTTCGGAACTCGTTATTCCGCTCTTGGATATGAATCAGGGTGTGACGTCAAAGTACCAGCATCAGCCATTGATCTGTCGGGTGTTTCTGCAGAATTCGAAGAATGCGAATATCAGAATTCACAAAGGCAATACAGCTCGGGACCTCTGGGATCGAGAACTAAAATACCATTTTGGCAGAGATTTGGTCGGTTTTCTAGAGGAAGCATGAAGGAACATCTATGGTCAGGAACCCATTAACATAATATTTAGAAGTGAATTCCGACATGCCTATATGTCCTTTGAAGTTGTCGAGTTGAACAAAGTTCAGGTACAATTTTTTGGTAAATGCTTGGACTCGTATGAATCCTCGATGTCGTAGAAATCAAGCTTCGCAGTGTGGAAAATTCCTATATGTTGCTCCCGCCTTATTCAATCGTTGAATGTGGTAATTAGCTCTTCAGCTTTCCGGTGTATAAATCATGTCTTGTGATCCGAGTTTATAGATCCGTCGATGAGGTATTCTTGTTGTATTGCTTGTTATATTCATGTATCTTGGTTTCTTGCTTGAGCATTCCAAACTGTATTAATGGAGTAAAAGTAGATATGTTTTGTTTTCATGTCCAAATTTTTTTTCAAAATCTTTCTCCATGTAAAGCTAGAGCATGCTAAGTGCTACTTAGAAAACAACTAACAAGAGATCATTAGAAAAAGCAATGTTTTTCCTGAGATCGTCTCTCAAGATGACATTCTCAAAACAAAAAGTGCAGATTCTTATTTTCTCTTTAAATTTGTATTATTTAGCCTAAATATCTAATTTTATATTTTACTTACCTACACCAACTGTAAAATATTTACTTTAAAACATAGAATGTCTATTCCAATGGTTTAAAATTTGTCGAATCAAAGACTTGAAATGCCTATTTCAAGGTTCCAAATGGCAATTCAAGCTTTAAATGAAAACTTCAAAATTATGGGTTGGACCTTGGTTCCCCGCGGCCGTTTCCCAGGAGATTTGTTGTATTGATAAATACTCTCTTATAATATTCATATTTTAAAATTACACATTTAACAAAAAAAAAAACCTAACAAAGATTTGCTTTAGGAAAAAATTACCTAGAATAATCCAACTTTTTCATTATTTTTCTACAATAATCTCACCAATTGATAAACAATAAGTAATCTCAAATTTAAGGGGTATTTTCCTAGAGTAAATTTGGGTAACTCGATAAATTGTTGTAGTAGGTAATTCACAAAAAAAATAAGCTGAAAATTAATTTAAAATTAGAGTTCAAAAATTTATTTTAAAAATTTTGAACAATAAAAAAATCATACTAATATCTTTTAACATTTTTTTCGATATTTTATTTTAATTTATCTTTTTTTAAAAAAAATGACTTGATATAACAAGTAATCCGGTTATTGAGTTTACTCTAAGAAAATATTTTTCAAAGTTGAGATTATTCATGGTAATCAATAGGTAGAATTATTATATAAAATAAAAATCATGAAAAGATTGTGTTATTCAAAGTAATATTTCCTCTACCTTATTATTCTCCAAATACCTAACCTTCGATATGGATAAAAGATGTGTATTTTAAAAATAAAAATTTTCCATACTTAATATGAAATTTTTTTCTTAAAATATTTATTTCAAATTATTGTTTGAGTCGGGCCTGGGACGGAGCTCCACTATATTTAAAATGAAGTGGACTATAAATTCTTAATAAGGTTAAAAAATAGGCCCTTTTAAATAACATAATTAATAAATAATTTAATTATTATAAATGACAATATCAATGAGATTACTAACATTTCTACATTTTAATTATTGTAAAGTAATTTAATTACAAGTGCTCTCTTGAAAGACCGTCTTTTGTAAAGTCGACTCTCAAAAGTTCAGCCCAATCTATATTTAGAGTTGTAACAATATATATTTAGATCACTGGACTGGGCATTGGAGTGTCGTATTTACAAAAGACGGTCTCAAGTAAGAATTTGGGATTTAATTATTATAAAGTAATGATTTGGGATTATAATAATTTTAAGTCACAAAAATGGGTCGAATTGGGTTGGCTAGTCCATGTAAAACCCATATTAAGTTCAAGGAAATTTTTTAAAAGATATACTTACATAGGAAAACAATTCCTAAAAAAAGCTTTAGAAAAATTTATTTTCCAAAATAAGCGCCTTCTAATTCAATATTAAGGTTTGATTGTGTTCGCTATTACCAACAACAGACCGTTATTTTTTATTTTTTTTTGACCGTTACTTAGAAAACTTATTTAATTCAAAATTTCGATTTAAAGGGTCATTATCTAGATCGGCCCATATTATTTTTCTAAGCTATACGGCCCATTAAACACACCAAACAATAAGCGAAAATTTGAAACATATAAGCAAAAAAATAAAAAATCAAAAATCAAAAAACAATCAACTTTTGAAAGTATTTCCCAAACTAAGCACTTTTTTAACGGAGTATAAGGTTTATAACTGTTCGCTGTTAATAACAGCGGGCAAATAAATTAGAAAAACAATGGGCCGCTGTTACTAACAGCGGGCGATTTATAACAGTGAAATTTGACTGGTCAATAGCCGCTGTTAGTAACAGCGACCTATTAGTTGCCTGAAGACTGTCTAATTTAGAATGCCAATGGGCCGCTGTTAATAACAGCGGGCGATTGCTGACTAATCAAATTTTCACGTATCTAATCGCCCGCTGTTACTAACAGCTGCCCATTGACAAACTCCAAACCTTAACTCCGTCAAAAAAAAGTGCTTAGTTTGGAAAATAGTTTCAAAAATTGATTGTTTTTTGATTTTTTTGATTTCTTTACTTATATGTTTCAAATTTTCGCAATAAGCTAACACAAATTTTTAGGTAAAGTGAAAACCTATAAGTACACGAGAACACCAAAAATTGTTACAACTCTAAATATATATTGTTACAACTCTAATTATAGATTTGAGTTGGACTTTTGAAAATCTAAATATATATTGTTACAACTCTAATTATAGATTTGAGTTGTAACAATTGTAAAGACTTTCAAAAGCCCAGTCCAATTTTAAATATATATTGTTACAACTTTAATTATAGATTTAAGTTGGACTTTTGAAAATCGTCTTTAAAAAAAACGGTCTCAAGCTAATACGCAGACTTAGTAAAGTGAAAACCTATAAGTACACGAGACCACCACAGACCACCATTAACAACAAGTTTTTCTTCATTCTCTTCTCCATTTTTCTAAGCTAAAACCTTCATCTTTCAAATTTCAAAACCTGCTGCAGCCGCCACTGACCACCTTCACCGAGACACCGACGTCTCACACTCCAGACGGCAGCCACCGCGTCTCGAACCGCCCAGCAGCCAACAGGCCCTTCTCTTTCTCTTCTTAGGTAAATAAATAAATCATCTATTTCTATTTGTTTATCTTTAATCATTATGTTTATGAGTTTATCTATTTGTTTAAAATTAGAGCTTTTATTAGTTTATCTATTTAGATAAATTAGGGCTTTTAGTTTTTTTTTTTATATTTTTTTAATTTTTAGTTTTTAGGTAAATTAGGGCTTTAAAAAATTAGTGTTTTTTTAATTTCTTTAATTTATTTTTGGAAGAATTGTTGAAAACTACCTAAGAAAACATCACTTTTGTGAAAAACTACCTAAAACAAATTTTTTTGTCAAAAAATACCTAAAATATTAATTTTGTTTATGAAAAGGTACCTTCTAACAGAACCGATAGGATTTCCGTTAGGTTTTCAAAATTTAACAAAATAAATAAATAAATAAATGCAAAAGTTACAACATAGCACTAGGGTCACGAATACCCACTTTTCTCAAATCAATTAGAGAAAAGAAACCCACTGTTCTTCATCTTCCTCCTTCCATTCCATTAATCTTCTAACTTCAGGTAAGTTTTGATTTGTTTCGAAATTTTGATTTACTCTTTGTGTCGAAGGCTTGATTTTCGAACACTCCCATAACAATAGTGTCCTTTAATGCTGAAGGACAAGTACTTTCCAAGCCTAGGGTTTTTGTTTGTTGAATGAGGAAGAGGATGAGAAAGCTGTTTTATTAGTGTTCTTCGTAACCAGTACATTGAAAACTAATGGAACTCTATTGTTCTGTTAGTAGGTACCTTTTGACAAAAATAATAAATTTTCTAGGTACTTTTTGGCAAAAATAATTATTTTAGGTAGTTCTTCACAAAATTAATGTTTTTCTATGTAGTTTTCAACAATTTTCCCTTTATTTTTACCTTATTATCTATTCAGTAATGGATTAGTTTGATAGTTTGTTGTATACTTGATAGTTTAAAGGTTCTATAATTGTGATTAATTAGTTATTTAGTTTTATAGTTCAATCGTGAATTCTTGATTAATGGTTTTTTTTTAAAAAAAAATTATGGACATCACTTGTTTATTTGTCTCGTTCCACCCCTGGTTTCAGGCTACTGTGTGGATTAAATAGTTGAGATAAAGTCTTGCTATATTTTGGTAGTAAAATAAGGTGAAGTAAAGAGTAAGTTGTGTGGTGATAATATGTTGGAAGTATTTTAAATTCTTATTAGCTTATGTATTTTGAGACAATTAGATTACTCATCATGCATTCCTAGTTACCTTCTATTGTTATTTGAATTAAAATGTATATTGGGACAATTAGATTAGTCTCATGCATTCATATAATTTTCTATGTCATGAGAAGTTCGTAACAAAAGAAGTTGAATGTTTGATGAGAAACTTTCGAAGACATTGATGAATGATGCGGATAAGTCCATTCACTTATTTCTTGTATTGATTATTTGATTAAACACCTTTTGTATTAATCCGGCCTCCCTTTTGAGTTTGTTTTGACTTTATCTTTTGACATGCCACTGTTTGAGGTGTTGATGTTTTTTAATATTTATATCTTGATTTAGATTAATGGCCTGAAATTATTGTTGTTATTTTGCTTCTATACTCCATTTGGAGTAAGAAATTTTTTTGAGTTCGTTTTACAAATAAAATGATGTTGAAATCTCTACTAGCGATCCTGGATATGCCACTATGCATATGTTTGGCTGATTACTAGTAGATATAGCAAGCGTTATTTTTTTTGTTCTTTAGGTGCTTGCAATTGGTTGGATTCCTAAAATTCTTTTCATAATATGCTTGCTTTCTTGTTAGGAAGTAGGAAATTTAATATAAGTTGATAATGTTGTATATTTTCAATTTTATTCTGAGATTTTTTTTTTGTTTTATGTTGTCTTTTTTAGGTTCACAATTAATCAAGAATGGGCAAACGATTTAAGAGGACTCCAGGTATCACTTCCCATGTTTTCTTTTAGGTTTTACTTGATGTTCATGTACTTGCACGAGTTATTTTCTTATTGTGATTTAATTAATATCATCTCTCAGGATTAAGTTGCTGCTATATATTGCCAGCTTCTTGAAAAAAATATCCATTGTTGGATTTTTTCTAGATTGCTTAAGTTTATGATCAACCTTGGCGTAGTGTTGAAATGATAACATTTTTGAGCGACTTTAAAGGGATAGATAAGTTTAAGTATATTCTAATGTTAGTTGCTAATTTTTAGTTGTTTCTAGCTAGAAACCTAACCTTGGTTTCAAAAATATTTGAACAAGGGAGCAACAATAAAAATTAATAAAACCTAAATAGATGTGAATAATATATAACATGAATGGATGGACTTTGGTTTTTATGATCTTTTTATTGAGGTGCTTCTAACCAACTGATACCATACTTTTTCTTAAGTTCTAGTTGAGGTGTATGCACATTTTGGGTTAGATAGAAATGTTTGTTACATACGAACCAATGTCACATGATTCATTTATCTCCCTGCAAATCGAAAAAGCAAATTATGGTCGATTTTGTGTTATTTTTCAATAATTTTGAGCGAATCTCGAATCTTCGAATTAGTTGGCGAATTATGTTATAATGATACAAACATTAGCTTGTAAAAACATAAAGCATCTTTTGTTCCTCTAAAGTAAATACAGCTTGAATAAGTTTATTTATTTGGTACCTGTTAAAGTAAAACACTTTCAACGACAAATATCGGAAACTATCAAAAAAGTTTCAATATTTAAGTATAGTAAAACAAATTTCTAATGTGTTTGAATGATGAATACAATATAGCCTATTAACTTTTTTGATGCCCTACTGCAAGTGGTTTGCTAATTTTTCTAGTTTACTTGGCAAATCATCATAAACCGATAACTCCCTAGGAATTTTTTCTTCCTCCTCTTTCTCATATTCATCTTCTTCCTCCACATTTTCATAGTCATCATCATCAAAAGTTGCAATTTTCACATTTCCCTTGTAAAATATCATCTAAATCAAAATTAATTGGCCATAAGAAAAACGTAAGCAACACGAATTTTTAAGAGATAAAATAAAAAAATCTCTTAGGGAGGAAGCAAATTCAATAATATGATTGAAGTGTGATCAGGGTTCCTATTCATCATATCATAGATAAAAATATTGAAAATTCCACCATGCAACTCAAAAGAAAATTGAAATCCCATCTCCCTTCATTCCATTTGCAAAAGAACATTGAAAATAGTTGAGAAACCAAGCCCTTTAGTAACCTAAAGAACCAAGATACTTGCTTCCAACATCCTCAAATTTTGTTTTACGATTCTTCTTACTATCCTCTCTGGCACTTTCGCACTTGACAATCATTGTTGAACCTCTATCACCTAATAAAACAAGGGTTTCTAAACTCTTAAGTAATTCTTTGACAAGTTTCATACCAAAATGTCTATATTTGATTATCGTAAGAATTAAACCTAGAATTTTGTTTGTTCGAATTCTTGACTGGATTCCTTGGCTCATTTATATTTTCACTCTTCATTATTTAATAGTTGTGGCACTTCCTATTTTTTATTTTTTGATGAATCCATATTAACTATCACCTTTCCACTGTGTGCCCATCATTCTCTCTTCTCACACGTTTTCTTTTCTCTCCTCTTGCTTGCCTCTCTTGATATCTCTTTTTTTGTATCTTTCTTAATTTGTATGTTAATGATAGTATAAAAATGCAATTTTTGTCATGATTGTGGTAATGTTTATAGTGATAAGTGAAGCGATAACAAGAGTGTTGTGGTTGTTGTTGCTAATTATCAGTTAAGATTATGAAATATCCCTTGAACGGTCTTACACACGGTCTTTTTACACCTTTACAAATGTAGATAATATTGATTGATAGATTTGAAACCTTTATGACTTGGTCGATACAATACGATGCGACTTTGTTTTTGTGCTGTGGTGTTAAGCAATTGGTGGCTACCACAAAGACATTGTATAAGAAATAAATATCAATGTTGTTTAACTTTAGGCTAATGTGTTTTTTTTATTTAAAGTGTTGTTAAAATCTTGTTACAATTTTGTAGATATGACCATACAGTCCTAGACTTGTAAATTGAAACATTTTTTCATTCAAACATTGTTATGGAGAGTGTGAACCGAAGTCTCTGCAAGGAGATTTGGTGAGAAGTTTGCGGCTTACTGTACCTCGAGTTTGGAGTAAATAATTTGCTTCACAAAACGAGCCAAGTTCGACTCTTGCACACATATGAACATCTAATATTTTTAAGCTATAAGCCATTGATGCCTTGGTATTTTTGCTAGTACGTGGCTGAGTTAATAGATAATGAGTTGCTTGATTAATTTTGAAGCGTTATAGGGGTTTATTTAACCTATCTTCTATCTCCTGGGGTATCCATTTCTCCAGTGATTTTTTCTTTTATAGTTGATCATTGATTTTTTTATCAGATTGATCTGTCAATCATGAACGTAGAATTTCTCTTTTAACAACTTTGATTTTAGTTGGTATGTATGGTGATTCCGTATAATTTAGAATTGATATTGCGAGACCAGGTTCTCTTTCTTCTGAGTATTGTTTCCACTTATCAATCCTGCTGTTTCTGCTATCTCAGAGCACATTTTAATGACCTAATATGTTTTTAATCTCTTGGTCTCTGGGTTTCTGGTTTTAGGCGCTGAGGTTGACACTAAAAGAAATAGTGGGTTGGATAATGCCTTGAGTGATAATGAAGACACATCAATGAGCGATGATGATGTCTCTGATGCAGAGAATGGATTAAGAGAAGACAATGCCAATGGTCTCGTTAGTTCACCCTTAAGTCAAAGGTTATTATAACTATGATATATATCTGTTTTTGTGCATCTATGCAAACTATTTTAATTACTGCTTTTATTCACTTTTAATCCTTTTATGTTATGTCTCTCTAGCTATTGTGAAAATGTGGAAAACTCTTTTTTGACATTTTTAGTCCATGCAATTGAAGTTTATAGGTGATGAATGCAGAAATGGAATAGGTGATACCATAGTATGTTGTATTTTGTAGTCTACTAAGAATCTGGTTAATGCAACTGCATTTTTGGTGCGCAAATTCTGCAAAACGAAAGAGGATTTCGAAAAGTCATTATTTTTCTCTTGCTAATAAAGTTTCTTTCTTGCCAGCTCTTATGTTGTAAAAGACTGAAAATTAATGGTCTTGAGCATTATGGCATTTTGATGTAAAATCTTTCTATATCATGTTCCAAATAGCTTATTTTTCATAAAAAATTCATGAAGTCTCTTGATAGTGGCTTAAGCACACTTTCCTCCTAACTAAAAGGTTCAAAAGGAGACCCTTGATTAAAAACATTGTGACATTTTCCTTAACACCATTGAGTACTGCTAAATTAACTAAGTATTTGGGAAGAGTTTGATTTATCACTGTTTATTTATTTTTCAATTCAATTTTTGATGTATTTTTTTGAAATGTTCATGCAGTACCTTTGGAGTTCATGTAGCCCAAAAATTGTCTCCTAAATACATTGAAAAGTTACTGACGCGAAAATGGAAGTATAAGTGGAATAAACCTGCTTCATACTCTAGCAATTGCATATGGATGGGCACTGGGGATTGTATACCGGAGGTATTTATACTTACTTTCTTGATGTATTAAAAGGTCCTAGTTCTTATATTTGCTGTTATTTAATTTGAGTGTGGATTGTGGAGTGAGGACATTGTTGTTATAAGAAGATTATTGTTATTATGTCCTTTAAAACCTCATGTCATATATGCTAACATATTTTCATGTTTCACATGCATATCTAATATAGCTCGATAGACTTATACCTAATTTTTTACGGTCCACATGGATATTAGGTCGGCATTAGCGTTAGGTAAATCATTTTGTTCACCACTTGGTTATTAAATTTAAGATGCTTCTTTGACTTTCCTTGTCAAAACATATGTTTAGATTATAGGCCACATTGTGTATTCAAAAATCCATATTATATCAGTATCTTGATGCCGAGTATAAAATTTAGATGCTTACCTAGGGTTGATTAAAAGGCAGAAGGTACAAAACCTTTTCTCGCTTTCTATTGAACTTCTCCCACTTGCTGTTGTTGAATAAACTTAGTATCAATAACTTTGTAAAGTAAAGATAAGTAAACTCCAGCCTCAATATTTCAAATGTTTAAATGAAAGTGTTAGATGGGAAGAACTTTTTCAGTATGTTTCCTATAGTTTTTCTCTAATGAAGAGTTCACATGTTTTTTGATCAATTTAAATATTTGAAAATCAGAGAAATTGGTGGATTATGAGCATCTAGTACTATTTCATGATTTCCATTGTCGAATTGGGTTCTCGAGTTGATTTTCGGTATGCTTTTTTTGAGTTTGCACCATTCTTTGTTTTCATGCCATTTGAATCATTTCTTAGAATGGTTCATTCTTCAATCCGATTGAGTCGGTTTTGGTGGGGTCAAATTTTCAACCAATTCGAAAGTTCTATCTATGAATATTAAGCACATATGAGTTTACCTCCTTGTAGAACCGCTATAAATGGATTATTTAATGAGTACATTTGTACAGGTATAATTTAGCAAATTTTCATCTTATAATATTTGTGGACCCTCTCAAAGTATCTCTTGCAACTTTTCATCGGCCTATATTTTTTTTGTGAACTAAAAAAGCACACCAGAAATCAAAAAGTTGACAAATGTATTTTTGGAAAATTGAACTTACAGAATTACACAAAATTTAAATTAATATTATATATTGAGCCACATAAAAGAAGTCACGGATGTCGTCGTGATTGCAACAACAGTCGCTATGTCGGACCTCGTGGTGTTACGACTCATTTTGTTGATTTTTTGGTGTGAATTGTTAAGTTTCAAAAATATGTTTTTAATCATAGTAATTCAACTTTCTAAAAAAATATTTAAATTATAGATTATAATAGACTTTTTTGAACTTAAAACACACTAGAAATCTTCAAAAAAAAAAAAAAAAACACACTAGAATGTTTTAAATCACACGTTACATAATGGGGTTTTACGATTCGATATGCTTAAAATCCGTTATAAAGCGACCTTTACGTAATGCAATAACCTCATCATCATTCAATGTTAATCAAACACAAAATATTTCCTTAACGATGAAGTGTAATGTGTTGAAATAGAATATGGTTATATTTCCTCCACCTTGACTCTCAAATTATCTTATACAAAAACTATACAAAGCCAGACTGGAAATCGTTGACTTGCTTTCTTACTAATATATCCCTTCCAAGACACAACATCAATTGGTTTTGAGCAGAGGTGTATTTTAGTTTAGGCCTAAAGGGGCATTTGACTCTGAAAATTTTGGGTCATCATATAAAATCAAAATATTATGTGGTGTTTACAATAGTAAAATGTGGCTTAGCAGTAGATAGTATAAACAATGAACTAGAGGTTGAAAGTCCAAATCTTAACTTCCTAGTTTTTTGTTTGATCTCACCAACTTATGTTCCAAAATCTGATGTAATTGTGGTTTAAGAGCTTCAATCCTTGTATTAGAATTTGCGGTCTTTTACACCTCTTTGGTTGATGGAATGTGACCAAAGCTCTTAAAAATTTTTTAATGACGGAATATATTTTGTAAGGATATCTTTGGTTATATTATGATACTTGTAAGTTTAATAGGATTTTTTTAGGGCTTGTTTGATATTATTTTCTGTTTTAGCTTTATGTTTTCGAAAAATAAAAAATCGATGGAGTTTTTTGTTTTTCCAAAACTATTTTCTGTTATCTCAAATCTGTTTTCCGATTCCTTAAAACTTCTTTAGATGTCATTTTATCAATCTAACCTTGCATCGAGTTTATTTTAACATTATTTTAATGTCTAAGCTCTCGTGTACGCAGTAAAAAATAAATTAAGCAATATTAGAAATGCATTGCATGAAAAAGTAATACTAAAAAAGATTCTTTATACTTGCTCCTTTTTCAAGTGCACCAAGATTCATTATAATTTTTTGAAATTATGCAAGTGGTTGGAGTGTCTTGTAGTAGGTTGTGTTTGTTTTTTTCGGGATCTCCCATCCCTATTGTTGTACCTTTTTTGCTCCATTAACATAAATGTTTCTTATCAATAAAAGGAATACCATATAATAGAAAGAACTACAGCATTGTAATTAAAAATAAAGATTGAGAATAAGATATAAACTAATATTGTTAAAATAATGTAATGCAAAATCAAAGATATGTCATTCATTCAAATCCTAAAAGAAGATCAATCATCCATTTACTACTTAGAATTAAAATCATAAAAAAATATGGTCTTCGTTTAAAGATTTAAAAGATCTTTTTTCCTATCATCGTGCAGACGAAGGAATATTTTCCTTCATGTTGAATATTTTCCAAGCAATTATGATCGGGTAGAAAGCAAATTTATGCTCAAGACTTTGCATCTCAAAACCTCTTGTAATTTTGTCAGTCTCCTAAACTGATAGACTAATTTGAAATGGTTCCATGTTTTCCATCATCATTATAAATTACAATTAAAGGTCAAGAACAAAAATGAAGGAGAATGAAATTTGAAGTAAACTCCAGAATACCCAAACAAAAATCAAAACCACACCCAACTCCGAATTCAACCAATTGATAGTTATGATCAATAATTGATATACAAATTAATTACATAAGGATAATAAATCAAAAGAAGAAAGAAAAGTGCATGAAGTATATCTTTGCATACTTATGTTTTGTGTGGGAGGTCTCTAATGGAGGTTTCTGTGATATATCCTTTTAGGAACAAGAAATGTGGGGGATACGTCCAGATACCAATTCTCCCTAAAATGTTTGGATGTGGTTAATGACATCCTTTAGTATATGTTACTATAATTTTGTAGGTGTTTACATTTTCATTGTTTGAGATGGATATGTCAACTAGATTGTGGTCATTTTGACATGCCAGTGTTTTATCGCATGGGATTTGCCTAAAGAGCATTCTGGTCATTTTGGGTTTCACTTCTTCATGATTACATTTGTTATACGCTTCATTTTCTTTGCCCATTGTGGACTCATTTTCTATAGATATTTGATTTATGCTGCTGTTGTTAGCTTTTAATTGACTAAAAAATATTAAACATATTTCACAATGTTGTGGATGTTAATGTTGAACTGTATGTTCTAGGATTCCATCGCCGCCGCTCCTTATGGTCTCAAATTGAAGTTGTACAAGCACTGGTTAGACGTCTACAACGCATCTGGGGGAAAAGATTTTCAGTCCTCGAAGCAAAGATTATTTTTCTCTCTTTGTAAGTGAATTATAGTGATACACACAATCTCCCTTTCATTTTGTTTAGGTTTGCTATTTATTGTTAGTGAGACTCGTCTTAGTGAAGGAAATTTTTTCATATTCTGAGGCATAGATACTTACCACAGCTATATGAACCACTTCCTTGTGAATTGTGATTGGTTGAAATTTGTTGGGGGAGTCCTATTGAATCTTTCTATGAAAATAGGTTAAAATGTGTTAGGTGAGTCCTGTCAAATCGGTCTGCCCCATCACAGATCACCTCCAAAAGGAAAACAATATTTTTGCCTCCTTTCTGATGAATGGTTTATAACAAATGAATAGGTTTCATAAAATGTCATTTTAATTTGGTGTGTTGTGCGTTAATAAAGCATGGACCGTGATTGCTTTTAGTGCAGTTTGATTTTGGACTGGTGGCAGTGTGGCACTTGTTTGTAAATTTTGCCATATATGTAGTCATGCAGATGCATGACTGTACCTCGTTTTAGGAAAGAATTATCTTAAGTGGACAGTCTGGACACCAATATCACCAAGGGGTACAAGAGTGGGCTAATGGCAGCTTGATTGTAAATTTTACCTTAGATCTCCTAGTATGTTTGTGAAAGTTATCAAGATCAAATTGGAACAAGATCTTCAACTTTTCAAATCATCTTTTGAACCCTGTAATATATTATAAGCAGAATGCACATGTGGACTCTAAGATATATTTTCTCTAATCCTCCACATAAATATTACCTTATGTATTTTCATCGTCCATTCATGAGTGCTTGTAAGAAAAGAAAGGGGTTTGAATTGTTTATAATTCCTCTTTAGTTTCACGTGTGTAGACGTGCGCTAGAATGTTATGTTGTTTTTGCTATTCTGCTTAATGTGTTTGCTTTCCTAGGCAATAGTTATAGAGATATACTCCATCACAACAAGAAACCCTTCTACTATAAGGGTTCAGATGAAGACTCAAGTTTAATGGACGCGTATATAATGCATTCGGTCAGTTTTCCTTTTTACCAAACATCATTATTATTTCTTTTTGTAGTTTTCTAACAGTCGTTTGACTTTGGAATTCTGCTTGCATATCCTTTTCAGCTTAATCATGTTTTTAGAACCAGGGATCATATCACAAAAAATGATGCAAAACTATCCAAGCTCCAGGAAATTGCTAGGGAAGAAGTCATGACTAGTGACAGTTTCCTTGATCAAGGCTTTACTCGCCCAAAAGTAAGTTTTAACTATCTTAATCTTTGTTGTATTATTTATTTAGTCTCTAAATTCTAAAAGAATGAGGAAATCCTAAATGTTATGTTAATACAAGTTTGTATTAGTTGTACTTTTGAATTTTCTTCCCAATTGTTTCCTGTTTTACATGGGAACATATGTGATTACTCTTCTTGGTTTACCCGCCTTTGATCATTATGTTGTAAGTAACATCTTTTTTTTCTAACTTAAAGGATGGCTTAATTTATGTAAGATAAAAAGAATGACCTCATATACTTATTTCTTAAAGTTTGAATCTTTGAACTTTTAAGTTCATAAGTATTGTTTGTACCAGAACGCCAAGTTTTTGCATTTTGGTACCTAGACATGAATTAAATGTCATCTATTAGCCCTATTAGCTTTACTTATGCCTCACCTTTTATTCCTTATTTCCTGTGTAAGATTTGAACCTAGTAGTTTTTAATGAGTCATGAAATATCCTCTTGGTCCCTCCCTCCCCATGTGTCTTGATTTTTTTGACACTATTCATCAATCATTCTTATTTTTATTTTACACTTAATTTATGAACTAAAACATTGTCAAGTGGGATTTTGTTTGATTCGTCTCAATGCAAGATTATTATTATTATCAACTTTTAATAAATTTTAATTATGTTAAATCATAGATAAAACATGAATAAGTGCATTGACATGTGTACCAAACTAAATGAGATACATAAGGAGGGATTGAGGGAGTACCTCTTATGTTGCTCTTAAAATTATGTTGAATTATCTGTGTCTCATTCTGTCAATGAGTGAAATCTCGTTGGTATAGAACCGATGATGTTTTTCATTTGATGTGAGAACTCAAACTTGAACTGCTCACTCCAGGTGCTAATTCTCCTACCTCTAGCCAGCATCGCTCTCAGATTTGTTAGGAGACTAATTCAGTTGACGCCGTCAGCAAATAAGGTAGAGATTATACTTAATCTTGAATACAATTTTAACTTTTCTGCATATTGCTTTCAAATGACATTAATATTGGCATAAAAATAGTTTTCTGGATATATATATATATATATATATATATATATATATATATATATATATATATATATATATATATATAGGAAGAAGTTTCTGTGAGAACCATCCTTATATGAGAACCGAGAGAACCAAAAAAAAATTTTAAACGTGTTACTTTTTAATATTTTAGTTTTTTTGAAAAAAATATTTTTTCTGAAAGTAACACTTTTTTTGCTAAAAGATAGAAATATTATTGTAAGGGTATTTTATTTTTAGGGAGAATTTGTTTGGGTGTGCTTAGTATATGTTTGCCATTATGATATATGGCATGATTTCTTGTAGTGGGAGGATTGTGCTGTGTAAAATTAGGGTAATCTTTTCACAGTAAGTCAGTAAGTATAATAGAAAAACATGTTACCCATTCTCTCTGTTGTGTGGTCTGAGTGATTCTGCTATCATATTAGGTCAATGTGGAGTATATGGATCGGTTCGATAAGGAGTTTGATGCTGAAAAGGCTGAGGATGATGTTGAGGCTATGGATTCAAAGCTCAAGAAGCCTTCAAAACCATCTGACTATGAGACTCTTTTTGGTGGTAATAATGATGACCACTTCATGGTTGGGATAAAGTTTACTAGGTAACTTGTTATTTTTCTTTTAATTGACTTGGTTCTTATTAACAGTATCCAAGTTCCATTTCTAATTCAATGATATTGCAAGGTTAACTAAAGTAGGGTTGTACAGTTCAATTCTCTTAAATATAGTTGCTCGTGGTTATAGTAGAAAAATACAATTTCGAACATGCTCGCGATTACAGTTGCGGTACGGATTTTGTAGCCAATGCGGGTGATTATGCTATACATGCGGCCTATTTTTTGGTTGCTCAAAAACCTTGTAATATGATGATGTGGCCTTGCTTTTGCACTATTGGTGTAAAATTTTGTTCTTTTGAGTTAGGCTTTTGCACCAACTAGTTAGTTATTGACTTCTCAAGTGCTGCAATATGACAATCATACTAAAGAAATGGGTAATCTTGCGTGTTAGTTACTTTTTGTAGAGTTTGAGAAAGAATTAAATAAATTAGGCACTTGGAGGATAAGCTTCTAATATACAAATGTAGAATAAGCTTCTAATATACAAATATATGTCCTTGGCATGTGTGGATTTTAAAGAGAGATAATGTGAGTAACTATGATAGTGAGAATGTTAGATGAATAAAGGTGGGCAAAAGTTGAAAAGTTAGGGTTGAATTGAGAAAAATGTAGAATAATAAATCATTCAAGTGGAAAAGACAAAAAACTATACCAAATTGAAAAGATGAACTAACAAACTAAAACCAGTTTAGATAGTTATATACATATAAGCTTGGTTGTCACTGGAACTTGACCATGTGTGTGTATATATATATATATATATATATATATATATATATATAGAGTCAAGTTCCAGTGAGAATTAAGCTTATATGAGAACCAATATCTCCGATAATAAAGTGTACTTCACAGAAAATGTGTTACTTTTGGACAAAAAAATGTTACTTTTATTTTTTTAAAAATCTGGTACTTCTTGCAAAAAAGTGTTACTTTCAGAAAAAAAATATAAATACAACGTAACACATTTTTTTTCCAAAAAGTAACACCTTTTGTATGTTAAAAGTAACACCTCATTGTGAGTTTTTTTCAGAAGTTTTTTTCTTACATTAACACTTTTTTTTGCCTAAAAGTATAATCTTTTTTTTCAAAAAATGTTCTCATGGTTCTTATATAAGGATAATTCTCACTTGAACTTCTTCCTATATATATATATATATATATATATATATATATATATATATTTATATACATACAAACTATGAGTACATATTTAACCTGTAGGGGGACATATTTTAAAAGGGGCACATTTACTAGATAGAATATTACATGCTGCCTAAGTTTCTTAATGTTTGACCACGAGGCAAAAAGGAGACAAAATTTAGAAGGAAGAATCTTATGCTATAGTGAAAACTTTTAATTTTAGAAATTATAAATTTAATCAACAATGAACCCTTATTTTTTTTCATCTGCCATTTTTGAACAAACAAGAGTTCTTTTTATTTGCCACAATTAAGGTCTTAAAATAATGACAAAAGTGTAATTTTAAAAATATCAAGAAATTAGAGGCATTTGATGATGATAATAGAAGAAAACAACAAGTTGATAACAGGCATTTGATGATGATAATAGAAGAAAATAGCAAGTTGATAACAAATTAACATTAATAAAAAAGTTAAAGAGAAAGAGAGGAAAGGAAAGGTTTTTTAAACTTTCTTAAAGAGGAAGAAAACATTTATTAAACCCAATATCAAACAAGAATAAAGCTTTTTATAAGAATCAATTGAGGATAAATTCATAGTTTCGCAAACCACCTAGGACATTTTGTTAAAAAAAACTTTCTCAAAATGATGGTAATTCGACTTAGGTAAAAATTTGTTGAACAAATTAGTTTTTACATGTCTCTTAAATTAGTTGAATGTTGATAACATAAGTTGTGGTTCACATAATCACATTGGATATTTTACTATGAAAAAGAAATTTGTGATCTTTAGATTTATAACATAGTTTGTTGTTTTCTTTTTCTCTTTCTTTTGTGGTGTTTACTCAGAGTCAATGTTGATTATGAAAAACTAGTGGTTGTTCTTGTTTTTTCAGGAAGAGTATACGATTGTATAGTGATTTTTATTCTTCAGACATGATCGTTTCTTCACCTCTTGGCTTGATCACTGTAAGAATACATCTCTCGTGCTATTTTATTTGCCTAAAAATAATGGCATGTGTGAAAAGTATTTTCTTGATGTTGAACTATTTAGGCTGGAATCTTTCTTTATTTAGGTAATTTCTGTATTTTTTCAACAATTTTACGTTGGGCTTTCCCCTTGTATATGGCCTACATGAGCGGTCTTTTAAGACTAATTTTGTAAATATGATCAGAATATGAAGTTATGGGCCCAACAAGAGGCTTAAGGTGTCAAATAGTTAGGGTATGGGGGTGGCATATAAATATGTAATATGTTTAATCATGTTGATGAGTTGAAAATTATGGGTAATCCCATTGTAAGTCCACCATGTTATATTTGTTTTATTGTGTGTATATGATGTTCCCACAAAAGAAAAGAGCAGGATATGTCTAGAATGATCTTTTTCTTTTTAGGAGCACGTTGAGCATATTAGTTGATGATGTTGTATAATTGAATAGCAAATTTAGGTGCTTGGTTATGTTATTCTGTTTTCGTAGTATTAAATTACCATCTTATCCAAAAAGTTGATTTTACAGTTATTTGTATTAGTAATTGTTTTATCTTCAACTTTAATATCTTTTGATGGCCATTGTCATTGTATTTCCTACCTTTTGTATTATCTTTAGCACCTTTATGATTTAGTTCCTACTGAGTTACTTCTATACTTTTTACCCCAAGTTCCCATAAGTTGCTTTCTATGTCTTTGGAAAGCAATTACTTGGTCTGGCATGATTGTGCTTTTTGACCTTTATTGACCTTATGAATCAGGTCAATGGATGCGTTGTGTACATGAAGGGGTTCTTGTTTTCGGTGTTTATGTGCATTGTGAAGTATCCCCCAACCCTAAAAATCCTTTTTTTGTTGATTGTGAAAGATATCGTTCTTAAAATTTTTGTAATGACTAAGAGACTGCATTTTTTGTTCCATAGAAAATTGGGGAAGCCGAGGTCAACAAGGAAAAAGATGTTGATTATCTCTCTTCAATAGAGGTGTTTTAAAGTTTTTATTTTTTTTAATATTTTCAGTACCTTGATTTCTATTGTCCTATGACCTTTGATTGATCTTTTCTGGAAACTATAATGCATTTTTGATCTGCTTTCATGTGCAGATTCTAATTGTAGATCATGCAGATGTAATCTCTATGCAGGTATGAGATTCTGAAAACCAGTGTTGTGTGATTATCCTGGATAACCAATCCCGGGAGTCTATCACTCTCACGATTCTTTTTTTGCGTACTTTTTTTTCTCTATTGCTCTAATGTGATTTACATAATTTACATGCAGAATTGGTCCCATGTTAATACTGTTGTTGAGCACCTCAATCTCTTGCCTTCTAAGCAGCATGGAGGTGATATAATGCGTATCAGACAATGGTAACCTAATGATTGTTAATTTGTGCATCTATCTTTATTTTATTTGCATATCCAAGTTTAACCCACTAAGAGCTTGTTCTCTTTGTCTGATCGGATTGGATAAGATCACGATTTCTTAAGTTCAATGTGGACTGACGGGTGTGGTCTTGTCTTGTAATAGTTTTATTATCTTTTTTTAGTATTATTTATTTTTTGTTATCTAATTTTCTTAATAATAATAATTATTATAATAATAATAATAATAATTATTATTATTATTATTATTATTATATTATTATTATTATTATTATCATAAAAATAATAATAATAATAATAATAATAATAATAATAATATATTATTATTATTATTATTATTTTATTAATTATATTATTATTATTATTATTATTATTATTATTATTATTATTATTATTATTATTATTATTATTAGGAAAATTGTCCCGAAGTATCCATCCTTTTGCTCATTCTTTGATAATAGTCTCACCTTTGAAATCTTTTTAAATAATCCAATCTTTGCGTAGCTTTTGTAGCAAATAGACCTTTGTTGCAAAGAACTGTACAACTGGTAAATCCCTTTTCCTTTTAACTTATTCAAACAATACTTTTTATTTTTCTAGATAAAAAATCTCTTTGACCTTCATTTTAAGTCTTGCAAAAATAATGTTATTAACATTATATAAACCTCCAAACTTTGTAGGATTACAAAAACTTTAAACTTGGAATAGATAATTTTAGTAAGTTATCTCACTTCAATTTGTTTGGTACATGTAATTGACCCATAGGTAGGGATTAAGGATTTGACATTGTTGTTATACTAAGCTATACAAGTTGGAAATAATATTTTCTTAATTACAAGTATAAAAATATGTTTCAATCCAAATAAATATGTTTTTCTACGAAATCAAATAAATACCCCTTAGTATAATGAAATTTTGGATATTAGTTATTTTGTGCTTAGAGTGGCAACTTTATATGTTCCTTTTGTGCATTTGCTATTTATACCCTAGTTTCCATGTATTGGCACTTCTTTGGATCGCTAATGGACACGTGAAAATGTCCCGAGTTCTTGCAAGTATCTAATTATTCAATTGGAATTTCCTCTCTTGTTTAGGTACCTAGATTCTCAAGCACAATTTTATCGCCAGTCAATAATATTAAGTTCATATTTGAATCCAGGTAATCGATAATATTTTTTACAACTTTCCAATTTATTTTGTTAGCTAATTGAATACTATATAATATCAAATTGTTTTATGTATTGTATTCTCAAAAATTCGAGTTTGGAGGATGTGTGATCATTAGGAATTGACTTGACTTGACTTGACTTAAAATTATCATTTTACACAAATTCATTGCGTTCAGAGCCAACATGGTCTTTGGTTCAATTTTCAATTTGATTATGAGTGTTAGTTACGTTGTAAGTACTATCATCACCATCAGTGCTATCTTAACTTATTACTATTAAACTTAAGTAGTTTAAGTCAAAGGTAATGCAAATAACTAGTGTCAACATCAATGATATAAGATTATGAAAAAAATAATACTCCCTCCAATTCAATTGTGTTGTCCCATTTGTTTTTGGGCACTATTCACGTATCACTCTTAATTTGTATTTTACTCTTAATCTATAAGTTAAAATATAGTCATGTGGGATTTTGTTTGATTCGTCTCAATACAAGGATTATTAATATCAAATTTTTATAATTTTTGATTAAGAATAATTAGAGATATTAAGGGTTAAAATGTTGCCTCGGCAAGTGTGAAAAAGTAAATGGGACAACTCAAGTGAATTGGAGGGAGTATAATTATCGGTTTTAAATACTTGAAGGTAACGCAAATAACCTTTTGACTTCATTCCGCCTATGTACACAACTAAAAATTCAACTAAGCAAGTTTCATATTTTAACTATTCTTCTGTCGACTTGTTTTTCAATCTCTTCATCCAAGGTAATATAACATTTTCCACTCAAGCACGATGGTGTCAACTATGTATTACCTACACCCTCATGGTTTTGGATTTTAGTAAAGTAGGAGTATAGGAGTGTTTAGAGTTAAGCATACTTCCAAGTTGTATGGCGAGTAGAGTTCCTTTGTGTCGGTACTTTAGCAAGTATAGAGTTTAGCCAACTTGGAACAATTGTTCCTCCAAGTATTGGTGCTTGCGTAGGACCTTTGACGCATATACTTACACGTGCCATAAATTCCCTTTCATTTATTATAAATACTAGGATCCTCACCCATATATGGGTAGAGAGTTGATCGATTAAAAAGTTTGTGTTATTACTATGAACTCAAATCTCTAAATTAACATTATTAGAAGTCGTGTGTTAGCGAGGAAAGTTTCGGTAGTGTTTTAGAGTGATTACTATGAACTTAGTGCAGGGGTTGCTTGAGTAGCTACGTGAGAAAGTGTATTGTGTAACTATTATTCTAGAAGTGATTTTCAATACTTTTAGAAGGAAAAATACACATCACAAGGACTAAGGTAAAACGTGTGAATGTGTATGTTATCAAATCAAACACAATCAATCTGGAAGAGAAAGATCATGTATATAGAGCTCAAGCCCTATTTAAAATGATGCATGACCTAGACAGGGGTGTGGCATGCATGTATGCAAGTATGTAAAGAAAACCAACAATTCTTGTGTGCAGTGGCTTTTTAGAATTAAAATATTTACAAGAATAATGCTAATTATGGACATGTTGAAACCATGATTATGTGACATAATACTTTAAATGATTCTGTTTTGTTGACACTATGTTTTCAACTTTTCTTCTCTCCCTTCCCAATCGTCACATTTTTGCGGTAACAGTTGCGATCGCGATTTGCGGTAATGGATTGCTGCTATTGTAACTTCTAAATATCGGTCTAAACCATTAGATATATCCCTTGATACAACCCAAAATGCGTGTTCTTTACAACTTTGCAACACGAGAACTATCAATTTGTTTATTTTGCGATGATATGTGGCATTGTCAATACGCTATGCCTTCTATTACCTTTTAAGATCTCAAAATCATGAGCATTTTGTGAGGCAACATACATATTTGGGATTATTCAAATTTATCCGTACTTAGAACTACAATGAGAATATAGGTCATGATAGGGATTATTCTTATTAATGTTTTGAATTGTAATTGCACATGTGGTGCCTTAATAATCTTAAATGGATGCCATGGGTTATTTTAATATATTTTAGTTAACATCATTTTGGTGGAAAATAAAATGAAAATTCTCAAATCTCAAGAATCCTTCGAATTGTAGAATAAGCTCTTTATAATTCCATGGTATAGATTGCCTGCTCTCGACTCCTAGCCCTATATCATCATCAACATAAATGTTACGTAATCCTCATTAATTAGGCCACATCATGTAATGAGCTAGGGATTTAACTTTGAAGTGTCATTTCCACACCAAGGTGCAATCGTGGTTCCCCTTGAATAGGATTAGATATGTGCTATTGCTAGGAAATATTTATTTGTGATGCTTACTGATATGTATTCTGTCCTTCAATTGCATTCTTGATGGTCTTTGGGCATGTATTTCAATATTTTTCAAACTATTATTGACATTTTTTTAAATTTTATTGTGCAGACATAAATTCTTTGTTCCATCGTCATTGTCTTAACTTGGAAGGGAAGGTAGGATGGTATTTCTTCTAATAGTAGTAGTATCCTAATATCTGAATTTACATAAATATTGTGATCTATTGCTTCTTTGTGCAGTTGAAATTGTCTTGTGAATACAAAGGTGTATTGCCAAAAGTTATTCTACAAGTGCGGCAGGTTTGTTTCTCTTAATGGATATTATCCACTTGTTGCAAGTGATTTTCAATTTTTTCTGAATACTTAACTTGCAAGGCACTAATACATTTTTGGACATGCCATAGTGTCAAGATCATATACAAGCATTCTTAATATTATCTTTTTTAAAGCCACAGATGTAACGCTTGTGATTCACTTTTATTTATTTTTATCTTATAAAGTTGCATTTGTAATGTAAATGCTAAATACGCATATAAGTTTGTATTGAATTGTTGAAACATTAAAATTTAGCCAAAGAGCTTTCTTTTGAACATGTACTTCTTTTTTATTATTGGTTATTTGATGATTATGTTGTTAATATTGTGGTGAGATGAAGAAGCCTCCATTGTTGAGGAGCTTGGAGAGGGGATTTCAATGGTTTGAATTGAGTTAGTTTTGGAAAGTTGCAAGTTTTTTGGAGGAATGTAGCTTAAAGGTTGAAGATGATAATTGAAAGTCACGTGGTGGGCACATGTCAAACTAACGGTGTTTTGGATGTCTTTCGTTAGTTGATAGTGTTTGATAAAGAAACAAGTTTTTTTAGGTAGTTTTTGGCCAAAAAAACTATTCTAGGTATTTTCTGACAAATTTTCACAAATTTTATTCATGTGACTTGAATGTTTGTTTTACCTATGTTTCGTCCTCAAAACACGTAGATGACATCTGACATGCATTCTGTATTAAGGTTTAGATTGTTGACAGCTCATGACTGTCCAAAGTTTCATGCTTTTGTAGGTTTATGAGCGCTTCAATTCTGATTCCATAGTTGAAGCTGATGATGCTCGTTTGGACTACTTTATCAAAAAGGTTTGTATATAATTATTTGCGTAGTTTTTATAACCGCCATGCATAAATCTATCACACCGAACAAATATATCAGATTTTGAAAATAGAAGCAAGGGTATCCAAGAGAGAAGTTGTACCTTCATGAAATGAGTTTCTGTACTTGTAGATGTTCATGAAAGGGGATCCCTAGTTATGCCAAGGTTGCACCTTTTGAGTTATTTACTCTTCTATTGAAATTAAAATACAAATTTTTTTGTAGTATTTCTTTAGGAATTGAGAATGGTCTCTATTTTTTGTAGTAGAGCGGTTCCGTCTTAATGGGTCTACTTTATTGCTGTATTTTTTGTAGTATCTATTTATTTAATTTTGAACAAAAAAATATAAATCAAAATATAAATTAAACATTTAAGTATTTCTTTAGGAATTGAGAATGGGTCTACTGAAACTGGATTATTGCTGTTTAAAATTAAAATATAATTTTTTTTGTAGTAGAGCGGTTCCGTCTTAATGGTATTTATTTTCTAATTGTTTCATCTTTCCGCAGGTATTTCCAAAAATAAAAGAGTCCATCCAGGTAAAATAATTCATTCAGGGTTCCTTTGGTCAAATTTATGATCTCTATTTGTAATATAATGAACTTAGAATATTTTATGGTTAAAATGGTTTGCAGGGTGGAATAATGATATTTATATCCTCGTATTTTGAATTTGTCCGCCTCCGCAATTTCCTAAAGTCACAAAATGCTTCTTTCTGCCTGCTAAGCGAGTAAATTTTTGTTTGAACTTTCTTTGTCAATTTTTTTTTTTTTTTTTTGCATTTGCAATATGATAGGTTAATGATTTTTTACATTTTTCATGGTGAATAGGTATACAAAACAAAGTGATATTTCAAGGGCAAGAAATTGGTTCAATGAAGGACAGCGAAAAATCATGCTTTACACAGAGAGAGCACATTTCTACCACCGTTACAAGGTAGTTTTTTTTTCTTGTTGAAATTTTAAGTGAGATACCAGTATATCACTACTTTGCACCTATAAGCAGAGTTAAGGGGGCTAAATTTATGCAATCTTACCCTCTTAATAACTAAGAAGTTGTTTCCATTTGATCTTGGATAAAAGTCATCTATGTTTTAATGAGTCATTTTACGTTAGTCTATTGTAATTTGTAATCATAGAACTATAATACCATAGTTTTCACGATACAATAAAACAACAACCATTTTTACCGCGTAAGTTGGTGCAAGATAATGCTATTTAAAGGCTTATACAAATTCTTGTTGTAAACTACATGTCTATCTACCATAGCAACTTTGTTTTGAGTACAATGAAATCACTTTTTCCCATAAAAGAAAATTTTCCTCTTGATTATCTATTTTAATTTCTCTCTTCAATTATAGATCCGGGGCATCCAGAATTTAATTATTTATTCTCTTCCAGAGAGGAAGGAATTTTACCCTGAGGTTAGTATGTGTTTAGTAATTCACAATTACATGTTAATTTCTTAATAAATTGGGCTTTATTGTCCCTCCGCCCCAGAAAGAAATCCTCAAAGAAAAAGATGCCCTTCTCATGGTATCTATGGCGTGTTTATTTTAGGTTCTTAATATGCTTGACGGGTCTCATAACATGACTTCTACTGTGCTCTTCTCACGCTTTGATTCGCTACGGGTATGCTCTTGTTCTTTGTTAAATTTGTTGCACCCTTCCATAACTTGTATTCCATCCACTACTATATTTGTGATAGTTATGCAAAATGGGGTTGTCTCTACATATTTCACCTATTGTGAAATGTTCAACCATTTTTATTCTTTAGATTGTTATAACTACTCCCTTTTGCTTTCACTAAATTATTAGTTTAGTGAAAAGGTGCAATATAGGGTAAGCGTGCGTACATTCGACAGCGAATGGCCCAAACCCCCCACCCTAGGTGGAAGCCACTTATGGTTGTAATGGGTTGTTGTTCGAATGTTGATGGTGAAAACAAAGAGGGGAGAGCTTTGATTCGTGAGGGATAGCTAATATTTTTATAAATCCTACTTAAAATACAAATAGCTTATAATTTTAGGCTTGCAAATTGATGCTTACACACGTAGTAAAGTGTTAATTATAATTCGTGAGTGATGGTATCTCGAGTTATTAGCCGTTACTCTGTATTCTTGTATACTACCTCGAAAAGATATAGAGGTGTAAATCTCAGTTTTATTCACAGTTCACACTCTACTTCTTTACAAACTAATTTAAATCTACGTAATTTTTGTTTACAGCTTGAGCGAATCGTCGGAAGTGCTGCATCAAAGCGGATGATATTATCAGAAAAGGACCTATTTATTTTTAAATGAGTGATAATTTGATTAATGTATCTAGAGACTTGATATTTGTAATTTGTTTAGTTCTAATCCTTACAAGTTGGGGTTGGAATTTTATTTTGTTTTCTTCCTTTTGTGTTAGAAATTGGAATGTATTTTTATATACATTAATTTACTAAACAGTTTTGGATGAGTTGTGAATATTTAGCGAAAAATGATTTTTTGAATAGCGATCTTGCCAAGCCAATTATTGATTTTATATCAGAAAAACATTATTTCTCTTCTTTTTTGTTGGAGTTTGGTTCGCATATTTATCAAGTAAAAGCCTCATGTCTTCGTCTCAATTCCTCACCCAGCTGGCTATTCAAAAGAAACGGATGCTTTCCTTTCCAGACCCTGTTATAATTTTCTGTAAGCAAGATACACTGGGTAGGATAATAATGATAATGATGATTAACGATAAACAGTAATAATAAATACAAGTATTTTTCAAAATGCACAATATATTCATTCCTTTTAACTCCCACACTTACTAGATTCACTTATCCAAGTAACTATCTTAACTCAATGACATACCCAAAATCAAAAGGCTCGGAAGATATGATCTAAATCAAAAATACAATATGAATAAAATCAATGGATATATTCATTTATAAATTATTTTTAAATTATAGCTGCGAAGTTTAATATTTAAAGTTATAGTTGTGATAATCTTGTATAGGCTAATCAAACTAGCCAATGTTAACTTCTCGAGCCATAATATCGGTATCACAACGTTTGATTGTGAACTAAAAGAATGAACGACGTAATTTACACTAGTCATGCATAAAACGAAGCACAACGACAAAGACACAGCAAATTTGAGTATCAATCTAAATCGAATTATCAGTCCATTCATATATAATTGCTCATCAGTTTCAACTCTCAGATAGAATGTTTCTATTAACCATACAATAGAACTTCAGAAATTGTGAATCTTTCACATACAAAAATGACAAGCTGATTGAGACAACCATTACAGATGCAGGATCATCTTCTAGACCGCATCACACGGAGAAGAGAGGAGTGAAGTAAAGCAAAAACAAAACTATCTCAGGAGCGGGGAGGGATTCTTCGTACCTGAAGTCCTAACCCCCGTATGTGGCACATACACAAAAATCGATGCCTTCTCACCAATCATCCATCCACGGATCCACCCTTTCTTGCTATAAGAATTAAATTAATCGGCATAGTACATGTCCACCCCCTTGATGAAGCGACATGACTTGTAGTAAAATCGGAGTCTCAGACCAACTTTTAATGCAATCAAACAAGTCCAACTAATCATCATGAGAAGAACTTGAATACTCCGTTCCATTTTCATTTGTTGTTACATGCGAAGAACCAGTTGATGAAAGACCGTCTTTATGGAAGCTGTTAGCGGCTAGGGGTGGTGGGTTTGTGCGAGCACCTGTAGTTGCTGGTCTGTTTCCCTGCTCAGCTAGGTTTCTGAGCATGGTCATAACAGTAGGTACAATTCTTGTTGAAATGGAAAGGAATCCAGGTAGCTGTAAACAAAATGATAAGAATAAGGCTCTCACAAAGTCGAAAGTACACATTGACAGCAGAGTATAGCAAAAGCTGCACGTGGACGAGTAACACAAAATAAAAAATTACTTCCACTGTCCTCACTCATGCTGAGGAATACAGTTGTTAAGGAAAGAAACAAGAGAGGAAGGCTTATGCGGGAAAGTAGAAACGATGCGGTAACCTACAGTGTAGGTTAGAATTTAGATCTGATTTGGAACAACAGTTATTGGTAAAAGCAATTGACCGTCAGTTGAGAAGGCATACTAAATCGATCTGTTCAGTTGATATTAAGTTCCTAGAGAAGTTGCATAGCTGCTAGAAGCTAAAGCTGTGTAAATAGCAAGATATTTAGTGTGCGGAATTGTAACCTAGTGAACTGTCAAAACAGTCAACTGGTTCGGTTTTGCATCAAGTCATTCCAAATTGGTCATTTTTGGTTGGACCGGGAGTTTGAAATTTTTGACAAATCAATAAAATTTCGGGATTAAGACTCTAGCATTGTTGTTGTGATTAAAATGTTTATTAATTTATTTATTTTTTTTCGTTTGTATATAATAAATTATGTTATAATGTGAACCAATATACAACTTTAGTTCTTGATTCTTGAATAAGGAAATATTGACTCAAAATACAAAAATTACTCAAAATATTGACTGCAAAGTGATAACATGGAAAACAAGTCAAAATGGTTGTACTAGAGTTACACTCAGGTTTGACTCACTTTTCAGTTTTTAGGTCGGGTCAATTTTTGGGTCACAAGTCAAATATTCTGGGCTATAAGTTATCGACTTATTGCTCACTAATTTTTAGTTGGATTTCTTGTCAATTTCGAGTCGGATCAATAATTAACATGAATATAACCTATCCATCATGAATCAGCTCAGCCAGATCGAAAAAAAAAAAACATAAATTAATAGCAATTCGGATTCACAAAAGAATAAATGAAACAGCCAGAGAGCAATCCTGCATGCACACAGCTTGATCTACTCATTTAGATTTGAAGAATTGTTTACAGAAATACTTACCCAGCCATGACGGAATTCATTTGATATATCCATCTGCACCCACAATGCTTTGCTTACTAGAAATACAACAAAGAGGACGGCAAACCATAAAGGATTCCTGAGACAAAATGAAAATTAACATTGAGCAAAAGAAGGGACATATGGGAAAATATCAAAGATGGGAAATGATTCACCTTAAAAGAGTCATGAGCTCATTAAAACCTAAAATAAGCATGGCAGCGATTGCCCATGGAGGTGGCAACCAATTGTTACTACGTCTGCTGGCCTCCTGAGAATTTAAAAATAGTAATTCAGGTTAAAGAAAAGGTCTTGGTTAGCAAGTATGCTTGTTTTAAACAAATAATTTGATTGCATGTGTTATCCTAGTCCATTATTGAACAGAATAACTAATAAGGGCCCAAAGAAATGAATTCATGCCTGAGCAGCAATTGCCTGACTAACGGTATATTCTGTCTCCATCTGGAATTGCCTCCACAATGACTTGCATTGGACTGGTGTTATCAAAGTCTTTGACGATGGAACCTACAGACAAATTATTGATCCATCATGGACTCATCATATGTAATTTTCAAACAATGTCTAGTTATAGAAAGGTTCCAAATCAAAAAGACGGTCCACATGGTAGTACATCAGAAAATTTAGTTGTGCAAAAGATCATTACATAATAAGCAATCGTAATGACATTAAATATCGATAAAACAGAAGATCAAACTATTAAAGTCTTGACTTCGTAAGAACTAAACCAGTATATACATTATATAATTGGGTGGAAGGCAAAGAATTAAGAATCTAGTATAAATCAGCCTCGCCTAACTGGCTCAGCACACACGAGACATCCACATGGCAGAAGTGTATTTGCTCAGCGGAAGGTAGACTTCTTATAAACAACAAAGCTGGCACATGCCATTTTGAAGATCTATCAACATCAAACTTTAAGTCTATTAATTAGACATTAATATCACTAGGGACTCGAGAATATGTCTGAGGAAGAGAGCCGATGCAACAATAAAAAAAAATCCAATGGAAGACAGTAATTACGGCATTTTATGCCAATAAAAAAGAATTCTATGAAAAGGTGGGGTTTCTAGAAGTCAAGAGTTATCAGAAGAAAACATATGTCAATGACTATAAAAATTTAATATTCTTAGTTGCAGATTAGTATAAGATGGGGCGAAATAAAGTCTATATTAGCGGTGATTAGCCACATTAATTTGTTTTGATTCACATAGTTTAGCCATATTGGGATCAAGTCTATGGCATTTACATGATAATATGCAAAAATAATCAACTTTTCGTGTAGTAGACTAGTAGCTAACATTCATTCTCAAAATACTCAAAAAGTTGGCGCAAAAAGCCAGTCACAAAACCAGATCTATATTGCATCGAGTTGGAAAACTATTCACAAAAAGTGTAAAAACATACCTTCTCCCAGGTGCTTGTAGCTAGTGGATCAGAAACCGTGACACTCCTTTCACTAGTGATACCCGTTTTCTCCACTAAAGCAAGGGATAGAGTTTTGTCAATATCATCAGATTCATCTTCCAACCGTATCGCAGCTAGAACAGAAAGCAGCTTGAGGGACTGCAAAAGCATTTTGCATCACAACACGAAATACAAATCTCTAAGTAGAGACTATAAATGCAAATAACCATATAAATCCCCAAATTATCATACCGCAGAACGAGCAACTTTTGTGATTGATTTTATATCCTCCTTCCCAGACCAAACTCGAGGCATTGAGTCAGTATCATGGCTAAACAAAATCGTGAACCTGAACAAGAAAAAATGCATAGTCACTTAATTAGTGCTCTTAATGAAATTGTAACGATATGAAGTGTCATCTTTTATTTCAATTTAAGTTCTTGCCTATCCTTCATGCGGATCAAGATCTTTCCAGCTTCTTCCTTGGCTTTTCCCTCAACAACATTTTTTGCATGATTTTCTATCCTAGCTAGCATTTTAGCACGAGTCTCATCATCCAAGTCAAAACCAGAAAGATCGCCGGCAAGCCCAGGAATGGCGGACTGAGTCTCACGTCGAAGAAGTTTTCGGATTGATGGCCATGTCTCATCATTTGCACCATCCAAAAGTGCTTCAACCGGCCCTACAAGAGCCTCATTTAATTTTTCCTGCAACATTCAGGAATGGTTGATAGTGGGAAAAGCTAACAATTGACAAAGTTAAACAAAGCTAGGCAGCCATTCCAGGATAATATCCTTTGATGGTCACTTTGACAAGAAGAACAATTCTAGTGCGTAGAACGATGAAATTCAGATGTAAATGAAATGTCCAAGAGAAAAAACAATTTAAAAAAATACTGTTCCACGGACAGACTTCATGAAGATACACAATAATTATTCACTGAAATCCAATACGCCAACAATCGCAAGACAAAGAAATCAATCAGACATGCACAATGACCCAAAAATAAATCGATAGGGTGATAGAAATGAAATTTAACTGACACATATTCAAGGTTGATACAAATCTGATGGGAGCTGCAAGCTTGCAACAGCTGCCCATTGCAAAACAGAATTCATCTCCATTGTTTGCAGAGTTCTAAAAACCAATTGCTTGAAAGATTAAGTTGTAATTTAGTAGTTATTAAGTGGATCCACATACACGAACGTGGCGAGAGTAGCAATGGCCATCACTCATCAATATGCTCTAGAGTTTCTCATCTACTTTTGCAATGTAGTAATGTGCACTTGCACAGAGACCCCACAGATATTAAATCAGCAGTTCATTAAATTACTAAGAGATGAGAAACATAGAAATTCATACCTCATAACTACAAGTAAGTTCAGCCAATTTGGCATCACGAACTGAAGTGATATATTCATCTAAATCACGTATAAGTTTGGACCTTGTCTTAGATGTATCCCAGTTTGCTTGTTCAATAACAGCATCTGCACGAAGCAACAGGAAGTTCACTTTCATTTTTAAGTATATAAATGAAACAGGGTTCAAAAATTACAGTTTTGGCCACATTGTAAATTGGTCCCTAAGAGATACAGAATAATCCTACATTCCTATGATCCTACCACCCAATTACCCTTGCACCCTTAATAATGCCTGAAAGGCAAACTTCTGAACAAACTATGTAAGTTTATAATTTCACCCAACATCAAGTAAAGAGAAGAAAACAAATCCACAAATGCAGGCTAGCTTGTGGACCAAAGATGTTTACCTGCACATCCTTCATCAAAAAGATTCACGAAGCTCTGTTTGCATTTCTGGGATGCTATAGAAAACCCTTCCCCACTTTTTAGAGCTTTGTCAAATGCTTCCTTGAACTTCTCTACTGTTCCAGAACGTAAATGTCCCAAAATGGAAAGGAAAGCTGGTTGAGCAAGCTAATGCAGGACAGGGGGAAAGAGTAAAACCAGTAAGCATGAATTATAAATCCATCTAAACTGAAAAATAAAAACAAAATTTCTGCATGACCAATTAGATATTATTCACATGTAAAAATTCATCATAAGGCACAAGATATAAAGGAACATAAAGCTAATTTCACTCTGATTACTTATAAGTACATAAACCCAAAAATTCAGCAAGGGGAGAAAGAATACTACTTCAAAGATAATGCAAGCACATAATCCTATTCCTATCTATTTCGTACATCAATTATCTCAATGCAACTGGCTTATGCTTCTCCGCATAAAATTAGCACACAAAAAAAAGAACTCAGAAGTATTATAATTGTGGTGAATTTAGATAAACATAGATAACCGTACTTGCAGTAATTTGTCTTCAAGATGCTTCCTCTTGGAGGTTCTAACACCCTCATCAAAATACACAGCCTCCGAATCATACCTGAACAGAAAAAAGTTAGCACATGTAAGCTAACACGCCCACGCATAAACAGAGACAACAACAATTCATTATCCCAAATGCCATTAAGTGACTCTCAGCGCTCAGGGCCCAGCAGAATCTGAAAGAAAGTGATGAGAACTCACTGAAAAAAGCAGTTTCCAATTATAGAACTAAGCTTCTTTCCAAATCCAGCAACAGGGCCAGATTGCGAGGCCTCCTCCAGCTGAAGCCATTCCTGCATATTATATAGCAAACAGCAGAATTAAGAATGGCCTCCAAAAAGGTAAAATAAAAATCAGAGATAATTGATAAATGAATACACATACATCATAGATGTGAGAATAAAAAATCTATACCTCGTTTTGGGTAAAGTCGCTGTATCTTTCATTGGCAATTTCTTCACAACGAACAGTAGCCACCATAACCTGAAAAGGTTTTGCTATCATGAGCAATAATACCATATTACATCACTTGTATTAAAACAGTAAGTCAATTATTACTTTGTGTGCAGGAAGGTCAAGGTCTTTGTTCTCCTTAATAACTTTCCACATCTGCTGTGCACTGAAAGAGAATCCTGAAGCAGGCACAACTCCCCGGCGATCTCCAGCAAGACCACCAGGAGCTATAGAGTGATTAAACCGCTGTCTCAAGCTAGCAACCTTTATCCAATAACAAAAAGTTAGACAATTATTAAAATAGAATCATACCCACATTAGTGATTTGATTGAACTTAAGGGAAAACATTGCGATAGTCCTCAAAAAAGGGGGTGGACGTATTCTCCAAAATTTTTGCCAGTCAAAGAGTTTTGTCGGGCAAAGAGAAAATCACCACATTTTGCAGTAGAAATAAACACACAGTTAAAATATTCAATTAGTGGCATACCTGTTCTTTAAATTGTTCTTCCTTTTCTTCATAACTAGAAAGAGCAACAACCTCAACCTAGCAAGTTCACAGCAGTTTTACAAGTCACGCTCATCAGTCATATCTTCTAAACTTCAATAAACTGCGACAAACAGCTAAAAAACAGCTTACATTGAAAAACTCACTCAGAGGAGTATCCTTATGGGCTTGTGGCTTAGGAACTGAATCCCATATCTAGAAGGAAATTAATTTATTAGATCAAAAAGAATTTGTGGTTGGCAATGAGACTATAAAGCATCAAGTTCTCACCTTTTGAATATCTTCTCGCAGAACTGGTTCTAGGTTTTCAAGGGGAGTCTGGTACAGAAAAAAAAAAAGTAATGTCACGTTTTCTCGATAAACAACAGTCAACTACTGAAATAGCTATGCCAAGTGAAAATGAGTAAATCCTTGATCCCCAAACATTTTTTGATTAAAAGATAAAACTTACCCTTGTTTTATCACGTATCACAAACATCAGAGTTGTTTTACGAGGGCTAAATAACCGCATCATAACCTATAAGGAATACCGACAGATATAAATACTTACATCAACACGATCTTAACCATCAAAAAAAAGAATAAGCAGACTAGCAGCAAGACCGAACAAGTATACAATTAAATATGTAAAAAAGTAACAGCTTAAAGAAACAGTGATGTACTTGGAATACAGTCTTCAGAAGCGGTTTATTTGCTGCCTGCTCACGCCCTATGTCATGGCACCACCTAAAACAATTACAGAGCAGTCTCACATATAAGAACACTCTTATGAACTGACAGAGAAATGAGGACAGAACAGTTCCTTTTCTTACATGTTTATAAGCACTATGTCGGAAACAGCAAGGGCAAAGAGAGCACTTTGTTTCTCAAAAGCAGTATCATCCTAATAGACATTCCAACACAAGTTGAGCACAAATCCACATAATTATGCTCTGCTAAAGAATCTGTGGAACCGGGTAAAACAATCAGAAAATGGACATGTTTATAAGAAATGGAGATCACCTCTCCTCTTTCTCTACCATCAGTACCCTCCAAATCCATTACTAGGGTGCACGGCTCAATGCCTGCACATCTTGCTAGCCATATTCCTTTTGTTGTCTGAGACCTGGAAATAACAGCTTTCCATAAGATTGACAGGTTTTCTCTTTAACTATACTATGAACAAAAATATATCAATTACCTTCCTCTAAATGCATCCATTTCCCTGAAGTTGGTTCCAAATAAATGATTCAATAGAGTACTTTTCCCTATAGAAGCAAAGAATAAATAAGCGCAAATGCGCAATGAGTCATTATATTTCCTCATTGATCATCTACCACCATTATTTAGGGAAAACATAATCTAAAGAACAAAAACAATGTGCCTTTTAATTGAAAATGACTACAAAAAATATGAAAAATATTGAAAAGCTAACTGATTCATCAAACAAATCATATTCTAACACCACTCTGATACATAAGGTATACAAATGACTTGTACTTACTCGTTCACCAAATATGTTCTACGGTTACAAAACAATCAAGTCCTTTCCCTAGTTTATGTCTACTCATTACAAAACAATCAAGTCCTTCCCAAGTTGATGTCATTCATTCAGTCATATGCTAAGAAAAATAGGACTACATACCACTGCTTTGTGGGCCCATGATGGAGACTATGGCATATGAAAGCCCACATTCTGCCAACTTCACTTCTTTCATAAAAGCCTCAATCCCAGAAACGTTGAAAGTACCATCTCCATCGATCAGCTGAGTTGAAGCGCATCCAGCATCATTATCTGAGTGAGATAAGCATAATCATAATTTGGCCCAGCATTCCAAAAAAATGTCTAAGCATCAACGTGTAAAGGGTATCCAAATAATCAGCTTCACAGTTTTAGTATATACAGGAACATAGATTTCCTTTACTTCAATCCTCCAACCGTAACGATACCACTCACTAAGCTCAATGTCACCAAAATCTACTGTGACCCAGCGTTAAAGTACAAACTCAAATCTAATACATAGTATCTACTAGCAAGTAGCAACCAACCATCATAAGCTCCATAAATTGATCAAGAAAGCACCAAATTCCCACCACCAACTAACCATCATAGTATCGGTTTCGGTTTGAATGATTCCAAACATGAAAAGAGGTAGAATGATATCCATGAAAACAGAAAAGAGACAGAAAATTATGATCCTCAACTTCATCAAGCCCCAAAATTAGTTCCATCAACAAAGATCATAGGTAATACAACAAAAAGTAACTTCATTAAAGTAAATTCTTTATATCTTCCCAAAGATTTAAGCAACATCCTCTTCATCTCAAGATCCCATTTACCCAAAATCACAAAAACTAAATCAAAGCTCCCCAATTCACAAAGCTAAAACCTAAATTTAAAACTCAAACACCCCAAAATCACACGTATAAGCATATAAATCATCCAACTCCAAAAACAATACTAGAAACGGCTTCAACATAGAAATCCCACATTGAATTAAACAAGGAAACAAGCTAACAATAAATTTTGATATAAATTAACAAAATTAAAAACAACATAACTGAAGCAATTAAAACAGAAAAAAACGGAACAATCAATAAATAATAGAATATAAGATCAACATAAATGTCAAAATTAAAAAATACCCATGAAGCCAAATTGATTGTAGAAGAATTTCTGATCTGATTACGAAGGAGCTTTTATCTAGGAGGATCAAAATTTGAATATGTAGAGAGAGAAAATTTATTAAGAAAAATAGGGGGAAAGAGAAACAGCATGAGAAAGGAACAGGAACAGGAGAAGGTATCTGGTGAAAACAGAAATTTGTAGAATTAATTATTATTATTATTATTACTAGATTAATTTTTAATTTTTTTGTCTATTTCTTGTTGAAATAAAAACTGGGTTTTATAATTATCATGGCAAAAAATTACAATTTTTATTCAAAAAATTAATTAATTAATTAATTAATACAATTTTTTCCGTAAAAGAAAATAATCCTATTATATTGATGAATGTGGCTAGAATCAAACTCATATTTTTATCGGGAGTAATAATATCAACTAAAATAACTTTCGATTTTCTTAATGCTTTAAATAATTTAAAAATTGGGTTACACGTTAGATACTTATATCGTCCTATATTCATTTTTATTTTTATTAGACTATTCACAAAATCACAATTATTGTATTTATATATTATTTCGGCAATAAATATTATTGTTGATATTTAAATTTAATGTTAAAGTTATTTTAATATTTGTTGAAATGCCCATGTGTTACCCACATGTGAGTTGTCCCACATCGGAGAAAGAGAAGAGTATGCATCATTTTATATACTCAAGGAGTAACTCCTACTATTACCAATTGGTTTTAGTAGTGAACCTTCTTTGAGTTTATGAGTGAGCTACTTCTTCTCCTCCTTGTTTGGGTTGCCCAAGCCCATTTTCTAAATCCTATCAATATTTAAAGTTTAAATCCTACCCTCTCTATTTTCTAATTGCATATTTTGAACTATAATCCTATTATAATTTTCACCATAAAATCAACTTAAAATTCGTATCTACATAACTAGATATAAATAAAATATTATACCATGTATGCATATATATACAACCCATAAACTGATAAACACACATTTATTTATTTATTTATTTATTTATTTATTTATTTATTTATTTATTTATTTATTTATTTATTTATTTATTATTTTTATACTGAAATGAGGTAAAATGAAGCAAATCGTGAAAAAAATAATGAGATCAAATTCATAACACAAAGTTACTCACTATTCTAACATTCTCACGGTGAAACCGTCTCATATAAGAATTTATGAAAAATAAAAAATCAACTACAAAAGCAATATTTACACAAAATTTGGTTTGTAGTATTTAAAATTTTAAAAAAAATTACTGTATTTTTTTGTCTCAAACCCCATGTACTTATGTGTGTGTTCTCTTTGTTTAACAACTCACCTCCATGAGGTATGTTTCTTTCACTTGTACTGACCAAATGATCACATTTCATACGACAGACGAAAAATAAGCATTATTCACTTATCTTCCTTAATTTGTGATTAATTAGTTAATTGATATCTTGTTTGATTCGTTTCGACGTAAAGATTATTTAATATTAAATTTTTATAATTTTGTATTATACATAATTATAGATATTAAGGATTGAAATAGTGCATTGAACTGCGTGAAAAAGACAAACGTTGCAAGTATTTTAGAACGGAGGTAGTATGTGGCAATTTTAATGAGATAAAAGGAATATTGCTTTTTTAAAGATCTGTCAATTTTACACATTAATTTTAAGGTTTAAGAATAAATAATTTATTGAAGTACAAATAATGCAAATTAATTATAATAATATTTAAAACCTTTTAATTTAAAGAGATTTTATACAATCAAATATGTTGCACATCAAAAGTCTAGATACTACACCACAAAAAGAAAATAATATTATTCACATAAAAATGCCACTTCTTGTTTTACACGCTTGTTAATGCACCAATTTAATTTTAAATATTTTTAACTGTGCATAGTTAAAATTAAAGTTAATACTAATACATTTTGTATTGAAACGAATCAAACGATATCTCACTAAAATATATATTTAACTTATAACTTAAGAATAAAACAAGAACCAAGAATAACTAGTAAACAATAAATGCTAAAACAAAAAAGAAATATTTAGTGTGATGATGAAATCTCTTATACTAAATTCACATGAGTCGGCTTAATATCGATAGTTTTACTACGAGACCATCTCATTTAAGAAATTATGTTAAATTTACTTTTTATCATGATTTATACTTTTTTTTTCTTTAATTCTCCTTTACATGTGTATTTACTTTTCATTTTCACATAAAAAATATATTTTTTTATTGTTATTATTTACTTTTCTTAAATTTTCACCATATTTTCAATGTTAGTATTGTGAGCACCGACTTTGAAAAGAAAACGTTGAAAAAGCCAAAAAAAATGATGTGGTGGATGGATTGTAAAGGCGCATGGCCCTACACACTAATCAAGCTGCCTCATTCTTATACATTTGCTTTCCCAACTCACACCCACACCATTGCACCACACCACTTGTATATACTCCCCGTTTTCAAAGTAAACTTTGAGTCTTAATATTCTAAATACGTATCATAAAAAATAAAAAAAGGAAAATTTGATATTAAATGTATGAACTTTGTCTCATTTGCTTATAAACGTTCGAACTTTCGTTTATTTTTTAGAGGCATGAACTTTAGGGGTCATTCGCTGAGAAAGATACGGATGACCTGTTACCTGTTGAATTTTGATATCAAATTTCATGCCTCCGTATCTTTCTCAGCGGATGACCCTCAAAGTTCATGCCTCTAAAAAATAAACAAAAGTTCAAACGTTTATAAGCAAATGAGGCAAAGTTCATACGTTTAAGATCAAATTTTCCTAAAAAAAATTCCTCCAAAATAATTTAGTTGCCCTATTTGCTTGGGTACGGTTATTAAGGGTGGTGAAAGGTTCATTAATAAAAAGTGGTAGTTAGGATTTTTCTAATTTTCTATAAAAGTACTTTATAAATTTTTTTTACTTGTATCATTAAAAAATTCCTCCAAATATAAATTTCGTTTAAATATATAAATATAAATCAAAATTTATATTAACATATAGAATTTTAATAAATATTTTTCTAATTTTCTATAAAAGTACTTTATAAATTTTTTTTACTTGAATCATACTTAAAAAATATTAAAAAAACGTCATATATAAATTTTGTGAAATAGTGGGATTAATACATGAACACTCTTACTTATTGGCCTTCATTCTTAATTCCTACACTCCACGTACTTGAAAGTGGATCTATTTCGAGTAATTGAATTTAAGACAGGATAATCAAATTCAGATAAAAATCAAAATCTCTCTTGAGAGACCGTCTTTTGTAAAGACGATTCTCAAAAGTCCAGTACAAATCTATATTTAGAGTTGTAACAATGTATATTAAGATTTAGACCGAGTTTTTGAGAGCCGTCTTTGGATAAAAATTGCACAAACTCAAAGTTGACTCTTAGATTAAGAAAGGAAGTAGAGTCAGTAAAGGGAAGAATAATTAGCCAGAAAAATTAGCTAATTTTCGTGCTTATCCAGATTAAGACACTAGACTAGACTAGTAGTTTGAAGACAATGGAATTTGCAGCCTCTACAAGTTCAAACCACTTCCTGTTAACCTAAATATCCCTAATTGCCTTGAAAGATCTACGACGGGGGTGAGGTTACATTAGAACGGAACTTGTCTAACTCCGCTAGGACTTCATCTTCCGGTCTGTAAAGTAAATCCATAATGCGCCATATCTGCAACATCAACAATAGGAATTCATGCTTGCGACAAAAGTTCTACGTGCAAAATCACAAATGGGAAGAACAATACAACAACGTTCCAACATTCCAGTATCCTAATGTTATTAAGTGGTTCCCACCTAGGCTTGGGTTTGGGGGGATGGGATGTATTGCAACCATACACTTGGGGATTTAGCATGAAACCTAATAAAAATATGGGAAATTCACGTTGCTATGCGAGTAGCTTTAAATAGCGAGATCCAAGTACTCTAAGTTGGTATGAGGAGTGAAAATGAAATGGAAAGGGAATGCTCAAACAGGGGTATTAGTTTGTTAAAGAAGGGATATGTTAAGTTGAGCTGAACTTAATGTGAACATCAGCATATTATCAGGAAACACGAGGTGCACACTTCATAAGTCAAGGAGATATGTACCATCTCGAAACCATAAGGTAATGGGAAGACAGACTTCAATAATTTATAAAGTGAGCACACCATCTTTAATTTGTGGATGTGAGATAAACCATCCCAACAAGGTAAGGGTATGAGAGTCGTGAGAGGAAATGAGGAGGATGAGTTTAATTGTTTATTTGATATCAATAACTACCATGTGATTGTTGTAACAAAGTAAAGGAAATCACTTATGGCAAAGTGACGGAAAAATTAGGCACACTACCAAAACGAACATTAAGCAACGGAATTGCTTATCCGATCCATTTTTAACCCTTCCAAAACAGCTAATAAACAACCCCCCCCCCCCCCCCCACGCGAAAATTGACAGCTGTTTAGGAAATAGCTTATACATATTTTAGTAAGTGAGCAACAAATTTTTAAGCACCTGCAATGTTCCACCTCCAGCAGAGCTCGAACAATCGTCTGAAACACTGACAATAGTCCACGGATCAATCGAGTTCCAGTGGAAGTCAACCACTTTGTCCCTGAAACAGACAAGGGACAGTTACACATGAAAAAATAATCAAATCAAATGCATATAAAAAACGGTGTTTAGATGTCACCACAAACCTGTGTCCTCCATGCCTGAAAAATAAGCCCTCGGGATACTCTGACGTTTTGTTCCCATTCCCTGTTTGCATTTTACCAACCTGTAAAATGTCAAAAGGGGAATAAATCAGCAGCGGGTAGAGTCAAAACGTATGAACATGAAAAAACATTAAAAGACTGATGGCAGCGAACTTTTGGGAAAGGTAGTTCAACGGGCAAGAACGTCAAACATATTTGGTTGGACAAAGCATATCAAAAATCTCGTATATTTCGCAGACATGGAAGCCCATGCATGCCCGACTCTCCTTTCAGGCCTTTTTTTCATCAAACATATAAAAGAACAAGGCTATATTATCATCAATATAAAATCTTGTAAATTCGTAAACATGGATAACCATGTATGCTCGACTCCTTCCAGGCATTTTTCTCATCCAAAACAAAAAAACGTTATATCATCAATATTTGACACATTTCGTTAGGTATTTGTTGGCAAATAATATCAAAAATGTTTTGAGAAAATGGTTCTTGTAATTTCTGAAAAGAATACTGCTCAATTTTGATTGGGAAATTTTCTTTCGGATATCCCCTTGTCCCCTATATCAGATAAGGCCTTGTAAAAAAGAGATGAACGAACTAATACATTATAAGAAAGATGAATCCACACCTTTTCATGATCCCATATGTTCAATAGTCCATCCTCAGCAGCACTGCCGAAAATTGACTTATTATTCGGAGACCACTGCATCAAAATCATCACAAGTATCAGAATTCACAAAATAACTAGATCGTGATTCTTGATATAAATAAAAAAACATCCTGACCTGTACACAAAGGACAGCAGCATCATGACCTTGAAATTTATGGACAGGTGATCCGAATCCACCTACAGTGAGATTTCTCCGATCAAATAAGTGAATCGCATTATCAGCTGATCTGAAAGCACAAAGTGATGGTCCAGATGAGCTCCAAAGTTATATAGTTAAACGTATCACGTGCAAGGAAAAAATAGAACATACCCAGTCAGAATGAGGTTTTCATCATGAGGGTTCCAATCAACACAATGCAGATCAGCACCATGGGCCTTTTCAACCTGGTGAAATATAATATTTTTTCAGAGACACTTAAGTTGCCCAAGGAAGCAGAAGGAAGACTTTCAATTTTTCTGTAAGTGAACGAAAAATTACATATTTGCATGTGAAGAAAGGAAAAAAACATTTGCGGCCGGTATGGTTAGTGGTACTAAGTGGTAGTAATGGAATGATTTACAGTGTAAAATTTCATCAAAAGTTCCATGTCATTCTCATGGCGATGAAACTTCGATTATATAAAAGTTTTTTTGTACAAATTTCTATTACCACCTAATACCACCTCTACTAGTGATAATGCATTAGAATGAATTTTATGAAGAAAATGAGATGATTGAAGTTGGACAAGCATAGCCATCAAGGTAGCCAAGGGATTTTTCAACCAAAATTACAATAGTTTTCATTCCCATTACCATCGTTTAATACCACCAACCAAACGAACCGTCGGGGTCAAATTATAAAATGAACAATCTTCTAAGCCCATTATCACTCAGTTTCAACAGGGTTATTCTGGCTTATTACGATAGCATAAAGCATGGCTCCACATGAAGAAGGTGTTGCAATAATTGGGCCATCAATGAAAGAATGTACAAGGTAGAGTATTTCTACTTTAAATGGCAAAAATACAATTCACTCGGGAATCAAATGAAAAAGTACCTAAAAGATTGCATAATTTAAAGAACAAACAAGAATTTAATTGAATTTATAATTTCACATAACTCTGCAGCCTTTTCCATGCACACACATAAAATAATGAAAATCACAAGTCCTCAATATCCATCACAAAAGCACACAACCTTCTCTGTTTTTGCAGTGAAGATTGCATGCCACATATTCACTTTACTAGTTTACCAATAACACCACTGCAACTTGCTCAATATGCTTTTCACAAAAAATCAGAATCTTGGAGATGTCACCTAGTACAGAGATGTTACCTTAGCTACTGGATCCGATCCAGTTCTTGAGTCCCACAATATCAGACAGGAATCATCCCCCACACTGCAAAACTGCTGCTCACTTCCATACACAAAGAGAACATGTAATTATAAAAGGATGAACTAATCCAGCGTAAATGAACAAAGATGCTAAATGGCTGGATCATCAGAAGTTTCCCATCTTACTCATCCTCAACTATTTCACACTGTTTGGTACTTGCTCATAAATGGTCGTAATGAGAATGGGTTTTAGTGATAACTTTCATGATATGTGTTCCCAAATTTCCATAAGACTAAGCTATCACCCTTATACATGTGTTTTTCTTCAAAATTTCTGTTACCACATAATAACACTCTCCCAATGGGTAATATATTGACTAGATTTTGTAATAAAAAATGATACGGTAGGAAAAATATGATCATAATCTTATCAAATGATTTTCCTAGTTAAATTACATTAAATTCGTGAACTCTCCCCATTTAATGGACCCATTAATAAATGGTCAAGTAATTATTTAAGGTCATCAAATGCAAAGTTGGCATGTTATTTATCCAGATGAAGTGCTATCTATTTTGTGTCCATACACACGTCAGGTTGTCAAATATATTAGTATGGGTAGCTGAGGTTAAAGAGAAGTGCAACTACCAAAGATATACTGTACATACACCACCAAACAGATAGTACAAAAAGAATAGATATTGTAAACATAGTTAAGAGAAAACAGAAGCTGTACATATAACACAAGCTACCTTGTGGGGCAAAACTGGACATCCTCAACAGTATCACTATGTCCCTTGTAGATGCCTCGTGCCGCAACAGAAGGACTATCTACATTTACATTTGTTCCATCACCAGTCTTGGATGCTGATTTAATATTGCTACCAGCAGGACTAGACTTAGAACCCCCAGTTGCCAAAGTTGAGACATGATCTTTGATATTCCACAAAACCACTAGCTTGTCCTTCCCTGCAGAGTACAACTTGCTAGTTTAGGGGGAATAATGTAATACTACATCTTTGTGGATTTACATTTCTCTTTAAATCAAAACGGAGATAAAACATTAATCAATATAACACCAGAATGTTTTTAGTACTTAGTGGTAGCCAGAAAAAAACAATATAGTAAAGTTTCAAAGAAGTTTGACAAAAATTTTACACTGTTCAAGAGCTAGAATGGTTGTTAGTTGTTTGCTCCCTATATCACAATCTACTATTTGTGCACAACAACCAAAATTACGCAGGTGTACCAATATGAAATGAAAAGCTAAACATAACACTAAATATAATGTTAAACAAAGAACTACTTGCAATCCAAAGGAAATCCAAAACTTTATTGACAGAAGTAGGACAGAACGATTCAATCTTTATCTAATGCTCGTTTAACAGAAAAAGGAGTGATTATTTTCTTTTCTCTTGAAGTGATCACATAGGAGCTAAAAAAGACATCCCAACAACACAAACAACTTTTAATGAAGCTGCCAATAATGGCATAAAGGGCAGGCAAGAGATCCCAATAGCACAATTTCTTGGGTAGATATCCATTATGTATGAATAAACATAAAAGGTAGACTACATTACAATCTGCTATGAACTAGCAGATTCAATAAACAGTAACTTAGAAATCGAAATAATATAAGGACAAAAGTGAAATTATATTATAAAATGGATGATTGAAAGGAAGATCACAGCCTAAGAAGTAAAATAAAAACAGATAGATCAAGCTATTCGACACACTTGAGATCTGTAAATTGAGTAAAGACCCACCCACAATTTGTTACTGAATTTCTTGATTCCTATTGACTCCCTAATTTCCCCTATTTATAATAATAATGGCACTTAATACTAACTCATTCCCCAAGTCTCTATTAACATATTAATTACCTAAAATACCCTTACTTAAGCCTAATATTCAAAATACCAGTTCATTGCACAATCATGTTACCATGTAACTTTTGAATCTTATGTAAACCAAGTCTCTATTAACATATCCATACAGCTACAGGCTTGTCCCTCCCTTCCAAAAACATTTGTCACCTATTCATGCCATAACAAGTTCTCCCAAATGAAAATGCAGATCTCTCTAAATCTCATTTTGCCCCCAAAATGTTAAAAATTCTTATTGAAAATAAATAAAACATATAGTGAAGTAAATGGTAAAAAAAAAGGCATCATAGGAGAAAATAATTTATTCAACATGTTCGAACAAAGAGGCTTTTCCATAGCATTACCCAAAAAAAGGAGAAAAGAAGGTATGTTGGTCTCGTAGTTGAAATGCCAACATGTTAAAAAATGCAAATTAAGGCATTCCTTGAAAAGCATGCTACAACCGCGCAAATCTAGACAAAAGCTTTTAAATATCACACTAATAAAACCATTATAAAACACAAGTCACACCTCCAGAAAGTACCAGAGGTTCACGAGAACACATTGCAAGAGCGAATTCTGCATTATCCTGGTGTCCAGTCAAAATCTGCAAGGCAAGGAATCACTATGTAATGAAACTAGAATTCAAACGCTTAAAATCTTGATACAACTTCATTGTGTATTAATATCACTCCTCAAAAGAAAAAAGTTTTGAAGAAATTGTCGAAAAAATTGCACAACACATGAGTAACCATTAAAGACTTCCTTTTACACAGCGATGGTAGACTTCAAATGAGACACACCAGATCTGGACGAGAAGTGGGAGCTCCTAAAATAGCATGACGAGTAGGTTGGCTTTCTACATCCCAAATTAAAACCTGAGTGGAAGCAAGGTTAAATCATGTCATACAAGACTGAGTTTATTAAAGGATAGCAACAAAGTAAACATACATGTATAGTCTAGAAAAACCAACTCACATCAGGGCTATCAGTGTGAGTAGCCAATATGTTAGTGTTATCTGGGAATTCTCTGATCCTGTTCACCTGAAGAAAAGCAAGTATAATGTGGTCACCAAAGAGCAATTTTACAAGGGAAGCATGAAAAAAGCAAAGTATTAAAGGTCTATTTTCTTCCTGTGGCATAGTTACAAAAAACAAAAAAAAATGATGAATTAAGCCATCAAAGTTGATGCATTAATCCATCAAAGATAATGCAAAAAAATTATCAACACTAAGATAATGCTAAAGTCATGTAATCCCATAGAGAAATGGTCTCATCAGAAATAGTATTTCAGAATCTATCACCCTGAATAGCTAATACTGAGGCACAACTAAATGTTGAAGCTATGCATTCAACTTGGTTTAAAGTAAAAATGTGCAATTTATCTCCATCAATTCCCAATTTCTCAAAAACTTTAGTTACCCGTTCCTAATGAAGCCAAAAAATTAGTTCTTTTGTCTCATATTATAGTAGCCTATTGTAAATGAGTCATCAAATAAAGTGTACCGATTTATGTGAAAAGGATAGTCAAAACCTATCTCTATGACATCCAACCCCCAAACCTTGACTAAGTGTGAGCCGAGCTGGGAACCGATCAATAGCATTTGCATTATGGAATATGATGGGAAGGGCTTTAATCTCCAATTTCTATAGCAACTTAGTTTGAGTTGCAACCATAGTGCAAAAACGCGGTCGCGGTCGCGGGAACGGATAAAAATTCGTTTATCGCGGAACGGATCACGATATAGTTTTATAAGAGATGGTTATTGATATTTAAGAAAAGTATATATCATTTTAAATAAAAATATTATAATATTGATTATACTAATTAATGCAATTCAACCTTATACTTTAGTATTGAATAAATATTGTAATTAATAAAATTTCGCTTATCCTATTATCCGTATATAAATAAATAAATATACTACTATTAAGAATTTATTAATGTTTTAAGAATATAATCATAAATAACATAATTACTAACTTAATTATCTACTAACAAAATAATAAAATCACTAAGTCTAAAGTAAAACTAAAAAATAAAACTAAAAAGCATTTAAAAAAAATAAAACTAAAAAGAAATTGTGTAGACAACTAGTAAATGACAGCAAACTTTGTCTTCAAACCAAAAAAGTACTATTTTTCCACTAAAAAAAGACTATTTTATTCACTCAAAAAGAAGTAACCCACTCAAATTTCAAACCAACTTCATCGTCCTCGAGCTTCAAGGTCAGTTGTACCTTCTCCAATGGTGGGTTACTTCTTTCGCGGCCATAAAGATGAAATTCGCCCGAATTAAGCGAGATATACCGTTTTAAAACGGTAAAATCGGCCGATTTGCGTGTTGATGCGCCGTTTTCTTACACAACGTTACGAATCGCGAGATCTCGGAATTGTGAACTGAAAATCCGTGTTAACTCGCCCGTTCCGAGTTGACTCGTCCGAGTTTTGATACTATGGTTGCAACCCACTAACTTATTTACTACAAGGAATTTTAGGTAATGCACTTTAGTTAAGGTATTTTAGAGATTTTCTACTAAGTAGCTTGCTTGGGTAATAAGTCCGCATTGTAAGGTTAATTGGTATAGAGGAAAGGAACTAATAATGATTCAGAAATCAAGTTATTCAGTTAGTGAGTTTTACACTCAGATTTGGAGATCTCAAGCTTCTCGAATTGCTTGAAACTATCCTTACATTTTGGGTTACAATTATATCAATATACATTTGCATTTTAATCTCTTATTTTACAAAAGTACAATACATTTTCATTTTTATATTCTAACATCACTATGCAAACTAACTAAACTAGTGCAAATCCTTGTCAAACATAAGTCATGGATTATCAACTCTATGACTATTATCTCAACTCAATATTAAAAAGTAGGTTGAGGGAAGCAACCTAAGAACTAGGAGTTTAGAAAATAGTCCAAGTCACCTTGGAACATGCCCAAGTTAACACAAAAACGTGATACTTTATTTGTCAAGATATAATAAATCTTAAATTTCATAGTCAAATCTCTTAAAGCAAGCTTTGCATTTATGCGAATGCTAACTATTGATGACAAAAAACAATGGGCTTACCTCCCCTGGATGTATGATAGTTTTGAACTTCTTCACAAAGGGAGAGCGAGCCTCTTCATTAAACTGCAACCATAATGTTACATGTATAGAAAAGTTTATGTCAAAACCTTAAACATATGTAAATGAATATTTTTGATAAGTGATTAAACTTGCAAAGATATCACCTGTGATATATGCTCAGCAGCAGCGACCCTAGGTTTAACAACTTCAACATTTGCAATAACAAGTGTATTTGGAACACTCCCATCGGTCTGTGAATGCAAACAAGAGAGTATAAGGATAATGAAAATTAATATCCATAACAATGTTGCATGAAAAGGCACCATAAAGATGAAATTGCCTGTTCAGAGAGGTAAAGGCGTTGTCGACTCTTGTAGGTGGCTTGCTCAAGCAGTGGACCCCATCTACAACATTACATCATAAAAACATCGTGATTATCTTATTAGAAGCACTAAGAAGCAAGAAATGGCTTGAAGTAACACTTTCAAAACTTAATAGCACCTTTTGATCAGGGGATTTCAAAGTGGATTCAAGGGGAGAGAGGAATCTACTTTTATCTTACGCAATAAAAAAAATTTAAGCAAAAGTCGATAGGAAATGAAATGGATGAATAATTCACTATCTTTTCAATTATAAAATAGACCAAATCCTTCCATACTTTGAAGATTGGAAAGAATAATGGAAGTACACTCCTTAAGTACCCCACCGTTACCATTCATAGATGCTAATATAACACTAGTATTAATCACAATTAAGAACATAGATATGGAAAAAAGGCACTATATAGACTAAGAATTAAGCAGTTACTCATTACCATCCAACTCTTAGAGTTGTTGGCAATTTGTGACACGATACGACACAGTAGATTGACTAACAAAAATCAATACAAGAAAAAGAATTCACTAAGAAAACATGAACATAAGACAGTACAACTTAAACTCAGACATGATCTATTTAATTTTATTTTGTACAATTATGTTATATTATTTTGCTTTTTACCTGGTTTTTGATGTAGATTAGTAACGCAAACTTGATACGGGACCAAACACGAACAAGACATGTCTATCGTAGTTCTCCCGCTACCCAATTCTACCCAAACCCAATCCACATTTCCTTTTAAGGGGCTCAGCACATTAAACAACGCAATATAAATTACGTCTCTATGCACTATGTAGGGAGCACCAAACCAAGCAACCTTACATCTGACCAGGCATACCAGCCAAAATTGACAGCTTAGTGAAATGACTAATGGAAATATTATGTTGTAAATCAATGTCAGCATTTCAAAGGCATAATGAATCCTCACATTAATGTTACTTTTGTGCTACCAGATGGTCCTACTTGGAAGCTTAAAAGACTATATTATAAACACCATATACCAAGAAAAAAACAAGGGTATGATTCAAGAGTTTGACATGGAAATATAAATGAAAGAAAAGTTAAACTTTAACCATACTCAAAACTCAAAATCAAACATTTCTCTAGTTCATATCCAAACAACTTCTAACACAAAAACCCAAAATAAATCATACATTGCTCTAATAAACTACCCAAAAATAGAATAACAATCAAAAACCCACCAATCATTCAAAATCCCAGAAAACCCAGCACATAAATCCCTTAAAATTAACAAACAAACAGCAAATGCAGCAAAGAAATAAGTCTAAGAGTATACATTATTTTGATAACAAACCAAAAATAGAAACAACAATCTAAAACCCAGCAAGAATTCAGAAAACCCAGCACACAATTCCCTTGAATTTAAGAAACAAACAACAAATGCAGTAAACAAATAAGTCTAACGGGATACATTGTTAGCTAATAAAACAACCTAAACCCCACCAATCATTCAAAAATCCAGAAAACCCAGCACACAAATTCTTCAGCAAATTACAAACAAATGCAGTAAAGAAATAGTAAAGTTTAAGAAGAAAAAAGAGAAAAACCGGCAAGAAAGAGAAGGCCAAACAAGATTATGGTTAGCGAGCCAATCGTAGAGAATGGGAATCAAAGACTTCCATTGAGTATACTTCTCATCAACCGTTAACTCAGGCTCAGCCTCAGCTGCTGGCTTCCCACTTCTTCCTTTGCCTTTCTCCGTCATTCTCTCTCTCTCTTCTCTTCTCTGTTCTCGTTTTCCCGCTTTTTCTATCTCTACTCTTTCGTCTTCTCAGTACAATGCTAGCCCTACCAACACAAATAGTATAGTAGAAGTGTATATTTATAATAATCCCTCCAATTCACCGCTAAACTCTCATTTACTTTAGCACTCTATCCAATGTCACTTATTTAATCGTTAATATCTCTAATTGTAAATAAGTAAAAATTATGAAAAGTTGATATAAATAATCGAGACGAATCAAACAAGATCCCACTTGACTATATTTTAACTTATAGATTAATAATAAAATACAAATTAATAGTAAGATATGAATAGTGTCAAAAAACAAATGGGAAGTTAGTGGTTAATCGGAGGGAGTAGTATAAACTAGATAATCCCCGTGCGATGCACGATTTTTTTTCATTTTGATGTAAAAAACAAATAAATTGAATAGGTCCGGCTTAATATTACATTAATTTTAATTATTTTTTAATACACATTTTAATTGACGTAATTATAAAAATGATAAAGCAGTGGGTCATTGTAAATTGTATCGATAATATAATTAGCATTTTAGTGAAATTTTTTTAAAAGTATAATCAAAAATAATATAATTAATTTGTAAATAAATGAATGTTTTTTTAAATAAATATAATTTAATGATGCTTTGTAAATTAAAAATCAAAGATAATAATTTGTGCATCATTATTACATACTACTATCTAATACATTGTTTTTCAAATTTTAATAGTACTTCCTCTGTTCTGATTTACTTGCTACCATTGCATGGGCACAAAGATTAAGAAGTTACCGTGCAATGATGTGCATGGGCACAAAGTTGCTTTTTTAGAATTTTTTAATATTATTTGTTGAAAAATGAAAAAGAAAAATAGGAATAATTAGATATTAGGTAGGATAAAAATAGGAGTAGGTATAACTTTAAATGATTGGTTTTTTACTAAAAAAGGAAATGTAGCAAGTAATATGAAATTTTCCAAAATGGAAAATATAGCGAGTATTATGGAACGGAGGAAGTATATGTTATAGTCCCAACTAAAGTTTTTAATGATAGTCAAATTAATCATCTTATAAACATCTTTAACATTTAATATTCTCATAGTCATCCTTATTCAATGACATCATCAATCTCATGAGAAGATGACAACTCATCAATTTTTTGAGTTGCTTATGTCAGGTGTGTTTTGTTTTAGTATATAGTATAGATAGATAGATTTCATTCTTACAATGAACTACCATTTTTCTACCCCTTTGTTCTGAAATACTCGCTACATAACGATTTTAACACTATTTATTATCCAAATTTATTTTATATAATCCTCCGTTTTTATTATACTTGTTACATTTAACTTTTTACGCAATCCAATATTGAATTTTGTTCATTTATATGTCAAATTATACACATTTAAAAATTATAAATTTTTTTTATCATAAAGTATGCGATTTGACGATTCAAACAAGATTCCACTTGATTATATTTTTACTTACATATTAGCCGCAATATATCAAATAAGCTTAAACGATAAATAGTGCCCAAAATCGAAATGTAGCAAGTATTTTAGAACGGAGAAAGTATTACGGCTAATGTGTAACAAAAAATGGTTAAGTGAAATCTTGTTTTAACTAGTCTAATCACGTAGTTTCATAATATTAATTTTTTACAATTTTTAGAAGTCTATAGTTCAATAAATAAATGATCAGAATTACACATTGAATTGAGTAAAAAAGTCAAATGTAGAATGTAGCATGTATAGTGAAACGGAGGAAGTATTAATTTCATTCATTTATTTATTCTAATTAACTTCCTTCTAATTTCATATACATAATTTTATTTTTGAAAAATGATATATATAGAGCCATACGGGTTGTATATAAAAATGATTCTTATATTTTTTATATTATTTAATATTATTTCTATTTTGGAAATATAAGATTTTAATTATATTTATGATTTTATCATTAATTTTTTTTCTTGAGATTTTTATATAACTAAAAAAAATATTATTATACTAGATTTTTTTGAAAAACTAAAATTATTGACGATAAACAAAATGCTATGACTAGATATTTGGAAGAATTGGTTTACGAAGGGGTAATTAGGTAATTACTTTGTTAGTGGTAACTTGGGGAATAAGTTAGTTCTAAGTAGTAGTTTTCTTATAAATAAGGGAAATGAGAGGCTCATGAGCATGAGGAAAAATCAGTAAACACATTGTGGGTGGGTTTTATACTCATTAGGAGATCTCAAGCGTCTCGAATAGCTTGATCTATCGTTTCTTGTTATGCTTTTAGGGTTGTAATCTTTCTTTTATCATCCAATCAATAGTATATTTTTCTTTTGGTATTTTATACATTTTATTCTTAATTTACTGTTTTTGTTCAATTTACCGGTTCATAACACAAAATTTGGTAATTTTTATGTACAATCCTAAGGGCTCTGCAGCTCTGCCAACTTGCCTGCACCAAATTGATTTTGACCCATTGTTAAAGTTAAACCAAATAAAAATCTACAAAAACTGAACTTGAGTCAGTCCAACAAAGATATCTTACTGTGCTGTGCGACCGTCTCATTTCAGAATTTGTACTTGTTTGATAGAGTTGACAGGAACAGAAATTTCAAGTTTCAACTCAGAAGTTGCTGCACACCAATCTCATTTGGTGCATTTTGAATTCTAGAAAATAAGTATAGGCTAGCCATATATAAAATGCACAATGGCAATATGTATCACAAATTCACAATCACATTTACGAAATTTATCGATTAGATCATCGAAATGAGCCAAAATTTGTCGATGTAATCATGTAACTGTTATCTGCTACGCTTAAATCGGTAACCAAACTGTAAATCCAGATAAAACTCTACACTCTAAATTCCAAAAACTGTAGTCTGTAAGTTTAGACGCTTGCTTCAGAGCTTGGGTACCAGCCCTATGATGAATGTGCCGATTGGGTGATTCTGATCACCGTTGTTAGCGAGCAGGAAAGAGGGGTATGAGCAAGATTTTCCTCAACACGATTTAAGTTTCGAATATTTTTTCCTGTCAATTTTCAAGTAATATCGTGTTAGAAGAAATAGGAATCCACATTTTACTGTCATTGCAAGAAGAATTACTCTTGTTTACGACATTTGAAGGGACGAATTGTACCAGAATGTATCCTTTTTCTCTTGTGCTAGAAAATCCTCGAACGATATGTAATTCTGTTCATTGTCTGGATTTTCCATCAACTCACCGGCCTTGGCTTTCAACTCCATACAAGCCCCAAGTTCAACCATCTGAAATTTGAAAACACAATTTATTCGCATCAATATTCAACTAGAATAAAATGTGTCACTGTAAGACGAGTCCATATAATTAGTCGTAAGATTGGTTTAACACACTAAATACACAATTTCTGTAATTGATCACTTTAAAATTGTCAGGGATTACTTCAACACACTAAATACACATGAGCCAGCCAAATAGAAATGGTTTCACCACAAGACCCGTTTTTAAGAATTTATGCAAGCCTTGAATATGCAACATAAAACAACCAAGTGAAGATGACTAATAAAAAGTTCTAATTTTCATTGCTAAACATTAATTGGTCGTAAGATTGTATTCGATGGACTGAGCACGAGTAAGATATATTCAGAGTTATGCTCAATACAAGCGGACCCCCTTTCAGAGATGTGGTCTATAAACTAGCAGCACATAACCGCCAACAGAAGTCGGGTTTAATTACTAAAAATCCATTGAAGGCGTGCATGGATAACAAGATGAAAAGAGATAAAGATGGACATTTAGTACCTTCTTGTAAGCAGGCGAGAGCTTAAGCTGATGTTGAAGCCAATTATAAACAAATGCATCCTCTTCTAATCGTTTCTGCTCAAGTTCTAGCTTGCCTATCTGAAAAAAAACGCGTCAATATGCATCTGAGTGAAAACATGCTGCATCAAATACGTTCCACCACCAACCTGCTGTCGATATCGGTCGAATGAAGATCTATCCGCCTTGAGTAATAAAGCTTTGGTTATTGTAAACTTACGTTTGATACACTCGGACCTGCACCCGTGAAGACATGTCAAGTTGCAAATATTTTTACGGAGGCTAGCATGGTGTCAGAAGACCGGTAGATTTTTTGTAAACAGACGGAATTTCGTAAAAGTCTAGAAAAGAACCACAATCTTTTTGAAAAAAACACTTAGTACACACTACACACCAGTGTTACATAATTCGCCTTTTGAATTTGCGATTTGCTCAAAATGACCCTAAAATAGCCCAAAACTGACCATAATTTGCTTATTTTATTTATGATTTGTAAGGAAATTAGTGAATCATGTGACAGTGCTACACACTTTACAAACTACGAGTTGACAAAAAATTCATGGGTTAAGGGTGGGGTAAGAGGGATCATAATCCATAAAGAAAAGTTAAGAAGCAGCAATATCAACTTATAATCAAGAATATTTCAAGAAAAACTTATCGAGAAGATGACTAGTCCACAATCAACATTCGTAAGAACAAATCATTAATCTTACTTCTGCTGTAGCCCGTTCTTAGCTTCAACCAGACAGTTAACAAACTCGCCAACCTGCAATACAGGAGAACAATATGAATTTTAATGGAGAAACTTTAAACTAATCAGCACATCAACGAGCAACAACGGAATAACACGTGCATGGTTGTTGGCTATGATGCATAATAAGAGAAAAATACCTTGATGAGTAACCAACTAATAACCATGCGTATGTTATGTTTTGTAGGAACCGAATAACATATTTCATCAAAATCTTCATCAGCTTTGAAAGGTGAGATTGGTTGTTGGCTAGCTGACTAGTACAGATAATTAATCAAGGAAAAGCCAGTGTACCAAAAATCACACCTCGTTTCTCCTATCATCCCAACCCACTCCCCCTAAAAAACTTAAATTCCATTGTAGGCATGCTTGTTTAAAATGTGGACTATTTGCAACCCGTAACCAGAAAAGAGGTAGATGAGTGAAAAAAAAACATTTCTCAGCAACAAAATGAGAGTGGAACACATTAAATTGTGACATTTGGAAACCTTAAAAACTTTCTTTACAACATGAGCACTACGCAAAATAGGGAGAAGAAAGGAAAACGAGATGCATATGTGCTTCATCAATGAATTTGCCTACGCAACGTATCATCCCAGATTTTGCAATAGTAAGTGAAGAATAATTAAGACTAAACAGAAAAAATCAAAAGGAATATCAAGTAACCAGGCAATCATGTGCAAGACCTGAAATGGAAAGGGAAATCTACGAAGCAATTTTTTGTCCCACGACGCGCTTCTTTATTAGAAAAGATCATACAAAAAACTACGTAAACAAAGCTTGAGCCTATAATAGGATATGTTTAGTTCTAGTAACATTAAATACTTGCAATTTTGAGCTCAACATCTACTATTGAAGGTTTTCTACAACTTACGGCGTTTTAAACATGGTTTGTTGGTAAAATGCGAATATATTTTCTTGGATCTTCTCCTCCTACCCATATCTTTGTGTTTCATTGCTTAAGAGCAACATAGAGCCTTGCAGTTCTTTATGATGCTAGATGGTGTTATTCATTTCATCAATTGTTGGAGCCCTCAAAAGCACAACTTTTTGTCAAGCTTTGATTTGTATGATTAACCTCAGTTAAGTAGCCAACTAGATAGATGTTTTTCTTTTTGCAAACTTTAAAAGAGTAACAAATAGAATTGGTTCTTTTTGTATCAAGCATTGTGTCAAACACATTGGACTCAAATTTTCTACCCAATAAAAGTTTCACCTAAGTTGCTAATATAGCGGCAAGGCTACGAAATTCACTGAGTAAGAACTCACAACCATAACATTAAAGCAACTCATAGTTTAGTATGCCGAGTGTCTCTTATTTTGATGAGGCCAAATATTTTTAGGTCATTGGTTTCGGATTATAATGGAGTGTATTAAAATGGCTCATTAAATTAAGTACACTTCTTAATTATTTGAAATGATGTTTACTACAAAAAGGTCAATCAATAACAAACTCTTTGTCATCACTTATCATTAGCATAGGTAAGATTGTGTACATCTAACCCCCTAAATGCCACGTACTTGGAGTCATTTTATGAAATGGAATGTTGTATATTTAGTAGGCTTCCACATGCCATTACTCCAACTCTCTAAGCCCTTCAATCAAAGGCCTGAAGTAAGACTAATCCTTAAAAGCTATTTTTATAAAACATTTAACAATATGTATATCCAATCTCAATCCAACCAACCACAAAATGTAATCATAAGCTCTCAAAAAGAGCAACTTGAAGTACCACAACTCCTTTTGTATTCACATTTCTAAACAATTACAATACAACTAACAAGAATGATTAAGAGAATAAAAAATCAACCACACAATATATATCACTTAAATAAACTCAAAGGCTCAATCTAAATGTAAAATGCATTCCCTTGTCATCATTGATAATAATCATCATACTCAATTCATAGTGTAAAAACAAATTCACATCATATCATATCTACCATGTCATATTCATTTCCAAATCTATCGAGCTCGCATCGATGTATAGACATTTAAGGCTGGTTTTATGGATAATTTCAGCCGGTATTTGGAAGCCCCATTATCACACATAACATGATCGCGACCAAATCCGCAGTTTTACACTAAGATACCTTTAATACAACAATGTCGAAGCCTTAATTGCAAAAGATTATGGTCGGCTCTGCAAACTAATAAATCAATTAGTAGTAGTCCACTTGAATTCTTCTTTTCCATTTATTTCGATTTTCAACCGTCCACTATCATACTCATGCTATTGCTTCTACTAACGGCACATTAATGAAAATTTGGTGTAATTTTAGTGGGAAATCTCTTTGACAAGTTTAATGATCATACTTGTTTAATTCGATCAACAAATACTTGTTTAATTCGATCAACAAATTTTCTTCACCAAATTTATTCCAAAGCATTACCATTGGACATGTAAGATTGGAATGATAATGAAAAATTGTGAAAAAATAAAACATTTTTATAATCAATTTTCCATTCCTATGGGAGTAACACATTTCATAACAATTTACACAACAAATAATTCCCATAGAGTATTTAGTACCAAAAACCAAACATGTCCATAAGGGCACTTCATAAGCATTAAGGAAATACAATTATGTAAATCTTAAAAAACAAGTCAAAATTTACCAAAATAAAACATCATAAACAGAATAAAGAGTGCAAAACCTGTGCTAATGTGAGTCCTTTGGATTCATGAGACTTAACCAATTGATCATACTGTTGTTTGATCTTCCTCTGAGTAGCACTAGAAGATGATGTAAATGGGTACAAACACACTAATTCTTCATTACTCTCTCTATTTTCCTCTACATTAACCAAATTCTTCTTCCCTTTCCTTCTACTCTTCTTCTTTTTCTTCCCTTCCCTAATCTCACCCTCCCCATCAGAACAACCCGAATGAGGCCCGGTATCAACAGGCGAAAATAGAGTATCCCATTCATTAGAAATGGATGGTGAAACCTCCAAAAGGAGTGATTGAGACACTTGGGCTGAATTCAATTGATTTGAATTCTGGGTTTTGTTTGAAATACTCGAAAGAGATTGTTTAAGGCTTGAAATGGAGGTTTGAGATTGTGGGTCATGTTGTTCTACTTCTACCCTTTTGTTGAGACGTTTCAAGATTGAGAGAAGGAAAAGAGTGATTGAAAGGAGGAAGAATGAAAGAAGCAAGGAGAGTAAGGAGAGTGTAGGGAATGGAGGATTCTTTGAAGAGGTTGAACAAAATGGAGGACATGAAAACGAAGAACAACTATCAGAAGAAGCCGCCATTGATAATCTTAAGTATTCGCAGACTTTGGAGAAAATTTGCTTTCTGTAATTCTGTCTGTAAAATAAATATTAAAAAAGTACTCTTTTTATTTTTTACACTAATGCCTACGTGAGACGATTTTGTGTGGTGATCGTCATCTTATCCGGTGTATTTCGCTCTTACATATTATAGTGGAGATTAGGGAGAGAAGGAAGACAGTAACTCATATCCGTAAAAATAAATATTAAATTCGATTTGATTGAAAAATGAAACCCAACCTTTTTAAAATTTGGCTAATTTTTTAGTTTGAGGTTTTTTATTTATGTGATATAATTTATTATTTTTTTCGACTTTTTATTTTTTTGTGTTAATATTCAACAATTATGATATATAATTTTTTACTCAATATTGTTATAAAATTTAACGAAAAATATTATACAATACTATTAAAATAAAATTTGACTCAATATTCAACTATTAAAATAAGAATAAACCTAATTTTCTAAAAAAGAATATCCTTTATCACATGAGAAACAATTAAAATATTCAATAATTACATATCCTAAAATTTTGATAACAAAAACAAAAAATCAAACTAAAAACCTACATTGCAAGATTTAAATATCAATTTGAAGGAGAATTTTTTCCATCATACTATTCTAAATGATAATATTATTTCTTGCTCTTCCCAAGTTGTGCTACTCATCTGCAAAATATATAAGAAAGCAATAAAAAAACTTTTAAGTTAGAAAAATTATGTAATTTCAACTTCATTCTTATCTCAAAAAAAAAAAAACAAAAAAAAAAGTTCATTCTGTAAAATAATAATTTATTAAATAACTTAAGAAATAGCATAAAATTTTAAAAGTATACATAATTATGTATCACATAGTTAGATAACTTCAAAAAAATACTATATCAATAGATTAATCAGCTTCTGTTAGACGCAATTTTGTGATCACTATTTTTGAATACTGTTATTTGTTTATACTCCTTTTGTTTTTATTTGAGGTTACCATTTGCTTTTTATGCAGGTTTAAAGACATAAGTTCGAGACATAATATCTATAAATTCTTTCCATAAACAGTATAAAAGGAATATAATAAAATTCTATACGTCGAAGTGAATCTAACAAAATCTCACACGAATATATTTTAACTTGTAAATATCAATGAAAAATAATGTACAAGTTTCTCCCTGCTTAAATAAAACATTCCTTGTGAAAACATTAGTATTAAGGAACTAAAGAAGTAATTTTTTTTTAATTATTATATGGTAGACTAAAAGAAGGTGAAGATTAATTAAAAATCAAATTTAGAACTTTGTCTGAGAAAATCATTACATACTCCAACTAAAAAAAGATGTTATTCTTGGTTATAATATTTGCAAATGTTTTTAGATAAAGAACTAGATGCAATTCAAGACTTCACACTTTCAATCGCATGTATTCAAATGAATTACATTTTCCCGAACACTACCTTAGATATTATTTTTCATTACAATCGTCATAGCAACTTAGAAAAGTAGACACTACTATCTGCCCTTTGAGTTTGTTACTGAAATCCACATGTTACGAGAAAAAATATCACTTTCAGTAGCAAATTTAAAAAAGAACGTGACAGTAGTTCATCTCAATGTGCTAGAGTCCCCTACTCCTACTCAATAATCTACACAACTAGTTTAAGTTTTCACTTCTTTTTTGAGCACAAAAATGGAGGGCATCTATGCTTTTGTACATGCTTTGGACTTGAGTGTGTTGCAAGTTTGCACAACTTCACCAAGTACTCCAAAGCCAAAATGGATCAATATGGTGCGTACGAACGAAAAATAAGAGGAAATGATGCAAAACCCGAACTTAATCATCGAAAGAATCGGAGTGCTCCAAGGCATTCCTCACGTAAGTCATGATAGTGTCGCGCATCAGCTGCAAATAGCCTCGACAGCAAGTTTTTTCATAACGCTAGGACATGGATCGCCTCCAAATAGCTCGGGTTCAACTGTTATTGCACAACCCGCTTGACCAACACAATCCTGAACACACAAGAAGCTAAATTTCAGCTAGCAGAAGATTTTTGAAGTATAGGTTACGCAATGGGGTTTTACGGTTTGTTAAGCACAAAATTCGTTATAAAGTGGCATTATGTAACGGAACAACCTCATTTTCATTCTAAGGGTTTGATAGGGAATCGGACAAAATCAAAAGTCTATACTCCTAAATTTTTAAGGCGAGGTGAACATACCCTTTCGAATATATCATAGGACTTGTGAGCGTGACAACTTCCTTGTCTGTAATTTCCACAAGAACCTTCTGGTGTACCAAAACTCGCGAACTTAATGGAAGATATCTTCTGACCAGGAGCACACCACAGGTGAGCCTTTGGCCGCAATGGTTTGTCGATCCTCCTAGAAGATTTCAAATGCCAATTCACTAGGTTCGGTTGCCACTCGTTCATGTCGGAACAAATACTGCTTATTTCTTTCTTCATCAAAGATATGTAGTTTGGGTCTCCACCCATTTCTTCAAATACAACCATCAGATTTCCGGTTGGCTTCAGCCATGATCGAGGAACATGGTACCTGAAATCATCTTCGTCATTGGTCGAACATAGAATTATGAAAAACCGATGATGGTGATAATCTCGAGTTTTATCAATGACTCAATGCCATTAAGTGACTCTCACCTAAGCAGAGTTTGAGGAGCCAAAGAGGCTGAATGCACATAACATTAACCTAGTTAGTACTAACAAAGAGGTTGTTTCCGATTGACCATCGGTAGCAAATACCACTTACAATTTCACTATAATTCGAAACCAAAGAATCATTAATCTTTGGCCCATTCAGATAACGGACATATTAACGATTCGATGTGATCGTAAGAATCTATTATCCAAGTACAGTGTCACAAATTTGATAATCTCCTCGTGAAGGGCGAATCAAAAAAGCAAATTAAGGCTGGTTCCAACTATTTCTGGGTCATTTAGAGCTAAATGCAAATTTAAAAGCTTATTAGCCGTCGAATCATGTAATATACAGTTCAGGATTATTTTACTCACCATCTTTGAGAAGCATCTCCACAATAGCTTAAGCATTTCTTCTCACTAAAATACCCCGCATAGCTACAGTCATTACACGAACCTTTTGCTACATAAGCGGGCCAATAACGTCCGATGTTTTGTCCGTTAATCCATACTTGACCCTTACCCATGGCGCCCATATCTAAAGCAAGGGGCTCACTCCCAGACGGAGCATTAAATGTAGTCTGAAAGCATAGACCGAATAATGCCAGTTTAAATTATATCCGGTATCACAAAAATATTATGTCGAAGTTAAAGGTTTGAAAACTTACTTTGTACCATGTCAACGGCTGTCTTTGAGCTAAAAACTTGCCCTCGACCCACTCAACATTGGAGACGCCTGTAAGCGAATGTAGATTCAAGGATTCTCCCTTCATCCCAATCTAAGAGGAAACCAAATAATGAGAATGGTATAAAATAAAACGGTGGACAAAAACTTGATATATTTGTTATCGGGCTTGTACATAAGACCCGCATAAGAGGAGAATTGACTTGCACATAAACCCGATGAGGTTCCATCCTAAAACTAATTGGTATTCGGAGAATGGCATATCAAGTATATATGTTAGTCAACCTCTCTATAATTCTTCGATGTGGGATCACATGTGGGTTATTTTACAACAAAACTAACACCAGTTCATGAAAACCGATCGCACCTTGTATGACCATTTCTGCCATGTCAAGTCCCTCCTCCCCTCGTTCAAACCGCTTAAAGAAACAGGACCAAGAACACCAGCATTCCACCGCTCGAAATTAGGGCCAACATTCTGACAATAAAGATATATTTAGTAATTTAGAGAGAAAAGATCATGGTAGACAATTGTGATAGAATCAATGTTACATAATTCGTTGGCTATTCGCAATTCGCTCAAAATGACCAAAACATAGCTAAAACCGACCGTATTTCGAATTTTTTAATTGCGTTTAACGGGGAAATTTAACGAATCATGTGACACTGTAATATATACATGACCAAGTACATTTGACAAATTATCTTATGAGTGTGAGCAACAGACAACACACCGGTAACCCAACAGCAAGGCTAAGTAATGAGATTTTGTTCATTCCAGCCTTCAAATTCACAGCTTCACTGAAAGTAACCTTAGGAACTTCAAGACTTCCATATGCAGTACCTACCAAAAAAGAAAACAAAGAAAGTTATGTCATTTAACATAGCAAAAATCAAGAATCGATTAATTACGTGTGAGTAGAGCTCATAAGAAAGAATCATGGAAGTCGTCGCGATTGCGAACGGTTACGATGGCGCAGACACAACACCTCATGGTGTTACGACTCGTTTCTCGGACATTGCAATGTGAATTGTTAGCTTGAATAAAATCTAGCTTATCATAATAATTCAATTTTTCTAGAATTATATAGACCTTTAGAATCTAACACATTTTTAAAAAAAGTTTATAATAGCTAAAATGTTAAAATAACAACTTATAATAAATGTTACTTCATAAGTTATCACATGTAATGTAACGGGATTTTGCGAATCAATAAGCTCAAAATCCATTCTAAAGCAGCGGTTATGTAATGGACGATGGACCAGCCTCATTTTCATTCCATGTCACAAATGAAGAGATAGTAAATGAACTCAATACATACTTCTTGTGTGTCTGTCTAGGAAATAAAATTCCATAATCTTTGAGATGCTATTGGGATAGATTTTGCATAATTGAAGTTAAAAGATATTATAGTTACCAGCTAAATTCCCATTGATGTAAACACACAAAGCATGTCCAGCTGACATAACGTTAAGAATTGGCCATTTTCCACCCCTCAAGAATCCTTCACTAGGATCAATGTTGACACTGTCAGGAGAAGAATACACAAGTATGAGAAATGTAAACCGAATACAACAACATTCTATTACCCAAACGCCATTAAATGACTCCCACTAAAGGTGGGGTTTGGAGGGTCAGATGTACGCAATCTTACCCTTGTTAGTTGTAAGACTAACAAAGAGGCTGTTTTCAATTGACCCTTGGTATCAAACATCAAGTGCAACTTCACATAAATAATATGTGCACATGATTTTAACTGAATGATATAAGAAAACTCCTAACTTAGAAGGAAGTTTGTATGCACGAGTACTCACTCAGTCATATACCACAAGTAATCAGTCCTATCTCGAGTAGTATTAACTTGTTCTAATAAACCCACGACTGAAAACGTACTGTCATCAGTGGAAGCTGTCTCCTCATTGTATGATTGCCATGAGAAGTGTTGGTATACCGGAGTGAACTTCATTTGTGCACTTTGGGCTCCAACCTGCAACAAGACGATAATGAAAATTATGTCAACATTATGCTTACAGGATGTAATTGTTTATAGTTGGCTCTAATCGTTCTATCTATGTTAGGAAATCAACTGAACCAAAAGTTTAAGCTGATGTTTGTAGAATGTAGTCTCATATTATGTTTTATACTCTATCAATCTACACACTCCTATCCTCCACTCTCAATACCAGTGACCCCTCGAAAATAAAAATCATTTAATACCTAATATCCACATAAAAGATAATCACATATGATCTGGTAAATGTTTTCTTAGTGTAACATAATGTGCTAGCTAATTTGCTTTTAGAATTCATGATTCCCTCAAGTTTGCCTAAAATAGCCCAAAACCGACCATAATTTAGTTTTGATACGCGATTCGCAAGGAGATAATCGAATCATGAGACACTGATTTTACTCTAGAAGTACTTATACTTCTCCCTCTTTTTTAGTCTACGTATCGACCAAGACCTAACTGGTGGAACTTGGAACATAAGAATGTAAAGACAAGTTTCTCACCCTAGCCGTATTGTAGACGGTGTTCTTGCAATCGGGGAGAATGCTAATCGACCAAGGGGGCAAGTTGTAGTGATTATTCCCGTAAGTCACTTTAGCATAAGAACTTGGATTATAATTTGCAAGGAATGCAGCACAAGCTCCGGATTTCGGCTTGAATTCATGAGCCTGCATCATAGATAATTGGTATTAATGATTACTATGAAATTCTACAATTTACACCAAAAAAAGTCGTAAATGTATGAAACGTAAGTAGTCAGAACGCTAACCTCTTGACTACTTCCCAGCCGGATAACCGTTGGATCACTGGAAACTAAAGCTGGCTCACAAAGTTTTATAGCTCTATGCAAGTCCTTTAAATGGCCCCATTTTGGTTGTTTTCGGAGTCCTGAGAATGGTCGAATAATTTAACAGTTGCAATTGCATACAGTAGTTGTAGGTAATAAGAACAAGATCGATAGACAGGACATGTGCTCGAACCACCCATTAATTTAGACCATCAAATTTTGATCATTCCCGAAATTGATCTGAAATGTCAGCCAATAGTCGGTAGGTTATAACCCGGGATTTTTATCATGTAACTAAAAGACCCAACCCAAAAAAGTGGATCAAACCTGATCAAAACCCAAACTCGACCATTTTAACCCGTTTCCACACATTTGTCAGTTCGGGACCTACTTTATTTTTAGTCAATTTTTGTATTTCGAGTTTTAAAATCTTCGTTGAAACCTTAAAAGCAGTATATTGGTCCTTTTATATATTAATTTTTAATAAAAACCAATAAATATTTTCTGTCTTTTTCAAAAACAACTTAGAAAAACTCAAGACCTGTTGGATCAACCCAAACTGGCAACGATCTGACCTAATATTACCTAACCCGAAGCTAACCCAACCCAAAAATAATCTGTCTGAAAATGACCCAACCCAAAATCTGCCTGTCCGACCGTTTGGATGGATATACTTTATAAACTTGATCAAAATTAGTTCATTTAGACCAAGTTGAAAAAATTGAAGGAAATACTTTCTCCAAGAGCACTACAAAGCATACCAAATTCATCGAGAGGAGCATCATAGTCGTAGCTAGTAGCAATGAAAGGGCCACCAGCAGTTCTCCCAAAGTTGGTACCGCCATGATACTGGATACACAAACATTGAACTATAAGTATACAAACAAAGGCATGGAAGCTCACAACAAGTAAATGCGAAAAGAAATCGACTCACCATATAATAATTAACAAAAGACCCCCCTTTTTGTATGAATCTAGCTACAGCGAATGCCATATCTTCAGCTGGTCTGCTTGGAACCGGACCCCCAAATTCAGTATACCTGAGAACAAGATCAAATGTACATGTCAACTAGGAATTTCATCATTAGTCGAGTTAAGTTAGTTCCTTAGCATATTTACTTTGTTGTTAAAGAGACCTCACCATCCGGTCCAAGCCTCCGTCCACATTTTTGGTTTATAAGCCTTATTTGGCGAGAAGTAATCACAGTAGAAACCATTGCAGGTGTTAATCTGCAAAATACAGGAAAAATTAGCTATAGAAATATGATCACTATGCCAATCAGACCGGCGAACAGCAGCAGCAACAGACGACGGACAGATAAGATATCGGGAAAAACTGAATGAACCCCATGTGCAAAGCCACAAAAATTACACTTTTATCAGCAAATTTAGGCAACATATGGAGAGAACAAAATTTACAACAGTGAAGTAGCAACCATAGTAGCAGAATATAAGAAGAACCCAATGAGTACAACGACATTTTATTTCAGCACCCAAGTGGCGGTAACTGGCTCCCACCTTGGCGGGGTTTAGGGGGTTGGATGTATGCAACCAACAACGTTAGCTTTGTTAGTGATAACCAAGAGATTGTTTTCGATTGACTCTTAGTAGCAAACATCAACTGTTAAATTACATAAATAAAAATTACACGATTTAACGAGTAGCAACCATAGTTGCAGAAAATAAGAAGCACCCAAAGAGTACAAACATTTTGTTTACGCACCCGAATGACAGTAAGTGGCTCCCACCTTAGCGGGGTTAAGGGGGTCAAATATACGCAACCCTACACTTGTTAGTGATAAAAAGAATATTGTTTCCGATTGAATATTGGTAGCAATCATCATATGTAATGTTACATGAATAAAAATTACACGATTTAAGAGTACAATAATATGAAAATCATTTATGAGCTAGCAAAAGAATGATTTAAGTTTCTAAGATTCTTACAATTGGATCTGGAGCATCATCCTGCTTACACATGACCCATGGGACACCAGTACTTAACCCCACAGCCATTTTGGCTGCCCAATCACTGTAAGCTCTACCAGGAGCACCAAGTTCATACTCCATTGGCCCATATTCATTTTCAATCTGTTATCAAACATAATAATGAAAAATCAAAATTCGAACTCGTCAGCTCGTTTCGAATGATTTCGAGTTTATGAAAAAAATGAATTGATGAATGAGAATGAGCCAATTTGGAATTTTGCATAAAAGCATACCTGAGAAAGAATAATTGGACCACCTTGTGACTCAAATAATTTCTCTGCTTTCATCATGTTTAATATCTTCTCAGTGAATCTTTGCATTTCAGCCTAGATTACATTATAATGAATTTATAAAGAATGTGAATTAAATAACCTAATTATAATATATGATTTATGTATTACAACCTTAAAGTTTAGCACTTCGGCGAATTACAACCTTAATGTTTTGTTTTTGCGAATTAAAGTTACCAAAGTATCAAAATCTATAGCGTTCAAGCCAAATCACATCATTCCATCCATTTAAGTAGTCGGATTTTAGTTTACGTGGTCATGAGCGTTGTAGATCTTGATACATTGGTGGGTGTAATTCGAAAAAAATAAATATTAAGGCTGTAATTCTCAAAAGTACTAAACTTTAAGACTGTAATTTACAAATTATTCAGTTAGAGAACTGTGTGAGAAATGATTATCAGATATCAGCTAACCTTGAAAGGTTCATTATCTGTTCTGAAGCTGATGCCAGGAACATACTTCAACCAAACAGGAAAACCCCTAAAAATGGAAAGCCCAATAAATATAGACAAAACTTTTTACTTTCACAAATTCTCAAGATCATCTCACGGGTTCGATTATCTCTATTGGATTGGCCCAATATATACTTATTATCTTAAAGTGATCACTTATAACCATAAAATCATCGCCTAAAATTTTAAATTTACACTCATAATCTTAGAGTAATCAAATAAAGAAATGCGCTAATCAGGGCTTGTCTTATGGCGAAACGCCTCATACAAGACTTGTTTTACCTTTTCCTAACTTTTTCATTTCACCCTTTTAAAAAATTTTCCATTTTCATTGTCTATATGAATTCTTCATTCTTACCATGATTAGAAAATATATTATAATGCATAAAATGAAAATCATGGCCCGTATGGGTTAACTTAGTGGTTGAAAGCTTTTATTTTCGGTATTCTATTCTCACCACTTGCAACAAGTATTAATTTTACATTTTTCTTATCTGTAAGGATTCTCTGACGCTTTACCTAACCATGCGTGGAGAGGATTCTCCGACCTTAGCGAATAAAAAAATATTTTTGCATAAAATAAGGAAAAAGGTTTAACAAGAAATTACCCAAAGTTCCACTCTGCACAAACATAAGGTCCAATTCTTAAATGAGCATAAAGACCAGCTTGTTGAATCAGCTTGATGAATTTCACAAGGTCATACCTATCCTCAAAGTAATACTAACAAGTAAAACCCACCAAAAAGATTAAAATAAAAACATAAAAAAAAAGGAAAAATTACCTAGAATAATCCATACTATTTATGATTTTCCTACAATAATCCCACCTATTGATTAACCATAAATAATCCCAACTTTGAGGGGTATTTTCTTAGAGTAAACTTGGGTAACCCGATGACCTACTATAGTAGATAATTCACCAAAAAAATAAATTTAATATCAATTTAAAATTAGAAAACATTTTTGAAAATTTACATAAAAAATTCTAAATAATAAAAAAAAATCATAAATTTTTTATGAACATTTTTTTCGACATTTAAAGTTAATTTATCTTTTTTAAAAAAAAAATAAAACTTGTTATAGCAAGTCATCCGGTCACCGGATTTACTCTAGGAAAATGCCCCGGTTAATCAATAGGTGAGATTATTGTCGGAAAATCGTAAATAGTTTGGCTTATTCTAGGTAATTTTTCAAAAAAAAAAAGAAATAAACATTAGGAAAATAATTACACAAGAAAGTTGTAAAGACTAGAAAATGTAGTAATGTGAAAGAGATGATTACTTTTCCTTGTTCAGGTTCATGTCCATTCCAAAAAACATAAGTTTGAATTACATCTAAACCACCTTCTTTAGCCTTTTGAATAAGATCTGGCCACATCTGCATTAAGAAACCCCACACACAAAAATGAACCCATCATCATTCCAATGAGTCTCGCCCAAGGGCAGGGCAGGCAGAAAAGAAGGCAGACCAATATACACGAAAATGAACCGATTATCATCTCAATGAGTCCCGCCCATGGACAGGGCCCGGGCAGCGCGGAAAAGAAGGCATACCAATATAAAAAAGTGAACTGGAGCAGGTGGAAAAAAGGCAACCAATACATAAAAAAAATGAACTAATTATCATCCCAATGAGTCTCGCCCATGAGCAAGGTTCGAGCAGGGTGGAAAAGAAGGCATACCAATACATAGAAAAAATGAACAAGTCCCGCCCAAAGATAGAGTACGAGGAGAGCGGGAAAAAAGACAGACCAATACACACAAAAATAAACTAAACCCTTCAAATAAATAACAAAAATAAGCAATACCCACAAGAATAAATTAATAATAACAAGAATAAAATCAACAAAAATAGCAATTAATAACTAAAAGGAAAGCACATTGGTAAGAATCAGTCAAACCTCAGGAGTACTCCTAGGATAATGAATAGACCCAGAAATAAGAATCCTTCTTTGCCCATTAATGGTAATTGCTTGATGATCATAACCCACAATTGCATTTACAATAATAAACAAATTTAGGACCAAAAAACCCCAAAAAATTGAGAAAAATATAAAATTTAAGGGTTTAATCAACAACATTATTATATGTTTTGGGGTGTTCTTTGAGGAGCTATAAAACACAAGTCCTCTTTAATTTCCCTCCTTTTTTAAGACAAAGTAATGAACTTTAGCTTATTTCTTTGTCTTTATATATCATACACTTTATTTATTCTATGCTTGTTTGCTTATAGAAAGTGGACTAAAGGAGTGAAGCATTAGACTAAGAAACAGCTGTTAGTGTTCCTTTTTATATTCCTTTTTCCTGCTATATCCCTTTTTTTAAATATAAAAATTTAGGAGTAAAATAAATATATTTGCTTTGGAAAAATGATACAAGAAATCACGTTCGTGGATTAGTAAGGGCAAAGCGGGCTTTCGTTTAGGACACTAAATTTTTTAGAGCACAAAATTATATATAATTTATGTTTTTTGCTATGTAACATGAGTTATTCAGATTTTTTATAAGTATAAAATAGTTAAAACTTCACAATGCAAAACAAAAAGAGTAGTATATAATTTATTACGTCTTAAGTTTTTAAGGGTTTGCCTAAAATTGAACGAGATGGCCCTGCAAAAAACCGATAATAAAAAATGGAAATTGATGATAAATTTGTCGGTCAAAAATCCGCTTAAGTAGAGAGTTGATTGCACACAAGTCGGATGGAATTCTATACTATAACCACTTATTAATTTTTTTCTAATTTTTCAATATGTAATCATATATAAATTATTTTAAAATTTTAATAATGTAAGTGAATATCAAATTGCAATTTGCAAAATGAAGATCTGAGTTTTTTTTTTTCTTTTTTGAAGATCTGAGTTACTAACTCAGTGTACTCGTAACTTGTAGTAAGTGTGAAGATGTTTATGGGTCCCACTTTACGGCTATTTCAACGCGAACTTGCGAATTCCGTACGGATTAGGGAGTATTATTCTATACGTATAAGGTATTTATACTATTGGTTTAAAGCAGATTTAATCTATAATATTTTTAGTACGTATTTTTTCAATATTTTTTTATAAATTTATTTTGGGAAATTTCACGTGGTACTCCTGAGGTTTTGGGTTTTCTACGTGGTAACCAAAACTTTTTAAAAATCTACACGGTAACCTTGAGGTTTACCAAATTGTTCCAGCGTGACCTTTTTACACGTTAAACGTTAGAAAAACGTTAGGAAACGTTAATTTCGAAGCTTAAAGGCTGTTGTACGCCTATTTATGTGACTCACCATTTCAGATGCCATCAGTTTCAAGCTTTTTCTCCAAAATATAAACCTTAACTCTACCATCTTTGGATTTGGGGGAAAAATATAATTTGGATTAAAGATGGTAGAGTTGGAGTTTATGTTTTGGGGTAAAATGTTGAAACTAATGGCATTTGAAATGGTAAGTCGCATAAATAGGCGTACAACAGCCTTAGAACTCTGAAATTAACGTTTGGTAACGTTTTTATGTGCAAAAAAGTCACAGTGGAACAATTATGTAAACCCTCAGGGTTACCGCGTGGATTTTTTAAAAGTGTAAAATTATTTTATAAAATTAAAAAAAAATTGTTTGTCATAAAAAATATAAAGGTAGCCACAACCTAAATCATATTAGACTTATGCATTGCATTTAAAACCAATTTCATTAGTATAAATAAAAAATCCTCATAAAAGTATATTATCTTTTAACCAACTTGAAATATCCAATACACTTAAATAATACTTATTTAATAAATAAAATTGATAAGACTTTATAAATAATTGAAAAAAAATGAAATTAAATTTATAGATCTCTAATACATTAAATGATGTGACTTACAAATTATAACATCAATATGAATAACATTATTATAGTCATAGTTAGAAAGCAATTAGGCCAAATATATAAATTAGTGATGATGTCATCCTTGAGTTTTGGAGGAAAATTTGTTCTTGAAGTTGTGACACATAAACACTATTAATTAGTGATTATGTCAGCGTGTTTTGTTTTAGTAATAGTTATAGATAGATTGACCACTTTAAAGTTTTAAATAATCACTTTTAAGTTTTTTTTTTTTTGAGGGATCACTTTAAGTTTATTAATAATCTTTTTAAAACTATAAAAAGTAATCATTTTAAGATTATAAGTAATCACATTAAAAATAATAAGATCATCTTAGAATTTGTAGTATAATTCCTCCATTTACGTGATTTTTCAAATAAAAGAAAAGAACTAAACAGAGAAAATACCGACTTATAAAATAGTGCAGTTACAATGGCATGTTGCACCTGGAAACTTAGGTAACCCAAGTAATAAGAGGACATTTTTTTTACAACGACACTATCAGAAAACTCTATTACCATCACCATTACAATTACCATTACCATTACATAGCATTCGAAACGACGTCGATTCAAGCCCAACTGTAACAGTATATGTTCAGCCATGTTTAATTTTCTCTCTATTAGCTCCAAGAGCGACCAGTACTATAGCGGCTCCTTCGTTCTGGGTATCCACCTGAGGCAGAAATACATAGTAGTGTGAGCTTTCCCCTATCAGTAACAAGTTGCGAGAATTCTATAAAATTGTCACTCAGAACTAATTTCCATCGCAGAAATAAAACATTAAACACAACGGAAGGAGGGAGAGGTTCAATTTCTTTGGGATGTTGGATAAACATAGAAAATGTTCAGAATATGTAATTAACACAAATCTTAATCTTCAAACTCTACCTCAGATTTCTACTAATTTTTATCTACTTTTCTGTTTTTCGGTCTAATACAAGACTTTCTAGTTTAATACTTTATTATCTCTAATCTCACTTCAAATTCATCTTTATTTTTAAGTCTTGTTAAAAACTTAGAAATTTTCTCCAGTTCAATAATCTTGCAATGAGTTTTAACTAACAAGACTGAATGCAAGACTAGCATTATTGACACCGTTACGAATAAAGTCGGAACTATAAGTAATAACATGCTGGTAGAGGAAGGAACTAAGAATCAGACAAATTGATCATATGGACATGGTGAAACTCAAATTACCAGCTAATGGAGGTGGAGCCCCTCTTCCCATGGAAGCCAGCTCAGGATTGACTTTTTGTCCAGCTTCCTCAAGAATTGCAATAAGCTCCTTTGCAAATCGGGCATTTGCAGCTGTAAAGAAGGTGTATGCTGTTCCTTTGGCTCCGGCCCTTCCCGTTCTACCAATGCGGTGAACGTAGTCTTCAAGTGAACCAGGGAAATCATAATTTATCACATATTTCACGTCTTTCACATCTGTCACAGACCAATAAGAGCAACGCTATTAGAGTTATTTGTTTAGAATATAAACGTTTAAAGGTAAATTCACTATTACACTATAGCTATGTTCATGAAGTAACGCGATGTATTAGGTTCAAATTAAATACTAGGTTCTATGCTCATATTCTTTTATCTTGCCATTATATTCTATTTAAATATGCATTAGGTCTTAAAAGGTCTATTATAAGCTTTAATTTGAATATATGCTTTAGAAAACTTCAATTACTATGATAAAAAAAAATATTCTCTAAGCTAACATTGCAATGTCCGCAAAACGAGTTGTAACACCACAAGGTACCGCGTCAGCGGCAGAATCGCGAAGACATACGTGATTTTTTACTATAATCCTGGACTTTCCTCATATGAAGCAATATTTCTGCTGCTTGTAATTCAATTCATGGCTAGCATGATTGTGAAGACATACGTGATTTTTTTCTATGATCCTGGCTTGTCCTCATATGAAGCAATATTTCTACTGCTTGTAATTCGATTCACAGCTAGCATGATTGCGACGACATGCGTGATTTTTTTCTATGATCCTGGCTTTTCCTCATATGAAGCAATATTTCTACTGCTTGTAATTCGATTCATGGCTAGCATGATCTTTTTCATTTGAGACCTTAGTGCTTAACAGAGAATATGCAACTCAAAACAAGATTAGGATCAAAGTGCACAATACGTTTCCAGCACAATACGTCATCCTGATCTTTCCTCATGTGAAGCAACATTTCTACTGCTTATATTCCGAGTCACAACCAGTTATTGGTACCAATCTTATCTAATTTGTTTGAGACCGTAACAGAGTACATAACTCAAACCCAGATCTGTAAATCTACTTAATATATGCATGAAACAAACATACCTAGACCACGAGCTGCAACATCTGTAGCAGTCATGATAGGACTCTTGCCTGATTTGAACTCTGACAACACCCAATCCCTTTCTGCTTGGCTCTTATCCCCGTGAATCGAAAGAGCTGGCCAACCATCTGTGCGAAGCTGCCGAGTTATCTGATCACATCCCTTTTTAGTGTCCATAAAAACCAATATTCGACTTCCATCCATAATATCCTCCAATAGATCCACCAGTCTAGAACAAAGTACAAGTTAATTGCAGATAATTGGTGTTGAAATATAATATTTGAATAATTTAATCCTTTCTGGATATAGTTAGCGCTATTAATATACAAATTCGTTGATAAGCATAATTCTATTAATATTTGAGGATTTTATACTTGATAAAGTTTGATTTTACCTTTTTTTGTTATTACAGAAGATTTGTTTTAAATGTAATATTTTAAGTGCACACTTCACTCAACGCAAGCCAGCGCCCAATATTCTACACAAGTCAGCGCACTAAATGTAATATTGGATCCTGGCGTAATTGGGGGTAAAGATCATCCTTTAGAGAAGAATTATTTTTAGTGTAAAGGAAGACGAAGTCATGTTTCTGTGGATGTAAGAGGGGTCATCGGAGGTAAAGATCATCCATTAGAGAAGAATTATTTATAGTGTAAAGGAAGAATTATTTAAAATGGAAAATATAATTAATAAGTGAATGGTATTGAAACGATTAATTATAGGAGAATAATACATTCAACGAGGTAATTTAGGTAGTATTTAACGTCATTATTCTTAAGAAAATTACTTCACTTAATGTTGCAATAAATTAAATCTAGACGGAAGTTTAGGTAGTTCAAATTGTTAGGGTTTTTAGTGTGCCAATTGCAGCTTTGAACTAACATCATTGAGATTAAATCAAAAATGACTTTAAATTTACAATAAGCTGCTCAACAATTAAATGAATGAATGATAAATGATCCATAATTAATTTACAATCATCACTAAAAGCCAATCAACTGCCTCATCCCATAAAGGTTCACCTCTTAATATTTTGCTCTTCAGTTTAAAAATTATTTGATTTCACTAAAACCCACCTTTTTCATTAGTAACATAAACATTTAGTAACAAAACACTCAAGTTTCCTGTGGAGACAATCCCTACTTCCCTATATACTAATGGGGAAGGAATAGGTTAATTACTTTGATTTTGCTAACATTGACTTAGGGAACATCACTTGTTAATTTAATTAATATCCGATTATGTAATATTGCTGCATCTGTCCCAATGGGTGTTTTTAAAATTTCAACTTCGTGTAATTCTATGAAAAAATTAACAAAAATTAATAGTTAAAGTTCAATATTCTAGCACAAGTCAAATTGTTGTAGTTGTAGCAAAGCAGACAATAAATGCATTTAGCCAAATAAATATAGGGACAAATCATCTCCTTACTTCTTATATTTCTGATTTTCAGAAACGATATCCACGATCTGACGAATTGCATGGTTAGCTTTCAAGTCCTGAGAACCAATGATCACCTACATATGCCCAACAAATAGTTACTTAGTCTTTCTTCTTAACATTTTTCAAAAAAGCTAAGATGATGACAAGACTAATTCTGACAAGAAAGACATCAAATAGAATACTCGGTCGAACCCCTTCTTGACAAAACCAAAAAATTGATATTCTACAATCTGTGAATATGTCTTCGAGCGCCAGTAAACATATCCAATCTCTCAAGACTCGACTGAAAACCAAAACATTTTTCCACAGATGATAATGGCGTAAATCTAGATCTTAAACAATATATTCTTCCTTGTTTATTTTTGGGTGCATTGAATGATGACAAAAGGTTAAGAAGCAACAAGATTCATATCAATACCTAAAAGCCATACTTTCAAATTCACCTAAATGTTTTTATATTTATTGGCATCCACTCAACAGAATCAATCGTGTGGAGGAACTCAGTTTTTACAAGCTACAAAGAATTGCAGGTGATTTATAGTCCCAAATTTTCACTTTATCAAGGGAAGTATTACCTTGTACGCATTATATAGAAACTGCCTAGCAAGTTGCTCAACCTCCTTCGGCCACGTGGCACTCCACAGTAGTGTTTGACGGTCTGGCCGGATCTGTGCAAAGAAAAGCATAATACAATGTTAAAATCACGCTACAAAATTGAAATGAAAAATCACACCTGCCAAAATGTATTTTAGCAGTAAACATTACTCGTGTAGAGCTGGACACACGTCAACATATATACGAGTGATTTCAAAAAATAAAAATTTTAATAACCTAATAGTGTACTTATTGATTACACATGCAAAATATGGCGGGGCATAACATTTTTGGCTACTCGAGCTCATGCCCAGTTCAAGCCCTCCATTTCCGTCCCCTATTGCATCCAACTGAAAAAAAATCACATCCCTCCACTTCCCCTCCCTTCCTTTTATTATATGAACACTTAACTATTCTACACTTCTTATTTTATTATATATTTGTTATAAGTTGATGTGCTCAATTAAATTTGATTAATCTAATTTTTCATGTTTCTACTATCATTTTATTAGCTTGTGGCTTTGTACCATCATTATAATGATCACTTGTACATTTTTTTTACCGCATGAACAATGGTAAAGATGCTTATGAGGAAGATGATTTTGATTTTGATTTTAATTTTTAAGTGTTTGTTTAAGTGTGTCATAAAACATTTCAAGCATCAAAAACCACTGTTTGCTTTCTTTACCTTTGTCTTTGTTTTTGTTTCTTTTGTTAGTTCAAGAATCTGTTATCGAGTAATCGAGTTATCGTGTGACTTTATGTGCTAAATTAGTGTTTATGTACTTATATGTTATTATAATATGAAGTTCATGTTGTTTTAAGTATTAAATATGTTTTAAAATTAATTTTAGAGCTTTTCAGTGAAATTATGCGCTTTGCGTACCAAAGCCCACACCTACACCTTGCGCCTCAGAAAAAAGAACCTTTTGCTCACGCCTCTTAAAACTAAGATCAACCCATATAAAAATTAACTACAGCGAAAAGATTTTACACCTTACATGGTTGAGCTCTTTCATTCAGAAAAATTCTCCCATTGAGATAAGAGAAAAAATTTTGATTTTAGCTTTATACACATTTCAGCCAAATAATGCACTCGTATTTTCGCCTTTTCCAAAATATCCACCATCTAATAAGCACCACTGCTAACAAAATTTTAACCATGGAGGGGGAAGGTTATGAAATGCATTCTAACCATGGTGTCAAAACTCGGCCGAGTTGACTCGGAACGGCCGAGTTGACTCGGATTTTCAGTCAACCATTCCGAGAACTCGCGTTTTGTAACGGTGTATGTAAAAACGGCGTTCCGCCACGCTTATCGGCCGTTTTGACCGTTATGAACCGGACTTGATAGCGAGTCTATGCGATTTTGGGCGAGTTTTGGTGAGTTTGGATTTTTTGACAAGATTGGACCCAAAAACAAAAGGACAGGACTAAAAGCCTTGAAATTGAAGGTGGATAGTCGACTCACCATTGATGATGAAAACTTCTTAAACGTTGGAGTTATGGAGTTTAAGTCCTCAGTACTCTTCATGAAGGAGTTGATAAATTTTTTCTCTCAGATCTCCTTTTTTGGAAATTCTAAAAGTAGTTTTACCACGTATCTACATTTGTAATAATTACTACTAGACTAGGACATAGGAGAGAAAAAGATAGGATAGAAATAGAAAAAGTAATATGGGAAAGTAACTAAGAAAGTGGGGCAATGGCCATGGGGAGGTGTGTAAGTTTTGGAGCAAGTATTTTTTTAGTTTTTAAATTATGTTTTAATTGTTAGTCATATATAATTATTGGTCTATGTGTTAATTATTATAGTATTAAAGTTTTTTTTATTGTATATATATATATATATATATATATATATATATATAATATGTGTTAATTGTTATTTTTTAAATTCAATTACAAATTTCAATTAGTATTTTAAGATAAATGACAAAAAAATAAACATAAATTATAAAAAAAATCAGTTCAAAAGTGAATTTAAAAATATATAATCCTGCATAATTATCGCGACCCGTTCCGCGATAACCGAATTTTTTCCGTTCCCGTGATCCGCGATCGTGACCACAATCGCGACCGCGACCGCGATTTTGCACCATGATTCTAACAGCAACCACTTCAGTTGGCAAGTTCAATAAGTAACCCTCTTCCCGTCAATAAATCAAACAGGGACGTCACAGATAGATCTTTCGGTCGAGACAACAAAGCAACATAAAGATGACAAGACCCGGTGATGAAAGCAACAGCAGATCATGATACTGAACAGAAAATAAATTGAACAAGAACCTTTCAGAATGCTCATACCTGACACACAATTTTACGAATCTGAGGTTCAAAGCCCATGTCTAGCATTCGATCTGCCTCATCCAAGACAAGGTAGGTCACCCTACGCAAATTTGTGTGGTGAGATTCCAACATATCAATCAGCCTCCCAGGTGTTGCAATCACTATCTCCACGCCTGCAAAGAAACAGTGCATCTTTATATGTAAGAGACCTGCATCAACTAAATGACGAGATCCCTTGATTCAAAAAATAACATTCAAAACAATGGATTTGATTACCACCTAAAAAAGAAGCGCAGATCACGAAAGTCTCAATATGATAGCAAAGCATCACAAATATCTTGTCCCCTCTCTATTGACGGACAAAGTCATCTCATACTCAAGCAGCACCTACCTTTCTGGAGATCACGGACTTGAGGTCCTTTAGGTACCCCGCCATATATGCAGGTATTTTTGATCCTTGACGAAGCACCAAACTTTGTGGCTTCTTGTTGAATTTGTACAGCAAGCTCCCTAGTTGGAGCCAGAACTAATACAATTGGACCATCACCTGGCGCTGAAGAGAAATACAGATACGTTAATACAGATTTATAACAGGGTCAGATAACCAAATAATGGATAATATCACTTGGTAACTGAACACGAGACTCAAAAAAAATATACTCACATAAAATGGGCTGAGCATTGACATGGACTATAGCAGGTAGCAAGTATGCAAGTGTTTTCCCTGATCCTGTTTCAGCAAGACCAATAAGATCACGACCCTTCAGAGCCATAGGCCAACCTTGAGCTTGAATAGCAGTGGGTTCAGAAAAGCCAGCCTTCTTAATCTCTTCCATGACATACTCTGCAATTGAGAATGCATACATATTGTAGGTCAAACATTGCATAAAACACCCAAAAACTTGGCACCAGACTTTCACAAAAATCTGGCGGAAGTTATCATAGGTATAATCCTTATGCATATGGTTATAGGAGGAATTCTAAGTTCATAAGAGATTTGAACATGCGAGTTAAATTCAGAGCAAATACCATGAAGATTAGAATCTCAAATGGAGAAATGCTAAGCAATCATAAAGGGAGTACAAGAGTTATCCTTAACTCTTCAAACACAAAAGCATGTGTGAAGGACCCAAGAGGCGCATCAATGTGTAAACTGAAGTCAAGATCATCATCAAAATTCTCTTAATGTTACTCTTATAGCTGGCTTTGGTTACAAAATGGAGAATAAAACTCCTCATAAACTCTCAAGTGGTCATTTGATTTAATGAAGAAAAACAAGTGGATGGCATGGTAAAAGTAAGCAATCAATATGGGAGTTACAAACATCAATGAGAACAAAAGCAAAAATCAAAGGAAGTTAATTGGGAAGAGTCTTTTACCTTAGTCTTTACGTGTGATAAAGTGGAAATAACTTGATCAAGTATCCTTGGAGAGTAATTAAACCTATCCTTCAATGGATGGTTTTAGGAAGTTAATTGGGAAGAGTCTTTTACCTTAGTCTTTAGGTAATAAGAGTTGCATTTAGTTTATTTAGTTTACTCGAGTCAAAAGATGTAAAGTCTGATGGATCCTAATCATAGTTACCCGGGACGCCAAACGGTTCGGGACGTGGGACGGGAACGGAAACGCGGAACGCTACTTAAGGTGACTCCGGAACGAAGGGGACAAATGGACAAATATCATTTTTTATTTAAATAAAAAAATGCATTATTAAAAATTAAAATTTGAATCCTTAATTAAAGAGAAAAAAAAAATGCATTAATATTAATAAAAATTTAAATTTAAATCATTAATAAAAGTGATAGTGTCAACTGTCAAGTAAAGTCTCTAGAATAATAGGTACATTAATTAAAGAGAAAAAGAAATGCTAAGCTTTCTTGAGAAAGAAAAAGATTAATAGTGGAGGAAAATCCATAGCCTTGACACATAACCCACTATCACCCTACCCATTATCAGAAAGAGTAAAGTAGCCTTGTCATATGTGACATTTAATTAATGTACCTTTTATTACCCTACCCACTATTACCCTCCTCTAAAGCTTGACATAAGAATTGTACCTCGTCTTCTTCGTCGTTTTAACTTCTTCATTTTTTTCCTTCTTCATCAACAACAAACTAACACGGAAAGTTTTCAAGTAAAACTGAGTGGAGATGATGATTTGCGGGTCGCCCACAGTAGCGATTTGGTACGCGTTCCACAGTGTTCCGGCACGCCACCGTTCCGCGTTTGGGTACAGTCGTCCCCGATCGGAAAACGCTCTAGCGTCCCGCGTTCCGGGTAACTATGATCCTAATAATGCAGGCCCATCTACTGTGTTGACAGATTCAAGCCCAATGCTGTGTTACACTTACAGTTGGACAAAGAAATGAGACTAAGAGGTTGCTTCAGTTGCTGCTAGCTTCGTGGATTCTATAAGGGAATCATGGAATTCAGTTTTTGTTAGAGAAGTTTGCAGATTTGTTATTTATTTTGTTATGCACTTTTGTTATAGGACTTTTTACACTAGATAGATGCTTAAGTTTGTACATAAATAGGGGGTGGGGAAGACTTCATTTCTTATGCAGTTATGCTTATATCATTGGTATTCAAACATACTTGGAGTTATTGAATCACGCGTAGAGTTCAGATAAAGCATACTGCTCTTCTTATCATCATAAAATTACAAGAATCCTCCCTCCCTCTCTCCCTCTCTCCCTCGAAGAATTCAGGTAGAGCATACTGCTCTTCTTCTCATCATACATCCCTCCCTCCCTCTATTTCCTCTGTGTTATTGCTGCTGTGATCCCTGCAGCATTTATAAGAAAATCCTCCTTCAATGACAGATAAAGGGCTATTGCTTAGCCTCTCTTTAATAGCCGTCCTTCATTCTGAATCATTTTGTACCCCAAAGTAGTCAAGGAAAACGCGCTAAAATAAGCAAAGGAATGTCCAAGTTTTTGCTAGAGATTCATTCAGCACATCCGAAAGATAGAAAAGAAAGTGATTCAATTCTGCCTCTGCCTATTGCTTCAGAAAATACATTATTTACTAAAGTCTTAGGTTTCCCAAAAAAATAAAATCACATATGTATGAGCCTTCACTTAATTGCAAGCCATCCAATCTATAGTGTAAAAACAAGACTGCATCAGCTGCGTTGTAAAGGTTTCATAAAAAACGGATTGAAATTAATTGAGTTGCAAAGGTGTAAAAAAACACGTTTTGGGCCATATCAAGGGATATCTTATGATTTAGAATAATAATTAGGCGGTACGATGCATCACTCTTGTTACAGCATCACCATTTCATTACCACATTTTTACACTATGATCCAACCATAGATTAAATTGCGACATTCAGCTTTTCACAAACCATGTTGTTCAAGATATGTGACAAAAAGCCACTAATAGCACTCTGATGACCATTTTTCAAACCTATGAATCAAAGAAAAGATTAGAGCCTTCTAACTCGATGATCCCACAATTATTCCCCTTTCCAAGCAAAGAGACTTGCTTAGATGTAAAAGTTATTTATGATATATATAAGATAGGGGTGCCCTGGGTGTTTGGTATGAGTGAGTTAGATAGTATATTCTAGAAGGTAAAATTAGTGAAGGAAAAAACTAGTACAGATTATAAAGGGGGGATAAAGAAAGATATCATACTATTCTTCACATACTTGTAGACTTATAGTGGGTTTAATACTCGTTACTCATTTTTGAGAGAGTATAAGCCTCTCGAATACTTATATTTCTATTTTTCAATGTAATGCTTTGTATTACAATCAACACATTACATTTACATTACAACTAAAATGTGCATTGTTATATTTCCTACTCTAGCTATTTTTTCGTGTTCTTCAATCATTCACTGTCATGAAACTTCTATGACCGAACCTAGTCTATCACAAATATACTTGGAATTAGCAACAAGCATAGAATTGCGGAAACCAACGCATTATCATACAAGGATCTTTCAATAAAACACTATTGCATCATAATATAGACAACTTTCACAAGCTTAATTGGATGGCTTTACATATGAAAATGGAAACAAACAAAACTCAACCTTTCAACACCTTCAAAACCCAAGCATATCGCGGAGAAAATGCACCAAATATGGTCAAAGGACCAAGTTAGATGTGTAGAGGGATACGTAGTTGCACAGGTATACTCGCACAATGCAAACGATGATTGAACAATCCTACGACCGTGCAGAATCGTGATAAGAACTTCTTACTTCACTCATGAGAATTCCTCACCTCCCACTCCAACAAAGCTTGGTAGCTAACCTTTTACTCTTTAGACATTTCCTAGGTTTATTTGTAAATCTTACTCGTTTCACTTACAAATAATGAACACGGGAAAAAGAATGCAAACTAGCAAACTTGAAATTTATAAAGTGGAATATAAAACTAAAAGATAAAATATAATGCCAAATGATAAGATATGATAGATCAAATTTTGTGTCCTATTGTTTTTGCGGACACTAAACATTTGCTGCCATTAACTTCTCGTTATCAGTCCATTTCTCATTTCTCGCATATGATCAGGGATAGCTCTCGAAGCCATGATGTACGAAACTCTAGTCATGATGTGCACAATAAGTATGGACTTTGATCCTCCTTGACCCCCACTGCTTTGACATTTAACCCAACACTCCTTTAATTAGAAATGCACTAACCCAACACAAATTAGTACTACTACAATTGGACTCGCCAAAAAAAGAACTACAAAAGTTAAAAACTACTTAAATTAGCCTCCATGTATGCATGCACATCTTTGTCTCGACTTGAACGATGAGTCATAACCACACACTAACAATTTTATAGTAGAATCCATGCGCTCATGCGTAGTGATTCAATGGGCAACAAGTGCAAATTATAAATACCCCTTCATAGAGAATATTAAGATCTACCCTACTCATAGGTCTTGTAATATCATTCCCAGAAGTGTTCATCACAATCCTGAAATTAAATACGAGTATAGGACTTTATGAGTAGTATTTTCCTTGTTATCTTTGAAAACAATTCTCCTAGAGTTTCCCCCTTCCACCAGTTACCTCTAAAAATAAAAACATCAGATGAAAAATAAGATGTGCATCACAAACAACTGATCCTCTATTACAACTAATGTGATTCAACTAAAAAAAAGTGGGCCAAGGTAGAAATCCTATTTACATTTTAATGATGATTTGATAATGGGATGTTTGGGATCTATGACTTATAACTAACCCAAATAGAGAAAGTTTAGATGCACATGGTAACTCTCCGACTACTAGTGACAAATTACGAACAAGAGGGCCGGAGTGAAAAAAAGATACGAAAGATTTAGATTTATATGTTGAGATGGTATAAGATCAAAATTGACGGAGGAAGTTTCATGCTTGTTGCTAATAGAATTATGTTTTAACCTTTTAGAGTCCAATTAAAATTTACTACCTCCGTCTCTTTGAGTTTGCGATATACATACGCAAATTCAAAGAGACGAAGAAAGTATTTATCCTAATCCAATTAGGACCATCTATTGAAAACACCCTTTTTACATTACGATAAATGTACCAATCCGCAAGAAATGTTAACCTTTTTTTTTATTTTGAGATACAAGAAATGTTAACCTAAACGCTATAAAACTTAGAAATTTCCCTTTCACTATTAAAATTCTTCAACAATATAATATAAATAAATTTTAATTATCATTAGTTCATTATCACAATTTTCTTCAACAAAAACTTTGTTATCAGCCATTTAGAGATAGTATCTGTACTAATACATGACACAACCTCATAAGTAAAACCCTACTGAGTTTTGTCAATCCAAGTGCCAAATTCAAGTTTACTTGTTAGTGTCACCCTAAATACCATATTCAAGCTAACTACTGATCTATTTATTTTTTGTTTTTTTGTTCTTAAGTGTGTAAATTAGTTACTGATTCTTAAAATCAAGTACTCTATAAAAGTAACAAAAAAATTGAAGACACGAAAACCTGGAAAACCGACGTCCGAGAAGCTTTTAACTGGCTTCGGAACATCGCGACCCTCGACAGTAATCTCCCTCGCTTTGCGATAGTTTTCAACATCGTCGTCAGTCATGGCAGCAACAGAAGAAGATTCGATATAGAAATTCTTCTCAAACGGCGTTAAACCGTTTAAATCCAACTTCCTTTGAGGAGACGAATCTCTCCTCGGTGCCGGAGCACCAATTCGTCCTCCACCATAATCGCCGCCAGTGGAAGCTCCATAATCGCTGCAAAAAGTATGATTTCCACCACAATCAAAATCAAAAATCAAAAATCAAACAGAAAATATGAATTGAATGGAATTGAAGAGAAACCTGCGACGGTCGTGGTAGGAAGTAGGGTCAGTAGAACGAGAGTCGTAACGGCTCATTGTATGGTGTCAATGGAGATGGGTGAGAAAGGGGGTTTCGCGTGGATTTTACCTTCAGCTCAGTGTTTGGAGTTTGGAAAAAGAAACACACACGTGAGAGACGGTCTTTCTAAAAGACGCATTAGATATATAGGCTAAATAGCCCCATTAATATAAATTAAAGAGAGAATAAAAATGTGGGCTTCTTATATTGAGGTCGTCTCTTTGAGAGACGGTCTCTCACAAAAGTAGCTAAAAAGGAAAATGTATAATATTTAGGTTTAATATTATAGACCGGTTCAAACAGCTTAAGTAATTTTCAGTGGTTTAATTAGGGTGAAATATTACTTTTATAAAAATCTGATAGATTTTCTCTATATTTTTGTCGTTAAAATTAACAATTACCATAATAGCTAATTCGACAATTAGGTATTTAATAGTTATAATTATACGGTTACAAGATTATGAGTCTAGGATCATATTGGACCCGTTCCAAATTCGCCTCTTTTTAAGGGTTTGAGTTTTATTTTTTGAGACCCATCGTATCCGAGTCGGATTTAGATCTAAAAATTAATTAACGGATTCGGGCCCGAATTCAGGTTTAGTCTCGGAACCGACCTCTAAATCTGGACCCTAAACCCGTTCCTCAAAACCGGACCTGAACATGAATAATAATTATCATGGTGAGATTTTTGGGTTTTGATTGTCTAATAATTCGACTAGTGTTTGTTACTTATGTCGCATTCTTCCTGATTTAGAATAATGTGTTAGGATTTGTTTGTCCATCAGGTTCGAAGGGTTTGGGTCAGAGTCTGAACTTAAGTACAACTAGTTTTGTGAGAAACTCGAGTACATAATCAAATAAATAAACAAAAGAAAATTTTGACATTAATAATCAAAACTTTTACTTGTCCGATGTGAATAATTTCACATTTAGATTATTTTCTGATAATCCAACATTTGTCTTTAGTTCACTTTGAGTAAACCAACCTTTTTGTCTTACTTTGTTGGCATCATAACCTATTGCTACATATTAATAGTAATATATGGTATGTTGTAGGCAAATGCATGACAAAGGTTGAATTTTTATAAAATAATTCAAATATAGAATTATTTACAGCGGATCAGCGAAATATTGAATCATTAATGTCGTTTTTTCTTAAACAAAGTACAGATAAAAAATACGTATAGTCAATTTAAAAAACGAAAATTGTTAAAACCAAACTACTATTTTCTAAAGTATAGGGCGCTAATGAATTTCTAACAGATCAACCCTAAATTTACATGGAAATGCATAAAAATAATTTTAAAAAATTATATATTCAATCGAAATTATCAAAGAAGTTAAATATGGAGACATTGATGCTTGAATTCGATATGTTTAATGTCGTTTTTAATTAAACATTTCTTCTTGAATTTGCCAATTATCGATTAAATAGTTGATGACTAGTTTGATAATGAACAAAGAATGCTACATGAACAAGATGATTGCTTGGAAAAAAAAGTATTAATAACACTTATTTATGTTTATATATTAAAACAACATAGCTTTTATAATAGGAAAAATTACCTAGAATAATCCAAACTATTCATGATTTTCCTACAATAATCTCATCTATTGATTAATCATGAATAATCCCAACTTTGAGAGATATTTTCCTAGAGTAAACTTGGGTAACCCGATGACCTACTATAGTAGGTAATTCACCAAAAAAATAAATTATATATTAATTTAAAATTAGAAAATATTTTTGAAAATTTACATAAAAAATTCTAAATAATAAAAAAAATCATAAATTTTTTATGAATATTTTTTTAACATTTTTTTCGACATTTTATTTTAATTTATCTTTTTCTTTTTTTTTTAAAAAAAAACCTGCTATAGCAAGTCATCCGGTCACCGGGTTTACTCTTGGAAAATGCCCCTCAAAGTTGGGATTATTCATGGTTAATCAATAGATGGGATTATTGTAGGAAAATCATGAATAGTTTGGATTATTCTAAGTAATTTTTCCTTTATAATATCTATTTTGAATGGTTAAAATACCTACTTAAGCTATTATAACCTCACCGTCATTATTTGTCATGAATCTTTAGTATAAATAAACACTTACTTTAGCTCTAACAATATATACTTTAAAGGAAAAATTGTTTCTAAAAAGCCAACTTTTTGGCGATCTGCAAATATAGAGTCAATGTTTCATTTATTCAATAAAAAGACAACTTTTATCTCATTTTTGCAAATAAGGAGATAACAAGTAAGTTTTCAACTCTAAATTTATTGAATAAATGAAACGTTGAATCTTTATTTGCAAAAATGAGATAAATGTTGTCTTTTTATTGAATAAATAAAATGTTGACTCTTTATTTGCAGATGGCCAAAAGATTGACTTTTTAGAAACAATTTTTCCTACTTTAAATGCTTTAAATACCTACCAAGGCTCTTATAACCTCACATGTAGGGGCTGGCAAAAGCAAGGGCAGCAATGGGGATGGAGGAAGACATTTTTAAGACAAGTAAAACCGTCATCTTAGATGGCGGTTATGTCATATTACAAATTTTTTCTTTAATTTTTGAAAATTAGTAGTTCTTAAAAGTAAAACGCCATCTGAGAAAACGATTTTATTTTGAAGTTCAGATAAAATCGTCATCTTAGATGGCGGTTTTAGCTAAAAAAGGAAAAAAAAATATTCTCCCTACCCATCCTACGTGGACGGTACCATGAGAAATAAGTTTCTCATGGATGTAGGATGGGAAATAAATTCTTAAAATGCAATATTTTGGGAAAAGAATCCAAATTTGTGTCGTGCCACCAACAAAGCTCAAGCCATGAGCATACTCTGTTCGAGTTGTAAGAAATAAGCATATTGACTCGATCTGAGCCTATCTTGAGTCGAGGGATTCTTTAACCTCCTTTATGGGTATGAGTTGTCGTCTTTTTTCTCTTCCTAGACCCTGACCATAGTTCCTATGAGCGGGATATAGTGGGTATGATGATGATGACTCAATTTGAGCCTAAAAAGCATATATTACAATAATGTTTGAGTGAGTTTCTAGTACAATATTTTGGTTTAGGTTAGTTTATACCATCAATATTTCGGTTTAGGTTGATTATCTCACTCAAGTTTTTTAAAACCGAATAGAATTGAAATCAGCTTTGATTAATCGAGTCAATTTGGAACCGCTATGGCCATCAATATTCAATACGCCATGTTATACTCTTGATATCTCTTTTTTCACATTGGCTTTCGGATATCTCTTTGAAGACCTTTTAGAGCCGGGAGACTCTCAAACCGCACTCTCCTATAGGTATGAGCTGCCGTCTATTTTTCCTCTTTAAATCTTGACCATAGTTTGTCTATGAGCAAGATACACTGGGTACGATGATAATGAGTCATACTCTAGATGGGCTTGGCATCAATCCAACTAATGTTTTTTAAGAAAATTTAAAATAAAAAAAAGCATGTAATAAGATCCAAATCAAACTTATTTCAAATATAAGCGCTTGATACCCCAAAGCACATGTTTAGGTCTGTTCGCACTTAGTAAGTGCGAACAGTAATAAACTGGTCAAAAAAATCAAGTGTCTGTTCGCACTTAGTAACTGCGAACAGGTCAAACAGAGTCAACATGCTGATTTTAAGACAAGAGCTGTTCGCACTTAGTAAGTGCACCTCAAAATTTTAGTTTTTCAGTCTATTCACACTTACTAAGTGCTAACAGCTCGAACCTAAGATTTGCGAATTACACGTTTACTTTTGAAATAAGTTTGATTTGAATTTTATTGCATGCATTATTTTTATTAAGAATCTTATTTATTTCAAATTTTCGTAGGTTTAGAGTATTCAACAAGAAAAGAAAGAACCTCCATTTCTACCTTGTAGTAGAAAGATTAAGCTAAATCAAGCAGTAAGCAGTGAATCCAATCAACCAAAAACAATGAGTGAAGCTCCCAAGCTGTATGTTCATAAACCCAAGAAAGGTATCTACTCTTTTCTTCCGACCCATTTACTATTTCTAAATCCAGCTAAATTCCAATTATTATTCCCAAATGACAATGATTGATACCCACTAATTCATCAACTTGTTCGTCTTCTTTGTTATTTAATAAATTTGGTTTATTGGGTGTCTTTATTCTGATTTTTGAAAACAGCCCAGATTAAGCAATCAAAAGTTATGGAAGCTCAACCATCATCATCAACAGTAACACCTCCATCTTCTTCTTCAACGGGAAATGGTTACGGTGGAGCTTCTCAGCCTCCTGAGGTTCCAAAACAGCCATTTTTGAGGCGATATAAGTTCTTAGTGCCTCTTGTTTTGACTGTCAATCTTGCTATCGGAGGTTCGTTTCTGTTGGGTTATTTGAAATTCTTAGATTTGACTTTTTCTTGTTTATGTATTTTTTGTGAAATGAATGTTTGGATGCAATTCATAAATGGGTTTTTGAGGATGTGATCAGTCTGGAAGAAAACGATAATTTTTTTGTTGGTGATCAGGCTAAAATTGTGAAGTGGATTTGGTTTTGGGTTTTTTTGCTCTTGAAATTAGTATAATAATATGGGTAATTTCTTACAGAATTTTTTTGGTGATTAGATTTAGAAGGTTCATTGAAGAAATTGTATGATTGCTAAGTGATTACTCTAGAATTTAATTTGCTTTGGGTAGTAAGAACATCTTATACTTTCTTATGTACCTGTCAAAACGGTGGGGCGGGTGGGTTTCGGGTAGAGGTGTTCAAAACAGGCCCGATGGTCTGAATTTATAACCGAACCCGATTTAACCCGACTTAAAAATGGATCTACAATTATGTAAAAACCAATGTGAACACAAAACCCGATTTTGAACCGACCCGAAATCAACCCGATGACCCGAATGAACACCTCTGGTTTCGGGTGTATAGGTATGTAGAGATTTGGGCTAGAGCGGGAGGCATTGAGATTAATAGAGTTTGTTATGTATTGAATTGTTGATAAGATTAAGTATATCTAATAGGCTGATACCGATCTATAATGCCAGGGAAACACTTCACTCCAAGGGCGTTAGGATGACGGATCAGTAAAACCCGTTTAAACTGACTTTCTAGGAATTGTTGTTTGTTAAAACTGGTCATCGATATTGGTTGTCCGTTTCACCTATATTTGTTAAATACACAGTCGATTTCTCTTGAGTATTCCGTCTTTTGAAATTTGAACTTACAGCGTAGTGCGTATGTCTTTGCACAATTTTGATGTGGAATAGAAAGTAGTGAGCGAGGATTGTGATGTTGCGCCCTCTCTTTTTAGTTGTGTTTTGGGACCCTACAATGAGAAGTTTCAAATTGCAATGTGCTCCAAGCTATCTACAGAGTTCAGGGTTTCAACTGTCAAATGATGTAATTTGCTTTGTTCTTTCACAAGGGTTAGGCTAGATACCTCCACGGCTCCACCCCTCCATAGTCCATGCTCCTGTCATTGATAAACAAATTTCACTTTTCCTGTGCCCCAGAGAAGTTAATTCTTTTGACCCATTTTACCCCATAATGTTGAAATCAAGGTTTTGTCATTTTTGTTATCCATTTCAAGGCAATTAGAGCATTCAGGTTCTGATTTTCCTTTTCTATCGACAATCAAGATATGGGTTGAGAGTTTTTTGGATAATATTTGCCGTTGTTCAAAATTGTCTGTGTGATGGATCATAAAACAGAGTTAAGTTTCAGAAGTTGAGTCTAATATTACTGAAGTAGTAGTTGTTGTCAGAGGCAAAGTATATAAGCTACAAAAACAAAAATTTGAAAGGTCACACCATTCATCATATTCTGCAAATTGACTGGAAACTTTCTGTTTAATCTTCGTCCCTCTGCCCCATCACGATGTTCCTCCTTAGAAAGTCCTTGCAACTCTTGCATAGGCTAAAAAGCTAACCTTCCAGGCTGCCAAAGCATGGTCTATGAGTCATAAATGATGTAGGTTGCTTCACCCTTTTTCCTGCACCTGCTGGATGGGCTGCCTTTATACCAGCAGTTTTGCAGCACTGTGGCACTTTAGTTTCTTCCTATTCCAAAGCACTCACCTTTACTATTTTCTTACAGACTCAATAGAACTGACCTCAAAAGAGATATCAACAATCAACATCATCAAGAAGGATTATTGAGGAAAGGATTTGGGAGGAGAAGCAGTCTTGTGTCCAGTAGAAGGTTATAATTTATAAGGATTCAGGTTCCGAGTAGTGATTAGTGAAATTCATGTATGAGCCAGCGCCTTAAAGTATTAAAGGGCCAAATTTAAAGGAGATGAAAAGGAATCACCGACATTGGTATCTTTCACCACGCTTCTTTAGTATAAGGATAACTTTTGTTGAGGGGACAAAATTTTGGAACAGGAAGCATTTTAGAATAAATTTTATCTGTGTTAGGTAGAATACCGCTACACCAAAGCCAGTGGAAATGCTTATCCTCTTTGCTTCTTTAACTTTGGAGCAACGTTTGAAACATCTTGAGATTGTCTAGTTTAAGAGAAATTTTAAGTTTTGCTCACAAAAGAATGGTAGGAAAGTGGGATATACAGTCCCCTTTTATGATTGCGAATTTTTAATCTAATTAGAAGAGAATCCACTTGCATGTTTGATCAAGTCTTTATTTATTTAGTATACCTTTGTCTTCATTCCGAGGACTCTTTGGCCGCACTCTCCTTTATGGGTATGAGTTGTGGCATTTCTTTCCTCTCCAGACCCTGATCAGTGATCATAGTTTCCTTTGAGCGGGATACACCGAGTAAGATGATGATGATGACCACCTTTGTCTTCATTCTATTAAACCTTTTTTTTGGGTATTTGGAGGCAAAGAATCTAACCTATCCTAAATTTGTGCACGGTTATGAATGTGTTATCTCCAACTAGTCTTCATTTCACTTTAGTTCACTTAGTTTAATTTACCTGTATTCAGTTAGTTTAGCTCAATTCTATTCATTTCAGCTGAACACATCACTTTCACTCACATTTTCACCATTTTTCAGTCAGAAAAGTATGCAATTTGGTTCACGAGTTCAGCTATTGATAGCCATTAAGAACAGACTATAAGACTAATTGATGTTGTCACTTTATACTCAACTCTCAATTGAGAGGTTGTCTCCAAAATATTTTTGCCCTTCATTTGGAATGATGATTATTTGAATGTATGTCATTCTTTTTTCCGGATAAGCAGTTGAAATCATAAAATTATTGTAGATTGCGATCAATTTTCCTCACGATTTAGTGTGTATTAGAGAAAAATGATACAACGATTATAAAGTAATAAGTTGATGTAAAGTTTTTAAGTCAAGCCTAAGTTATTTTACTTTGGAAAAATTACCGTGAATAATACAAACTTTAACTGATTTTCCTATAATAATACCATTTTTTGATTAACCATGAATAGTAACAACTTAAGGGGATGTTTGCGTAGAATGATACCAACTTTTGTTTACAATAGGCTATCTGACAAAAACACAAAGGTAAATTAATGGTTAAACAAAAGTTGGTATTATTCTAGAAAAACACACCCATAAGTTGGTGTTATCCATGGTTAATTAATAATTGGTATTATTGTAAGGAAATCAACAAAGTTTGTATTATTCATGGATCACGATAATTTTTACTTTTACTTTAAGTTGGAGGGAGTAGTCAACTTTCTTCATTTACCTTTTTGAACCTTTGTGAATCTTCCCATATTAAGTGATTTGATGTGAATTACCTTTTCAAAGCACTTCAAAATCACAAGAAGGTGGTTAATGTAGAGCAGAGGTTCAATAGCTTGCCCAATTCTTGTGATAGCATCCACTTGATGTTGCATAACTTGATCTTGTCAAGCAAATTTTTTCTTCAATTTTTCATAATTTTGCTATCATCATCATCATCATCATCCTCGTCGTCGTCTTCATCATACCCAATACATCCCTCATAAAAGTTATGATTAGGGAGACAGGACTAGGAAGGGATGGAAGACGATAGGCTATACACTTATCAAAAGAGATAAGGAGGTTACAGCCAGTAAGACCCTCGGCTCGAGAAGACCTGCAAATGAAAACAAAAGACCCATAACAGCTTGCGCACTTCCATCCCTGCCCCTCACAACTTTATACTTGGTCAAAACCTACAAATGCAATCAAAGATTATAATTTCGCTATGTGGCTCTCTGATGTATGCCTAAACAGCTTGCTCACTTCCCTGCCGAGGCATCTTGTTTCGAAAAGGTTAAAAAACGTGATGGGAGCCATCATGTGTTGAGCTTGATTTAGATAGAAAAATGCTTGGTATGATATTAAATATTTATGACATTTTAATCCCGCCTTTCGTAAATACTGTTGCTCGAGTGTTTGTGCTGCTATATCTCCTCCTAAATTGTTATTCTGCCTATTGATCTTATGATAGTTGTCTGTTTGTTTTAAAGCTTATCTGTTCACGAGGACAAAGAAGAAAGATATAGCTCTCGAGGAAGAAACAACTGATGCGGCTCCCACTTCCACTTCCGTTCCCACCCCGTCACCAACCACTAGTGCTACTGTCGAGAGCCTGCCTGTAGCTCCAGTTACACGAGTGCAAGAACCCATCCCAGAGCAGCAACAAAGGGAACTTTTCAAGTGGATGCTAGACGAGAAGAGGAAGATCAAGACCAAAGACCCTGAAGAGAAGAAACGAATCGATGAAGAAAAAGCCATCCTCAAGCAATTTATCCGAGCCAAATCCATCCCAAGCATCTAAACCCTTGTGCACATACAAACAGATACCAAAATTCTCGTTTTTCTTCACACTCCCTCTTCTTTATGGTGCACAATAGATATACAAGTTTCGGTTATTTTTACATACTGTAACTTCTGTTGCAATTGATGGGTGAAGGTGGAAGGAGAAACTTGTGGCTGTTACCAGTTGTTCACCCCTTTACAAGTTCACGACAGTTTGTGTTACGCGAAGGAATCCTGTTATTTTCGTCTTATGATTGTGGCCTTACATCCTTGTGCCTTGGAAAGGTATAGGGTAGGACATTTTACATCTTGTTTAGACAAAGTTATATGAAATATGCTAAGGGGTGTTTGGCAATATAGCTTATTGTGCGATTTTAGCTTATTTTGACATTAATGGAGGGTTGGGTGGTCAAACCAGCCAATTTAGTGTTTGGTAAATTAGGTGGTTGATACAACTTATTGTTATGTGTAAACTAGTTTTAACAAGCTGTTCATAGCAGCAGGTTCATAATCAGCTAGTCAAACTAGTTAATAAAATCTGATGGTCAATATCAGTTACTATAATCGGCCATCAGCTGTTTACCAAACTCTCCCATAATGATGGCAAGTAAAATAGTGTTTAGCCAAGCACAACTCGATCCAGTAGTATGGGCCGATTAGTCATCTTTAGATAACTCAAACTCTAAAATTTTGTATTGCCATGAAGGCCACATTTCAAACAAAAGTAAACCCCATGGTGAAACAAGATTGAAAGACTTTTCAAGTTTTGTTAATCCTATTAGAGACACCATAGTCCATAGTCCATAGTCCATACTACTTGCTCTTGGTCCTAAAATTTACTTTCCATGGATGGATTAATTCTAACCCAAAACCTCAAGGTAAAACTCCTATAACAACTCTAAGATAAGAATCAAGTTGATAACTCACAATAATGGCTTGACTTGAGTCGAGCTTCGATCAAGCCAATCTCTAGTTAATTAGTACCCAATCCAAATGCAATGGAAGAAGTATCGAGGGTCGCTAACAAACCCTTAAAATTGGCTAAAAAAAACAATTTTGGACTTTGGATTCAGTTTGAATGAACAATCAGAAAATTTAGTATTTTCCCTTTATTTTGATAATATAAAAATATTCAACACATCAAATTCTAAAATCTTCTGCAATACATTCCACATTTGAGTAGCAGAAACTACTCAAATAATCCACTTTCTATTCTAATGTAGATCATATGGTAACAAAGCAGTTCAAAGGATGTAAGGTTATACACTTTGGAACGCAATTGATAGCAATGTTTATATCATAGAAGACTTGTCACCATCCAAATGTTGCAATTAAAATCATATTTTAGCATCTTTGGAGAGGTGTGCATGCGTTTCGACCTTACGTGCATTGCATAGCTCATCGGTAGAATCCCCCCTCTCAAACACAGCTGCGGCACCCATGCCAGTGCCTGGAGTACAAAAATTTCGATTAGATTGTAAATGAAATAAATACACTCGTAAGTTCTGGTTTGCAACAGCATGCCTTCTAATTTCAACAATGAAGGAGATGGGGACAAGATTCCATACCTATACACATTGATACAACCCCAAATCGGCAGTCTTTGCCACGGCGCTTCATCTCGTGCAGCAATGTAGCGACACAACGTGCACCTAGAACAAACCATGAATTACAATAAGAACCTGTTCACTCAAGTGTTTTGTCTGAAACATATTGCTTTCGATTAGAATAGAAAACAAGAGATGACTCTCCAAATAGTATCAATCATCCAATCAGAACGATCTTCGAACCCACATGTCTTTGAGATCGTTGTCCAATATTATAAAACAGTAAATAATAGCCTCAAAAGATTTGTGACGTACAAATTTACTTGGTGATTTTAAAAAACTAACCTGGAAATCCAGTGTTCATTTCAAACTCACATCAAACCTTTAATTTTCCAGAAAAACATTTTTAAATGTTTTTCTCAAGTTGGGAAAATGTTTTCCTTCGCATTTCCGCTTCCTCTGCCATACCCCTTACTTTTCCCCTCCTTAGCCTATTTATTTCCATCTTTCTGCTACCTTTACCTATTTATTGTGTACGTAATTTTACCCTTATAATACAAAGAGGTTATTTTCGAACAACCCTCGGGTGTGAAAATCATCACCAACTTCAAAAAAATAAGAATTGGAATTGCAAATAATTTTACAAGTCATTTTTAAGTTATAGTCTATCATAATCTGAAACCAAAAAATTATAAATCTTAGCTCCATCAAAAATGAATATTTCTTTCATCAAGGAACCAAGCAAAAATCAAGTTTGAACATGATCTCATAGAAACCAAAATTCTAATCAAAATGTTCTACAATCAAGCAAACATAGCAGAGAAAGTGGGAAATGAAGTTGAAGGTCGCAAAGCAACATATAATAACATCAGTACCTGTTGCACCCAAAGGATGACCTATTGCCATTGCCCCTCCGTTTACATTGATCTTTTCGGGATCAAGATCTAACTTCTTTTGACAATACACAAATTGAGAGGCGAATGCCTGTAAAATCAAGATGAAATCGAAAATATCATTTACTGATTCACATCTATTGTAAAAGAGGCATAACATAGATAAATTCAAAAAACACCATAATTTGCTTCAGAAATGCCAAATTCAATGCTCACTTCATTAATTTCAAAGAGATCAATGTCATCAAGCTCTAAGCCAGCAGATTTGACAGCAGCGGGGATTGCAACAGCTGGACCAACTCCCATGATAGCAGGGTCAACTCCAACTGCAGCAAAAGTTCTGCACAAAATAAAAGTTATATGTTGCTACAAAATTTGCATACAAAGAGAGATCTAATACCATTGGAATCTCAGAACTGAATAAGAAAATCAGCATATTCTCAGAAAATAAAGAGAAGATTTATATTGCATCATGGATATTCTTAGTTGATCAAACATTAATATCATAGTTTACACCTACCCTATTGCTCTTGAAACCTTTTGCTAAATCTGATATAATATTTTAATTTCCGAGGGACACATTAGCCACATTCAGAGGACTAGGAAAAAGACACTGCCAAAGAAGAAGGAAAGCACTAAGCAAAAGCATGTACATCAACAATTGAAAATCTCTTAATTCCAAACGATGATGGCTAGGATAGCAAACAGGAATTGAAAATATATTCATTGCTAGACTGAACAAGTGCAATCATGTTAGATGCATGAAAGAGCAAAAGATATACAGCAAAGCTTCCAAGTCTTAAATTCCACCACAACATATATGATATGCCGTCACATACTTGATTATGAATCTATCGAGTTGTGTCATGATACCAACATGTTTGAATAAGACTTTACAACTTAAGCAAGGAGGGCGAGGGTAATAAAATAAGGGCGTATGTAAGGGAGACAAAAGTTGGGCAAGAAGGATCGGAGGTAACCGGAGAGGAAAATATTTATATTTCCTAATTCGGTAAACAATCAGATAGATTTCAGAAAACAGTGGGAGGGAAAGGAATCAAAGAGAAAATTTCCTCTATTTTTCATTAAACAATCTCTTCAAAGTAGAAAAGATTTGGATGGAAAATATAAGTCATGCTCCAAACCCTCCAATTACAGTTGCTAATGTCTTTTGAGTTTAATAATAAGTTCTGACGTTTTCAGACTCCTTGTTCGCTACCATCACTTGCAATGCCAACAGGATATCCATTGTGAAACCAATAACATCAGGTTGTAGAGAGTTAGAACATATGTGCAAGTAACAAGGCTATCGAAGTCGTTATTCTCTCACATGATGATTCCAAGCTTAAAACAAGCTAGAACAATAAACCAACTATTTATGTTTCAACTCTTGCAATTGTCAATTTCCCACATTCCCCCACCTAATCAATGGATATTCAAAAACTGAAAATAATACCCCTCGTCCCACCCAGATCTTTTTAATTCAAACCTGCAAGTGAGCAGTTAGGCAAAGCAGATCAGACAAATATGATTTTAATCATAATAATACCTAAACACGCCAAGAATGGGGAGCCCTTTACGCATTGCGACACTTCTCTTCATCAGGAGAACAGCTCCAGCACCATCGGTCACCTGGCTAGAGTTTCCTACAGCATGAACAGAAAGAATCAAAGAAGATGTTTTATATACAACTGATCTACAAAGATAACTTTAGAATAATTTCTGTATCTCCATATACCTGCAGTAGTTGTCCCACTCTTCTTGAAAACAGGCTTCAATTTCGCCAGGTTCGCAACAGTTGTGTTCGGCCGGATCCCATCATCCACAGTAACTGTAATAGGCTTCTCATCTCCAGTTTTAGGATCAACAATCTACGATGGAAACAATTCAAAGTCAAGAAACCCATTGACAGCATGCATGATAGACTAGGTTACTTAGACTCTTCATTTCACCTTAAGCTCCATGTAGAATCTTCACGACTCAGACATAGGCATTTAAAGTTTCAACTTATTTTGAGCCACAAACATTGTATTTTTTTCATGAAAATTCTTAATCTCACCCTTGAGGTAAGAGCCTGACACATCTCACTGATTACACGTGAAATAGTTAAGAAATGAGACACAAATGGCCAAAACATACAGCTAATGAATAAAATACCTTTGTGTGTACTGGTATGATTTCATCTTTAAATTTACCAGAGGCAGTAGCAGCAGCAGCCTTCCTGTGAGACTCCACCTAACATGTCAAAACTCAATGGAATCAATAGTCAAGTCCAAGCCACCAATTCAAAATGACAGATGAATTTCATGTAACTTACAGCTGCTTGATCCTGCTCTTCTCTTGTCACACCAAAACGCTCTGCAACATTTTCTGAAGTCACACCCATAGGAAGAAGACAATCTTGGGCTTTCACAAAATCATTTACCTACCACAGCAATAAAAATATATCATGATCTACATGCAGGAGGAGAAACATGTATATGTCATTACTCATCATAGAGAGGATATAAATCTTACTCTAGGATTCACAGTTCCATCAAATGCCATTTGGTTTATTGTCATACACTCTAATCCAGCACCAATTCCTGCAATTGGAAAGCACAATCAATATAAAGTACAAAAGTATGATTAAACTTAAATCAGTACAAATCCCTCAGCCGTAATTATTCACTCTTCTTTGTTCTGGAGGGGGTCGAGTTTTGTTAATTGCAGTTCAAACCAAAAATTGAGAATTGGTCCTTACCAATATCATAAAATCCAGCCTTAATGGCTGCAGCTACATCAGCAACAGCCTGAAGTCCTGAAGAACACTGCCTGTTTACAGTTCTTAAAGGAACAGTTTCTGTAAAAAATAGACAAAAATATTAGCAAGAATCATTGGTACATCCCTAGTGCCTAAATATTGGCAAAGTCTATTTTAATCTACCCAAAATTATATGCCAATTTTTCAATGTTAAAAATGAATCTTAAAACATAATAATAATATTGTGGCATTACTTGTACCTAAAAGTTCTCCCATCACTTTACTCTCCCCGTTTCTCATAAACTATAAAAGGCCCTACAAACTTTCCACCACCTACACAATTTCACTCTTTAAATGAAATCTAAGTAACTGGTACAAACTACAAAATCTTTTTTTTGGGTTGCCAAATACAAACTCTTTTTTTGGGGTTGACAAACTACAAACATTTTACAATAAGAGTATGGTATTATAACAAAAAAAATACAATGCCAAAGCCTTGACCCCGGTCAAAAGGGGTTGAATGAATGAACAAGATTTCTTGATTGTCTAGAAACATTCTCTTTGAGGAAGGAGGAGAAAACTAAAGAAACTTGGATGATGGGAAGCAAAGGGATTAAAGATTTTAGATTTCCAGAGTGTAGAACAATCAATTAGAAAAAGAACCCTTCTCAGAGGTGGTCTATAATGTAAGAATGGAGGGAGATGTCCATAGTATGCCTCGTAATAAGTATCTTCAGTTAAGCTCCATAGTTTAGTGATAGGATTGCCACGATACAAAAATGAAAAAAACAATGAGCAATGTTATTCTAAAGTTAAGCATCAAGACTGAAACACATGAATACACACAAGGTCCTTTGTGATAATTCCTCAAGTACTAGGAAACTCTCCATCATGTACCACATGCGATTTTTGTCATTGAATAGAAGAAGAGAGACCAACCTGGGAAACCTGCATAGAATGCTGCGTTCCTGCACTCCATAGCTCTCTGAGAGCCTGGGGCCAAAACAGTTCCCACAACAATGTCCCCGACTTCAGCAGGATTCAGATTTGTTTTCTCTATCAATGCCTACAGTAATGTACAAAAAGAGGACATAAACAAAAAAAATATTAATTCACAGGAAAGATATATTTGCAGATTTGAGCATTATGAGAGAACACGTGTAAATGGGAAAGTCGGGGTGGGCCGGAAGGAGTAGCGAACTTGTTATTCGGTTTCTCAAGAGAACAGCCAAAGACATGTGCAAAAGCAGAGAGATAATTTCTGTACTACTAACGCAAACTCAAATAATTCTAAAGTCCGCATGTTCAATCATTCTGAAAGTCACTTCAAAACTTAACTGCATACACATCATATCATCTCCGCAATCCCCTTCATGTTTACATTTTTACAAGCCACCTTTGTTAAAGCTATTCATTGTCATTTATTAGAAAAAACTGTGCGGCGTGAGCATACCTTCAAAACTGTAGCAAGAAGATCATCAGGAAATGTATCCTTAAAAGCACCTCGTTTCGCTTTGCAAAGTGGAGTACGGTATGCACTGCAGAAACACAGTATGTAACTCAGTAATCAACTAATTTTTATATCCTACGTAATTAAAATGAGAAATTAGGGCAGCCAGACAATGACAACTTACGCTACTATGACAACATCATCACCAAAAGCACTGGTTCTGTAATAAGCAGCTGAATCCCCAGCCGCACAATTAGATGCCTATAATGATCACCATTCATCACAACCAAGGAAGATGTGAGGGAGAGTAACAAGAATTGAAACTTCAACCTCATGCACTAAAAGCATACATAGATTGCATTATAAGAACTAAGAAGATATGTTCTCATTTTAACAAATAGAGAGTGCTTTTCAAAGCATCTTTGAAGTACATTAAGCAACAGCAACACTACAAAACTACAATCAATGGTACCCGAAACTTAAGAATATAAATAAACAAATAAATATGTAAAACCGCAAAGAAAATGTGATGAGTGTATTTACCAGCTCAAAAATTAAAAGTTACAATTCCATTGACCTCGCCTGCCAACCCCTAGTCATTTGGTAATTCAAAGAACTCACTACTCTTGGAAGTAATTGGCTTGATATAATGGGTATGGTGATGATAATAATGTGAATCCATTTTATTCTCATTTTATCCCATTAATTTTTAAGGATTATAATAAAATATCCATGAACAAATACGAATCTGAAACGTGTCAAACAATGGTGCATTTACATTAACATGGTTCCAAGTTCCAACTCCTAAAATCCCCCTAGATTTTTTCGTAAAATTTCGATAACACAAATTATGCTATAACCAAGGACTAAAATCCTACAAAGTATACCTAAAAAACTGATGGAAAATAAAAAAATACTACAAAGTTGAGCCAGAACATCATAAGACCATATGATTGAACATGATAAGCAAAGTGTAATTAATCCAAGACTTTCCCAAGAGTAGTCAACTAACTCGTGGATAAAGAACACCACAACTCAAGAAAAAAGGCATCTTTTCCCACCACAATTTCAACAATAGAAAGAAAATGGAGAATATCCCTAAGTGGTGAAAGCAACCATCAAGGGCGAAAAATATAATAAGATCACAAATGTTATCAAAAAATGCCAAAAAACGACCTTGCTTTTCATGACTGATCCTCTAATACATAGGACTGTATTATCAATACCAAAGTCCTCAGTGGAAACACTAAAGCCAAATTAAGACCCTCGAACAACAATAACACTAAACTAAAGCAAAGGATGATTGATTCCCCAAGCTCAAACTCAGTACCAGTATCATCGATATCAAGCACTAAAGCTCCTCTTTTGCACAGAACCCTCCAGAAGCTTCATTATTTAACTTGAACTAATTGTCTTTAGCATCGAAGTGTTTGCATAACAAACTAACCCATCAATAAGGGTGTATCAGCTTTCTTCATTTTTAGCATCACACAACTATAATTTCATTCTCACTGCATACACCAGAAGGGATCGACTCCCCTTTCCGCATCACTAATTCACCAACTTAATCACCATTTGTTGATCCCAAAAGATAGCTCTCTAACCATCATTTGAAACCACATCTAAAACAGAGTCATCAAATAAAAGATCAAATCACAAAATTTAAGTTTCTGAATAGGTCTCATTCCATCAAAGTTTTACCAGACAGATCCCAAATTCCCCATTGACCAAATAAACTTACAAAAACCAATAATTCAATTTAGCTCCACATACCATCTAAAATATTCAGAATCAATTTTCGCTTAACCAATCAATGATCAAGATCCATGATAAAAATATAGAAACATCGCAATATAATAACATGCAATTAGAGAGTTATTATAACCTAAAAACATATAAATGAAAACAATTAATTTCTTGAAATCATCGTATCAACAAATTATATCCTACAATAAACTAAAACATAAACAAATAAAACCACAATAAATTGAATAGATCAAAAAAACCCAGGAAAATGAAAAATGATTTGAACATACAGAAAGAAAAGCTTCGTAATTGTGATTGGAAGAAGAAGGAGGACGGAGATGATCAAGAAGAATTTTTTGCCTGTTAATTGCTTTCTCCATTATTTTTTGTTTCAGAAAATTGATAATCCAAGATAAGCTTGAGCAGAAAACTTGTTGGAAAAGAGATATTTATTCACGTAAACAAGTTAAAGACGATAACTATATACGTGACATCGACTCTTGAGAGACGTCTTTTTGAGAGATCGTTTCTTTGAGAGACGTATCTCAATTCACCTCATTAAAGATTAATGTCTGCTTATTCTATTCTAATTACCTATTTATTGTATTATTAATGCCTACTTACTGTATTTTAAATGTTTACTTTTAATATCTTAAATGTCTACTTACATCATTCTTAATGTCTACTTACAATATTTTAAAAAATATATAATAAATCGATCCAATTTATGTAAAATCAATATAGATGCAAAACCTAATCCTAAACTGATCTGTCGATTTGAATGAACACCTCTAAGAGGTGTGCGTTTAGGCTATTATAATTACAAAGTTAATTTCGGATCGATTTAAAATCAAGTTTAGTATTTATTATAAATAAAGTCGAATTAAATTATAAAATCGAATAAATATTAAATTGAAAGATTTGTTTTGCATCTAGAGAGTTTGACGATCAAGTTTGATGAAGACGGTTGATTCTTATTATTTTAGCATTTCGAGATAAATGGATTTTACAATTTTTTAGGTGTGAACCTATTTTTTAATAATAAAGATAACAAAAGGTGAGTGAAGTGATTGCATGAAAATCAAATTTTGGATTTAAGTTAAAAATGTGATATTTATTTTTAATTGAAATAAGATAGAAAAATAAGATTTTATTTTTTGATATTTAACTTAAATTTTTATTTCACATTAGATTGTTTAGAATTCTCATTCGGCACTAGGTAGTTGTCAATCGTGGGTAGTTGTATGTGTACAATTGTAAATTTCAAATATTTTATTGTCTTATTGATTGCTAAATTATCTTTGTTGATAAGTAAGTTGTTGGAAATTTAAACTATAATTTTAGTTTAAAGTGCGTGTAATGCACGAAGTTTAATATAGATAAATAAAATTTTCAGATGATGCAAGAAAAAGATACTATTTTATTTAAGAAAAATATATAAATACTTATATATTTCATAAAATAATTACTTTGGATAACAATACAATTTACTAAATATTTAATGTAATTTAACTCTAAAACTATACTAAAATATATTTTTGATGGTCTCTTCTATTAAATAAAATAAACTTACTATTCATGAATGAATTAAGCTTATTTTCAATCGATTTAAATTAATTTATTCTGTTTTAATTTTAACCTAATTCAAATATCATTTAATAATCTAGTAAAGATATTTATTTTCAAATGTGAATATCTAGTGAATTTTGTCTATATGGACCAATTATATTATGTAAGCATCTTTTTATTAGGACCTAAGCATTAAACAAGGATAATTTAAATATTATAAGCTATATTTTTAATGTTCATATCTGATATTGAACACAATTTAGATCAGTAATGATCAAAATCTAATATAGTTGGATGTAATGCTGGTGAGATATCGGTTTATTAATCCCTGTCTTTGTTATTCAGTCTTTGCTGAGTACTTTTTCTGTTCCATAATACTTGCTATTGATAGTAATATTTTCCCACACAACATGTCACACTCAGTAGCAAGTATTATAGAACGGAGGAAGTATCACCTAAGATTATGTTGTATGCACACACGTCAAGAGGCTCAGAGGGTGTCTCCGTGGATTGTCTTTGACACACAAGTCGGTATTTATACTACCTCCGTTCCATTTTACTTGCAACACTTATTTTTGGAAGTTTCATATTACTTGCAACATTACTATTTTTGGCAAAAATAATCTACTTATTTTATCCTCACTTTATTCCTACCCCACTATCACCATCAATCATACATCATTTCATTAATTATTTAATATACCCACAAGTCACAACCACTATCTACTTATAATAATTTTTTTTTATTTCTACCCTACATTTCACCATCAATCATACATCATTCCTACTTTTACCATACTGATTTGACGACCTTTAAAAAACGTGTTAAATTTAATAGTGCAACTAAAACGGAACGGAGAAAGTATATAAGTTGGAATATCTAGATAGCCTAATTTCAAATACACTAGCCTTTTGGAGGCTCTATGCTAGGAATTCTTTAATATTGTGAGGACGTAATAAATATTTAATGAATTTTAGAACACCTTTTAGGAGTTAATAAAAGAAGACGATAATGGGTACCTATCATTGATGAATATATAAGTACTAGTATAAACCCCGTGCATTGCACGGAATTTGTAGAGTAAATTTTTTTTAAACAAAAATTTTAAGTAATTGTGCAGTTGCATATTATCATTATGAAATTATAGTTCAATAAATAATATTTAATAATGTATTCAAATTGTTTATAAAAATATAATGGCTCAATAAATAATTAAATAAAAGAATAATAAAAAATAATCAAAAACTTTTGCATATCATTATTATGAAATTATAATAGTTAAAAAAGTAATATTAATATAATGTCATTACCAAAAACATTTCCTGATATTATTGGAAATTATTTATTTTGATTAATTGTTTATAAAAATATATTGGCTCACTCACTAAATAACTAAATAAAAGAGTAATAAAGTAATCAAAAAATTTGCATATTATTATTAAGAAATTATAATAATTAAAAAATATAATAATAATAATATATATTTGAATTAATATAACAACATAAAAACTCAATCCATTTTGGATGGAATAATATAATGTCATTACAAAAATATTTTCTTATATTATTGGAAGTTAATTATTTTGACTGTACAATATATTGTAAAGGAAAATATTGAAATTTAATACTTTTTATTAAAGTAATCTAATTACTTTGATTGTAATAATGTATGTTGTAATTATTTTTATAAATTTCCTAGCAATCTTATTATTTTTGTATTAAAGGAAAATTTTAGATTTTTTTTAGTACGTCATAATATTTTCAAAAGAATAAGATACTATTATTGCAATAATTTATTAATTTCAAATTGTAAAACCATTTTATATATTGAGATTCTATGCATGTTTCTATTTATAATTAAATCACCATTAATTTTACTGCATTAATTGGCAAATGGCTATTAGATTGTCATTTGTCATTTAACAGCAAAATTGTATGATTGTATGATACTCCCTCCGTCCCATTTATTTTGTCCACTTTAGTTTTTGGTTACTATTCACTAATCACTCTTAATTTGTATTTTGTTCTTAATCTATAAGTTAAAATATAGTCATGTGGGATCTTATTTTGTTCGTCTCAATGCAAAGATTATTAATATCAAATTTTTATAATTTTTAATTATACACAATTAAAGATATTAAAGATTAAAATATTGCCTCGACATGTGTGCCCAAAGTAAAGTGGACAAAATAAATGGGACGGAGGGAGTATGATTTATAGCAAAGAGTTATAGTGCTAAATATTAGTGTTTACGCATAAAAGAAAGATAATGTCATAACATTTAAATGAAAAAAAAGGTAAAAAAATTAGTTTATTCGCTGTTTATACAACAAACAAGCATTGTTCACATTTAATTTTTTGATTGTTTAAAAATCATGACTTTGTCTTTCTTTTGTTCGATTTTGTCTTTTTTTTATTCGGTGTTACTAACAACGAATAAACTAACGGTAAATTTTGTTTTCTCTTGTTTGTTGTTAGTAACAGCTAACAAGTAACAACGAATGAACAAACACTGACTTTAGGCTCGAACATAAAAATGCTTATTTTGGACATTAAAATTACTTTGGAAATTATTTTTAAGAAAAATCTATTTAATTCAAATTTGTGATTTTATAGTATCGTATACACAATTTTGTTATTTCGATTATAATAGGATACTGGTACTAAATCTCAATGTGTAGATAATACATTGGTTATTTCCCCATTTTAAAGATATAATTTTTTTCAAGCGATTAATTGATTTTGGGTTTTGTATATTCAAAAAAAATATATATATATAAATAAAAAAAAAATTGATATTGGGTTTTGTAGAATCAATGAGCAATAAAAAAAAGAATTAGTGAAAATAAACTATCAAGTCTAAGATGGCTCGAGACATGACAGCTCGAGACTTGCAACATTTCAGTGCCCTAGTGACATTAAATGGCTTTTATTTAGTATGACGTCGAGAGGATCGAATATACGCAACATTACCCTTATTATATACTTGTTAGTGATGATAAAAGATTGTTTCCGAGACCTAAAAGGAACGGACGAACGATGAAGATAGCAACAAAGGCTATTCTAACAAGTAACAACAGAACATTCAGATAGAACCTCTTTTTTCTTCAAGATTGAAAAGAGTATTATTTTTATACAAAAATGGGATAACATACATACAGGAAGCAAAAAGCACAGAACTGCAGACGCCCCATACGTGCTCGTTGCACTAAAAAACCTTTAGACGACATAAGTAAAGACGTTACTATAGAGCACTTGCCACCAAAGGCATTGCACGGAAATAGACAAGGATAGAATCAAAGAATCACCGTTTCTTCTACGACAAAAAGATGAACACTAACACCGGTGCTCGGTTATCATGAGATGTTGGTAAGCTTTGAGGATGAGTTCTCTGAAGAACATTCTGTTCTTCCGATAAAATTACTGTTTCACGCGCATTGCAGGGAAAGAATTTTACCGGTATCTTCAGAGGACGACGTTCAGAGGCAGGAAATATGATGTTGTAAATATGAGTTCGTGTTCAAACTGTACAGAGATCTCTGCCTCATGTTGATGTCAGAGTATACTTCAGAATTTACCAACATCTATGAGGTGCTTGGATAACTTCTCCGAAACATATGTACACGAAGTTTAATTAGAATTGCGGTCGACTTCTGCGGCTCGCTGTCTCATCATTTCCATCACAGCTGCTCGTCTACGAGAATCGGACTGTTGTTGCAATCGTCTAAGATGTTCTCTTAAATCTCTGAGGATGTAAAAACCATGAAAAGTTTGAGAAACATGCTCTAGATATCAAAAATCCTTTAAAGAAACAAAGCTTAGAAACAAACCTGCATCGAGGTACGTGACATTGGGATTCTTTACATGCTCGAGCATGAAGTTGAAGAAGATACCACATCTTCTTGCAAAGAACACAACCCCCAGATGCACGGACTCTGCACTGTATCCCATGACGGAAAAGCCCCTTGACCTTCCGACAGTTAGGATACTGGCAGTGCGGTGAACGGCACTGTGATGCATGCACTAGTAGGTCAAGCATTTTCCGGAGCTGCAACCAAAAACATGTCAGATTATTATATTCTGCACTGAGACGAAAGAAAGGAAAGCCCTTTATAAGATAAAAAGAGAAAGCTGCACTCGAAGAAAAAACTAAATTAGGAAACGGAGAAACTGTAATTCCAGGATTAATAATTATGGAGTCACAACTAATATGGGACAGCCAGACGGTAAATGTTTCTCTATAAGTAAACGACAGATAGCGGTGATATTCATGCATTCAACAAAGAATTAACCAAAATTCATTCCCAATGGCCACAGCGATGCAAGAAATGAGGAAAGTCATTCAGAAAAATAGTGTCACTGATGTAGCAGTAAAGCTAGATTCAAAAGAAATTAAGATTATAAGTCAATTATGGTAGCAAATTTACAAGGTATTACATTGAAGTAGAACACCAATACGTTCAATTTTAGGTGTAGTGAGAAGACCTTTAGCAGTAATATACAAGGGCAAGATCTCAAACTAGATATTGTCCAATGGCATCGAGGAACAGGGAAGAGAGAAAGCATAGACATCCGCAAGCGATGTTACATTAGATAGAAACATAGGCAGTGTATTCCATTACCCCAACGCCACCAAGGGGCTCCTAGGAGGGGTCAGGGGGTTCAAATGTACACAACCTACTCTTGTAATAACAAAAAGGCTGTTTCAGATTGACCTTTTGTTATGAAGGTCATCTGTAACTTCACATAAATAAGAAGTGGACAATAGTTGATGAGACATTTTACTAAATCACAAAACTATAATTTGTGAGTTCCGTAGAGAATAGAGATGATATATGATGCTGATACAGAGTGGTAAAATTAGAGAAAAACAGCAAATAAGTCAAGTACAAATAAAACATTAGAATCGTAAAGAATCATTTTGTATGCATGGCACTCCCAATAATGAGAGAGTATCAAATGAAGAATAGAATTTCAGTAAGTGGGTGGATTTAAGAGCATATAGCATGCCACCTAAACATTCAATGTTATCAAAATTGGAAAAATTTGCCTACAAGACACATCTTAAGAAAGATTTCAAGTTCATCAGTAAAGTATTTTATCTATCGCAGAGAATATTATGTTCTAGTATAGTAGAAATATTCAATATCAAGAATATTTTTGTCAAGGGAAGGGGGCAGGAGTGAATGCAAGAAAATGCTGATACCTGTACAACACGTAGTTGTCTAGCTTCCTTATTTTGTGCATCACGATCAGCCAAGGAAGGATGGTTCGTCAACTTATGAGGATGCTCGCTACCTCTATTCTTTTGATAACAAGAATTACATATATCATAATCTGGACATGTTTCACAACGCCAACCTTGACCCGTCTCAATATCAAGATGGCATAAGTTGCATGTTATCACAAATGCTGGGGCAGTAGGATTATGAAGATGGTAAAGCACCATCATGGAGGAATGTTTAGCACGACGTAGAGTATCATACTGGTAATGATTTCCCTGACAAAGACTTAAGAAGGCCTGTCGGGTGTCGAAAAATTCACTCTCAAGAATCTCGTCTTTGTCCTCGGTATCATCTGGCACATTAGTGATCTCAATCTAAGATCATCAAGGCATGAGAACACTTGGTCAGTGCAGAACTCACGTCAAAGAAGCCTACTCAGAAACAGCATAAGCACAATAACTTACTCTATGAAGTTCATGTCTGTCCTTTTGGTTGATGGGATGCCTTTCTCTATCTTCACGCTTTTGTTCTGTTTCATAGCATCTGCAGAAAAAATAATTTTTGTCTTTCAGATAGCCAGTTCAACCTTATATTTGAACTTTCAATAGTTCATTGTTGCACTTAATCATCTGACAAGTCAAACCTTCATTCCACACTACTCCTATAGTACATTATCAGAAGAAAAATAAGATCAACCATCAAAGTTCAACTTTTGAAATGCCATCAGTTCTACAAACAAAAGTATTGAATCCAAAACAAAAAAATAAATAAACAGGTTAAAACCTTTCACCAGTAGGGGGAGCTTCATAAAACAAGAACCAAATACCTTTTAAGCACTTGGGAAGCTAGCTATAACATGTTGCAAGTTGCAACATACATGTAGTGCTATATTTTACCTTTTTTAATCTTGTAACCATATAAACTACAATTATAAGGTTAATTTTAAAAGTTGAAAATAGAAACCCGCCTTTTGATGATCCGATTTTTAAAAAGCTACATTTCGTTTGTTTATTTAGTCTCACCTTTAATTATATCTTTCTTAAAGAAGTTAACCTGTTGTGGCCGATCGAAGAGGTGAGAAAGGGCCATATGTCATGCTTTCATAGGTTCATATTATTTTAGTTATGGCTTAACATTAATTTAAACAAAACAACAAAAAGTTCGATGAATTGAAATCTGAAATGTTGTATTTCAAAATAAAAAGTAAATGTTACAAATAGAAATGTAACAAAGTAGGAGGAAAAAAGTTTGTGAAAAAACAAAATGCAAAAATTATAAACTATGCCAAAGCATTTTAATTCCTACGATATGAGCTAGGATGCATAGACCAAAACAAATCAACATGCGAGATCATCACTAATAAAGATTATACTTTAATTGATTCCATTCAACACTATAACTAACAATTTAAAGCTAATAAGAGATAAATATAAAAATCTAAAACCTTATTATTTTATAATTTAACAATTAACCAAAATAAAACTAGACAAGTAAAAAATGCTCAGAAAAGTATAACGTAAAAATTTATTTTTTAATCTATTTTTGTCTTTTGATTTCCTCAACTCAACTTTGGCTCTATTCTGGGCTACCTAAAGTGGTTACAACACACAACTACGATTACTTTAACTTTGTAGATCAATAGTTACTCTGTCCACATGTATGTCACAGATTCAAACTAGTATCAACATTTAAAACATTCATATTTTTCAAAACCAATAGAAACAATATTTTCCAATTTGGATACCAAAGCGCTGAGGCTAGCCAAAAATTCAATTTCAGCACCACTAGTTGACACCTTCTGAGTATTATAGCAGGAGTAAGAACATAATTAATTTTAACTGTTGATTCATTGATGTTTCAAATAGAAACTAACGAACAACAAATCATTAAGTTATCAATATACAATGATAATGATGAAGTACCTTCATTACATATGCCATCATTTTCATGAAAATCTCAACCCCATTACTTCAAGCTACCTAAATTGAAGCGTCATACTCATATATAACAACTTCACAACAATTCCATAGCCTTAATCCCAACATATACTCGAATATGAAAATGAAAAAAATGAGGAGACTGTTATGGTCCTCTGCAAGGTATGGACTTGTCCCACATCGGTTGAGTATGCTTGTTGTGGGATTTATAGGCAAATGGACTCTCTCACCCACCAGGCGAATCTCTTAGGTGAGTTATCTCGATTGTTCTATAACAATGGTAAAAAGAGCCCGACCCGATACAGGTGACCTACTGAGTGGAGTGGGTGGCCTAGAAGAGCCCGTCGTGACCCAACGAGGACATTGGCCTTATGGGGGGTCGATTGTTATAGTCCATTGCAAGGTATGAGACTTGTCCCACATCGATTGTGTATGCAATTGGTGTGGCGTTTATAGGCAAATGAGTTCTCTCACCCATCGCCACCAAACTAGTCTTTTGGGTGAGTTCTCTCGTTTGTTCTATTAGGAGACACCTTGGCTAACCTCAGTTATTGAAAAAAGGTTTTCTAAAACTAAATATTTAAAATTTATATTAGTAGGTTTGATAGATCTACAATGTAAGAATTAACACAGTAATATTCGAAGTTTGACAAGGAACGCCAAACTCTCAAAAAACACACGAATAACAAACTTAGTTTACTGAAAAAATTAAAACAGAAAAACCGAAATATCCTTGTAAAAAATGCGAGTGAAATCCAATTATAATCCCTCCATAAAAATGACATCAGCAAAACTTGTATGCCCAACTAGAAGATGAAAATCAAAATAAGCACCAAAATTCAAATTGTGCAAGCAGGATCTTACTTGTCACAGAGCTGAAAGTTTTTACACTGATTGCACTTCCAACAGTTGCCGGAAACCATTAGCAAACAACAGTGAGTGCATGCATGCTGCAAATGGACCATAATAAAATCTTCCTTCATGGGGGAAATTGTGGAGCCAAGCTGCAGTACAAAACAAGGGCGCAACAATCAGAGAACCAAACAGCAGTACTGATGGTATATAAACACCCACTACGAAAAAACCATAGTAAACTCATCCCCTCCACACAAAAAGAATAATCCACTGTACAAAACGAAATGCATATATATTTGCAAGATAAATACACATAATGGAGGAAGAAATGCATAGCTACATGAAGCAGATAAAACCAACCAACTGGAAGAAAATACCACTACTGAAAATAAAGTATTCACCAACTGATAGATAGAAAGATTACTTTATGCATTAAAAGAAAATCCTTTGATGCATTGCTTGAAAGATCTGATTGCCCAGTTGCTTTAAGAGCCCTCTTTGTGATAGTCTTCTTCATTGTTCCCTTCTTGTTGAGTTTTCTGCCCTCTTCTTCTTGAATAATCTGATAAATCATATCCTCAGCAGCGCCAGGCCAATAGTCACCATCAAAGTACGGGAGCCTAGCTGCTGTGACCTTGGCATTGCATTCACCAGTTTGAATGAAGAAATGATCATATAAGTTGGTAAGTTCAACCACAATATTTTCCTTTGAAGCTTTTCTTAGCATCGACAAATACCTAACGCAGAAAATTTAAAACCTTGTCGGTAATCAAGCACATATTTGATAAGGTAGGATTCAAAATAAAGCTCAATATAATCTACATACTCATCAGAAGCAAGAACACTTGACTTACCACTCTCTCAATTTGTCAGATTTTGGTGTTTTCTGTATCTCTGGATGACAATACAAAATATAGTCTTCACCCTTCAAAGGTGGACATGCCCAAATATAACAACTTGTAAAACCTCGCTTCTTACAGTATTCAAGGTACCCTATCTGCAAAGAGGTATATAAATTGTCTTCAAAAGCAAGATACACAAGACGAACATTAATCACGCAAAAAACAATTGGCAAAACATACCAATATTTCATGATATACAAAAGTACGAAGAGCCTCTCCGGTCACCGTTTTTACATCAGGCCTAAAATACTTTACTGAATCAAGGTATGAAAGATAGACACGACGCTGATTAGGTGGTAAGCATTCTGAGCCAAATTCTTGAACATACATTCCAAATAAGCACACTTCTACGCCTTCAATCTTCTGAAAAAGCAAAACTACCTGAAGAAATATGCCCATCAATTACACACCAGAGACAAAATTATAGGAGATCGAACACAGTAACTACGCCTAGACTAATAATAAAAACTAAACGCATTTACTTTGATGTTTATCATCAATTGGTTAAAAAATGTTGTTATTAACTTAACAAACCTTAGATTTATAAGGAAATTCGGTAGGATAATTTTCTTCACTAAAAATTTCCAGAAATCGCGGCTTCACTTCCAACTTCTTGTCAACAGAAGACACGACTCTAACAACAATTCCTTCTGCTCCAGGAATCTGACAAAAACCAAAGTTTCTCCTCTCAAAATTCAAAGTATACATAGGAATTATTAGCCAAATCAGTAAAACTCTCAATATATCATAATAATAACACTGTAAATTTTTGGATACTTTACAGCATAATACCACTTCAATAAATTAGTTTTTATCCTTGGGTAAAGTTAATAATTAATAAGTGAAGAGATTAAAAATGAATAAATAGATGCAAATTTCTAAGCATTAAAGTTTTTGCACTTGTTCACCATACAACACATTGTAGCCATCAAACTGACAACCTAAAGTTTGCCTGAGGAATGCACCTAAAGAAAAACTAAAAGCATAGCCATTACATTCTTTAAAATGCATAAGCTAGTAAATTGCGTGTCACCAATTGCAATTGAAAGCACAAGAATATATTATGAAAGAAAAAACAGGGAATGCACACAATTCGCACAACCAGTTACACATCTTTTCCCACCTTCTGATAGACATAATTCCTAGTTAAATACTCACATCACATTATTAACAACTGCATCCTTAACAAGGCATGACGACACTCACTCATCCCTTGTACCAACAATTGTTAAAAGCCCAGCATAAAAGCACTGTAACATCCATTAAGACAACTCAATTAACTTTTCAAATGAAGGATTTTCTGTCACTTTGAGTGGCTTGACCATTGTTGCACCAAACGAAATTCGATACGATACGAGAAACAATAATTTGAAGTGTTGGAAACATAGGAAACGAAAAATGATCCTATGATACATAAAAAAGATTCAAAATTACAAAAAAAACTTAAAATAGTACTAGAAAACTAAAACCTCTCTAATACTATAAACCTAAATTTTCCACTACCTGAACATTAGATACCCTTCATCTACTTTATTTTGAATAAAAACTATTTTTCGAAAAAAATGAGTCTTACTTTATAAGTCTAACCAATTTGACATTTTGAGAAATAATCCTACACAACTACTTCACATGTTCTCAAAGAGATGTCAATAGGTTAAAAGATAGTAGCACATTACTTCTAACTCTTTTTCTACCTTATTTTCACATCGTTCTAGAGAAAACTATTTCATTCCTCTTTCCACCTTGTTGTATTTTTATTTTCAACTCTTCATGCAAGCTGGATTTTTATTTTCAAATCTTCTCCAATTTTACAGTCTTCAACCTTCAAATGTGGCTTGTCATGTAAGTTTTTTTTATCCTTTCTCTTTCGTTTTTCTGATCTAATCTTGTTTTTTTTTTTTTTATCATTTTTTGCAATATCTTCTTTAAAGAGCAAAATTCTAAAGCCCATAACTTATTATCACGATTTTTCCATCCTTTTATGGGTTCTTATTGAAGAGAAAACACTTATAACTTCTTAAACTTGTTGCTGGTGAACCGAATCGCTTCAACGGTTCCAAGCGTGTTTCCGAACGACTCTAGTACGGGCGTTTCCAACCGGAAATCGAGAGAACGATCGGCGTTTCACGCTTCTATGAGCTTGACCCAATTGTAATAAGCAATTAACTATAAATCAACTCTAATACAATCTTCCAACCCAAGTGGATTAAGCAGCTTACAAGCTGAAGTGAAAACATTAATATCAAACTGTAGAGAAGGCTACATAGAAGTAAAGAGATAGAGAAACAACAAAGCAAACAGTTTCAGAGGACACACAACTTTGAACACAACTAGAAGTGTTCAAAATAGACCCAACCCAACGTTTAATGGACATTGTATAACCAAATCCGACTTTGACCCGACTTCAAAAATGGATTTACAATGATGTAATAATAAACCAATATAGACACAAGACCCAATCGACCCAAAACACCTAGCTTAGACGATGGCCCAAATAAATCTCTAAACGCAAATCCCCCAAAAAAAAACAATTGACCGTGTGAGGAGTGCATGAGCATAACCAAAAGAAGGCATCTGGATGGAGTGCCAAACCATAACATTTAACTAGCTTGGCCCCACAATTAGGGCCCCAGCATGCTTCTCAGTAAAATAGATCCAATAAGTTTAATCCAACATAGAGCAATTGACTAGACAATAGGTGTCCTCTGCCCTTCTACTTTGGAATTGTTTGTGTGCCTATATCAGATCAATGGTGAAAACAAGTATGACAAAAAGGTTGCATTGCTATGGTAACAAGTTTCTAAACTTCTAGTACAGAAGAAAAAAGGGACAACAGTTTTTGAACAACTATGTTTAATACCTCTTACAGCAATAGGTTTTATCAAATTTCATTTTTACAACGTTAGTCATGGAGATCTTAATTTTAAACCACGCAAAAATCCCCATTATAGATACAGAACTTTCAGAAAAAACATCACAAAAGCAATTGCCAAGTTATAAAATGGCACATGCATCACCATAATGTAGTTAAAGATTACCTCATCATAAGTTTTCCCTTGAACTCTTGCCCTTTCTAGTCTCTCTTGTTTCAATCGTTTAAATAGTCGATGTTCAATGTGGTCACTGAGAATTGTTTTTGGCAAATCTTTTGCCCCAAGAAGAGCACTCTGTGGCAATGGCATACGTTCCCCCCTTTCAACCTCTTGCATATAACAAAAAGGACATGTGTATTCAGCTTGACCACCATCATTTCGTCTTCCGTTAAACAAAGCGCAGATCTGATGCTGCCAAGCTTCACATTTATCGCATTGAACCCACTGCAAGAAAACGTAGTGAGATTAAAAAATAAAATTTATTTACAGATTTGCCTGTGGCTGCAACGCAAAACAAGCAGCTGAAGAAGTTACCCATTCTTCTGTCTCCTCATCATTCTTCTTTTTCTCCAGCCTTGCCTTGGCAATAGAACTTCCATCAACAGAAATTGTATCACCACGGGCTTCATTATAGCAAGGAATACAAAAGGAATGACGTGTATCGCCAGCTCCAATAGTGTAATACATTGCATTTCTCTTTATGCGAGCACCACATGGAGTGCAATAGATAGGAGGTGGCTCAAATGTGAGCTTTTCAACAGCACATAACTGACAGGAGTTTTCACTCATTGAATTTTCCATTGCTTGATTCTTTTCCGCCTTCGCTTTGCTCTAGAAAATAGAACAAATAAAATATTACAGAAGAAGGTGATAAGTCGTGTACATCAACAGAAAAATTATGAGGTACATTCACATTTGACCATGGTCACATGTTTGCATAGGTGAATCACAATAATTGATGGTCAGCACTAGGGGTGTTCAATGGGCCGGATAAGGGTCGGGTCGGGCTTTAGTAAATATGGGTCGGTTGGATAAGAGCCCTTTGAAATTAATATGGGCTTTGAATGGGCCGGGCTTTCAAAGCCCGGTCCGGCCCATTTTTACTACTAAAAATTATTTTAATCCCCATTTATCAATTTATAACAATTAAATTATCATTTATAATAACTAGATTGAAAAAATATAAATGATTTCACTGACATTGTCATTTATAATATTTAAATAATACATTAATAATACTATTTGCAAAGGCCCGTTTTCGGCCGTTATTGAGCCTTTTTATAGCCCGCTTCATTTTAATTATAGTATAGCCCCCAGCCCATTTTCAGCCCGGCCCTTACAAAGCCCTTCTAGAAACGGGTTGGATAAGGGCTCAAAATGGGGGCCCGGCCCATTGAACACCCGTAGTCAGCACCAATGAATGATTGGATACTATATAGATCCACACATACAGAGATGATTTCTCAACTCGTAAATCCTAAGCAATATCATGGCCATCATCATTGCCATTAACCCACTGCCAAGTGGCTCCTAAGTCCTAAGTCCTAAGTTCCACCTAGGATGGATTTGAGAAATCAAGTGTAAGCAACAGATTTTACCCTTGTAAGAACAAAATGGTTACTTCCGATATAACTTCACGTAGATAAGAAGTACTAATGATTTCAGGAGCTATTTCAATATAAATCATTATAATCCGAAATCAAAGAATTATAAAATATTTAGCAACATGGAGACTCAAAAACGACAATCCAAAGCAATATTCTAAATTTTCCAAAAAGATGATGAGTAATCAGACTTCCAAAAAATATACAGCAGTCTTGTAATATGATAATTATCCAGGGTTAGACCAGTTTAAACTCAGGTCAAAAACCATTATTTTCATTCTTCTCAATATCCATTAGCCAGCAGCTGTATACTTTTGCACCTCAATAAAAAAAGTTATTGACAAGCATAGGCTTATCCACAATATGATAGAATCTGCTAAAGGCTAAAACCTAAGGGTATTCCTTCTCTATCACAAACAGAAAGTTTGGCCAACAGGAATGGCAGACAGTAACATTCAATAAATCATAAAAGATTAGAGGCCCTTCTTTCCTCATGGTGAGATTATGACCAGTAGCACATCTTTTAAAAGGTATATAACCAACAGTCCAACACAAACATAAAAATAGCCTATACAACTTAATGTACATTTTCGTACGAGATTGCAGTAAACAACTACCCCAATTCCATTAAATGGTGGCTCTCACCTAGGCAGGGTTGGAGTCATATATGCAACCTTAACCATGTAATAAAAAAAGTTTTTGTTTGACCCTTGTTGGTCCCATTAGCAATTCCATGGTGGACTCGAAAGGAAAGAACCCAAAAATTATCAAGGGTATAGTATCCTCTCATCTAGTGGCCGAGGTTCCCATTTTTAGGAATTTATATGGCAAGATATAACAGCATCTAAGTGTCACTTGGCTTTTCTTGTTTTTTGAGAAAAATTGCTCCACTGTAGCAAGAACATAAGGAATTTTGTCCTTATCTTCCTGTTTGCAGTGGTGACTTTCAATTATGATTCCTTTTTATGTGTGCAAAAAAGAAGTAAATGGGAGACATAAAAGAAAACACAGGCACATAGGTAAACAAAAAATCAATTAAACAATCTTTTTAAAAAGAGACCGAGACAGACCTGCCCAACCCACTGCCTAAGACCAGTAATGTGCTCCCTTATTTGCTCGGGAGTGAACAGCTCAGTTAAAGACACTCCTTTAATCTTGGGCTTTCCAGACTTTGTTCCTACTTCAGAAGGAGCCACTTCTTCTGGCTTCACTATGCCACTGTCCTTTTCAATTTTGACACTTTCTTCCTTAACCGGAAAACATGTAGCATCCAAAGGCTGATTAGACGAATCAATTATACTGTTCTTCACCTCAGTGACATTAGAATTTGAACCAACTGAATTCTCAATCTTCACATCTGAAAACTCGCACTTAACCAATAAACTGCTATCCTTCTTTTCATATTCTTTGTGTTGCACACGTTGAAAAGCATTAGATCTTTTATTCACATTAACTGGAACAAATAAGCTTCCATTCTCAGGATTGGCAGATGGAGGCTCCGGCTTTAAGCGTTTCACACCAGGTTGGATTTCTGGAGGTTCTAGTACTTCAGAAGATTTTAAAATGTCAGTAACCTTTGCTGGAACAACTTCAGATGATTTGCAACTTCCAGTAACCGAGTGTTGCAATCCAGAATCAGACTCCTTTCGAGGATATAAATTTCTTTGTGAATGAATATAATTATTTACAGGTACACAAACGGGGCATTTAGGATTCCTACAATGCTTATAATGATTTAAAAGATTTTTGGTAGGAGAACAGCGAGAAATTGAACAAGAACCGTCACAGATATCTATATGCTTCAATAGCTTCTGTGCCAGGCAACAAGTACGTTCTACACATTTTCCTACAGGAGCTCGACAACTACGTGCATGGCGCAAGAACAAAAGCCACCTTTGTTGATTCTTATATTGGCCCTCACGTGATTGAATCCCAGAACTATCGGATACACCAATTAATCTGGCTTGATCTACGGCACACCGTGTAGCAACAGTTTGGCCAAAACTAGATACTTCAGAAGCCAGATTATTGCACTGAGCCTCAGCATGCCCCACCGTTCTCTGACGGAACTCCTCTTGTACATGTTTTTCATGGGCCAAATTTCCAGTCAATGATGATTGATCAACCTCAGAGTGCCATTTACTATGCAACAGTGCATCTGATTGTGCACCAAAAGGTGTAATATTGTATTCATTTGTAGCCTCATCAACCATCATCCGCTGAGTATTTTGCAAGAGTGAAGAGTGCATATCATGTGCCACAGGTGGAACAGAAGACTGAGAAGTTCTAGTATGATTTCCATTTGCATTATGGAGTTGGCGGTGTAAATCTGGAAACTGGAGCTGCCCAGATGAAATTTGTGGCTGAAGAACCTCACTCGAATGCTCTATTCCTGTTTCAGACTTGACTTGACTGCCAAGATCAGATGCAGTTTGCAACTGAGCAAATTGATCACTTTTTCCGAAAGACTGTTTCTGCTCGTCGGAATATATCTGTTGACGACTCATAGCAATCTGCGGCTGCTGTGGCAACAGATGAGTCTGAAGTTGATACTGTTTTGAATACGACTGTGAATGATTTTCTCTAGGTGATGATTGGAAATTTAACTTTTCTACCTGTTCCATCAACTGAGGCCTTAGATATGAAGCTGATTGTGCAGCTTGAGCGTTTGTTTGACTCATTAAAGAACTAGATCTGCTCTGTGCCCTAATTTGATGTGAACCTTGATTGTTGATCAAGGACCCAACCTGAGAAGAATTCCCACTTCCATTGGAATCAGAAGAGCTCATCCTGTATGCATCACCTGCACGACAAACAAGTACATCAGCAAACAACAGCGAAAGTATCCATGAAAGCTCACAAGTCACTAATCACAAGCCCACGGAAGTGGGTGAGAAAAAAGTGATACTTTGCACAGCAGGATGTTGATGAGAATCATGAGACTGTTGCAAAGGTCTAGGAGAAGCACCAAAAGGTTGTGTCGTTAAATAGCTATCTGGAGAGGCTGAACCATTCATCAATTGTACATTGTTCCCAAATCCACTGTTCCCAGACCCAATTTGGAGTCTCGCCTGCATATAAGACTGCATACCATTGTTCACCGCATGGCCATGGTTCTGTAACATGCGACTATTTTGACCAACATGTTTTTCCGGCACCTGCTGTGACACACCCAAAGAATCAACACTCGATAATGAACCACCATTGCTAGTGTTGTCCACATTCATTAATGTCTGATTATTGTTATTACTACTAAACCCAGGAGTAGGAATCATGTGGCTCATAACGCTCTGCCCAGACATTATGTTGTTACAGCTAGAATTCATGGGGAAACTACATGCTGATTGCTGGTAACCATTTGAAAGAGATCCTGCAAAAAAAATAATCATCAGAAAATGATAAAGTGTGTCTCGTTAGTATTAAAACACACTATACTCACTATCAGCTCCATGGAAAGTACCACCACGAATGTTGGAAAATGATCCATTGGAATTTGGCATCAAGCCCCCTGTGCCTGGAACTGAAATTGAGGACATGCCACTCCCACTACTTGTGATCACGATAGAAGGATCCATTGCCGAAGATACCCTCACATTTGAATTTATATTGTGTTGCTGTTGCATACCAGGTGTGGGTATCATTGCACCAACAGGAGTTGGAGTATTCATAAACTGCGAAGGCTGAGGAGCATGATTAGACCGCTTAATTACGGCCTGTACACGGAGCTCAAGTGTATCCATGTCCATGTATTGTTCCTGTCAGGAAATTAGACAAAAAGAAATTTCACTTGAGTCCCAGTAACTCTTTTCAAAACGAGAAATGAGAAATACAACTAAAGGATTATTTTAATTCACAGCCATCTAAATACACAAGACAAAGAAGTGGGGATGGGCAAAGGCCTACCATCGTCGCAGCTGATTTAAATACCCCCTCTTCCAAGCGTTTTGATAATTCTTGAACTTTCCTTAAAATATATTCATTTTTTTGTGGCTGCCTCCGCATTAGAATATCACAACTGAAGATAAAAAGGAAATTAATATCTTAATTATGACTTGACAAAAAACTAGCAACTAAAAGTTCCCAAAGAAAAACACGGATAGAGATAATTACAAGTTACAACAACATGCTATTATCCCAAAGCTACTGATATTGCCTAGACGGAGATACATGGGTCAAATGTAAGCAACCTTATTCTCACATAATCTAGCATATTCTAAAATACACCTCAGCCTGTAAGTGCTTTTCCTCTTTTTATGCCTTAATTCATTACAAAAACTAGCAATAAACAAAAACGTACACTGATAAATACAAGGAAGTTCCATTTACCACACAACAGAGACAAAAAATTAACCAAAAACGGGATAGAATCATCAAATGTGTAAATATGACAGGCTAATTACAAAAATAGATAGATTTTCCACTATTAAAAAAATGCGCATCATCCAACTAAATTATATTCAACAAAACTTCTAATCCATATGCAACACATGAACCTTACTTGATTATGCAAGACAAGGGCAATCATGTCCAACCAAAATCAAACAAACTTTCTGAACATTAGTGCAAGACAAACTTTTCAAATCACAACAAAAGACACATAACTTCTCATAACATAGCTATGACTATTTATTAACAAACAAACATGCTGAGAAATGAAAAAATGTTTCCCTCAATGGTTCCTTTAAATGAGTAAATAACCACTAAATACTAATCAAATAACATAATCAATAAAGTGCTGCACTGAAATGAATTCCTCCAATAAGAAATAGCAATCTAACAATACAGAAAAAAGAAGCTAATACTTAGAGGGAAGCAGACAGAGATTACGATCACCTACTCAAACCATCACGCATGAAATTGTCCCATAAATACCAGAGAAACTGTATACTGTCTGTAATCTCTTATCAATTATCAACATAGGCATAGCAGATCAACTGACCTCTTTTAAATGAAAGAGAATACAGAACCAACCTCTTACATTGAATAAAAAGGTTGAGCCCTTACATGATAAAAAGTCAGACACCAACACACAAACTTGTTCTGATACAAGTTAGAAGTCTAGGAAGTGTAAATCAAAACAAAACATATTTTAGAATGAGTATAAAAAACGACAGAGACAGAAATGGAATGCATACCTGAAAACTTAAAAAGAATAATTTTCACTCTTGTCACAAACATATCATCACAGGCATGGCTAATGCACATGCAAAGACATAGAAGATATAAAAAACAAAAGAACAAGAAGCCTCGCTTCACTAGCAAGCATTAGTGGTTTGTTTGGAAATTCGGAGCAACGTGTAACAAACTAACAATATTTAAATACACAAAAATAATTTATCAGTGAAGGTCCAAAAAAAACCCATCAGAATATGCTATTACTTTCAATTGGCTACTTTGTTCATAATAAAGATAACCAATCAAAGGAGTGCCAAGAAATAGAAAAAAGAGGAAAAAGATACAGCCAAGTATAAATAAGACAAACAAAAATATAATCAAGATATCTTACATCCTAGCTTGTATGTAACGCCGACTTCTCAAAATTTCAGGATCCATTACCGATGGATGACTTTGACCAACTGGATTCTGCACCTGTGTATGGAATGCAGTTCCATTCTGCTGAGGTAGACCAGGCAACTGATTACTAGTCTGGTTAGATACCTGGCCGGATATCTGACCCGACCCACGCGTCACATTCATTTTCAACTCTAAGATTGCCGAAAGCCTGAAAGTGCATCAGTTTCACCATATGAAGATCATTTCACAAAAGCATCCCAAGGACATGCTACCTTCCCAATGCTAAAAAACTACTCACAACTGCAAGAACACATACAAGGAAAGCTTCAAAAGTTATATTTACTCAAACTTCACCATATTCTTGTTTGGGGTGCGGAGAAAATATAAAGCATTATGAAAAATACACAGCAACAAGAGCGATAAAAATAAAGTCCACAAACTAAAACTCCTTCAATTTATATAGATTAATGTGAAAACAATTTAATCATTATATAACCAAGAAATGAAAAATACACAGCAACAGAGAGCGAGTAAAGTCACAAAGTAATCCCAAGAGAGAAAGAGAGAAAAAAATGGCCAAAGGGAAGCGATGGAGGGAGTACCAACTTCAGCTCACTCATTAAGGCATCTCCATGAGACAATGCATGATAATGCTATGCAATTATGCATAATATTAGTTTCTAAATTCATCTCATTAGCATCCAATGCACAAAGGTAGGCATATTGTTGCATACTTCACAATAACACCTCAATTTCTACTCCAATCCAATGCTTTGTACGAAATATATTTCATAATCCAACCCCAAGTTATAAAAATTAGACCCATCATACACAAGACCAATCCATCAAAGCAGTCATCGCCTTAATAAAGAAATATCTTTATCAATCAATACACTCAAATCCTTAACAAAGAGATCATATTTACCAAACAATCCTTTTTTCCTTCGTTTCACAGTTACAATTCATCATTAAGATACGCAAGCAAGTACGATACAACAAAAATGAAGTAAGCGGCTAATTTCAGCAGTAACAATGACGTTTTGCACCCGATATATCAATTGAATAGACCTCAAGACTACAAATTTACCATCATCAATGCAATATTTATCACAAATAACTCACGCCATTCAAGAATCAATTTAAAAAATAGCCAAAAAAAGAAACATAACATCAATTTCACACACTGCGGAATCAAATTAACATTAGTAACCTTTTGCGTACCTTTTAATTAATCACTAAGAAAAAAGCCCAATAAATTGACTTAAATTAAGCACAATGACGGTGCTTCACTTGCTCGGAGCAACAATTGACGAACTATTTAACGATGATCACGCGGTCGACAAATCAGATCCTCCAAAATAAGTCATCGAAAATTCAATTGAAGAAAAAGCCCCAATTTATATTGACACAATATCTTCAATTTCAGTTGAGTTGATCCGATTAGGATTCTTGATACAAAACCCTAACTTGGAAAAAAAAAAGAGGAAAATTGAATTCAAAATCGTAGAAAGTTGAGATTATTTGAATTGATTGTAAAGATTTTGCTTCAACAAATTGTTGTTGAATGTTTTTCGATTCAATCCTTTTTTGTTCTTCGCTTTATTTCCTCTTCTTTGTTCGATGCTCAGTTTCGCATCAATGTTTTAAGGCCTGGCTTTTTTGTTATATTTTTTTATTTTATATTTGTTGCTAAATTAATCCAAATTTAAACTAATTTTCAAATTACATCGTTTTAAATGTCGAATTTATAACTATTACTAAAACAAAACACAAAACACAGCTGACATCATTATTGTAAAAAATTGCTTAAGTGTCACTTTCTCAATAAAAAGTTTTCCCTCTAAAATTGGACGATGATGTCATCATTATGACTCTCATAAATTATTTTCATATCTTTGACTTACTACTATCTAATTATTATTTTTTATATTCTAGGTTACATCATTTAAAGTATTAGATAATCATATATTTTATTTTATTTTATCAATTATTTATAAAATCTTTTCAATTTTATTTATTAATTGAGTATTATTTGATATATTGGATATTTTGAGATGATTAAAGCATAATATACTTTTTGTTTTTTGTTGTGATTTACTATTTGTTATTAAAAAAAATTTCACAATCACATGCGCGCATAATACAAAATATCATACAATGTACATAATATATACAACTGTTTAGAGTGAAATGAAATATAACTATACTTTAATATTTATTTCTTAAATTTTAAATTTTTTCATGTGTAAAAATATATCAAAAATTTTTTAAAGTCGTGCATGGCACGGGAACTATCTAGTTTTATATTAACTCAAAATCAAAAATATCAATTTTTATGTTATTATAAAAATAAAATAAAATATTCTACTTTTATGGTCTTTTTAGTATTTTTAGTGCATTAAAGTTAGCTTTGTTATATGCTTAATTTTTTCTTATAAGGTAAAAAAAATTAAAAATTATTTCAGATGTGCCAAAAAGGTACAATTTAGTGCTCTAGGGATTTAGTACATTTTTATTATATTTTATTTTATATTTTGTAAAATTAACTGAAGTTTAAACTAATTCTCAAATTTTTAGTACATGCGGTTTAAAATTTCAAATTTTACATTCAACTCAAAATAAATAATAGTATCAATTTTTATATAATAAAATATTCTAATTTTATGCCCCTTTTGGTATTTCTAAAGGTTGATGAAGTAGTTAGTAATGTTATATGGTTTATTTTATTTTCTTATATAATATAAAAAATTTAAAACTAGTGAGTGTGTCAAAAGGGTAAAAATTAGTGTTTGAGAGTTTTAATACGTTTTAAATACTATGGTCAAGTCGAAATTTGATTGTAGAGTGAAAAGGTACTGAATTGGCGGATTAACAATTTGTCCATATTATCGATTTTGATGAAAATTGATTATTTCATATGTTTAGGACTTGCAATTATGTAGAAATGTAAAACAAGCCTAACTAGTGCATTGTGGGGTGTAGTAATAATATAGTTAAACAACCACTGGTGGCGCGAATATATTTATCTGTTAATTATCATTATAGGTCAAACTTGTGGTGCAGATCAACGAGTGAAGGCAAAAAAAATATAAAAAAACTCTTCGAAGGATCAGTTTTGAGCCGGGGGACTCTTTGACCGCACTCTCCTTTATGGGTATGAATTGTCGTCGTCCTTCCCTTCTCAGACCCTGATCATTGTTTCCTATGAGCGAGATACACTAGGTATGATGATGAACCACTACTCACGCGCTACAGTGGTACTTAGAACACAATTTGAACTCATTGTATGAATATGTTTTGTTGTGAGACGATCTAATACAAGTGTTGCTAAGATAATTATTTCTTTATAGCATAGTGAAACTCGGTTTCTGTAGTTGATATAATACCGAAAAAAAAAAAACGAACTTGTGCTTGATTTATTTAAATTTATGTGAGAGCTTTTTGACTGAAGTGTAGCTATTAATAAAAAAAACGAAGGTAGTACTACTATTTACAAGGAGTTGCTCATTCAAGACCAAAAAACAAGTGTCACTTGTGACTTGACTTGCTCTTTTCACTTCTGCTGCTAGAAAGCAGGGCAGTAGTTTGCTTTGACGAGCGAAAACCACACATTATCCAGTCCTGCAATCGGGGCAGAAAACCGCCAAACCGAAAAGTCAAAGAAGATTCAGCAGAGAAAGGTGTAGTAACAGCCGGCCAGCAGACTTCAGCTCGAAAAGAAAAACGGAAGTTTCTGTTCACCGGAAGCGTATGAGATGATATTCTTCTTCAAAGGTGCAATGTACTGCGCTCCATGAAATGCGGCAGCTCTTAGAGCGTTCAGCGGTCCCAAATCAATGGAGTATGCCTTCTGGAAGCCATCAAGAATAGTAGCCATCAAATAATTTGCTGGCTTTCGATCAGCTTCATATCTCCGTAACAAGGAAAGCTGCAACAGGCCATCAATTGCACAAGATACATTCAACAGGAGATTATTCATAGAATCCATTTAGTCTTTCGTATAGGTATGGTAAACTTGCCATTTTCTTCCAATATACAACTATATACTTAATTTCCTGTTTCGTTCCATTTATCTATAGTCCGTAGAAATTCATTACATACAAGAATTCAAAACAAATGTGTTTCACATCTTATTGGTAGGAAACATGTAGCACATAACTTTCCTATTTTATCATTCATTCAAATTTTTAGGTGAAGACCCTTGTTCAAACTAAATCTTGGTTTGCAAGTCAACTTGTTTTATAAGAAAGCAGGGATAAATTCCAACAAATGTGCAAGCATCTTGATTGATTTCATTTTAAATCAGGTTGATGTTTAAATAAATCAGCAGCATATTCTCTTTTTGAAGCAAAAAAGAAGAAATGGCAATGCAATGAGTGAAAATTTTCTCGATGTACCTCTACCTCGGTAATTGAGGGTGTGAGAGAGGGGGAAAAGGTGATAATGCGGCAAATTCTAGTGTTCAGTATGAGGCTAATATTTGTGTTATAATGTGTTCCCATACAAAACCGCATCAGAATTTTATTAACAAAAAAAAAGGAGATGATACCTGTCCTATGTCAATACCAACAGCAGTACCCTCAGAGATAACTTTTGAGAGAACAGATGCATCTCCAAAACCAAGATTAACTCCTTGACCTGCCAGCGGATGAACGGTGTGGGCAGCATCACCAATGAGAACAACACGTCTTTTAGCGTAAGTATTAGTATGTACTAAAGACAGTGGGAACACCATTCTTTCTGATACCAAATTGACGACCTTTGGTGGAACTTCGAAAGACTCCTTGCAAGAGACTAAATCTGATGAGAAGCTAGAGAAAATCTTATCAAAACTTGAATTTGGTTGTGGATGAGGACCAAATCCATGATCCAATGCATGGTTAACGGCTTTCACAAAATCATCCTTAGTCATAGCTTTGCAATCTGAAGACTCCTTAGGGCTCATTGTCCAGACAATATTGCTATAAGTATCGCCTACCGGCAAAAGTGCAATTGGTCCAGCAGGAAGAAACCTCTGAAACGCACAATGATTAGGCATTAAATGTTCAACTGTGCAGATAACAGCATTTTGAGGATACTTCTGGCCAGTGGAGCTGAATCCTGCCAACTCCCTAACGCGTGACCTGCCTCCATCAGCTCCAACCTAATATAGAGCTTTTGGTCGTTATTTGTGTAGTACAATATTTAAAAGGTTATGCTTAAAAACAATGAATGAGGAATTAGATGATAATATCAATGGCAAGATAGGAAAAAAAACGACAAATACGATCCCACAATTTGAGAGGTTAGTGCTGAAGCATTCAAAACTCGAAGTCCAATGCACAATATATCACAACATACACAAATATTTATTTTACTATGGAAAGATTAACCAGGAAAAAGCACTGCCAAATAAATCTTTCCCCAAATGTTGGTAAATGCTAGTGTTTTTAAGCGGTCAAGGATGCTGAACTCCAAAAGCATATTAATATGGACAACACTTGCCTGTTTTGAAAAGCCTTTTCAAGCTTCAATTTTTGGTCTTGTGCATGCTTAGATATTAAACCATCGCTCTATGAAGTTTCATGAAGCATATTTTTTTGAGGAAAACATTTCAAATGTAATAGAAGCATTTTGCAGAGTCACAAGCGTGTTTGGGGAAACAAGTGTATTCAAACTTTAAAGTAAGGGTGCTATAGGTCACATTATGTGAGGGAGCAACTTAACGAAAGATAGAATAAATAAACTTTTTAAACAAAAAAATCCCCAATATAAGCTTCTAAAATTTTAATTCCCAAAATAAGTGTCTTCGTGCGAGCCTAAGGTCAGGATTTGTTTGTAGTTACTAACAGCAAACAAAAGAAAAGTACTTTGTAGACCATAGGCTCCAAAGGGAAATCTAAGTAAAGCTCATCCATGTTTTAATTATTGCAATCAGTCTTATTGGCACGATATATCTCAATAAGATGAGTAGACCATCCACATTCAGGTTTCTCATGGAGGGAAGTATGAAATGTGCTTACTCTTCCCAAATAATTATAAATCTTTGGTTAGTAAGAAATGGATAATTACGCTAGCTTAAAATGGGGAGGACATATGCTCCAAAGGGAAATCTAAGTAAAGCTCAACCACATTTTAATTATTGCAATCAGTCTTATTATTAGCACAGTATATCTCCATACGATGAGTAGACCATTCACATACAGGTTTTCTCATGGATGGAACATATAATGTACACCAAAAAAATCTTACAGAGAAGGTAGGGGTTCTAACTTCAATTGAAGCACATTCTTAAAAACTGAAAGTCAAATACATGGAAATTCAGAACGCTAAAATAGAATGATATGCTGTCCACCAACAATTCTATTTTATTTGATCATAGCATAATTACTTATTCAGAATTGTAATTTCAAAATATAACGTACCACCAATCTTGCAGCTACATTGCTGCCATCAACCAGCTCCAATGTTGCTAATTGACTGTCCATCTTGGTGGATGACACACTTGACTGTAAAGCCATTGAAGCCACTCTTGAAGGAAGTACGGTCTTCTGGAAGTCCTTCTCCTGAGCCATTCCAGAGAGAAATTTATGAGATGAAATAAAATACAAGTTGCAAATAATGATACATGAGCATGCAGGCATAAGAAGGTTGATGTTTCAATCCGAAAGGTGTTAATAACTTGATAGTGTTTTATTAATAGCTTTGTGTTGTCTATATTTCAAACTCTCCAACTTAACTCAAAGAATACTCCAAAAAGGTTACAAATTCATTCAGAATAACATTGTCATAATAGAAAAGGACAGCCAGAGAAACGGGAAACCTATACAGTTATTATAAAGCATGGTGGACTTAAGCTTAGAAACAACCCAACTTATGAGAACATCATAGAGCAGTTACGAGATGGAGAAAGTATGATTAAAAAAAATTCATAGAGTGGTCAAGTGAAGTTTACCTTTACTTTTAGTATACCTGAACCATAATACTCCCTCAGCCTCCATTCACAAATAAGCTTCCTATTTTTTTTTGGTTATTCCACAAATACTCTTGTCACATACAATGAAAAAAATAACCCCACCCAAATTGGTTCTCTGTATTTAAATTTCATGTGAGGTGTACCCCACGAGCTTTCTCGCAAACAGTTAGTATCTTATAACACTTATACCTATCTATCAAAACATCCTATACACGCCTTACAAATATTATTAAATTGTATGTCCAATCCTAACAATAAGTTTCTTTATTCGTGAAGGGCGTGCATTGAATGAAAGATAAATTGAATTATACCTGCATACACATTGATAGCGAGCTAAGTAGCACCTTATTCTCAACAACACACCTAGAATATTGGTTTGAAAAAACTGTATCAGCCCTCTTTAATAAAACCATGAAAGGAACAGTGACTTCATTGTTTTAAAAAGGTTTTGAATTTGGATCATGGAAACTCACCCTAAGATTTCCTTGTTAACATCTCTAGCATTGTACCGGGTATACCCTAGACCAGTATAGTCCCACACCTGCAAGAAAATTCCGCTTAAATACTACATACAGATACCAAAAACATTTGGGTGAAAAGGGACAGGGATATCAGAGATGGCACTATGGCAATAAATGATAGATTATGATGAGAAACAAAAACAATGGGTGACATGCAAGGGTCAAAATATATAATATTAGATTCTTAGAGTTGAACTTCACATGTTACATTTTCCCATAATTTTTCCAAGCAAACATGAAATTTGATTGAGAACAAAACGAAAATACTGATGCAAGACAGGGACTCTTGGAGCTATCATGTAAGCATTTAACAGAGCAAAATAATTCAAAAAAAAAAAGATATAAGTATATTATAAATGCTAATATTTAAACCTGAAACAACTCTAGGAACCCACAAGCTCATTAACAAAATATTTAGATAGGGAGTTTTAAAGGGAAAGTGAGAGATCTAATTTAGTTTGTTTAGAATAACATATAGGAAGAGAAGGGAAAGGAAGAGAATTGGAGGGATACATTTTGCTTTGATGCTTTCCCTTATAAGAAACAAAATTCCTTCAGAAGGAAAATGGAACCATACTATAAAGTAGCAGTTATCACACCTAACCTTTCGTTTCTCAGTCTGTATCATCTCTCCCTCTCAAATGTTATCTAAACTTACTATTAAGCAATTAATATTGTACGGAAGAACAAATTACCTTATAAAATCCTAGGTTAAAATTAAGCGAAGAGCATACGGAAGCAGAAAAAAAACTATTGCAAAAATGAAAGGAACAAAACTTCACCTGCATCTTATCAAAGTATGCATGACGTTGCTGTTCAACATACTTCCAAGCTCCTATATCTGCAATAGTTACTTCTTAGTTCTTGAAAGTCAAATAAGAAAACCAAAGGATAATAATACAAATAATATTCCCTAAAAACTTTGACCTACTGTGAGTAAACAAAAGAAATAATAAATGCCCCAGCGGATAAATTAAACGAACCAACGAAGTACTTGTACAGGGGAAAAAAATTACTTTCCAGTCTGTCTATGTAAAGTGACTCAAGTTATATTTCTGAAATTCTATACAATATACATTCGAAGACATACAAAAACAACATACTTTGAAGAAATGCGATGCTAGCTGGTGTTATTGTACTGACTCTTGGATCAGGAGGCTCCTCTTTATTTACCCATCTTCCAGAGGTTAATGCAGGATTATCATCAATGATAGCAACTCTCATCTTCCTGGTTATAGGAGAGCTTGCTGCATGCATACAAAATAGAAATGTGACTTTGATCATATTGATTACCAATATATTGTAAAACCACAGGAAATTAGAGGCCCTAACATGAAATAGAACATAGGAAATGGTCAATAGGGTTGGGGCAAGAAACAATGTGCCAGTGATATTGAACCCTCCCGAAATAAAAAGCCAAAATCCAAACTAACCCAAAGAACATGCCAGAGCCATGCCGACCAAACCGCCTCCAACAATAGCAATGTCATACTTCTGAATATCACTCGTAGATTGATCATCTTCCTTGATTTCCTGTTGCATAAATACCTCATCTGGTAAATTAGGAATAAGACAATTGCAGTGAAGACAGGGAAAAAAGAGGGATAAAATAATAATTTTGATGCAACCTACACATGAAGACTGAAGAGGAGGTCCCTACTATTATCAAAAGACATTACAAAAAAAATAAATTCCCACACCTCTTTCAACCCCAACAAAACAACTTGATCCAACACAATCATGATAATATGAAGCTAATTCCATTAGCCTAACAGTATCATGCACTTAAAAAGGACACCAACACATGACAGTTCCCATTTTCCAAATCTACTATCACTTGTAAATCCCTAGAAGCTAAGGGCACCTTCGGCCCTCAGTTTTATAAGGGATTTCCTAAAAATCTGAAATGTACTACAGTAGATCATACTATTTGACAGCAACATAAAGAGATGCTATTGTCCAGTGTAGAAAGGGGGGTTGGAACAATTCAACAACTACAATAATGCCCAAAGATGTATTTACGCAAATTCCTGTCCTGTAACATCATTACACAGACAAGAACTAGATCATTCAACCTTTCTCTCCTTCCCTCTCTTCTTTAGTTTCGAGTTCCTGATTCCCAAAACAGCAAAATTTAATTTTCAATCATATTGTAGGTTTGGTTCTTTAATGACTTTATACTCGCAGAAATTACATCACTCTGCTCTTTAAAAATACCTTCTGCCTAAATTTTAACAATATAGAAGGAAAATTGCACAAAAGATGAGTTATGGTGAAAACAAGTAGCAAACGTCACGGCTGTGTCAAGAAGTTTTTCTAGCATCTCCTCCTCAAGTGTGCCTCATGCACTCCTGGGGTATGAAAACTGTTGCACAAAGCACGGTCTTGAGCTATTAACCAAAAAACCAACAAAAGATAATGGACTAGTAAAATCTAGTAAACAGCTAACGAACTAGGACACTTAAGTGTGTCAAGTACAAGTTTTTAAGTGTGAGTAACACATGTATCTTCCATAAAAATTAAGAACACACCCCAATACTAGCAAAATGACTCAAAACAATTCGTCCATGATTACTAAAACAAGCAACAACTATAACCTATTACAAAAAACGAGACCAAAACTAAGAAGTAACAATGAAAGCACAATTACAGAGCATCCATATAATTCATATTTGAACTTAAAAATAAAACCCAACTTCTCCAATATCCCATACACGTATGAATAACTGATTTCATTATATTAATATCAATCAATAATCAAAAATGGGTTATTTCTTTCTACTCACATTACTTCATTATAATAATATACCAATTAATATATGGCTTATTTCTTTCTACTCACATTGCTCTTTATACATCTGTCTGAGGCCAAACCTTCTGTAATAGTGCCATTGCAAAGGAATCTCTTTAAACCTTGCGACCGAAACGCAACCGAATCGATTCTTCCACCAATCACTCTATGCATTCTCCTCTCTGGGTAGGATAAAACCCTAATTTCGGTTCATGAAACACATGAAACCCACAGCTCGAATTCAACAAAAATGCTGGAATAAACATTATTTATATACTAAAAGAAACACGTACAGAAAAATAAATGAATTTCAAAATCTGTAACGCTCAAAATTTAATTATCTCGATTATCAAAAACTGTGCAATACAAAATAATAGGGTAAAAACCCTAATACAATCAAGATAATAAATACAAAATTAATTTTGAAAAATTTGCAGAACGGAGGATAAAGATATATATACCGATTACGAAGGAATTGATCAGCGGAATATATGCTTGTAGATTGGAAAGATGAAGTTCGAGAAGCAGATACAGAATGGGATGTCAATCAAGGCTGAAACTTTGATATATACTCAAGAGTCTCAGACCTGGAAAATGGACGAATCGGATGTGGAACACTGAGCAGATCAAAAGCACACCAATATGAATCTAAAAGAAGAAACGTTATGGGAGGTGTTCATTTGGTTTGGTCTTGGTGATCGGGTTGTGTTTCGGGTCGGTTCGATATTTACAAGAATTTGTGATTTTTTTAAATTATTTTTTATATAATTGTAAATTGTTTGTAAAGTTGGAGGCAAACGGATTCGATTACAATGTCCTATAAGTCTGGAATTTTTGAATCTGTTTTAAACACGCTTAAATAGTACTCCCTCTATTTCAATGATTTTGTCTCATTAGACATTATTCACAGTTAAAAACATAATTCGTATACTTTATTTTTAATGTATAAGTTAAAACATTGTCAAGTGGGATTTGTTTAGTTCGTCTCAACACGAGAATTATTAAAATTATGCACCATTAGATATTAAAACTTTAATATATGTTTTGGTAAAGATGCCCAAATAAAATGAGATAAAATCATTGAAATCAAGAGCATAAGATGTTAAAACTAACATTTAACAAAAAATTGAAATGAATAAGCAAAAAATATTTTATTTTTTTGAACAAAGCAAAAAACATTTTAAAAATCACATTATAACCAACTTTTGAAATTATTTCCCAAGATAAGCAATTTTTTCCAAGACCTGAGGTTTTGCGTTGTTCATACTTAATAACAGCGAACAAAGGCAAATGGTTCAACAAAAGATTTGTTTGCTGAAACTAACAGCGAACAAAGCTAGACCTGGTCAAACAGGGGATCTGCTGGTGTTAGCTCGCACCTATTCGCTGTAACTAACAGCGAACAAAGACTAGAGGTCAAATATAGTTAAAGTTTTTGTTCGCTGTTAGTAACAGAGAACAAACTCTTTGACTTTTTTTGACCTACAGTCTTTATTCGTTAACAGCGAACAATCACAAACCATAGTTTTGGGAAAAAACTTATTATCTTGAAAATTATTTTGTAAAGTTTGCTAGTATTATATAAATTTTTTATATTTTTTTACTTACTTGGTTTCAAATTTTCAACATTTAACCGAGAATATCGCTTTAGTTCATATATAACAACAACAAAAATAACAAAGAGCCTTAGTTTTTATACTGCATGAGCACTAAATAATTCATCAATTAAGAATAAAAAGCTAAATACAGATCAATAAATTAATAAACTAAGCTAATATATACTCATATGCATGTAAAAAAAATAGTTATATTGTTCATAAGTTATTGCTAATATTTGCATGTCAGTCTTAGTTTCAATCAGATCTTCATTGTAGAAGAGGTCTATAATCAAGAAAACTAAGTCATATGATTCATGAATTATATAGTGATGTTTTGAGTATAGTGATTCAAAATAATTTTGTTACGTATAATAACTAAATTACTAAACAATAAATACGTTTTTTGTGGGATAATAAAATAATACAATTTAATTGTTTGTATTGTTACGTATATATATATGTGTAATTGATTAATCATGTTAATTACTTAAACCCTTTTTTTTTTTAATTTAGCAGCATTGGTTTAAAATATTTTATAAATTTGTAATAACAAAATCTTTTGATATCGTGCATAGCACGGGTAAGTACCTAGTCTATTAATTGATTAATATAATAATAGAATATGAGACGTGCTACAATAGAGCTTTTCGGGCCCAATAATAGCACATTCTGTAAACTTTTTTATTGAATTCAATATTAAATTTCCTAATTTGTATAATACTAATCATATACAAATTCACTATCAAATGCATAATGTTAATTGTTTGTTTAAATTCAATATTGACTTTCCTAATTTGTAAAACATTAATTATATAAGGGTAAAAAAAATTTCACTGTCCATTCAAATCAACATTACCTATTTATGGAAAATGACAAAGACAATCAATGGTGAACAATTAGAGTTTCAATAACAAAATCATCATAATCATAAATTCTATTCTACTAAAGCAATAGAAGAATGTGACAAGTGTCACAATTTTAAGAGTTATTTTTCTGCCTATTTAAGCTATTTAAGTTATTTTAGGTAGTTTTTAAAATTTAATTTTATTTCATTGATTTGTTTAATTAATTTAACTCATGTTTGATTTTGCCTCATATGTTTTTCCATTGATGTTTCTTTTCACCTCTACAATAGTCTTTAATAACCAATTTTTTTCTCATATGTTTTTTCAAAAATTCTTATGATTTCGTGCTTAGCATGGGTATGTACCTAGTTATACTAATATTATCAACAATATATTCAAGTAATTGAATATGGAAAATTTTGAGTTTTTAATTAAACTTTATTCTTAAATAATAGAAAGAAAAAAAGTTAATTCTAGAAACTTTGATTCTTTAATTATACTTTTCTTTATAGAAAAAGTTAATGTTGGTAACTTTGAGTTTAGTTGATTTGAATGACTAAAAATTGTTATATTTGGAAAACTCTTAAAAAATGTATTTATATTTTAAAACAACATTGAAATATTCGTCAACTTTTTTATTGATAAATGTAGAAAATTAATTTAACAAGGCACAAATTAAAATATTTCTCTACTTAATTATTCTACTAACTTTAATTTTTACGAAATAATAACGGATATTTTATTTGTAGCATGTCATTAATAAAGTGTTAATGTATGGTTATACTGTATGTTCATTTCATAGAAGGAATTTGAGATAATGTTTGAACATTTAGCCTTTGTTTGATAAATGATAAATTGATATGCTTATTTAGAAAAATCATTTACTTAATAAAGAAAAAATTTCATTAGTAAAAATTATTTTTTATCAGTAAAGATAGATTAATTTTACTAATATATTATTCTTTTAAATTAGTAAAATTTTATTATGAATAAATCGACTATCGATCGAGGTTTTAAAACCGAATCTTACATGACTCGATCTTGAACGAGCCATAAAGTCTAAAAAAAAGTAGCAACTAGTCTCTTGAGAGACCGTCTCTTCAAGAGACGTCTTTCAGGCTCAGCCTATTAAAACTTAATAATACTTATATTATTTTTAATGCCTACTTATCATATCCTTAATACATACTCACATATCTTTAATGGCTATTTACATCATTTTTAATGACTACTTACAATTTTTCAAAAAACATACTCCCTCTGTTTCATAATGTTCATCCGTTTAGAATATTATATTTTGGAGAAAAAAATTTAATGAGGTTTTTAAGACATATATCGATGATAAATTTTATCCATGTGAGATCTCCTTGGATTCGTCTTATTGTAGAAGTATTTTTTATTATATATATTTATAACTAGTAGAGAAACTCGTGCAATGCACGAAATTATTAGTATAAAAGTATATATAAATATAAATTTAAATAGAAATGTAATTACATGCTATTAGTATAAAAGTACTATAATATTAATTTCTTATAAAATAGATAAAATATTTTCGAATATATAGTGCTTTTATTAAAAAAAATAAGGTTGTTATAATTATTAATTAAAGCTCTCATACTTTTTAAGGCAAATATAAAAAAATCTTTTAACGTTATCATAATGACTATTTGTCATTCTCAAAATATTTTTTGATTGTCATGTATCTTTGTTTCTTGATGAAATATTATAGAAATTAAAATTTTAATGAAAAAACTTTATGAATTAGCTTATACTCGAGTCCGGGCGACGCCACATTTTTCTGTTTTTTATCAAAAAAAAAAAAGCTTATACTACACATAAAAAATAAATATATTTTAAGAAACTTTAATTTGAAATTTATGTAGCTTTTAAATTCAAAAATATAATTTTTCGAGAAAATTTTGTAAGAACATATCTTGTTGTGATATACTACTCAAATATTAAGGAATATGTTGATATTAAGTATGGTAAAATTTTTTTTATATAGCAAATCAATATAGGGATGACACTTGGAATTTTACATTCTTTTTATTAGATTGTATGATATGTTGATATTAAGTATGGTAAAATTTTTTTTATATAGCAAATCAATATAGGGATGACACTTGGAATTTTACATTCTTTTTATTAGATTGTATGATGATATGATGATTGTTATGATGCATATTTAAAGATATTAAGACTCAAATTTTACTTAAAAAACTATGCAAAAAATAAATGAGAGCGGAGAGAATATTAAATCAGCCCAATTAAAGATGTTCTAAAGACCCTCACAAGAATTTGGGGAAACACAAATTCTTACTTGTGACCGTCTTTTGTTAAGACGACCCTCAAAAGTCCAGTCCAATTTTAAATATATATTATTACAACTCTAAATATAGATATGAGTTGGACTTCTAAAAGTTAAGTATGCAACATTAATTGAAGTCTAAACAGTACTACCACACGCAAATCGCAGGTTTCCGAGTAGGTTTCTCAATTGTGTGTGTTCCCCAATTTTGCGATATTCCCTTTTCAGATTCCCAATATTAGACCCAATTAACAGCTTGTCGCATTTACTTTCATGGTGGGGTTTTGTTTTTGGTGTTGGTTTGGGTTTTCATTACATTAAGCATTTGCCTTTTTCTCCTATATACCTTGCTTTGATTCTGCTTCCATTTTCCCCCAAATTTCCTCATTCATGTTTGTGGGTTTTGTCTGATCTATGCTTATCTCATAACTAACCTCTTCTTCCTGTAATAATTCGACCAAACAAGCAAAGGAAAGTGTTCTTTTTGAAAAAGGTTTGAATCTTTTTGACAATCCAAAGTGGGTTCACATCAAGAAATAAAAAAAGGTGAAAACTTACCTTAAATTCATTCCTTGGAATCTATCTTTTCCTTTTGCTTTCTGGGCCCTTCTTTGATTTCTCTTTATGATTGCTTGCTTTCCTTCACCTTTGTCTGCTATTGGGTTTTATTTTGATTGAATCCCCTTTTAAGGGTTTTGATGATTAATCATTGGATTGGATTTTACATCATGGAATCTTGATGGGTTTCTTTTAGGGTTCTTGGAATTTGTAGATTCTTTTGTGGGGATAAGTTTATTTGTCAATTTCATTAGATTGGTGTAAATAAAAACATTGGAGGGTTTCTTTTAGGGTTTTTTCTACTTGTAGATTCTTTTTTGTGGGGATTAATTTATTGTCAATTTCGTTAGTTTGGTGTAAATTAAAAGATTGTACTAGTTTTATTTTGATTGATTGATATCTGGCTAGGGTTCTATAGAAATGGCTGCTGGTATAGATGTATCCAAGTATGCCAACCATCCTGTTCATAAGGCAATTGCCACAAAAGACTATGCTAGTCTCAGGAAAATACTATCTACCCTGCCCCGTCTTTGTGATCCCGCGGAAATTCGATCTGAATCCGCCTCATTAGCCGAAGAACAGAAGGCAGATGCAATTTCAGCTGTGATTGATAAGCGTGATAATGTCCCGAATCGTGATACCCCACTTCACCTTGCTGTAAAACTTGGTGATGAAACTGCAACTGAGATGTTGATGGTTGCTGGTGCTGATTGGAGTTTACAGAATGAGCAAGGTTGGAGTGCATTGCAGGAAGCAATTTGTGATAGAAATGAAAACATAGCGAAGATCATTGTTCGACATTATCAACCTTTAGCTTGGGCTAAATGGTGTAGAAGATTGCCGCGTTTAGCCTCAACTATGAGGAGAATGAGGGATTTCTATATGGAGATTACATTTCATTTCGAGAGTTCAGTGATTCCTTTCGTATCTAGAATCGCTCCTTCGGATACCTATAAGATTTGGAAAAGGGGTGCTAACTTAAGGGCTGATATGACCTTGGCTGGATTTGATGGGTTTCGAATCCAACGCTCGGATCAAAGTATTTTGTTTCTTGGTGAAGGATCCGAAGATGGGAAGTTAGCTCCTGGATCATTGTGTATAATCACTCATAAGGATAAGGAGATAATGAATGCCCTTGATGGGGCTGGTGGTCAAGCTTCTGAAGCTGAGATACAACAAGAAGTTGCTTCAATGTCTAAGACTAATATATTTAGACCCGGAATTGATGTGACTGAAGCTGTTTTATTGCCACAGCTTACATGGAGACGTCAAGAGAAAACCGAAACTGTTGGGGAATGGAAATCTAAGGTGTATGAGATGCATAATGTTGTAGTTAGTATTAAGTCTAGAAAGGTTCCTGGGGCGATGACTGATGAAGAGTTTTGTTCTTCAAGTATTGATAATGAAAGTGATAGTGAAGAACTTAATGAAATTTTGACTGATGAAGAAAGAAAACAACTTGAAAGTGCCCTTAAGTTGGATTCATATGATGGGTGTGATGATGGGATTGTGGGGCATAGACATAGTTGTTATGAATCTAGAGAGATATCTATTGAGGATGCAAATGGGTGTAAAAATGGGGATGTCAAATATGAAAAGAAAGGATGGTTTGGTGGTTGGAGGAAAAGGGAACAAAAGAAAGTTGCTCTTCCTAGAAATTCGGTTTCCGTTGATGGGAAAGGGAGTGATGGGATCAAACCTGGAAGGCATTCTGTAGATGTTGTACGAGGGGATGAGGCACAAAGAGGGAAGGATAAGAAAGCATCTTCATCGGGCAAAGACGCGAGCCAAGAGAATGAGTATAAGAAGGGATTAAGGCCTATTCTTTGGCTGTCCTCCGAGTTTCCGCTCCGTATAGAGGAGCTCTTACCCTTGCTTGATATCCTTGCCAATAAGGTGAAGGCTATTCGCCGTTTAAGGGACCTTCTAACAACAAAACTTCCTATGGGAACATTTCCCGTCAAGGTTTGTCTTTCAATGTCTTATTTTCAATGCCATTTGATTTTGTGTTGTATTTGCATATATTGACATGGGTTATATCATAATTATTACTCTGTTAATACCAATGTTACACGAAACCAATTTTGTTTCTGTACGAGAAATGAAAACACACACGTTAATTTAGTGTTTCAGAAACTAAATTTGATCAAAAAGAAGTTAAAGAAGTTAAGATAGGGCCATGATGTTGTCCAAAATCCAAATACATAGGAAATATAATCATAACATCGTTAGTCTTTTATCACAAGTAGAACATAATATAACCATACTGTTAATTATTGTTTTGACGGCTCGAAATGCAGTTGGAGCCAAGTTTTGCGCTTCAACAATTGATACCTTTGATACCTTTTTATATCTACGCGATTTAGTGTCTTGATTCGTGCACTCTCTGTCTTGAACTGCTTTTGAGGGGTGGATCTAAACAAAATCATATGATGTCGATAATATTTTTAAAAAATTTCGATGAAAATGCAAATGGGTAAGTGTTCTTTCTAGATTTTAAAAATTGTGCTTAATACGTCTTAAACCCAGATCAACGTTGTCACATAGGAAGCTCCCACCAACTTAACCAGCACATATATTAATATCTCAAGGTATATGGTTTTATACATAAGTTGAATAATGTCAGTTGACATCATTGAACGACCCTATATTCGCCCTCAAATAAAGCACTATTTCTGGCATTATAGCTACTTCTTGCAACACTTAATTTTTTAAAATGATATGATTAGATGGTTCTTTCATGCTCAGTTGATTTTGGTCCAAGTGGCACCCTTAACTATCAATGGCCTCTGTGAATAGTTTCATAGAAACCCTTCATGAATTTTTAAATTTTGAAAGCTTGATGATAAAGCTTTTTTTTTCGAACTTGGCTTTCTCAAGAAAATTACTTATTTTTGACAATCCTTAAGAAATTTACTCGGATATGATATTATAGAACATAGAGACTTTATTGATGAGATTTACTCCACTTACATAGGTGTCTGAGCCATAGAGTTTTTTCTGGTCTTTTGCGTTTACGATTTGTTTCAATGTTATAGATGGACCAGAGTTGTTGGGCTGTTGGTGAAACTTGATCTTCTTGCGTCTAGTCGATGCCCCATTAAGGTTTATTTTGCTACTGAGATTTATTCCGAATGCTTCCAATGCCTTCTCAGGTGTCTCATGCGTAGATCCTTAAGTTTGGTTTGATGGCCAAGTAGCTTCCTAGCTATGTTTAGTGATTGAAGTCCGATAGAACTTGCCACTATGTAAAATTCAACGTAGCCAATGTCCCATTAGGCATTTGAGTGAGGTTTACTATGATGCCTTCTGAATTGAGTTGTTGGTGAATGCCATTATAACCCGGAGCTGTTCCACCACTTCAGCCATCAGGTGTTCATTTTCATCGTTATTGTTATTGGAAAATTATCCGTTTCAGCTTTTGCTAAAGAAGTTGGGGCAGATTCTAAATTGTCACCCGATCTTGTAACCGAACCCGATTTGACCCGACTTAAAAATGTATTTACAATTATGTAAAACCAGTGTGAACGCGAGACCCGATGTTTAATTGACCCGAAACATCTAACTCAAAATCGACCCGGTGGCCCTAATGAACACCTCTAGTCACGCCAATTTTTGCTTCCATGGCTCTGCCTTCATCTCCTTTTCATGCCTCATGCTACATTCTGTTAGGACACTTTAATCGACCCAACTATACCTACTAACTGCAATGTCTCAGTTGACAAAATAAAAGACGTGATTTTGAAGCTACACAGTGGACACTATGGAATTTTTAGTGTCTTTCGGTTGATTGATATGGAGTTTTTATTCTGGTATCACGGTTAGCCTGTTGGATAGTGTAGTTCTTTTCCACCCTTGAATTTCTTATGTTCCCTTGTTGTTTCTGTAGGTACTAGGTACAACCTACCAAGATAAATATTATTGCATTTTCATTTGGTGTTACCCTTTGTTGAATTAATTTGTTGATAAGTTCGATTTCGTTCATCAAAATATATAAACAATGTGTGATTGATGAAGCAGTTCCGCTTGGAACTTTTGCATTAAGCTACTTTCAATGCCGATGATACGCTGAGAACATTGATTTACTATTTGATTGTTCTTGTGTATAGTTGATGATTTAAGGTTTTGGGTCCATCTTAAGTGTCAAAGCTCTACACCTATGTCCGTCTTTCCTTTGTCATGTGTTGTATTAAGATCATGTAAAAAATACACATAACAGTTATAAAAGGCTTGTGATTTGTAATAAAATGCGGGAAAGTATTGGGATTAGTAGAGGTTTATTTTCCTTTGCACGGGAATGGGTGGATACGGGATATCAATGATTAGAGACCCAAGTAGTTTGATTTTCTTGTCTATATGGAATGAAGTTAGGTACCCAGGAGCTGTATACTCCAGTTGTATCCTTGTGTTGTGTGGCATACGACGTGCATTGGTCTAACAAAACTACGGTAATGATCACGGTAATGGGTTGATGCGGTTATCGTACCTTAAATTATCGGTGCAAACCATGAAATATCGTGTGAAACATCCCAAAATTCGGTTTTGTTACACCTTTACTATGCAGATAATACCTGTTCGGCAAATTCAAAAACCTTTATGATGCGGCCGATACGATATGACTGGCCTTATTTTTGCACTGTAACAGGATTAAGGTAAAAAAAGAAGATAAATTAGGGGATGAATGTGCATATTAAAAAACAGTTATAATATCCATGTTCTTAGCTAAATTTAAGGTTCGTTTCTCACGTAAGGGACTTAATATTTATATTGTAACGAATTGTTCTGATACCGGCATCTTGTTTGTTCTTTTACCCCTTATTGTTGGGATTCGGGATTAAGGCCACAACCATTTTTTTCTCGTTCATTTTGAATTCGTGCATCCATTCTTATTGTTGGTTTGTTAACTCGATACTCAGGTTGCTATCCCAGTGGTTCCGACAATAAGAGTAATGGTTACGTTCACCAAGTTTGAGGAATTACAACCTCTTGAGGAGTTCTCGACACCTCCTTCCAGTCCGACGGCATCCTCAAGCGACGGTCCCACGGTAAGCAACACATCAGGCTCCTCCTGGTTCCGGTGGATAAAAACTCCTTACCAACGCTCAAGCTCATCAAGCGATAGCTGTTCCGGAAACAAGACAGAGAATAACATTGACGACCCATTTGTAATTCCGTCTGATTATGCTTGGATTACTGCTGAAGTGAAAAAGCGAAGAATGGAAGAAAAGAACAAAGCTAAGAAAGGGAAACGCAAAGATCAAACGAGTCGGGCGCCTTAATAGCTTATATTATACCTAGCGTTTAAAACAACTGACAGATCGGGAAATGTGGCTTGCACGAAGAGCAAAACCGCACATTCGGTTACGATGTAGATAGATAATGCTAATGTTGGAAACGACTTCTGCTCGGGCAAACGGGATACCGTAAATGTGGGTGTTAAACTAATTTAGTTACAGTATTGTATGCAAAATTGACATGTAGTTCATCTATTAACATTTTCTGATTGTATTCTTTTCAATTGGTATATTTTCAATCTAATAATTTCTCTGCCTTTGTATGGGAGGAGATGCAATGTATTGTTTTGAAATGGTATAGTCACTCTTGGGTATGAGTTGCTGTCTTCTTTTTTTTTTTTTTTTTTTTTTTCTTATCATAGGCTGGTATGATGGTGATGACTCTTTCTTGACGATATGAAATGGTATAGTCCATAACATTAGCCCCACGGATGAAGGGTGATCGAGAAATAAATCGATGAGAGATGAACTTAAGCTTTATGCAAAAATTAGAATAGCTAGCATGTTTGATAGGTGGGTGTTTTTTCAAGATTATTGATTCGCACAATAATTGCCTAATAAAAATCAGTCAAACATCAGATAATAAAATGAGTAACCAACGTTAGCCCTAGTATTTTAATGCTCTCTATTTACGTTTTTTAATCTGAAACACTAATACCTTCATTATATCGAGATTGAGTTAATACAAAACACTAACCTAGAAAAAGAGTATAGTCACAACTCACAAGAGCCATCCAACGGTTCGTAATGTCATGCTAGCCTCTTCACTTTATAATGAGTCCCAATAATATGTAATAGACCAGTGCAATTGGTAACGATATCAACATTCCAAAGCTAATCCTGTTTGAACATTCATAGCACGTTAGTATCGATCATACAAATTTTATCGTAGGTAGCACAAAATGCTAATAAAATCTCGGAATATAAGAAGAAATCTTACATTTAATTTATTTAAGTTAATACTCCCCCCTATTCTTCACAAGTGTCTCATTTGCTTTTTGGGCACTGTTCATCTCTTACTCTTAATTTGTATTTTATTATTAATCTATAAGTTAAAATATAGTCAAGTGAGATCTTGTTTGATTCGTCTCGATGCAAAGATTATTTATAATAACTTTCTATAATTTTTAATTATGCACAATTAGAGTTATTAAGGATTGAATAAGTGCATTGGATAGAGTGCGTAAAGCAAATGGGACACTTGTGGTGAATAGGAGGGAGTATTGGTTTTGCTTTGGAAACATAAGTATTTAATTATACTTTATTATTTTATCATTTATTATTTTTTTGGAAGTTAAAAATCATTACATAAAAGAAAAATTATAAGAAACTACCTAATCTATACACTTTTTTTTAAAAAATACCTTATATAATACAATTTTTTGCAAAACACTACCTATTACTGATTTTCGTCAGTTGACTATTAACATTAACATTGACCTGCACAAAAAACTACCTTATATAATACAATTTTTTTGCAAAACACTATCTTATATAATACAATTCTTTGCAAAACACTAACTTATATGAGTACAATTCTGTGTAGGTCAACGTTAATGTTAACAGTCAATTGACGAAAATCAGTAAAAGATAGTGTTTTGCAAAGAATTGTATTATATAAGGTAGTTTTTTGCAAAAAATTTTATATAAGGTAGTTTTTAAAAAAAATATATATAGATTAGGTAGTTTCTTATAATTTTTTCTTATATAAAATATTAATTGTTTTCTAATTTCTAGATTAGATTCTCTTAAAAATTTAAAATTATTAATAATAAAAGAATTTGTTAATTTTTACAGCCACGTAAATATCACTTCCCTAAAATCTATAGTTTAGGAAGTAAGAAAGAATATACTTCATAGATCAAGATTATTGTTATATACTCATTCCGTCCAATTTATTGTATGTTGATTTTCAAAAGTTTTATAATAATAGGCTTCCGAACTAGGTAAAGGACACTTCCAGTATCCCGCACAAGACAGGGTCTAGGTGGGGGTTTTTCTTTTTTCTGAAAGATGCGGACAAATCATACTCGTTCCTCTAAGAAGGGAGTAAAGAGATATACACGCAGTTAAAAAACCCCCTAATTAAATCAAACCCCAAACCTTCTGCTCTATATGCAGTCATGCGGATGTTCTAAAATTTAAACATAACATGGAGTTAATAAGCTTACCCTGTGCTAAGAAGCGTAGGATGAACATTATACTCTTGTGCAAAGACAAAAGGTATGATCGCTTGTGGTAGAGCTGCCTAAGAATCACATAAAAGAATGGTTAATTAAATAATAGGAGTATAAATAAACAACTAAGTCTTGTACTAGACCGTCTGACCGTTTCATCATGAGACGAACTTATGTAATAAACTTATCAATACCAATAAAATATGTTAATGAAAAACAACTTGAGACACGTGTCACACTGTCATTAAAAATTTTTCTACTTTTTTTCTATTATTGACATGAAAGTTTTTGATATTTGACTTGATATTTAAGGAAACAATTATTCATTAAAACATGTAATATTTATTGATTGACTGTAACTATATGTAATGATCTATTGAAATAATATATTTCCTTATATAAACCAAAAAAAATATATATTAATTTTTTTAATTTAAATTAATAAATCATTATCATATAATAAATAAGCTAATTAATTTGGCTATTTTTTCAACTAAATCTCCCCTCCTATCTATCATGGTTGAAGACTTTTTAAGTTTATTTGTCTTTGTTATCAAAAATTACTATGAGTATATGTTTTATTATTATTGTATAATAAATTATTTATTCACTTTGATAATGATAATATCATAATTAATACAACAATTTAATAATTAAATTTATGTTTCAAAATGAATTAATTTTATAAAATAATAATGTTGTTCTTATTAGTAAATATTTATAGCATTTGTGTTTTACACATAAATTTATCTAGTTTTTTCTAATTAGTGATCACTTTAAGGTTATAATTGTCGCTTTAAGATTTTAAGTGATCAATTTAACATTATAAATTAATTGACCACTTTAAGATTATAATTGAACAAGTTTAGAAGGTTAAATAATATTCACAAAAACTTGGACGAGATCGGTGTGGGCCGGCCCGTTTCATGCGCATACAAGTATGTAACAACATTTCAATTTTGTGGGAATATATCAATTTTGACCTTAAAGGTATAATTTTGAAAATTGATGCCTTTAAGATCAAAATTGAAAAATACCCAGAAAATAAGAAAATACCCAGATCATTACACGCGTAAATTGGGCCGACCCAAATTGACGATTTACCTGAATAATTGCTATTTGTAAGACAATTCCTTTGAGGCCAACAGCATATGAAGCAGCTGCCATGGTGGCAGGTCCTACTATGATTCTCATCACAGCAGCAAGCCCTGCTGCTGCAATCCCACCAGCTATTATCTTGGGTTGTGAAGCCATAAATAAACCTTTCAATTTCATTTACAAAAACAAAATATTATTATATTTATTATAAAAAAAACATCAGACAATCTCCTGAGGGACCGTCTTTCTGAAAGATGTCTCCCAGACCCAATTCATTAAAGTTTATTCCTACATTTACTCTACATTTTCCTTAATGGGTCAACCCAATAAGAGATGGTCTTTCAAAGAGACCGTCTCTCACAAGAATTTGTGAAAAAATATTTGTGTCATTTGTTAATGTTTGTGCATTTTATATTTCAAATTTTAAATAAGAATGGAGCAAAAACACGTAAAGAGATCGATGTTTGACAAATTAGATTTTAAAGGAGAAAATGTTGTCCAGTATAGTAAATGTATTAAGGATTGGGATAATAACGTTCTAGTACAAGAAGGGGATATCAAGGAGCGATAGAGAGAATATTTTGATGAGTTTTTTATTGAAAAAAAGTATGCAATTAAGAATAAAGAAATCAGAGGTTGAAGAGTCAAACAAAATAAATTTAAAGAAAATACTGGAGCATGGTTATCAGAATCTCGATTATAATCAACGATTCTACGATCCTACGATTCAAAATTAGGTGACCGATCCGGATCGTAGTTAGGATCTTAATGAGGTAGAATCGTACGATCCTAAATAACTCCAGGATTTAAGTGGCAGGATCATAACACGATTCTACGATCCTACGATCTTACGATCCGATCCTATAAGGGTAGTTTTAATCGTAAAAAAATTTAATATAATCCAGATTTTACTTATGTATATATATGTATATATATCTAAACAATTGTATCAATATGACTAAAATTCAAGTTTTTATTGATTTGCATTTTAAAATTGATTTTTTAAGGGTATTCTTTTATAAAATTTAATAATTGAAGTCAAATTATAATAAATTTATACCTTAAAACTAAAAAAAAGTACAAATACAATTGAAAATCAGTTATCTAAAGCATATTAATGCATATTTGTAGGCTCACACAATCCTACGATCCGATTCTACCGATTTCGATCCTACCCCCTCAACGATCCTACGTAGAATCCCGATCCTAACAACCTTGTACTGGAGTTATTTGGCAGACTGATTTATTCAACAAGATTTCAAGTAATTTAAGAGTTATTTAATTTGCTCGATAAATTTTTTGGTTGTTCAAGTAACAAATAAGCTAAATGTATAAAGTTAACGAATAAGCTGAACAAAAAGTCATAACAAACAATTGATAGCGATCTTGAGCCTAAAATAAAATGCCAAATAAAAAGGGGGAGTTCGGTTACCAAGACTAAACATTGCCATCCCGAGTCCTGCATCAGCCAAAATTTTAATTGAGTTGAACACAATCATCGGCATTTTAAAATGCCACCTACAAAATAAAGAAAGAATTAAGTGACTTGATAAATTATATTTATAGGAAAAATTTTCAAAATATCAATCTTTGTTCGATCACTGAAAATAAATTTAAATAATGTTTATTTTTAAATAAACTCACATCTTCGATATAATTGCTGAAAATAAACTCAACTATTGTTTCTTGATTTACAAAGATGCTTTGAAAATGGTTATAAAAAATAAATAATTTTATTTTTAGCAAATTCTTTTGGAGGGTAAAATTGACAACATTTCTTTAGTTCTTTTTTTTGAAAGGAGTACATGTATAGATTGTTCGTCACCTTTCCTCACTTAGTCACTGTTTTTGAAGGGGATAATAGGGTAATGATGATGATGTCAAGGAACCAACTCAACCAAAAGTTTTCCTTGACATCTATCCTGGGCCCTCAATCATTAGTTTAAGCTTTTGGTTGAGGTGATTCCTTGACTATCACAGGTTCGAATCTCAACCCCCTCATTTGAAAGTGAAATATTTAGCACCAGGTATGAGGAAGGTCTGTGCTGCATCCACACTAACCCAATGGGCTCTCGTGTGAGGAGGCGTGTTAAATTATATATAACATATTCTGAGGTCTTAACCATCAATTTAAGCTTTTGGTTGAGTTGATTCCATGACAAATAATGCCTAATAAATGAATTCATTTAAAAATAAATAATAAATAAATTTATTTTTAGCAGATGAAGCAAAAATTAACATGGTGAGATAATGAAGGATCAAAGATTGACCTGAATGCGATTAATGACCAAACAAGGGCAATAATACTTGAGAAAAAATTTGGATTTCTGATGAGTTTCTTACAAACCGAGATAAATATGAGCATGGTCGTCTTACTTGAAGGCCCGTCCATATGGGTTGATTTGGGCTCACTTTGAGCACTTGTTTCGGGCTCGATTTCATCGATAATGGGCTTTGATATATGTTCTGATAGGGGCGAAGCCAAAATATTAATAATTAATAATTAATTAATAATTCATAAATGATAAGGAGATTGTAAACATGTAAAAAAATTTGATATAAAATGTTGCTACTATAAAAGCTTAATCTGCTTTTTAATACTCCCTCTGTTTTCATATGTTCTTCTCACTTTTCCCATTTGGAAATTTTTAAAAGTTCTTCCCATTTAGAATCTTTCTATTTTAGTAACCAATAGAATTCAAGGAAATTATTACACTTACACTCTAATCTATAAAAATTAATTTACATGTTAATTCTCAATGCATTTACTTTACATACACCCAATGAAATTTAATGATACTATTACACTTACACTTTAATCAATAGAACCTTTATTTTTTATATTATTTTACTCAACTCTCATAGTATCTATTTTGTAATTATAGTTTATATTGGTTTCTTCCCAGATTCCAAATGAGAAGAACAAATGAAAACGGAGGGAGTAGTTGTTATACTTCTGTTTTTCATTCTATCCAATGCACGATTTTAATATTTGATATCTTAAATTTCATCTAAACAATTAATATTATGAAAATATGCATTAAGACGAATCAAACAAGATTTCACTTGACTACGTTTTACGTTATATATGTAGAAATATATACCAAATAGAATCAATTGATGAATAGTAGCTGCTATAGGAACTATAACAACTATTAAAATTCGAAGGAAGTAAGACTTAAACTTATAGTCCTATCGACACTTAATTTCTTTACCATCGAACAACGGCTTGCTTAATTGTCGTTATTAAATGGTGAGGATAGTGGTGAATTTGACTTTTTTCTCGGTTGGAAAGCATATATCAGTAGGTCTAAAATGATTTTCATCTAATTAACTCTTCTCTTTTTCTTACCCTACCCTATAATTAAAAAATCTAATTAGTTCTAAACGCATTTTACCCAGAATTATAACCTTTCATTATAAATTATGTGGTAGTAAAAAAAAAATCAATTTGCGCATTTACCATTTATCATCCTCAAAACATTAAATTATAGGAAAAATTACCGTGAATAATATAACTTTTTGTTAATTTCTCTATAATAATACGAGCTTTTTTTATTTTTTTGATATAACGAACTTTTGATTAACCATGAATAATACCAACTTTGGGGTGTTTTTTCCTAGAATAATACCAACTTTATTTTATTAACTAATTTTAATTTTTTTGGTCATATAATCACCTATAGTTTGATTTTTAACATGTTAGGTATATTCTAGGCCCCCATAAGTTGGTATTATTCATGGTTAATCAAAACTTGGTAATATTGTAGGGAAATAAGCAAAAGATTGTATTATTCCTGGTAATTTTTCCTAAATTATAAATAAAAAGTAACAATGAAATTATTGACATAAAATATAAAAAAATTATCATGAATAATTTCATCTATTGCTGTTGTGAATAATTTCTAATATTGATTATTATTTCTAAATATCTAACCAACACCCCTTGCCACATATTAACCGGTTACTGTACCTACCACCAAAGAGAGGATTTTTTAAAATAATCAATAATAGAAATCACAACGATGGACAATATGTAAAATTATTCAAGAAAATTTTTCCTAGAAAATATAACAAATTAAACAACCATCATCTTAAGCTTTTAATACACGATAAAAAGCAAATCTAACACAAGATCACATATCAAATCAAATCTAACAAGTAACAATTTTCACATAAATTAAAAAAATTAAACGATTAAAATAGAAACAAACCATTAGGGTTATAATTAACACCCGATTCATCTTCATCTTCATCTTCATCTTCATCTTTGATTTTTTGTGGGCCCGAATTCCCACAAACTTCACCAATTTGGTTCTCCTCATCATTTATATATTTAGATTTAGAATTTAAAATACTAGTTTTTCTAAATTCAAATAAAAATAATAAACAAGGATTCCAAACAATAAATTGTACAACCGTAAGTTGTACCATCATACTCTCCGAAGGAATTTCTCCATACATTCCTCCTAACATAGAAATCCCCATAACAAGATCATTTGTTAATGTACACATTGAAAATAATGTTATAGACCACTCGAGACTCGATTTTGAACTGATTTTTAACCATAAAAATAAAATTAAAATTACTATAGCTTTTTGTAATGCATCGGCGGCAATTAGTTTGTAATTCATTGTGTATGGATTGTTTTCTGCTATAAAATTTGCTGAAAAAAAGGGAACGGCAAATAATACGACGAATCTGTTGATTTTTAAACAGTCATCCGCTGTGAAAATTTTCCACCATTTTACTGAACTGTATGCTAAGATCATTACTACATAAAGTGGTACTATTTTTGATAGTATGTCGTATAGATGTTGTGACGATATCATTTTTGTTTTGATTATGAACAGGATATATCGGGTTTGATGATGATAATGATTTTGATGGTTTGGAATTATTTGTTGGGAAATTGGAAATTATTAGATTTTGTTAAAGAAAAAGGTTTTTTTCCTTTAGGGTTTATGCATGGAAGTATGAGTGAGATATATATTGGGTTTATTTGTTGGGAAATTGGAGATTAATTAGGTTTTGTTAAAGAAAAAGTTTTTTTTAGGGTTTATGCATGGAAGGGAAATAACATTTGAATTGATTTGAATTTGATTGATGCTAAATGTAAGGTACTTTTTTTGGCTAACAAGAGTAGTAATAGGTAATTAGGTATCATTAAATTCGGATCATAGAAATATTATTCTTTTATTTTTATTATTTTATTATCTTATTTGTTATTTTTTTTTGTTTTCTGTTGTTTTTTGTTTTTTTATTTTTGCATTTTTTCTGGCATTAATACATACTTTCTTCGTTCTGAAATACTTACTACATTATGGCTATTATCATTATTCATCCTTTAAGTTTATTATAAATATTGTGGATGATGTGTAAGAAAAAATATAGTCAAGTGAGATCTAATTCAAATTGTCTAATCGCATACTTTTATATATAATATTAACTTTTTATAATTTTTTCGTTGTGCATAGTTCAGTATATAAATGGTCAAAATAACACATTGGATTGCGCAAAAAATCAAATATAGCCTGTATAATGGAACGAAAGATGCATGACCCACGACTTAAATTGTAAGGCCGCTTGGGGTCTCTTGGACTACATTGCGCCTACCGTTTCTTTAGAGGGGTATGAGTATGGCCTTTCCCTCTCAAACCCTTGCTATAGACGAAATTTACTGAATATGATGAAGATACGACTTTTAATTAGTGATGGAACAGGTTAATAATTACTTAATTAGTGGTTTGTCTCACCCATTTTGAATATGAATAAGCTCTCACATCGTAATTCAAAATGATGCAAAATAATAAATTTTTTTATTTTAGTTGGTCTCGATAAATTTGTGTCTTTTCTATATTTCAACACGTTATCACTATTTATACTCCTTATATTTTCTTATTTTAAATATCGTACTACTTTAACCATTATACATAATTTCTTAATTTTCGTGCACTAGTTGAATGTATTGTATTGTCTTTTTTTGATGTTCATAATTGAAAATGTTACTATTAAATATTAATTGAACAAAATGAAGTATAAATTGATTGCGAGTCTTTTTTTTTTTTTTTCTAAAAAAATGTTCTTTCGCATTGCAACTACCATCTAAGAAGATGAGCTTAATACAATCCACATTACATTCGAGTGTTCGAATCGGTAAGATTTTGAATATGATATTTTCGGTACTGTGTAAAACTTCTTGACAATCTTATCTAATTTTCATATGCGGATTACTTCGAATTGAGTCAAGACATACTCGAATTCAATTAATCAGATCAATTTCGGACAAATCTATTATTTTGCTCGATATCGAAATTATAAAAAGTCAAAAAGATAATTCCAAGCACCAAATATATTTGATGAAGTCAAGGACATTGATATAAATATATTTGCTACGTACAACATTCTACTAAAGTCTTCAAAATTTATGGGGTGCTTAGCAATCGGCCGATATTTGATAGCCGATAGTTGATTGAAGTGATTAATTTGACCAACTAATTCAATCAACCACCTTTTTAAGTCAAAATAAGCTAAAATTATTCGATAAACTATTTTGTCAGATACCCAATAACTAGTTCGGAAAATAAAGACTACATTTTGAAGACTCATCAAATAGGCACACTACTACAAGAAACTCCATGGACCTTCTATTGCAATTCTTTGTGTGGCAAATGAGACCACCATTGAGGAAAATCAAATAACTAACAACAATCCATACATTATATACAAGATATGCAAGAGACTAACTAATCGGATTTCATATCGTAGCCACCGTTCATCCTATTTCACGCGGACTTTTCATTTCACCCGATGAATCTAAATTCAAATTCTCGACATTGTGATATGGGTGTGAAAACTTCACTTCATTTTGTGCGGAAATCATAGAAATTTTTCACAAAATAGTGCAGATGAGACATTTTGACGCGTATCAGTATCTGACATGAGTATCCGAGTTTGAGTAACATAGTTCAATCATAAAGAATTGTGAACAAGAGGTGGCACATCCAAAGGGCGGTCACGCTTAGCTTTGTCTTCCAGGCGAGGTTTTTTCAAGCATGGTTGAGACGCAGAGTCGTCATTTGTATGCTTTGATGGCAATGGAGATGAAGGATTAGACTTGGATTCGGTTTGCTTATTAGGTAGTGATTCAGGACTGATAGACGATGAGGCAGGACACGGTTCCACCTCTGGCTCTTCACTCGTAACTGACGACAATGACTGTGATGAGACAATGGCCGTTTGAGCCTTTTGCTGTTCTTCTAAGATCTTCTGCAAGTAGCGAGCATGCTCTTCGATGCGTACTTGAAGTGCTCGTTGAACCTGTATCCAGAACGAAGTCAGAATCGAGCACCTAGCTATAAGGCATCCTGGGTTTGGTAACAATAGAACTAGGGGATGCACAAGATACATCGAAGTTGGCCTTGTATGGTAAATGACTCCTTTGCCGGTTTTCTTTTGACTTGGCCTTTTCATGTAGTCGATACGTAAAATATATTTCGGAAAATGACTAGAGACATTAGGTGTGTTCGGTAAATGACTTTTTCAATAACTTTTTAGTTGGTTTTTGGCTTTTTAGCTGGTCAAACAGCAAAAAAATGCTACTAGGAGTAACTATTTTTGACTTTTTGATCTATTTTTCTTCTCTAATAAACAGGCAACAACCAACAACTACTTCTTACCAAACATCTCCACAGACCACAATAGCTCGATAAGGGTTATTAGCTAACTTAGCTAACTTATTGGTCAATACTGTGATACAACTACAACCAACCGCTCCAGCCAACATCAATTTGCCAAACAAACCGTATATCACTTAAAAATTTTGATCATTGTGCATAGTATATAGTTAATAGCCAACATCAGAAATGAGACTAACCTCAAGCTGTTCATGCAGCTGTTTCTGCACTTCCATTTGCATCCGTAGAGCCTCGGTTATACTCCTATATGGTCGTAAACGAAGAAAATGGTTCAATTTAGCAAGAAAAGTGAAAAGCTAGAAACAGACACACGAGTCGAGACACACACCCTTTCTTCAGTGCATCAGAGTCTTTGGTGCTTAAATGTGTTCTCTTCTCATTCAAATTAGAAGGTTTCTTCTCTGCAGAAACCATAAAAAATTCATAAGAAAGAAGAACAGATTTCGGCCAGAAGATGAAATAAACAATAGTTTTCTCATGTGCACAGAATTCTGCAGCATGTTAAACATGTTTTTGTAATGGGTGGGTACTATTTATCATCAAATCTACAAGATACTTAATTCTACATAGCTTACAATCGATGAATCAAGGTTCGCCGAAGAAAGTGGGAGATACACAAATCATCTGATGAATGTCTAAAGGGGCAGAGCAAAAAGTATAGGGGTCCTATTTAGTTTTTGATGTTTCGAACATTTAGGCTTTTCGCCAACGATTATTAATGGTAAAATATGGACTAAAATTTCGCGAAAATTCAACATTGATAGGTTTTGAATCCCTAAACAACAATATCAAAGGAAGATCATCACCAACTGAGCTACGATTAACTGATGAACTATAAATTAATAAATGAGCCCCTTGCTTTCTGGGGGACTAGGCGGTCGGGCACCTTGAATGGGCCTAGGACTGCCATTGCGTTTCTAGACATGATACAACAACATCAATGTCTAAGCCTTAAGTTCCCTATTATTTGAGTCAGCTAAATGAACCAATAAATCAATCCTAATGGTCGTCCATGTGAATTCTTCTCTATTCACTTGGATTTTAGATCTTTAACGGTCAATCTGACATCCAATGCTCCTGAAATTCCAATAGCAATAATACCCATCAAGAATACTAAATCTTGTCTCACCTTCTTTTTTCTCTGGTATAAACTTTGCGAGACGGTATTTCTGCAGAAGAAAAGAACAAATTGAGCAGACAAAGAACAGAAACAACATAAATGTAAAGATTTTGCCAAAGTTCTCAACTTACTTGTAAGTGGCTTTTAACATGATAGATGGTGATCCCTTCAATATTCATAAGCTTTAATACTCCTTTGGGAGTTGCCTCTACAAGTAAATTCAAATTGCAATAAGCAAGCCACACAAACGACAACAATAATGTTAGAGCCTAAACAGGGTCGTTCCCAACCATAGGTGATGTAGGCGTTTTGCCTAGGGCCCAGAGTTAAAAAGGGCCCTGATATCTCAAAACACAAATTCTTACTTGAGACCGTCTTTTGTAAAGACGGCTCTCAAAAGCCCAGTCCAATTCTAAATATATATTGTTACAACTCTAAATATAGATTTGGGCTGGACTTTTGAGAGTCGTCTTTAGAAAAGACGGTCTCTCAAGAGATCACTTGATCTCAAAATTATGATTAATGAAGTAGACACTTAAAAATTAGCAATTTATGATTAGGTCTGTTATCAATTAAGAAGTATATATATACGACACATCTAAATTTATAATGATAATTACAATATATTATATAGGGTTTGTCTCTATTATTTTTCCAAACACCCATTAAGTTCAGAAACGACCCTTCATAAAAGGTGGCCCAATTTTTTCAGTTTGCCTAGAACCCACAAAATGCCAGGAACGGCACTAAGCCTAAAGCAAGCCACACAGAGATCCACAAAAATCTATCTGTTAGATACTCCCTCCATTAAAACAGCTGGTCTCAGTTTAGTTTTAAAAAAAGATTGATTTACAAGAAAAAAAATAAAAGGAAGAAGTGTAGTCTGACAGTGGACAATGTTTGGAACATACAAATAAGAACTAAAACATTAATTTACAATAGCACACAATACATTACATCAAGGGTCAATCGGAAACAACCTCTTTATCGGTTATCACTAACAGGGTAAGATTGCGTACATCTGACCCCAAAATCCCGCCTAGGTGGGAGTCACTTGATGATGTTGGGTAATGGAATACAATACGTTACATGAAACCAAAAAGGATACAATGGAAACATACTTTCAGGACCATCAAGGGTGTTGACAGCTTCTACAAAACGTTCATGGAGCTCGGGTGTCCATCTCATTCTTGTCTTATGACAAGCCCCAGCCGCAGGTGCTTTGTGACTAGAAATGGCATTTATTGATGGGGGGACTGGCAGAGCATTGTTCGGAACAGTTGAAACGATGACGGGCTTTGATGCCACTGGAGAAGCATTATATATTTCCTAATATGTATATAGACCAGTCAGGAACACAAAATTGCCAGAAAATTAACATTTAACAATTGCTTTATTAATTCATGTGGAAGAAACTAGACATAGACTCTTCTTAGGTATGCCATAACTAAATGCATAGTTGGTAAAACCTTAACATAAAATGGAAGTATTTTACCCTGGTACGTCCTCTGTTCTGAAATACTCGCACCCGATTGTAACATATTGTGTGAGAAAAAAATTACTATCAGTATTTAGTAACAAGTATAATGGAACAAAGGTTTATCTAATTTTCTATGAACTTGACTATTGGGATTTTCTCCGTTGTCGGTAGAACGAATATGGTTAATATTAAGCCACTTACATCAATTCCAGGATTCTCTCCATTGTCAGTCATAGCCAAGTGTAGTTCATCAGACAATAACTGTAGCTCCAACTGCTCCGAAAGTGCTAAAGAGTCGCTTCCGCAAGTAACATCATCAAACTCATCATCAGATATGCTTCCAGGGTAAAAATCTTTAAATGAATCCTCTGAATGCTTTTGCTTACACAGACTGTCTGCATCATCGTTCGGAAACAACTGGGTCTTGTTGGATCGAGGCGTATAGGGGCTTGGAAGAAATGGAAGGTTCCCGAGCTGCCTTTGGGCTTCTGAACTCGTTGAAGAGGATAAATACAGGTTTGTGCAGAACATAGAAGAACGAGAATGTGCACTCTTAAGATGGGCTTCAGAGCTAGACAATAGAAATTCGCCAGATCCAGACGAGGATTTCAGTTTTTCGGATTGCTTCAAAAAGGGGTATGAAGATTCACTAGATACTGAACCTTGGCATGCTTCAATGCACGAAAAGTCAAAAGGAGGAAGAGCGTTACTATATTCCGTCATTCCTTTGCTAGAGTCACTTGCTGGTAACGATGTTTTGCCAGAGTGATTCATAGTGCGACTTTTTACACAAAAATATTCTTCAAGCACCACATAAAGGGCTTGGTAGACAGAAGGGAGGAGTGAGCAGTGTTGATCAATGCAAGAAGTTTGCTACATCTGATAGTCAAGCAGACGAAAACATGAAAATAAAGAACTCCAACAAAGAACTAACATGGTGTGTTAGTAGTTCTCGAACCGATAAGACACCCTTTGTTTTCCTAATATTCCCAATTATCCAATGTATTCCATAATGTTTCTAAATCAGCATTCTTTTAAAAGCTTTCTTTGACTATCACACACTCAAATCCATCTACAAAGTAGGAAACACATACAATGCTATCATAAGATCACTCTTAGCTCGTATTCAAGCAACCTCGTAGAATGTGACTCTCTTCCTAAAGCGTTGGCACAAGTATACTATCCATCCTGCAAACAAGCAATGAATAATAGAGATTAGAGTGATCATAGCTATCAGTATCACAGATTGGAAACAAAATAAGGTGATAGGCAACCCAGGCAATCTAAATACTACTCTGTCCCACTGATTTTACTATAATTCCCATTTTAGTTCGTCCTACTCAATTTGCTACATTTTCTTTTTATGAAAATGATCCTTACCACTTTCTTTAATTCTCATTCACATATTTCATTTCTCTTTAAATATCATCCACGCAATTCAAACTTTTGTCTTATTTTCCTCCCAACCAAACTGCTTAATATTGGTGTCAATCCTCTAAATAACAAACTTTGGGGACAGTGGAGAACATTGTTAAATTGTGTTGTTATTGTTGATTGCAAGATGATCTAATTAGTTTAGAACATCTAATTTACCGTAGGATCAATGATTCGAGCCCTCAATTGAATTGGGAAAAACAAGATCAAAAACCTTGATTGAAGAACTAACAATAATGAAAAATTAATCAATAATAAAGCAACACAAAGAACTTAACGTGGTTCACCCAATGTGTGTTATGTCCACACCTAGCCTGAATGTTTTATTTGTTAATATCAAATTTTAATTGAGCTTTCAAGATGGTCAACAATGGTGGTTTGGGGTGATGGTCTTGTTGGAGAATTAAAGTGGGTTAAAGTATAGAATTACAATTAGAGGGTAGTAGAGAGATTAGAAAGTATTAACATACTCTAATCTAATGTGTAATTAAGATATTTATAACACATAGCTTAATACACTTACAATAAACTATCAAGAAAAAACATAACATCAAAAAACTCCTCCAGAGAAAAGTGGAGTCCGGTTTTTTTTGGCCAACTAGTAAAGTCGAGTCGGCTTTAAATGCTAACTCAACTCTTTCGTGCATCATGTAAAGCCAAGTCGGGTTTTTGGACCCTTGAAGATCTATCCAATACCCAACTTTCAAAACCAACTTCTTCTCTTCTAGGATTATATATTGGTTCCATCAATATACCCAACATTTCCTCAATGTATCAACATGCCCAAACAAGAGCCAAAGTGGACTTCAGGCACCCAAAACTTCAATTATATATTAGGAGTACAACAAAAGAAGTAGACAAGTAACTAAGTAAAAGCCACAACAAGAAAGAGAAGTAATAACTTGGAACCATATCCTCTAAATTATAAAATAAAGCAAAAAGTTGATAAATGTTCCTTTGTCAATTATAACAAATGATAATGCACAAACCTCTCAAAAGCACAAATTGTTATGAGAGATGGTCTCCACTGAGAGACGCATTAGATATATGGGCTAAATAGCCCAATTAATACAAATTAAAGAGAAAATAAGAATGTGGGTTTCTGGTTTTGAAGTCGTCTCTATGAGAAACAGTCTCTCACAAGAGTAGGTGAAAGCACAAAGATGGGCTCTAGGCTCTAGAAGGCTAAAAGTACACAACTTTTATCTAGTAAACCTCACTACTATACAGGAAAAGAACTTTACACAAGTGCCCTTTTGCCAAACAAGGAGCAATTGACAAGTCCTATATTCCAAAGTTCAAGCACACATATACAACATAGGTCATTGATTCTCCAACCACATTATCTCTTTTTGAAAAAATCACAAAATAATTTCAAAATACATTTGTATAAATCAATATTAAAGAAAATACTGTAGATCAGAAAGCAGAATCAATTACATACTCAAATGATCTAAAGTAAAATGACTTATAAAACCTAAAAATCATTATGGGTCATCCTTAAAAAACTCATTCAAATTCTAAATTCCTTTTTCCCCTTAATTTCATCACTCTTTGCAATTACTATTTGGTAAGTCTGAGTTTGACAAACCATATTAGGCTCGTGTGGACAAGCCCACGACCATTACTAAATCACCGATGTGGGTTCACATGTGGGTAATTCGAGTTTATAGTAAAAACAACATGTAAAGGCAAAAACTTTCAAGACAAAAAACACCCAAAAAATAGCAAGGGAAAAAACCCAGAAAAGATAAACAATTTTCAGAATGTGGGTAATAGAGAAATTTAAACATACCTGAAAAAACAAAGGAAAATCACACTGAATCAGCAGATATAATGGTTAGTCTGAGTTTCCCCAAGAAGTAACAGATCAGAAAAATGGAGTGTTACAGGCTGAGATTTCAGAATAGAGAGTTGAGGGCCAGGGGAGAGAAATCTCATACACACAATCATACATAAAACAGATAAAAGCACAAATATGGTAGAAAATTACTCATATTTGGAAGAGGATGAATGGGACAAATGTGGAGTCACAATCATCATGATTGTCATATTACTTTGGGTTTTCAATTTGTTAATGTGGGGAGATTACACTGTTTATAGTGAATTATTCAATTAAACATTTTACAAACGGCAAATAGCTGATAGCTGGTAGTTGATAGCGGATTACAGTGGCTGATTTGACCAGTTGATTTTATTAACTGGTTTGACCAGCTGATTTTGAACCCGCTGCTATAAGTAGCTTGTTCAAAAACAGCTTATTCGTATCATTAAGCTGTTTCAATCAGCTAATTTACCAAACACTATCTTTAGTTGGTTTGAACACCCAACCCTCTATTTACATCCAAATAAGCTAAAATTGCTCAATAAGTTAATTTGCCAAACACCTCCTTAATAAATAACGGTAATTTATAGAATTAATAAATTATCTTTATATAGAAAGATTTAATAGAGTGAGAGTTTGGTGATTATAATTTAATTTTTTATTTTATTATTATTATTTTAATTTTTTATGATAATTTTTCAAATTATGAGAATTAATATTCCCCAATCCCCAATTCCCCATTTTTCTTGGACTCTAGTCACTTTTCAAGTTACCCATTTTCCCAATTGTCAGATTAAAGGTGCAAGTTGAGTGTTTGCAAGTTGCAATTAGGTAAATTAATCATTTTGCTGATTTGGGGCTGTTCTCCAGTTTTCCATGTGGAAATTGGTTTTAAAATCAATATCGGGCAATTAGCGGTTAGCCGTAGCCTATTTTAGTTAACTTGTTTGACTAGTTGAAAGTATTGACTGTTTTGTTGGCTTTTAAACTAGTCGAAAAGACCAGCTGTTTAAGAAGACGTTTGGTAACTTTAAATATTGACGGTTTATTATAGAAAAAGTGGCTCAACAAACCAACAAAAAAAGCTAACTAAAATAGCTCTTTTATTTTAACTTAAAAGTCAGATTTTTAACTAGGTTCAAAGCCATTTACCACTTTTCTTGATTTTCACCCTGTTTGTACCGTAGACTATTTCTTAGGGATAGAATAAATAGTAACTTTCACATACCCAACAAGCCGCCATAATTTTTACCATTTCTAAACTGGTTAAATTGAACTAAAAAGTTAAACCAGATAATACCACATTTAATTAAAGTGTCATCAATAAATTAAAACAAAATTATTACTCTTAAAAAACAATTTGGTCTGAATTTTTGTTGACCATGTACTTTTTAAAATTTAATTTAAAACTAAAATTATAGAAGTATTAATTTAATGTAATTAGAATTAGATTGGCCTTGGGATGAAGTCATCATGGTATAGTAGATGGTAGTGGTTGGATGGCCTTTGGAGACACTGATATGGTACTTTTTATTTTGCTGACCTCATCATCCTTTTGTTTCTCAATTTGTACTTGTTCCACACTTCCACTATCAATGAAAGATGATTAATAGTTTAATACTACCTCACCTCCGTGCTGAAATACTTGTTATACTTGTTATTGTTGATGACATGTTTAGTGGAGAAATGTCACTATTAATAGCAAGTATAATGGAACAAAGAAAGTATGAGTAATGGTTGATGTTACTCATTTTAAATGTTTGACGATCAAAGAGCTATGTTTAATGAATTAAAATTATGAGTTATTTAGACATGATCGATTTTATAGGGTAAGAGGGTTATAAGTTCGAGGCCCATAAAAAAACTAGAAATAATGCTTTAATAATGAATAGTAAAGGCTGATAATAATATATTTAGTAATTAGAGGCTCATAGTTAATATTTCCGCCTCGAGCTCTTAGATTATAAATGTGATATGCAAAAAAATAAAAATATAAAAAATTTGTTAAAATATATATAAAAAAAAAAGAAAATAAAGCAAATTATTTGTGGTTGGTGCTCAATGTTCATGTTTTGCTTTAGTGTATGGGTCCCCCACCCTTTAAATGACATTCACAATCACTTGCCAAGTTTATGTTTTGGTCTACAAGGAAAGATTCAAACAAAACTATGTTTTCCTATTTTGGTGTATATGACTATGACTTAAATGCTCCTATAAAAAAAATGCTCCTAAAAGTTATAATGGATGATTAATTACCTTTTGTTTAGATGTACTATTTAAAAAACAAATGTATTTTCAAATATATTTTATTTTGGTAATTGTTAGTAATTTATAATTATAGTTATAGTGATCAATTCGTTATTCTGTTCAAAGATAAAATTCGGGTGGAAAAAGGTAACAGACAAACTATACTTATACCTCTTTCAGAGAGTCAAAAAAATATCACAAGTTTTTGTGAGAGATGGTCTCTTTGAGAGACAATATCTAATTAGGTCGGCCCATTATATATTTTGTAAAATATTATAAGTAAACATTAAGAATGATGTAAGTAGAAATTTAAGATATTAGAAATGGGCATTAAAAATACGAAAAATAAGCATTAAGAATAACATAAGTAGGCATTACGAATACGATTACGATATATAAACATTAATCTTTAATGAGTTGAGTTTGAGATACGTCTCTTAAAGAGACAATCTCTCAAGAGACTAGCTGAAAAAATAAAGTCAATTTTACCCCTAAATAGTGAAAGTGTTGCACATATTCAATCTTAATTTAGTTGGTGTGCATGTTTGCAATAACAATAGTGGGAAAAAAACGGAAAATTTGTCGTGAATAATTCCAATTATTGACAAACCGCTGTGAATAATCTGAACTATTGATTATTTATGAATAATCCCACATTTCCAGTTTGTTTGCTCGTGGCACCCCTAATACTTCTATTACCGGCTACTGCAGGTTGGAGTGTCATTTATCATCTTCTTTTAATTTATGCCATTTTCAATCAAAATTAATTCAAAAACTCTCACCATCTTCTTCTCACCTTCCTCTCAAACTTTCGAAATCATCATTAAAATCATCCTGTCACGCCATAATCAACTTTCGAAATCATCAACATTCCACCATGATCTGCAATTCCTCCCTAAATTAGGGTTTATTTTCGAACTGCTGTCACGATTTTTGGGATTTTGTTGTGCGTGGGTGGGATATTTTTCGAAACTGCTGTGCAATTCTCCATCCAAATGGTAAATTTATTCCCTTTAATCTTTGATTCTTTAATGTTTTCATTGTTGTTGTAGAATTACATTGGTAATTATTTTCAATTGTGTTGATTTTTTAGGTTAATAATTTTGAAAATTAGTGGAAGAAGGAAGAAGAACAAAATGGAAGAAATAAGGTGAAGAACAAGAAGAACAAAAATGAAGAACAAAAATGAAGAACAATGGGGTTTTTTGGAGTAGAAGACATGGAAATCAATGTTGTGGGTTTATAAAAAGAACTTTGGAGAAGATGCCCTGCAAATGAGACTTAAGACCTGCTACAGCAGGTTGCATTTCGGTTGGGGGTGCCACGAGCAAACAAACTGGAAAGGTGGGATTATTCATAAATAATCAATAGTTCGGATTATTCACAGCGATTTGTCAATAGTTAGGATTATTCCCGACAATTTTTCCAAAAAAACACCATATTTCACTATTTATGATTTTTATACACCTTATGGTTTAAAAAGTTATCATCCCCAGCCATATTAAACAAAATCATCAATATATTTTTTTTTTGAAAATTCATCAATATTTTTTTTTCTTCATTCAATATTTACTAATCACTATATCTCACCTTTATGTTGTAGTAAGTAGTATTATATTTTAAATTTTTTTTGAAATATTATGATGAGTCCCTATTTATAAAGCAAAATAAATTATGAATGTGGCCATGTGGGTGTAATTTATTTTTATTATGGGGTATTATTTGAATAATTCACTATTAAGACTAATTAAATTTTTTTTAACATATGGAGCTCACTCTCATAGTTACTCATTGTTAAAAATAACATCCATGTTTCTTTTAAGTGCAAATCTTGTATGAGTGTGTCTCAAAGTGAGACAACATTCGAATTAAGTGTTTTCGATATTTAAAGTTTTAATTTTAATATCTAAATATAATTTTTAACTAAAAGTGATTATTTTAAGTATGAAAGTGATTTTTTAAAATAATAATGTAGTTGGACTATTTAGCACAATTTAGAGTTATTTTACTATTAGACCGTCTTAAATTTGAGTTTTTGAAAAAACATTCAATGATTTTCTTTTTCCATGAGCGGGGCAATTGATTTTTTTTAACTTAAAAAATCACCAACCAATTTTTTTTAATTTATCAATCGACAATTGGGCTAGCCCCAAAACTTGAGACGTCTATTGTATAAACGGTCTCAACTCTCAAGTAAGAATTTGTGATCAAAGTATAATTATATGCTCTTGGTGGTTCAAAAAAGCACGTTACATAACTTTAACTAAAAATTATAAAAATATAATATTAAGAACAACTAGTCTCTTGAGGGACTGTCCTTTTAAGAGACGTATATCATTCTTGAATGTCTACTTACATCATTTTTAATGCCTATTTACAATATTCTAAAAAATATATAATGAGTCGGCCCAATTAATGATGATCTCTCAAAGAGACTGTCTCTTACAAGAATTTGTGTATTAATAAAATTTATATTAAGAAATAAAAAATGCATTGTATTATGCTTTAATTATAGACTAATAATAAAATAAAAATCAAGATTGATCAATTATTAATATCAAAAAATAAAATCATACTTACGAATAAAAATGTTAAAAATAACAAATGTCATATTTGAAGACACTTAATAAAATGTATTTTAGTGGATGAATGTTAATTACACGACATTTCTATTTATTTTATTTAGTATCAAATTCTTTTTTTCGTTGAAAAATAAAACTGAATTAAATAACGTATTTATCATCATCATCATACCCAGTGTATCCCGAACACAGATAGATCTATTTTCAGGGTCTGGGGAGGGAAGATAGATGGCGTCTCATACCCATAAGGAGAGGGCGGTCGAAAGAGTCCCCGGCTCAAGAAGAGTCTCTTACTTTGCTGTCGGTTTATTGATTCTATGCTTGGCTAACATGGGCGTAATTTAGTATTCTACTTAATATGTTTAGTAGAACCGTAGAATGAATGACATCTGTATTTTATAAATAATTATTTTTTGAATAAAACAATTATGTACTTTCTCCGTTACATATTATTTGCTATATTACAAGATAATGCACTATCCATTTATTATTTTTAATCTGTGATTAATGTTTAATCTATAAGTTAAAACATAGTCAGGTAGGATCTTGTTTGATTCATCTCAATGCAAAGATTATTAATATCAATTTTTTATATTTTTTTATCATTCATAACTAGAGATGTTGTGAATTAAATTAGTGCATTGAACTAGGTGAAAAGTCAAACAACTCGTCTTGCATGAAACCGTCTCACCATGAGATGAACCTATATAATTAGCCCATTTCTATAATTGATTATTTGAAAATTGTAAGTGATCATTTTGAAGTTTGGTATGAGTTTTTTCATACTAAGTAAGGGATTCAATTACCTTTACTCCATATATTTTGTTTGGTATGATATTAGGTTAATCCAATCCCTTTCTTGAGGGTAATGGATACCCTTACTTTGTTACCACCCATTTATGTCAAGTAACAAATTTTCTAACTATAATTAATTAAGTGTTTCCCTTATATTTTTCATACCAAACAACATATAACTACAACTCATACCTTTACCCTTACTCTTATTTATCATTTCCCTTTTCATTAGATTTTATATTCCCATACCAAACACCCCCTAAGACTACAAAAAGTGAATATTTTAAAATTGTAAGTGATCATTTAAACGTTATGAGTGATCACTTTAAAACATAAAGTGTATATTGGGTTAGCCCAATCACCGTGAGACTGTCTCATTTAAGAATTAATGCATGCAAGTATTTTGAAACATATTAAGTATTTCCTTTGTTTTTATTTACTTACTCGAGGACGTATTTACACGCCCAATGCACCAATTTAATTGTTAATATATCTAATTATATACATCAAAAAATTGCAGAAATTAAAAATCAATAAAATTAGAGGATCATAAGAAGATCCCATATAATTACATTTTAACCTATAAATTAACACAATATAAAAATTGAAATGACATTAATATAGAGTCAAATTATCCTAGGATGTAATTAAAAATAAAATTGAGGAAGTAGAGTATTTAATAAAAGGTAATTTGTTGAGAGACCGTCTTTTGTAAAGACGGCTTTCAAAAGTCCAACCCAAATCTATATTTAGAGTTGTAACAATATATATTTAGAATTGGACTGGGCTTTTGAGAACCGTCTTTACAAAAAACGGTCCTAAGTAAGAATTTGTGATTTAATAAAGTTACAGCTAGTCTCTTGAGAGACCATCTTTTTGAGAGACGTATTTCAAGCCCAACCCATTAAAAATTAAATACCTACGAACTATATTCTTAATGCCTACTTACATTATCTTTAATGCTTATTTACCATATTCTCAGGAGTTACTCTCAATATACATGCTTATAATTTTTTAAAAAATATATAATGAACTGGCCAATTAAAAATGGTCCTCTTAAAGAGACCGTCTCCCACAAGAATTTGTGATAAAGTCAAGTTATGTAAGAAAACTTTTTTTATCCCAATTCTTAAACTTCGCCACCCTTTTCATTTTATCGCCACCCCTTTTTTTAATAAAATTACTAAAATGCCCTTAAATCCAATTTTAATTATAAAATCAACTATTATTATTTCTAAACTAAATTTCTCAATAATAATTAAATTAAAATAAAAATATAAAGTTTAGTAAAGAAAATAATTTTTAAAATCAAAAAAATAAACCTGATCACACGTTTTGTATTGAAATTTGATACATAATCACTCCTTTGGCCGAAACTTTTGATACGAAAATCACATTACTACAATATTTATAGCATTAGAACCTAGACTTCAAGATCTTTCCAATGATATATTATATGCCCAATTCCGATAACCGAGCAAGAAATGACGATCGTTTGAAGTTTATTTGTGTTGAAATTTGATACATGTTCATTCTTTTGGTCATAGCTTTTTATAGAAAAATCGTATTAGTGCAAGGTTTGTGGCATTGGAAACTAGACTTCAAGAGCTTTCCAACGATATATTATACGCCCAATTATGACAATCGAGCGAGAAATGACGACTGTTTAAAGTTTGTAGTAATTCTAACAGGCTTACTCGCACAAAACGTGCGAGTGGACCATGGGCAACTCGCACAAAATGTGCGAGTGGATCATGGTCAATTCGCGCGTTTTGTGCGAGTTGACCATGGTCCACTCGCATTTTATCGGAAAGTTCTGTTAAAATCGCAACTTTAAACTCGACTTCTCGCTGATATCGATGAGTATAATATACGTTGGAAGCTCTTGAATCTAGTTTCCATATTATAAATTATATTTAATTATTATTAAGAAATTTAGTTTAGAAATAATAATAGTTGATTTTATAATTAAAATTGAATTTAAGAGCATTTTAGTAATTTTATTAAAAAAGGGTGACAATAAAATAAAAAGGGTGACGATAAAATAAAAAGAGTGGCGAACAATAATAATGCCTTTTTTTATTGAGTTTTCGATTCTCCACCGCCATGTGCGGTCTTTGAATCCGATGAATTGCACTGTATCAAATTTGACGCTAAATCCCTTTTTTTCTTCATTTTTTTATATTAAAAAATTCAAATTTAATCGGTCAATGGTACTTTGCACTATCTTCATCTTCAATCCAAAATCAAGGAGACAAAAAAAATTTCCATCATTGTTGGGATAGGAGAAACAAGAAAAAAATTCAATGTTATTCCAACTATTTGGTTAAATTTTCTGCATCACCCACTTTTTAATTTCCCCTTTTCAGCTTGTCAATCAAGGATAAAAATCAGGTTTGTTTTCATTTTTACTTTGGAATTTAGATTATACCCAATTGGGTAAAAGGCTAGTTACTTATTTGGGTATGTTATTAGTGTTATTATACTAGGATTGATTCTATTTTTGGGTGTTTTGATTTGATATTGTATGGTGTTTTTAACTACTAATTTGTTAGTTTTCTTGAACTTTTGATCCATTGCTTGATAAGTGAAAAACCAAGCAATTTGATCTATTGAGATCCCCATTTTCATTTTATGACAATGTTAATTATCATGTTATTATGCAATTTAATGGGATTTTTCAAGAATGTGGGAGAATGAAAACCTAAAATGATCAGTTCTTGAATGTTTTGCAACTAATTTTATTTCTGTTGGTACTATTAGGATTCTGTATTGAACTTTATGCTTGCTCATCTGATGCAATTGACCTGATTTGAATGTCTTGAATTGTTTTCCCTGTTACTAACTTCTATACTAGCTAGAGGTGTTCATTCGGGTCATCGGGTTGATTTCGGATTTCATGTTTTGATTCAGTTTGAAATGGGGTTTTGTGTCCAAATTGTTTTTTACATTGTTGTAAATCATTTTTAATGTTGGATCAAATCTGGTTAGGTTATCATTGCGTCTGTTTTGAACACCTCTTTAACTTCTATGAGCATTGTAATTTGTAAACTAAATAGTATATTGAGAGATTCTAAAGAAGCATTACCCATCTCTAGAATCTACTGTTTCATTTTTTTATGATGATGGGCTAAAGGGTTTGGTATTATTGTGTATGTTTTCATTTGTAGAGATCTTGCCTTGACAGGATTTATACTAGATGAGGAAGTGTTGTTATATGGTGCTTTTTATACCCATTGAGCAAAAGGATGGTGGCACTTTAGGATTAGGGAAGATGAGGAAGACTTCGAGGAGGGTGTGTGTGTATTTGTTCTTTTGGCAATAACCCTTGAAGCATAGGAGATTATGGTCTTGACAGAATTATTCATATTTTGGAGTCATTTACATCATTCGTGGCCAAAATCTTATATCATGAAATAATGTAAGAAACGAGGATATTAATGTTTTCTTTGTACACTTAGGCGATTGTGTATCCGAAAGCTTTCGTAATAGATAGTTCTATGTTGGTAGAGCAAAATTTGATAGTCTTAGATTGTCGATTTTTCACTTGTTTGTCTTGGTGTATCTATAGACTATATTATAACTTATAAGTGATTTTACCTGCATATGGTCTTTGCTGCCTTAGAGGCTATAATTTTCGTGTTGCCATGTTGTATGTCATATATATAGGGGTGAAAGTTAGCTGAAATTTCTGATTGTTCTTTTGTTGTTTTTCTTTTGCAGATGGGGGATGATACTCAAGAGTTCACAATTGACGACGCCCTTATTTCTATGGGCTTTGGTAAATTTCAAATTTATCTCCTTGCGTATGCTGGAATGGGATGGATTGCAGAAGCTATGGAGATGATGCTTCTCTCCTTTATTGGACCAGCTGTTCAGGTTGAGTGGGGTCTTTCTTCAAATAAAGAAAGTATGATAACTAGTGTGGTATTTGTTGGAATGTTGATTGGGTCATATTCATGGGGCATTGTTTCTGATAAATTTGGACGGAGGTAAGCTCTTTAGACTTTTTCTCTTTGGTGGTTTTATTTACTTGGAAGCTTTCTATGGTTGACAATGCTGCAAAATTTCTTACAAGCTTATATATATGTATATATATATATAGGGTTAAGTTCCAGTGAAAACCAAGCTTATATGAGAACCGTGAGATTGGTTCTCACGGTTCTCATATAAGCTTGGTTCTCACTGGAACTTGACCATATATATATATATATATATATATATATATATATATATATATTTGGTGTATATCAAATTGGCTAATTAACTCCCCTTGTTAGAACTTGCAAAAAATTGCAGATTTTAGGATTGTTAGATCGTTGTCTTAGTGTTTCACATGTCGTGAATTTTTTTGGACTTCGAATACATAATTTAAATGTTGAATATATTGACCGTTCAAGAGACTAAATCACATAATCGCCATCCCCTTAAAGAAATCTTTTTGTGAGCTAAATTGATCGATAAGGTATAATTCATTTTATGTATTTTCTCTATCCATGTCGTTATCATGCACTTTAAATGTATTTTATGCCCATATAGGTTATGTTTGGCAATTGGTTGCTACTTTAGTTGGCTTGGTTGACTTATTTTACGATTCAATAAAATTGACTATATTTTGAGCTTAGTTTAGATGTATATATAAACTCAACTATTAATGATTGATGGTTGTTTATTAAGGAACAAATGGGTCAATATTCCAAAAGCTACAAAAAGCAAATTTTACATCTTGGCTTAAGAGTCAACTTTTTCGATGACTTAATAGTCATTTACCAAACATGTTTTTTTAGTTTGACCCATAGTACTAAAATGCGGTAACGGTCGTAATTATGTTAGCGACACAATGCTACTGTAACCGAAGTGATGTAGTTATTGACGCCAAATATTTGCTACAAGCTTAAGATATCCTTTGAAATGACCCAAAACATGTTTCTTTTATACCTTGCGTGGAAAATATCTTCGATTGGGTTTTTTGAAAACCTTTACGTTGCGGCCAATGCAATGCGATGCGACCTTGTTTTTGCACAAGTTAAAAAGCAAAAACCAACCAATAAGTTAAAAGTCAAAAGTCAAAAGGTCATAAAGCCAATTGTCAAACAAAGCCATAATGTAGAACTGTGTGCTAATTGAAAATTTTAGAAGATTAAAAGAAGGGACATGTTTTCATTTTATATTGAAGAGATAGTTATTTTTATAGTTCATGATTCTGATTTACGCATCATTGTTAGTTCCTAAATTTACTTCAGTTTATCCATGTTCCAGTGCGTGTGACTTTGCGTATATTATTAAGCTTTTGTTTGTATAAATTGATGATTATGTTCTTTTAAATACTATACCTTAATTTGTTTTGAATTATCTCTTCATTTACATCTGTTTATTTTATTTCCAGGAATGGATTCTTTATAACTGCAATTTTTACTTCAACAGCTGGATTATGTAGCGCTCTTGCTCCAAACTATGCATCATTGATTATTATTCGTTTCTTTGTTGGTCTTGGTTTGGGAGGAGGGCCTGTATTGTCATCGTGGCTTTTGGAGTTTATTCCAGCTCCAAAAAGAGGTACTTGGATGTCTGGTTTTTCAGCCTTTTGGACTATTGGGACCTTGTTGGAGGCTTCATTAGCTTGGGTATAATCTAAACATCATTTTTTTAACATTTGTTTTTGTAAATATGTCTTCTTAGGGGTTTGCGTTAGCGCATTTTATCAAATTTTCATTAGTAACATTATTCCAATAAAATCTTCATTCTCACAATGTCATTAACTAGCTTGCCTCTATGCTCCTACCTTGGTATGATTTGGGGGGATTGAACATTCACAATTTTACCTTTGGACATGGAGTCCTAGTCCAACTGGGCTTCTGGTCTAATTAGGATTCGTTAATATAAACATGTGCATAAAATTTAAATTCTCTCGAATTCTATCTTCCATGTATCTAGGAGCAATTGTAACCTTGAATCTTTCATCTCGGGATTGAAAGCAACAACTTGATCCTATTTTCACGTAAGTTGAATTGCATAAACTTGATCTTTGAATTTGACTCTAATATGAAAAGTTACGCGTAGTTACACATTTCCTTTATGGGTTTAACTTGTCTTCAATGTTGATCTTGGACTTGAATTAGTATTGAACTTTTGCTGAATTTGAAAGATCAATTATTGGACGAAGTTTTAATCATCAGGCATTGGATTGGGTTTGACGCCCATTTGGCCTTTTTCCAAATGGTTGATCACTTGGGCTCAATCTCAAACTTGAGCTCGTGTCCTTTGTACTTTGTTGATGTTGTTCGTAGGCTTATTTCTTTACACTTTTCTAAAATAAAAAGTTGTAACTATATTTTTAAACTATGGCCTAAATGCCCTAATTATGGATTTGTTGTGTAGTTTCAGCCTTGCTGGCACTGAACACTGAACTTCAGATAAATATATTTAGTGTAAAAAAATGCTGATTTGATTAAAAGGGATATGCAGTTAATTTGCTCCCCCCTCTACCCCAAAAACAATTCAAAAATTAATAATGTGAGTTTATTATTGATAATTTTGAAATCATGTAATTGCGGAATCTTTGTTTTTGATGATCGCTCTCGTTGATTATTTTCATCATGTAGCCAACCCCATATGTGGGATTAAGGCTTTGGCGTTGTTGTTGCATGCAGATTCCCAACGCCGCATAAGTTTTAGTATGTGGCGACATAATTGTTTCAATGGCTATATAAGATTTATTTACGATTGGGAACATTTGATCATGAGATATGTCCTCAATAGCAGCTTTAAAGGGGTCATGCCCAATTTTTTTACTTTACCGGCCATTGTGGTGAACTTTGGATTTTGGTTTCTTCCTGCAGATAATTATGCCTTCATTAGGTTGGAGGTGGTTACTTGGATTTTCTGCCGTTCCTTCGGCAGTTCTTCTCATATTCTATAGAAGTGCACCCGAATCACCCAGATACTTGTGCAGGACAGGTAGGACCGACGAGGCGGTGAGAATTTTAGAGTGGATAGCACAAATGAACAAAGCCGAACTCCCATCTGGTAATCTTGTTTCTGAACACCAAGCTCCCAAAGTAATTGATCTTCCGTCAGAAGATGCACATTTGTTGTCTCCGAACAAAGATGAATACGAAACTCATGATAACTTGGATACAAATCAACAAAAAGGAACTTCGGTTTTCACACTTTTTTCACCGCAATTACGGAAATCAACTATTCTATTATGGGTAGTTTTCATCGGAAATGCATTTGCATATTATGGCCTGGTGTTGTTGACGACGGAGCTGAGCAACAAGGATAACAAATGTACTCCAAATCATGCTTCATCTGAGTCGGGAAAACCTGTCGAAGTGAACTACCGAAATGTTTTCATTGCTAGTTTCGCAGGTATCACTTTTATATTTTTTAAGCAAAATATTGTACTACTATGTCCCTTTGATTTTGCGTCAGAGAAATATAGTGTTATTTAAGAAAAAGTGGGTATTGGTAATAAATGAAGAAAGAGAATGAATTGTCTGAATGAAATTAAAAGAAAGTTGAAATATATGAATGAGATTAAAAGAAACTGGTGGGCCATTGTCCAAAAATAGAAATGATGCGAAATGAGTGGAACAGACCAAAATGGCAATTGATGCAAAATGAGTGGGACGGAGGGAGTATATTTCTTGCAAAAAATTAAGTAATGTTTGTTGATTCAATTTACTCCAGAGTTTCCAGGGCTACTTATTGTAGCAGCAACAGTGGACAAAGTCGGCCGCAAACTTTCAATGGCATCTCTGTTCTTTCTTTGTTGCCTTTTCTTACTCCCATTGGCGTTTAATCAGTCGGGAGATTTCGTAATTCCTCTTCTGTTTGGTGCTCGTATATGCATCTCGGCTACATTCACAATTGTGTATATATACGCCCCAGAGGTAACATGTGAAACTGTCTGCCATTTTTATGAACTTTGTATTAATCCTGAATGAACTTGTATAAGTATAACTGAGCATCCCTTTTCACCGGTAAACTCATAGTATAAAAAAGCGGTAACAGTCACGATCGTTGTAACGAAACGGGGATGCGGTTACCATAACGCTTATATATCGGTTGAAACCATATGTCCCAAAACACGATTTATTTATTCCTTTACAGTGCGGGAAATATCGGTTCGTTTATTTTAAAAATGCGGCCGATGCTATGCGATGCGGCCTTGTTTTTACACTACGGCTGAATACCTAACGTGTGTCAATGCAATTTTAGTTACTCAATATATTCTGTTTGTTTCCTTTAACTGTGGTTATGATGGGATTTACTGGGTATGACGGTATGGTACGATATGTATCTTTTCTTTTGAACGATAAGATTAATTTCTCGTGCCTTTTTATGACTAGGTATACCCAACTTCAGTTCGGACAACCGGTGTAGGAGTTGCCAGCTCTATGGGAAGATTCGGTGGAATGAGCTGCCCCCTCGTGGCAGTGAGTCTGGTTCATGGCTGTCACCGAACTGCAGCCATTCTTCTGTTTGAGATCATTATCTTTGTTTCTGGCGTATGTGTAATGCTTTTCCCGTTTGAAACATCTGGCCGTGAGTTAAGTGATGAAGTATCTGACATCAACCGGGAAGTTGAATTAACCTAAAATCCCGCTGCGATCTGATAGTGGTTTCTCCGGCATTTGAACATTCTACGCACATCCAGCTGATCGCAACATCATTGTAAAACCGAAAACCGACTCATTTTTTGTTGACATGTAGCCAGTTTTCGATTCGAAGGATCATACATACAACAGTAGCTTTTAGTTTAGCCAAAACGACAGCTAGCTAGGCGTGTAGCTAGATTGGCCTGTAGATGACTCACCGATTTAAGCGGGGATGAAGCTGTGCATGTATTCGTGCTGCTTGCACCGGCATTTATATCGGTTTTGGAGGTTTCCATTTGGTCTAAGAGTACTTGTAGTTCTGTTGTTTTAGCTGATTAATTGGCCTGAGATGTAAAATTTTGCCATAGAATAGGATCCATATTCTAAAAACTTGTAACATTCTAAAATATTGTTTTGAGTAATTGTAACCATTATTTATCATAGTTTATACAATTTCTAAATTACTCCTTATCGAAAGTGAATATAGTTGGAGAATAAGATAAAAAACTAAGTAACAAGTTGGAGAATAAGACAAAAAATAAGTAAATGATAGAAATCAACGAGTAAGATGAAAAGAGAATACGTTTGTAGATTAAATTAAAAGAAATAGATGCCAAAAGAGAAGAAAAATCAATTTGACAAACAAAAATAAAATGTGATGCAGATTAACAGTGATGGTACAATTATGTCATTATACTTTTTGCTGCCTGTCGGTAATATTAAAGAGGAAATAAAAAATCACATCGCATACGACATATTATATCATATGTATTATGAGAATATAAACCCCTTATTTGATGTCGTCTCACGGATAGATCATATATTTTTTTCACAAAAACTTGGACGAGACCGTCCTACTCTAAGACGAGATCTGGGCCGGCCCATTGTTAGGCGTGTGTACTACACGCGCGCGCTTTGCCCTTCAAATTTCGTTTTTTTTGTTTTTTTCATTTTTCTGGAAAAATTTCAATTTGGACCTTAAAGATATCAATTTTGACCTTAAAGATATCAATTTTGCTCAATTATGCTCTTATTTTGCTCAGTTTTGCATTCAAGTTTAGAATATGTATATTGAATTACATTAATGTAGTTTATACAAAGTGTAATCAATTTTTCCATTAAATTGTTCAGTTTCATTATTAAATTGTTCAATTCTCATTTTATACTATTCAGTTTCATGATTAATGTAGTTCATACAGGTATTCAGTTTTTATAGTATTCAGTTTCATTGTTAATTTATTCAATTCTCATTTTATACTATTCAGTTTCATGATTAATGTAGTTCATACAGGTATTCAGTTTTTATAGTATTCAGTTTCATTGTTAATTTATTCAATTCTCATTTTATAGTATTCAGTTTCATGATTAATGTAGTTCATACATGTATGATTAAATTGAAATTAATATCTTTAAGGTCAAAACTGATACCTTTATGATTAGAATTGAAAAATGCCCAGAAGATAGAATCAAAGAGAGAAAGCATGTAATTGGGCCGACCAACTCTTGTCTCAACTTAAGACGGTCTCGTCGAAGACCAGCTGTATTTTTTATATATATTTTCCATTTGAGAATATAAAGAAAAGAGCGGGAACAAAACGAATTGCCGTTGAGGCAACTCTTCCAGAAATGGACCGAACTCAACGGTTGATCTTCGAATGAACAAACACTTGTTCATTGAACCTGGAAATTAATCTTGATTTTTTTTTTCTAAATTTGGAATCAAATGGAGCGATACACAAGAGTAAAAATTATGCCTCAACAATCCAAAAATAGAAACATCGATTTTCAGGGGAGTATTGGAAAATTCATCATTTTCCCAATTTTGTTCTTCCTTCATCATCTATGCCTATGGTGTTTTGCATTTTCTTCTTCTTTTTCTTCTAATTCATTTCTTTTTATTAATGAATTTATATGTTTTCTTTTGATCCTATCACTCCTTTTTGGAGATTAGGTTTTCGGAAATGTTCCCTAATTTTCTAGGGTTAGGGTTCATCTTTCTTGGGCTCATAACCTTAGTGCACTCCAAAACTGATTCTAAAGATGGTAAAATTACAATGGGTTATCTTATTTCTCCATTTTATAATCTGGGTTATTCTTCATTTTGCTAAATTTGATTATTTTCTAATGGGTTTTCTCTTGCATATACAGTCATTGCCCTTAATGTTATGTTTACAAGCTTGAAATCTCCTAAAAAGTTGAAGTATTGGGAAGCAAGTGGTGGTGATCCTTGTGGTGATGGATGGAAAGGAATTGATTGTTCAGGATCTTCCGTCACTGAGATGTACTTCCTTTCTTTGGAATTTTTTTTATATGGAAAAATAATGCTGAATAATCTAACCTATTGTCAATCTGTTGTGAATAATCTCTACCATTGATTATTTTTAAATAAGCTACGTTTTAATTGGCTACTGTAAATGTCTATCGACCGTTACGCTCGCCTCTTCTTCCTCAGTCCTTATGCTTTTTCAATGGTCTGCCATTACTTTTCTTTGTTGGTAGCTACCTACAGTAGCCAGATAAAATGTAACAAGCGGTTCTGTAAGCAAAATATATACAAATGTTGAATTATTTAGAGAATTATTTAGAAACAATCAATAGTAGTGACTATTCACATTAGATGGTCTGCCGATAGGTGGAATTGTCCCCGAACAATTTTTCTTTTTATTATTATTATTATAAGGTAGGTTGAGCGAAAAAGAGGCCTAAGCGAGATTTGATCTTAGTATTTTGTCCGGATAAAACGGTACTTGCTCATATTTAATTCTAACACTAATGTTAAATCTTGTTTTGATAAACTTTGTAGAAATTTATCAGGGTTAGGACTATCAGGATCACTAGGTTATCAGTTATCAAGCCTTTCATCAGTTACATACCTGTAAGCTTAATTACTGATTTTTCTTTAATTGGTACAAATTTCTATCTTCCCATTGGTTGAATTAGTTGTTACGCTAGAATTTTTACGCTATCTAATGCACTATTATGAACAACTAATTTTTAAGTGTGCATAACTAAAAATATGCATTGCTTCAAATCAATCAATATCTTATTTAATTTTGCATTTTATTATACGTAAAGAATAAAAAATAAAATAATATGAATTAATGAATAGTAGTTACTATGCAACTGTAGTAACTCGAGATACTACTGCTAAAATTTTCATGGAACAGGGACGTGAGCGATAACAAACTCAACGGTGACATACCTTATCAACTTCCTCCTAAGTTAAAACACCTGTGAGTGTTAGTATTATTTCAACATAAATTTTTGGTTGAATTATATTTTTGACATGATAGCGTTTGATTAATGACTCAAAATATAGGAATGTCATATACTCTATCATGATACTCATATCCCAATGAAATTAGTTTGCTTGAGCTGTTCTAAAAAGCATTATGTGGAGAGGTTTGCTAGGTAAATAACTGTGATTTACAACTTTGGTAAATCACACATAGGTGTAACTGTGTAAGATATAGAGGTCCATGCTTTTAATGATTTTATTTTTTTTATTTTCTGATTTTTTATTAGTTTTTTTTGTCCTTTATAGTGATTAATAATCATCGTGATTAAGTTAGATTATTAGTATGTGAAAGGAACTTCCAAAATCTTTTGATATTGTCTAAAATAAAAATGATTTTTGTTTCATACTGAAATAATTATTTTTAAAAATGTAATTAATATCACTTTATAGTATTAGATATTTTCTTTTCTTAAGAGTTTGTTAAATTTTTTTTTCATTTATGAAAATATCTTCACTACTTTCTTATATTATAATCCACATATTTTAACTCTCCTTTAATATTATCGGTATAATTAAAATGATCCCAATATTTCAGTATTTCTGTAATATACAACTATGACAATTGTTAGGGACAAAAAGAGTATTTTTTGACGGACTTTATTATTGTGCTGTCATCATAGGGATTTGTCCAAAAATGGATTTAGTGGCACTATTCCATACTCTATTTCGCAGATAAAGACCCTCAAGGACATGTAAGTTTTTTTTTTTTTTTTTTTTCTGAAATTATCACTAATAAATCAAATTTTGTACGTTCCGTTGAAAATAAATTTATCCATTTTTTATTATTTAATAAATTTATTGGTTTAGTTGCTGGAAATAGACTCACCTATTGTTTATAATCTTCACATCTTTTTTGTAAGTCAAGTAATTATAAATAAAAAATAATTAGATTTATATTCGGCAATTGTATTCAAATTCCGGCAAATCGAGCTAATATTAGTTCTTTATTGATAATTTGAAATTTTGTTTGTTATTTGGGGTATTTTCTTTCCCTTTTATAACATCTGTGGCTTTTTTCTACCAATTCCCTGATATTTAATTTTGGATATATCTATTATGCAGTGATCTAAGTCATAATCAGTTGAATGGTCAGATAACCGACATGTTTAGTTCACTTTCAAACCTTGATTACATGTAAGTGTTCAATTTGAATCATTTTGCAACATTTTAACTAAAAAACATCGTATTTCTCTTTACTATTGAGTAGGATTAGCGAACTTCTAATTTTTGAACCTAATACTTTCTCTGGTTTTAAATAGTTACTCTTTTTTTCACACTATGTAATGCGCAATTTTAACCCTTAAAATCTCTAGTTATATTTGATCAAAAATTCTAAATTATTAATTATGAAAATATACATCTCAAACAAGATCCCAAATGACTATATAAATAAGTATATGCCATATAGGATCAATTGATGAACAATAGTTACTATATTGACTGTATATTGACTGTAGCAACTATTAGAGAGGTAGTCAGTGTCACATGATTCGCTAATCGCCTCGTGAATCGCGAATCTAAAAGAAGCGAATTATGGTCGATTTTAGGCTATTTTCGAACCAATTTGAGCGAATTGCGAATTTAAAAGGAGAACTAACTAATGAACTATGTTTCACTGGAGGTAATTTATCTGAAATTTTTAATCAAAATAATGTATGCATCTAAGTTGCAACCATTTTAGGTGATGTTTTGAGTAATGGATTTTTTGGATGTGTATGACCATTGCTTAAATTGGTGTCTCTTTGCAGGGATCTTTCATTCAACAAATTATCAGGAAGTTTGCCTCAGAGTTTTGGATCTCTTTCAAGCCTCTCCAATTTGTAAGTAAAAAATGCATGTATTTTTTTTTGTCTCAAGTGTTCTTGTAGCTGACTTAAGTTGATATCATGATGCACAGGTATGTTCAGAACAATCAACTCAGTGGCCAAATAAATGTGCTTGCCAAACTCAAACTTGATGAACTGTAAGTTGATCGCACATTTATGTGAGAGCCTTTTGAGATACGTTTATTTATCAAAAAAGAAACAGAGGATAGTTTTGTTTTGAGCTTGATAAAAAACATTGAGGAGATTTAGCTCCATATATGTTAATCTAGAGTTTCAGAAACGAGCATTATTTCATTATCACTTTATGTTAGAGTATATAACATATCATGGGGCCTTATCCATCAGCTTAAGCTTTTTTGGTTGAATTGGTTCCTTGACATGGTATCAGAAGCGAACGTGACAAGAGGTCACGGGTTCGAATCTCAACCACCCTTCATTTAAAGTGGAATATTCAGCTTCTGTGCGCATCCACGCTTCTAGCCCAATGGGCTCTCGTATGAAGGGGCGTGTTAGAGTATCTAACTTATCCTGGGGCCTCAACTATCAGCTTAATCTTTTGTTTGAATTGTTTCCTTGACACTTTAGCTAAATGAAAATGTCATCTAATCTTTATGTGTTGCTTAACAAGCACTATATTATGCTGATGGTTGGAATGCATACATGTATCTAAATCAAAAAACTACACCATTCTTGCAGCAATTTGGCAAATAACAAGTTTAGTGGGTGGATTCCTAATGAGTTGACAAAAGTGAAAAAGATAGAGTAAGTTTATAAAAGCCTTTCTGTTCTTTTTTGTATATGTTCTTGGCTTCTTGTTGTAGAATGTAGATTGTTTGACATATATCGTCTCACCTAGTGTCTGTTGGAAAAATAACCTACATGTGATCTCACATCGAAGAATTAGACTAAAGATTGACTAACATATATACTTGATGGACTACTCCTCCTAATGCCAATTGGTTTTAGGATGGAACCTAATCGGGTTTTGTGCAACTAACTCTCCTCTTACACGGGTCTTGTTTTGTACAAGTCCGATGACAAATTTTTCATCACCTTCCTAGGAGGCCAAAGCCTCTTGAGGTATTGAGATCTTGATGTTGCCTGTATCGCTTGACAGTAACATGTGGCATTCTTTTTGAAGCATTGAAGGAAATCCTTGGTCTTCTGGTGCACCTCCTCCTGGAATGACTTGGGCAAAAGATGTTAAGTCTACACCTATGGGTAATAAAGGAGGATTGAGTGGAGCAATGATTGCTTCAATTATAATGGGGGTGTTGCTGGTTCTTGCAATTGTGTTGGCGATTATGTCGAAGAAAAGATCCTCTTTCTCCTCAAATTTGGTTGAAGAACCGGAAACTCCTGGTCGTCGCAAATCTTTCAGTTACATTGGCTCTAATCCATTCTCAACTGAGCTTGGTGCAGATAAACACAAAAGTTACATAGGTAAATTCCTTGTTCTATACAAATTACCATCTTTTTTTCGTGATTGAAATCGAATGTTTGATTACATGGGTGCATTTGCTTCACCCTTGGCAGATCGTCAGTCGATGGATTCAACAAATTCAGACTATAAAGCACTGCAATCTTCGGGTCCAATTGGTCTTAAGCCTTCACTATCATCTCGTCTCAAGACGTTTAGGAGTAAAGAGCCGGGAAATAATGCATCTTCTCAGAGAAGGGTGTGCTTTGAAATTAATGCTTATACATTGTCTGAGTTGCAGATTGCTACTAATAACTTCGCATCGAATCGATTACTTGGAGAAGGATCTATTGGACGCGTTTACAAGGCTAAACCTCCTGATAGCAAGGTATTATTTCCCCAGAAGAATTTCATAATTGCTGAGTTTCTGATATATTGTGCTATTCCTGTGTTGACTTTGGAGTTTGTATGATCTGTGGAACCGTTGAGCAAGGAAGAAAGTATATTAATAAGAATAGAAAGTACGTACACTTAAGGGACAAGATGTCCTGTCCATGAAACTAATTACAAAATAACCCTCAGTTCACTTCGATAAAGATCTTTCGAAGAAATATCATTTATATATCCAAAAGCTTTCATCCATAAAGATGCTAAAAAAATAATTTTCTCCCACATGATTTCTACAGGAAAAAATTGGTCTCTCAAAATACGACAATTTCACTCTAACCAAATTGACCAAATGATAGCCAAGAAACATGTAATCCAAAGCTTATGAAGGATATTGTTAGTCCCGAGGCTAGGCCAAAAATTTTCATACCTAAGAAATCACAAATATGTTGTGGAGCAATCTAAGATTACTGAAGATGTGGGGCCTAACTTGAGTATGTACCAACCAACCGATGCATGAACTTGTCGGTCGAGAATGTCTCGATGTGGTTTCATCAAACAAAATAGTTGAAGGCGCGGAAACTGATTCCGAACTAAATGAGCATGGTGCCATACAAAATTCAGATAATGATCCATGGCCTGCTTTGAAGCCGTGTTGCTCGTTCTGTGAGTGCCTGCCCCTGCTCGGCCGAGTAGATAAGCGTGGAAACATTCCGACTTCTTGGTGGCTGTTATGCTCATTCGAGCTTCTTGATGGCTCGCCCAACCACTTGCACTCCAAGACAAGGGTTAAGGCATACTCTTCTTCCTATAATTGACAGCAACTCCTCCATGAACCTTGGGCAGCCTTCTAAGGCTCACCAATCTCCATGTCTCATCACTTACTACACAATCAAGCCACACACAAATGTCTCACCATGAAACACTTGCCTAGCAAACCAACAATGGTTTGATCCAAAAGAAACTCTCCTCCATATTATATGGGAATACTTTCATGGCAAAAACTCCAAACACATGGGGCAAAATACCACTGAATCAAGTAACAATTGTGACATGTAGTATGATAGTATCTAGGTTTTTTACTTTCTGCGTTATACCATCATGACAAACTTCATTGCAAGTGTAGTGTAGCTGAAAAATGCTTGTATTTTGAGAATTCTGGAGTAAAAATGATTATCTTGACTTTGTCAGGTATTAGCTGTGAAAAAAATAAGCTCTTCATTCTTTCAAGATGCCAAAAGTGCCAAGTTTTCTGAGATTGTTTCGAGTATCTCCAAAATTTACCATCCAAATGTTGCCGAGCTTGTTGGACATTGCTCAGAGCAGGGCCATAACATGCTGGTGTACGAGTATTTTAGAAATGGTTCGATTTATGAGTACCTTCACTTGTCTGATGACTTCAGCAAACCCCTTACTTGGAATACTAGAGTGAGGATTACTCTAGGAACTGCACGCGCTGTTGAGTAAGTCACTTTCTTTTCTTTTCTACTTAGAATTTATATCAATTAAGGAACTTTAGTGTTCATGTACACTTTGTACATATATGCTCGGATGTAGTAGAAGCGTCTTAATAACAACAGTTATGTGTAGCCGATCCCATATTGTTGAGATTGAGGATTTGGCATTCTTGTAATGTTTTTATTTACACACATCCTTTTCATAGGTTCCTGCACGAGAACTGCTCGCTGGTTCATCGAAGTATCAAGTCATCCAATATTTTACTTGATATGGAGTTGAACCCTCGTCTGACAGAGTGCGGTTTGGCAACGTTTTATCAGGTCAGAAGCCGTTGATTGTTAGAACTACCTGTTGGCAATTGTGAATAGATTGTGTTCTCCTGCAATTGATATATTTTTGCTAAACTGAGACCATAACTTAAGTGGGTATGATGAACAAGTCTAGTTTCGAGACTTGTCGTAACTCGTAAGAGCTCCATCGAGGATGGTCTTAGTAGTCTCGCATGTTATATGCTTGCAAGAAGAGATTTAGTGCACTCTATAACATTGTATTACTATCTCCGTCCGAAACATATGTTCCACCTTTTTATTCAAACAAGTCTATTACTTTAATCAAACAAGAATATTTTATGGGGATGGAGGAAGCAGTGTAACATAATTCGCTAACTAATTTGCTTCTTGAATTCGTGATTCACTCAATTTTGCACAAGAATAGTCCAAAACCGAGTATAATTCGTTTTTTTCGATTCACAATTCGCGAGGAGATTAATCATGTAACACTGGGAGGAAGTGTTATTTTTTGATCATATTGGTTGCAAGATTCTAATCTTCTTGCTAAGGTTGTGCATACTTAACTCTCCTTGACCCTGCCTAGGTGGGAGTTTTATGCCACACAGAATCTTGTTGTTTCGGATTTATTTTTTCCTTGCATTTTCCTGTTCTTGTCTTTATTGGAAAGGCGCGTTATGATCCTTATACACTGTATATACTCCAGGAAGCAAGTGAAAACCGTGGAAGTGGGTGGTGCGCTCCAGAATGCATAAATGGTGCAACTTACACATTAAAGAGTGACGTGTATAGCTTTGGAGTCGTCATGCTCGAAATATTAACTGGTCGCATGCCTTTTGATAGGTTGGCTTTTATTGTTATATGAACCAAATTGTCTTCAATTCCACATATATTTTATTCTCTCCACTCATGGTTTCCCTTCCTTTTGTTTTCAGTAATAAGCCGAAAGAAGAGCAGTATCTCGTACAATGGGCAGTGCCACAGCTCCATGATATCGATGCTCTCGAGAAAATGGTTGATCCTTCACTACGTGGACTCTACCCTCCCAAGCAAATTTCTCAGTTTGCTGATATCATTGCGCTTTGTTTGCAGGTTAGCACTGTCTTAGTATAATGAATATCTGACGTAAACTTCGATTAACTCTACCTAATGCAGTCTGAAGTGTACTTGAAATTACATGAATCATATATTGTTCCTATGCTAACTTATGAAATAGTTTATTGTGTCAAATTACATTGGACTATAGATTCAAATTACGCCTGACCCAAATGCACCAAAACTTGAACCGACTGATCTGTAAGTCTGTAACCCCGTCTGTTTATGACTAAATCTGAATAGACCGGTTGTCTCTGCTATCTGTATGGCCAACTTGTGCAAGCATACATAGTAGCACCAAAACGCATTGTCCTCTCCATCTGTATCAATCTATGGCAATTTGTGCAAGCATACTTACTTCAAGGGACGTGATCCATAGGAGACTCGAAAAGCTACACGTCACAAGTTACATTTTTTGGAAACCAAGTATAGAATCTATGTAAAGAAGCATCAACTTGTATGTCAACGAACCAACACAACCAAAAGTTTAAGCTAATGATTGAGGCCTCAGAATGTTATATACTCTAACACGCCTCCTCACATGAGAGCCCTTTGGGCTAGAAGTGTAGATGCAACATAGACCCTTTTTATACCTCTTGTCACGCTACCTTGTGAAACCAAGTTGGACCCCCATGATATGTTATATACTCTTAACATTTTAGAGAGCTACTTGTCATGGATAGCGCAAAATGCCCATGTGAAGCCTTAATCCCCGAGGCTAGGATCCCATCAAACTCCATGTGTGCATCAAAAACATGCATTAGTACGACGAGAAGGGCATGGGAGTTTCCTTATAATTGATCTCGTTGCGTTCCATCATCAAATCAGTCCCCTTTTACAAACTCTCCCACCAAAAGCCGCAAATACTTTCATTCAACACTCTTGATATGCTCGTCATCACTTCCCCGCATATCCAACAACCGCTCAATGATAAGTAAGATGCACCCCCTTAATACCAGAACACCCTCTTTCCATTGCAACCTTTTTTTACACAAGGCTTTGGCATTGATGTTGTTGTTATCTAAGATCATCAGCATGTTCCCCACTCCAACTTGACTTAGCCATGAATCTTGATTACCTAGTTATGATCATGCATTTGATATTTGAACTTTACACTTTCAACTTATTTGTTATCGAAAACTTGATACAAAATACACGACACAAAAGCAGTTCCCTTAAAGGTTTTACATATTTGTTGGTTGTCGTGTAGATGGAGCCAGATTTTCGGCCAAGTATGTCAGAGGTGGTGCAATCATTACTCCAGTTACTTCAACGCCCCAGCGCAAGCAGACGACAGATAGATGATTATGATTACTAATGTAATGTTGTTTCTCCAATTTTAATATCATAGATATATAGATGTTGAGTGTAAAAAATGTGCTTCTTCCAAGATTTGTTCTCTTATCTGAGCCTTCTTTTTTTCCAGATGATTATGTAGATTGAAACTATTTAGTTATGAAATCATACTGTTGGTCTTTTCTCTCATATTTACATCATCTCTCATTCATCAATCATAGTGTGATAGTGATGGGATTAGAGGTGTTAAACGGGGCGGGTCAAAATTTGAATGGGTCGGGTCGGGGCGTGTCAAATGTTAAACGGGGCGGGGCGGGTCAACCCCGTTTAAATCCGACCCACTTTGACCCATTTTTTAAAAGTTAATAAAAATAATTTTTTATTATATTTTATGACCCGTTGGGTCGATCCACTTATATTTATAATAATATCATTTAAAAATTTTTAAAAAAATTGGCAAAATTTTTTTCGCAATTAATTCTTATAATTATCCGATCCGGCCCGCCCCGTCCCGTTGCACTAAGACCCGCTAATGACCCGCCTCGTTAATAACCCGTTAAAATGTGATCCAACTCTTGACCCGTTGGGTCGACCCGCCCCGTTAAACACCTCTAGACGGGATACATATTGAGTAAGCAGTTCAATCTTGGTTTAGGTTCAGTTAAGAAGTGAATTCAGACACGTATCAATGGCGTTATTAGTATTGAGTAAAAAATACATTATTATTCGGTTGTGGACAAAACTCATCTCGGATATTACACTTTCATTTAACTATCGGTAGTTCAAATTTAGTTCAGTTAAAATTCGATTTAACATCATAGTTTGAAATTTTGTCATTTTAAAACAAATTAAACCATAGTAAATTTGTTAGTCAAGATAGTAGTAGACTAGTAGATTATAGTCAACTAAACCAATAAATTATATTGAATCATTCAAATCATGTGTCTCCATGTTATACGATTATCTTTGATCATGATCAAGTTTAATCGATTAAAATTAGAAAAATTGAAATAGATAAGATTCTTAATAAAAAAAAACATGCAATAAGATCCAAATTAAACTTATTCCAAATATAAGTGCCTGATACCCCAGAGCACAGGTTCGGGCCTGTTCGCACTTAGTAAGTGCGAACAGTAATAAACTGGTCAAAAAAAATCAAGTGTCTGTTCGCAGTTAGTAATTTCGAACAGGTCAAACAAGGTCAACATGTTGATTCTAAGACAAGAGTTGTTCGCACTTAGTAAGTGCGAACAGACTGAAAACCTAAAACAGGTTTTCGCTGTTAGTAACAGCGAACAGTCTGTTTCAGTTTTTCAGTCTGTTCGCACTTAAATAGTGCGAACAGCCCAAACCTAAGGTTTGCGGATTACACGCTTAGTTTTGGAATAAGTTTGATTGTGATCTTATTGTATGTTTTTTTTTAATAAATAATCTTATTTATTTCAAATTTTCTTAAAATTAAATGGCAAACAATGATACTAAATTTGACGAGGTTCACAAAACTTTGGCCACATCTCCTTCCTAGGCTAGTATACGGTATTTTGTGTTTAAAAAATAAGTGAACAAATATCTCAAGCATACATGAAGAAATTACACTCTTCTCCTATACATGTCATGGAATCAAGCAAAAGAGTTTTAAAATATTATTTGACTCAAGTTGCACTTCAACAATCCATTTTTACACATTAAGCCTATTCATTGTCAAAGTTATACAATCCTAAACATTTTTTTTACCATAATTATATATCGTTTCTATAATGTTGTCAAAAAATTAAACGATGGATGACGAGTGTCCGATCCATTGGGCCATGTAGAAACAAGGTTTAAGTCTATCAGTATGTTGTTAGGATGGCTAGACTTCATACATCACTACGCTTCCACTTGACACCTATCGTAATGATAAACGACTCGTCTCACCGTGACTGCTCTTAAATTTTCAAAAGTTGTAAGCTATACAAAATTTTAACTCTACAACCTAAAAAGTCCAAAAACAACCTTGTAACCCTAAAATAAAATTTTATATATATTCTTAATTTATCATTAATTATCTTTTTTTTTATATAAGTTGCAAAACTATTATTAGAATGCAAAAAAATATAATAAAGATTATTAATTGATAGGCTAGCCATATTTTTCTCCCTAAACATAGCTAATCTCTTAGATTCTCATCCTCCCTAAACAACCCAAATCATAGACTTTTTACCAATTAACACCCACATTTACACCCAAAAACCCTCCAAAACCTTCCCTTTTGATATCATCATGCATTAAAAATTAATATTTTTAATTTCTTTTGTCTATTCTTATTATCTTTAATTAACACAATGACCTCCGTTACCAATTAGGAAGACAAATAAAATAATACATGATGATAATATTCGCTATTAATCTTTTTTCTCAGAGTCTAAATTCAAACCTAATAAACATCATTTAATTTCAAATTTTCAAATTTTATCGTAACAAACACGATAAATTGTTAAATTTTGGTAATGGGCGCGCATGCATTTGATCAGCTTGTGCGCCCACCATTACCCTCGTCTCCTTTTCTCATTTTCCATTTCGTTTTCGTTTTGTCAACAATGTACCTATGTACACCCATACTAGGTGACATAGAAATGGAAGCCTTGCTAAAATTCAAATCATCTCTAGTACATAAAGAAGGTGTCCCAAATTGGAACCCTTCAATTGTCCCATGTGCACAAGGGGATGTCTCAAAATGGGATGGTGTTATATGTGATAATGGAAAAGTATGGGGTATACAACTAGAAAATATGGGTCTAAAAGGGAAAATTGATATAGATGCACTATCCCAATTGCCTGAATTAAGAACTTTAAGCTTAAAAAACAATATTTTTGAAGGGTCTATCCCAAATTTAAGGCCATTAATAAAATTAAGGTCTATTTTTCTTAGTAATAATAAATTTTATGGTGAAATTCCTGATAATGGGTTTGAAGGAATGGATGCTTTAAGAAGGGTAGTTTTGACAAATAATGGGTTAAAAGGAAAAATACCAAATTCTTTGGGTAGGTTACCAATTCTTATTGAATTGAAATTAGATGGGAATCAATTTGAAGGGAGTATTCCTGATTTTCAACAAAGTAATTTGAATATTAATGTGGCTAATAATCAATTGGAAGGGCCTATTCCTGCTAGACTCTATAAAAGAAATCCTAAGATTTTTTCAGGTAAAAAAAATATTTTGTATTATTTAAATTTAAAAATAAGTGTATTATTATCATGGGCGAAATCACAACGGACTGATAAGGGCTCGACCCTATGGTGCATCTATTATCGTATTGGTTTATTTTATAAAAGTTTGAACTTTGCAGATCTTTTGATTTTATATTATTGCTCTAAAACGACCCTTTTGGTTGTTGGTTAAAGATGGTGGGGATTGTAATAAAGAGTTGGGTGTAATTTTGGTAGGAAAATATCTTGACGAGTTTAATGGTCATGCTTGCTATATATTATTCATCGTATTTTCTTTTGCAAAATTCATATTAATGCATTAGCATTTAGAAATGTGGTATGAAACTTGTAAACAAAAAATATTTTCTATAATGAAAGTTTTATTAACGTAGAAATGACATGGAACATATCTTAAAAATTTCACTGGAAAATTTTCATTATCACCATTTAGTGCTTGAACGGTAAGAAAAGCTTTAATATTACATGGACTAGAGTTTCAAGTCTTTTTAGTGTAACATTTTAGTTATAATTTTAATTCTTATATTTTCGGTTCGTTTAACTTTTATTTTCTAAATTTGTCCATATGGTGTAGTTTGTAGGAAGAATCTCATGTAATGCAACTACATCCCCTCAAATTTTCATATCAACATCAATAATGGACCAGAAATTTCCTAACAAATTTCATATAATAAGGGGAGAACATATCGAAAATTTAAAATGAATAAGAGGATAAATAAAAAAAAATCATGATTGGCGATGATATTAGTGATCAACTCATCCTATATTAGTATTTTAAATTCATCTCAGATAGTAATGAAAATGTGTATTTGCTTTAATAGTTTGTAAGAAAAAATTCCATGCCAAATACTCCCTTCGTTCTTTTATGTTTGTCCACATTACTATAACGGGTAGTTTCAAATGTTTGTCCACTTTAAAATACTTTCCATTTTTGGAAATCTTTTTTTCCAAATATACTCTCGTAATCCCTTCAATTTTCCACAAATATACTTTTTCTACATTGATGACAATAATAATTCCTTTTTTTCTTTATTTTATATTTATATTTAATTTAAACTTTTTCTCTCTCATAATACCAATACAATAATTACTTAACACTACTATTTATATTAAAATAATACCCACTTACTATAAATATTCTACTTTTTTTAATATATGTAAAAAACTCAAATAGGACAAACTTTTAAGAATGGAGGGAGTATCACTCAACAATATAATTTCTTGAGTGTTTTAATATTTCTTAATTAAGTGAATACTTTTTTATGTTGATAAGGGAACAAAGGACTATGTGGGCCCCCTCTTGAGCCATGCACTAAAGATGTATCAACTCCCAACACAAAACCCAAATCAAGTAAATCCACCCTGATCGTGCTGGTTACAATGCTTGCACTTTTGTTGATCACGTCTATATTAATCGTGTTCGTATGTCGAAACAAACGTAAAGCAAAGTTAAATAAACGAACTAGTTTGGCATCTCAAGATGAGAATCAAACAACATATGTTCCAACAAGTGAGGAACTCACAACAACAACAACAAAGAAAAGACAAGATCCAGGGAAGCTAGATTTTGTGAGAAATGACAGGAAAAAGTTTGATTTATCAGAGTTGTTGACTGCATCAGCACAAGTGTTAGAGAGTGGAAACTTTGAATCTTCTTACAAGGTTGAGATATTTTCAGGGCAGTTATTGGTGGTTAAGAGATTTAGACAAATGACTAAAGTTGGGAGAGAGGAGTTTAATGAAAATGTTTGGAGGATGGGCAAGTTAAGACACCCAAATTTGTTGGCTTTAGTTGCTTATTATTATAGGAAAGAAGAGAAGCTTCTAATCTTTGATTTTGTTGATTGTGGGAACTTGGCTAGTCAACTTCATGGTTAGTATTTACTATTTACTATTTAGTAATATTACTTGTCTCTTTTTTTATAACTGGGTGCTTGACAAATGGTTTTTTGGTTGTTAACTATAGTTTTGTTTGACCATCTCGAAATGATGGTTATTTTTATTGGCTTTTAAACTAGTTGGAAAAGCTAATTGTCTAGAGGATGTTTGGTAGAATTAGATTTTGACTTTCGATTGTTTATAAAATAAAAAATGGGTCAATAAGATAAAAGTCAGACCAACATTTTATCATTTTGCCTGTAAAGCTATTTATTAAACACTTTTGACTTTTTAATCAGCTAACAAGCCAACAACCAACAAAAACCAACACAAAGGCCAACTACCAAACACGTGGTTATATATGCTACTTTTCAAAATTTTGTTAAAAATAACGGGATATTAAATGCTTTATACTATATTTGCATTGAGGGAATGAAAGGATAGGGACTTAAAGGTATTAGTTCCATCAATTTTGTTGATAAAAAGAGATAATATTTGAAAAAAAGGACCACATATCACTTCCTTCTCCTTCCCCTCCTTATGATAGAGAATAAAACTTATTATGAGTCTCAAAAATTACCTTAAACTTAATGGTTTCTTAACATGGTATCAAAGGCCTAGATCATGGTTTTGAACCTTAATCATCCTTCCTTTCCAATGAAATCATTAACAGCGAGTAAAAGGGAGATTTGTTTTGTATCCACACTTCTAAGTTTTAAGCCAAAGGGCTATTGCGAATGGGGCATAATAGAGAATAAAACTCATATTGAGGTCTCAACTATTAGCTAAAACTTTTAGTTAAGTTGTCCCTCAACACCATCATAAAGCAACACAAATAGTGCTTTCATTAAGGCTTAAAACATAATATAGCATGGTCTTGTTGTGTTTTAGGAAACCATAGACAAAAGCAAGGAAAGCTAGATTGGCCAAAGAGGTTGAAGATAATCAAGGGAGTAGCAAGAGGATTAGCATACTTATACAAAGAACTCCCTAGCTTAATGGTGCCACATGGATACCTTAAATCTTCAAATGTACTACTAAATGAATCATATGAACCACTTCTAATTGATTATGCACTTCATCCTTTGATCAATCCAGAGCATGCTAAGCAACTCATGGTTGCGTATAAGTCACCTGAATATACTTATCATGGTCGTCTTACAAACAAAACCGATGTTTGGAATCTTGGGATTCTCATACTTGAAATTCTAACTGGGAAATTCCCAACAAATTTTCTTGCTGTTGGTAATGTCAAAGGCGAAAATCTAGTAGCTTGGGTGAATGACATAATAAGTGAAAAAGAAAAGGGTGAAAATGTGTTTGATAAAGAAATGGAAGGAACTCATCAAAGTCGAGGCGAAATGAGTAAACTTTTGAAGATTGGTTTGAGGTGTAGCCATGAAAATGTAGATACAAGATGGTGTATAAAAGAGGCTTTGGAGAGGATTGAAGAGATCAAAGAAACGGATTAGCTCGATCAACAACTTTCAAGTCCTCACATGAGATTGTACATATAAGCATATAAGCAATCACGTATTCTACTACATTGTTTTTCAAAAGCGTTCGTATAAGTTACATAATGTATCAATTTTTGTGGAACATTGTTGTAGGCATTTTAGTCTATAAGATTTAGAATTTTATAAAACTTTATCGTCTTGTATTTTCTCTTTCACTTGCTTATTTCTTTTTCTTTTTCATATGTTAAATTCAATTTGCCGCTTTCTTTTAAAGTTTTTGATAGCAAATGTAATATAGAATAAAAGAAACAAAGAAAGTGTAATTAATGTTCCGACTATCTCAAATTCGATATTTAGTTTGCCTTTTTTAAAAAAAAAATTGAAATCAGAAAGTATAAAACAAAATTGGAGTTAAGAACTAGACTTATAGATGATATTTCCTAAGAGAAGCCAGCCATATTATTGGCAAAAAATAGACACTAGAAAAAAGCTTTTACTTCTAAGGGTTGTTTGTTAAAATACATTTCTACTTCCTAGCATGTGAGACGATCCTATCACCTTCGACCCATAAACAGGTCCGAACTCGGACCTTAAACTTCCAACCATTATTTGGTTTTGGAGACGGAAGCAAGGGAGACGAAGAAGCCAAGTTATACATTTAAGAACACAATCATCGGTAATAATCATCGGAAACCTCATCCATAGATACCGATACACCATTTTCTCCGTTGACTATAGGTTTATCTTCAGATTTCATCGCTTTAGTAGAAGGCTTTGCCTCACCGCTTGCGATTCTAAGACTTTCTCAGACGGTTTTCGCTTCCGTTTCAAGCGTCCTCCGCTTGCATCTTCTGCGATAGAATTATCGACACCTGCAACGTGTTATGATGATTAGAACTATCGACTTACAACTGCTATTGGACTAGTATTCAAGATATTTTCCAGCTAAAGAAACATCTGTAAATTGCCAATTATTCATCCAATCACAAACGAATGCATCAGATGGTAGTCATTTGAGTCCAAACAAAAAATATGATGTTCAAAATGCAATGCAGAAGTTGGTTGCCCTTGGCCGTAATTACTTTCTTCTATTCCCCGATCATATAGCTACATAAGCGAAAATAGGCCACACAACTCCGTCCCTCCCCTCCCCACTTGTCTATTCCCCTCCAAATTACTCACTCAAACACACTAGGGAACAGAAAAGAGACGGAAACGAACACATTTATCATACACATTCCTTTAGCCTTTATGTTGATTTATAGAAAAACAAAAGATATTCGGTAAATTAATTAAGTTTCTTGTAGAACACTCATTAGATGTGATTCCCACTGTAAGGAGAACGTAAACAGTCATGACGTCACATCCAGCTTTCCAGCATTTACAGGAATCTTGCCATAGTAACGGTGTTACTTCCTTCTCCATGCCACCACCACAAACAGGAAGACCAACACAAAAATGAGGGATTTCAAGAATCTTGCCCAAGCAACACAACATAATTACATACGCAAAGCTTTAAAATGTTCTTCACAACTCCGACATCAACCAACGAATTCCTTATTTCCAGTTCCACAAAACTCTTACAACCAATTGTCAACTAACTGCTTTTAGAAGCTCCAGAAGATGCAACACTCTTAATCTTTCTTCAAAACGTTTACGGCTCGTTTGGTTAGTGGTACTAAATGGTGATAATGAGAATGGTTTAGTGTAAAATTTTATCAAAAGTCCCATATCATTCCCATGGCAATGAAACTTTGATTACAAAAGTTTTCTTGTTTACAAATTTCCATGACCACCTAATACCACATCTCCTAATGGTAATGCCTTGGAACGAATTTTATGAAAAAAAAATGAGATGATTGAAGTTGGACAAGCATAACCATCAAGGTAACCAAGAGATTTTTCAACCAAAATTACACTAGTTTTTCATTCTCATTACCACCATTTATTACTGCCTACCAAACGAGCCGTTAATGAAACACCAAATGACTTCTTATCTTCCAAAATAACTCTCTTGGGGAGCAAGTAATTATGTAAATGTTGAAGAAAAAGCTGATAAAGTCAAATTCATAATAGGTCTTCTAATCTATAGTGTGAGGCACAAGCATTAAGATAGCTTTATAGCATCTACCTAAAAATTCTTAATCAATACTAAGCTATAAGGAAACTACCATGAAAGAGAAAAGCCACTATATAATTCACATACCAGCAATTGGTATAGCACTTACCTTCAACAAGAATCGATTCATGATTAATAGCTTGCCCATTTTCTGCTGCATCTGCTGAAAGAGATGATGCAGAATGGTTACTTTCCACCAATTTCATCGAACTACCAACCTTTTTATCATGCTGCTCAGGAGCATCAGGACAAGGGAATGCGGGCAAGAAGCAAAGCTCTTCCTGCGACAAATCTGAGTCACTAAAAGTTGAATCATGCTCTACTGTTATAATATCGACCTCTTCGTCCTGGTCAACCCCTGATTCTTTAACCTGTAAATAGAAGTCTAATTAATGACAAGCAAATCAAGTTACCACAAGTGAAAAATGGAAAGCTACGAGCAATTAACCTTTTCAGTTTCCGGCATGATATCAAATTCATCTTCTCGTTCTATGTATTCTTCATTTTCTTCAAGCTCTTTGAAATCTGGGGCAAATGCACTCCAGTTCTCAGTATAGTCTTTAGCCCATATGTAGACCAATCCAGTCAAGGACACTGAAACAACAATTGGGTGAACAGGGTGCCAAGCCAAATCAATCAATGCTTCTTTGGGACCTTCAAGAAATTTAACAAGGTGTCCTGCCCGATCCCATATGTAAATTTTATGTTCTCCTTTGCTGGCAGAGCCACCAATTACCCACTCACCATCACCACTAAATCCAGGAGCCTTCCAATGGATCCTGGTAACAGAGTCTTGAAACTCACGGAACAAGAGCAAACTCTTGTATCCAATTGCCTTTAGCTTCTCAACTCCACTAATATCATTCAACGTGTCACCAATCTCATCTAGTGTTTTTAGACCATCCTTCATTGGTAGCATATTTTCATAAACCCTAATAATCCGATCACTAGAATTTGTGAGAAGATATTTACCATTTCTACTAAATACAATGTTCTTGATCACAGCACCACCAGCAACTGGAATAACTGCACGTACTTGAGCCTTATAATGATCAATGATGAGGATCTCTCCTTTAGAATTTCCCAAATAAACCAAATCACCATGTTTGTTAAAACATGCAGGGGTCTGAGGAGCAGAATCATCAGAGACTTTGTTTCGTGAAGGAACAGAGAGTCCATCCCCACCATCTGAAACTGATGCAGGCAGAACAGTAGTTGTTCCGGTACTCAAATCAACAATCAAGGGAGCTGAATACACAGGGCATGCCAAGCACAAAGATGGTGTTGAGGAGCCTGGATGTAGACGAGCATGTAGTGGGACTTTTTCTAATGTAGTCTGGGAGACTTTATCTCCAGTAGCTACATCCCAGAGAATTAATGTTCTGTCAGCAGCAGAAACCAATATGCGATGGCCATACTTTGACCAACAAACACTTGTTATTGCAGCATTACAGTCTTTATCTAGGAGTTCTTTCGCAATCCCTCGTGTTTCGAAGTCCCATATGACACAGCTACCATCGGAGCAACCAGCTGTATACATACGATAGGGTCAACAGTTATAATTAATTTGACAATAAATTACGCCAAGCAACATAAAAATCTCCCAGGTAACACGTTTGAAACTCTGCAAATGTAATAAAGACAAAAAACAGAATAATATACATCAGGAACCATGAAGCCACTAACACTTTGATTGTTAGAAGGGAGAGCAAAGGAAGAGAAGGGAAGGGAGGGGAGAATTATAAGAAAAGCTTCCCTTTTTTGTTTAGGTGATAAAGGAAGGAAGAGGAAAAGAAAAACCATTAGTCCATTTTCCTTCCAAATCTTTCAACTTTTGGAGAGATTTGGCCATTAACAACACTAAGGAACTAAATCCCTTCAAGTCTCCTCCTTCCAAATCCTTCCCTTCCAATATTGTATCTAAAGCTGCATAGGATAGGACCAATATGGAAAGTTACTCCGCAGAATTGATGTTCCCATCAACCCATATGTAATTTATTTAATTAAACGCCGAACAAAACTAAGACTAAAAACTTAATTTTTCATCGAATATATGGGTGTCATAGCTCGAAAACTTCAAACCACTTGTTTCAGATGCTCATTTCTAACGACCTATGTTCATAAAGTGTCGAGGAAAAGTGAAACTGAAATACATGCCTTAAAAGTTTGATAAATGGAGTAAAAGAAAACTAAACTCGACTTTAAAAACAGAAAACCATAACCAAAAGGTTCATTAGGTTTTCATCTGAATGTAAAAATTAATCAAACTTATTATACAAACACAATCAAAAAATCCAATTACTATAAATTTGATTTATGCTCATAACGAACAGGAAAATTATGAAAAACAACAAAATTAATAATGTTCCTTAAAAGTATGAAAAAGTGGAGAAAGTGACAGAAAATTTTTACCAGCAAGAAGGGTGCCTCGACGGTTGAAGGCAATGCATTTCATGACACCATGTTCCAAGTACTCTTCAATCACTTCGGGAAAATCCCCTTGCAATGGATCTTCAGACCCCAAAAAATTGTCAAACAAAGGGGAAATGTAAAGATGATAAATTTAAGCAAAAGCAGAACCAATAGAGAGAAACTCACCAATAATTGAGGTATTCATCATGCATTACTTGAAAAAAAAAAAAGATACCAAAATTAACAACTTCACCAAACTTCTCCCAATTCAATTCCTGAGTAAAATAGAGAGAGAAATTAAGTAAGTGACCAAAAACTTCAAATTTATCAGCAGCCCATTTCAATTTCTCTCCAAGATTTATAATGTCAAAACCTTGAAACCAAAATCCACAAATAGAAATTAAACAACCAACCCCAAAAGAAAAAGACAATGCACTATGAAAAATCAATTGTTCAAAGCAGAAAGTCAAAATATTTACATCCAAAAAAATGTTTTTAGGGCTTTTCCCAAATCTAGAAAACAATAAGAAAGTATAATCAATGAACACCTAGACTCAGTCAGTAAAAGCCTCTATCATCAACCCTAATTTAATAAATTGAACGAACATCTTTAAGCTAAATTATTGGTTGATGAAAGTTTAAACTAAAAATTAGGGCTAAATGTTGAGAATAAAAAACAAGAATTAGAAGATATATTATATTATTAGGCATGAAATTGAAAATTGAAAAAAATATTAAAGAAAAGTAAGAGAAAGGGGAACGCACCGTACGCCGCCGGCTATGGCTTCCCTGGTGTTCCGGACTTCCGGTACTTACTGAATAGTGAGATATTAAGCGAGATGATGGAATAACATTTAAACTAGAATAACGGATTGGGTTAATAATATAGCATTCCACTCATTTCGTGATTGGTTATGAATAATTTCATCTTTAAATTATTTTATAAAATAAATTGTGAATTACAATCTTAAAATCTTGAAGTTTATCATTTTTGCGAATTACAGTTTTAATGTTTATTTTTTTGCGAATTACACCCACCAAAGTATCAAAGTTTATAAGTTCAAGCCAAAACACATAATTCTACCATTTTGGTGGTCGGAATTTTAGGTTAAGTGGTAAGAAATTTGTGTTTTTGGCTTAAACTTGTAAAGTTTAATACTTTGGTGGCTTTAATTCACAAAAAATAAATATTAAGGCTGTAATTCGCAAAAGTAATAAATTTTAAGGCTATAATTCGCAAATTATTCTATTTTATAATAGTCTAATCTTTATGATAAATTTGCCGACAACATACCATATAACTAATACTTCATCCGTTCCTTAATACTTACTACTGAGTGCGACATGTTGTGTGGAAAAATGTCAGAATCAATCATATCATACAATACTATAAAAGTCTTGGAAAATTCCAAGTGTCATCATTTAAAGAGGTATGACAATATTTATCAAATTTAAAATCTAATATTTTTTGTTTGAGTTTAAAGCTAAATTAGGTAAAGTATTTGTAGGATATACTATAGTAATTCTATTTAGTTAACTTCGAATCATATCATACATCATCATACATACATCATACAATACTATAAAAGTCTTGAAAAATTCCAAGTGTCATCATTTAAAGAGGTATGACAATATTTATCAAATTTAAAATCTAATATTTTTTGTTTAAGTTTAAAGCTAAATTAGGTAAAGTATTTATAGGATATACTATAGTAATTCTATTTAGTTAACTTCGAATCGTCATATCATACATCATCATACATACAGTACTATAAAAGTCTTGAAAAATTCCAAGTGTCATCATTTTAAGAGGCATGACAATATTCATCAAATTTAAATTCTAATATGTTTTGTTTAAGTTTGAAGAAATTAGGTAAAGATCATATCATACATCATCATACATACAATACTATAAAAGTATTGAAAAATACATATACATACAATACTATAAAAGTCTTGAAAAATTCCAAGTGTCATCATTTTAAGAGGCATGACAATATTTATCAAATTTAAATTCTAATATGTTTTGTTTAAGTTTGAAGCTAAATTAGGTAAAGTATTTATAGGATATACTATAGTAATTCTATTTAGTTAACTTCGAATCATCATATCATACATCATACAATACTATAAAAGTCTTGAAAAATTCCAAGTGTCATCATTTTAAGAGGCATGACAATATTTATCAAATTTAAATTCTAATATGTTTTGTTTAAGTTTGAAGCTAAATTAGGTAAAGTATTTATAGGATATACTATAGTAATTCTATTTAGTTAACTTCGAATCATCATATCATACATCATCATACATACAATACTATAAAAGTATTGAAAAATTCCAAGTGTCATCATTTAAAGAGGCATGACAATATTTATCAAATTTAAAATCTAATATTTTTTGTTTAAGTTTGAAGCTAAATTAGGTAAAGTATTTATAGGATATACTATAGTAATTCTATTTAGTTAACTTCGAATCATCATATCATATAATATTATAAAAGTCTTGGAAAATTTAAAGTGTCATCATTTAAAGAGGCACGACAATATTTATCAAATTTAAAATCTAATATTTTTTGTTTAAGTTTGAAGCTAAATTAGGTAAAGTATTTATAGGATATACTATAGTAATTCTATTTAGTTAACTTCGAATTTAATATTTTGCACTAACAAATTCGTGCATTGCACGAGTATCTATACTAATAGGTTTTTTTTTTAAAAAATTTTTGGTAAATTTAATACAGTAGTTACTACTTACATTATTATTTGAAACTGTTTTTATATATATTTTGCACTAACAAATTCGTGCATTGCACGAGTTTCTATACTAATAGGTTATAATAGGATATGATGCTAGCAAACTAAAATAGTGATTGGATTATTCACAGCGAACTAAAGGCAAATATTGAATTATTAGAAAATAATCTAAAGGTTGGATTATTCACAGTGAATGAATAAAATGTTGGATTATTAATGTTAATTTTTCTTAATAAAATCCCATACCAATTGAAAATTATAGGTTACCAAATAGTCAGCAATGCAAGAGGTAGTTAAAGTAAATAATGATGATTTATAAATAGCGATAAATTTTCTTAAGAAAAATTGTTTAAAATAATCTCATTTATTGTCCGTTTATCAGTAAATAATCCATACTATTGATTATTTATAAATAATCTAACATTTATGTATTATTTGTTGACAACACCTATTTTTACATTTTAATCGGCTACTATAGATACCTACTAGCCGTTATACTTATTTCTTCTTTCCCCTTATGGTGCTTCATTGGTCTTACCCTACTCCTCTTTGGTGGTAGGTACTTATAATAGCCGATTAAAATGTGGAAAGGGTTGTTGTCAGCAAATAATACAAAGATTGAATTATTAAGAAATAATCAATGGTAGGGATTATTAAGAGCAGATGGATAATAAGTGAGATTATTTCGGACAAATTTCCTTTTTCTTATGTGAAAAAAATTTAATAGGGTCGTGCTTTTAAAATTTTAATTTACTTTTTGTTTTATTTACTTTATCTGCATTTGTTTTGTCTTTTTATGGTAATTTACAAATCATAGTGATTGATTGGAAATTTCTGGTAATGGAAATAGTTTTTTGTTTCTGTTACCGAACTCTAATTTCATCTACTAAATAACTCGTTAGATTATATATTTTATTTTGAATCTATCAATTAAAAAATATAGTCAAGTGAAAATTTATTTAATTTGTTCCAATGTAAATTTCTTAAATATAAAAAATATTTGTAATTTAATTATGCACATTCCTCCAATTCTCTCCATCAACATCAATTTTTATTTTGACAAATTCTTAAATAAGACGGTCTCATGATGATATTATTTTTATTGGGCTGATTCGTGTATATTTAGTTGTGAATGTGATCATTATAATTGATCAATTTGATAAATTCCGCGATGGTGATCGACAACATCATCCTATGAACTATAAGCCATATGGCATAGCCGCCCCCGGTAATGGAAGTAACTGGTAAGGATCCTTGACACATATGTTTATCAAATGCCATAAATTCATATGTACTGCAAAAAACAACCATAATTCAACAACAACATTAATAACGTTACAACATCTTAAACTCTAAACTCTAACCCTGTAGTACAACAACAACTATAACAACAACAACACCTAAAACAACAACACCTAAAACAACAACAAATTAGAATAATAACAATACAATAATAATAACCAAAACAACAATAACAACAACATCATCTTACATCATCATTCTAAGCCCTATACCCTAACCTTAAATAACCTTAACAAAAACCTAAATCCTAGTACCTAATTTACCATCAACAAATACATAAAAAAAACAACATCACCAATATTATCATCATCTCCAGCAACAACGATATCATCCAACGTCAGATTTAATAACAACCAAAATCGAACAACAACAATGATAATAATACCAATATTAACAACTAATCATCAACAAATATCCTAAAAATAATTATAATAAACAACAATAACAATAATGATTATGAAAAATAAACAACAACATAAACAATAATAATGATAGAAATAAGTAGTGAAACCATAATAAAAAAAAATAGCCATAAAAGATACTCTAACAACTACAACAAAATAGCAAGAAAATAATTAGAATAAGCTAACCCAACAATTATTCCACAATGCAATTAGCAAAAATAATTTTAAAAGCATAAAATCATTAAATTACTTAAATAAAAGATAAAACAAATGAAGATTATGATTTGCCTTTGAATTTGTTTAATGCATAAATAGGATGAAAAATTTACTATGATTTGATTAAATATGTCCAAAGAAGTAATAAAAAAAATACTCTTTATCCATCTGAATTTACATCATGTCATATATCATGCTCCCTCCGATTCTATTTAGTTGTCACATTTTCTTATTTGACAAATTTATATCAATTGTCACATTTCCTTTTTTGTCAATCTTTTTTTACCTAAATACTTCATGTTTATACAAGTGATATCTAAAATACCCCCACTTTTACTACTTATAACACCTTTACAATTAATATAATTATTTAAATTACCCCAACTACTCTCTTTTTAATGAACTCCACACCACCTTTAATAACCGTGTCCAAGCAAATGAGACATCTAAATAGAATTGAAGAGAGTATAATTTTAAAAACTCTTAAACTAAGAGACTAAAAAATTTAATTTGTTGTGGCAAAAAAGTTATGATTGTGGATTATTAAAACTTTATATTACTTCCTCAATTTTTTAGTTGCACCATTTCCACTTTTTACACTATTCATCATTTGATATTATTTTGCATAGTGTGGCTATTAAACGAGAAAAAAACCTACTCATGTGGGATCTTGTTTTATTCGTTTTGCCGAATACTTTTACTATATCAAATTTAATAATTTTTAGTTGTGTATAATTTTAGATATAAGCAACCCAACAAACGCATTGGACTGGATAAAAATGTGTTTTGGTGCAAGTAAAAAAAAAACGGAGAAAGTATTAGATTATTGAAACATTTTGGATTATTGATACCAAAAATCAATCACTATGATCTGAAAATTATCACAAAATTACAAAAAAATAATAATAAGAGTAAAATAGAGGTAAAATAAATAATAAAAAAAAAATTAAAATAATAAAACTCTCACCGTATTAAATAACTGTTATACAAAATATTCTAAAAAACTTACAACTAATCAAGTAATGCCATGTGTAATCAATTTTGTCAAAACACCAAATCCATCCAATTATTTAATGCCACATGTCGCCATAGCAAATTATGTCAGGACATCCAAAATTCTTCTTCTGTTTTCTCCCTCTTTCTCTTTCTTATTCATCATCTTCTCCTCACTTTCTCTCTCTCCATCTCCTCTTCCTTCTACGAGGAGTTGCAGAAGTGAAACACACCGCCATTAAACCTTCTCAAAGCTCCATCAGTAACCTAAGATCTTACCTCACATTTAACTATTTATTATCGTAGGTATCTAATTTTCTTTATTTTTTTCTATTTCAATTTCGCTGTTAATGTTTTCGATCTCTTTTATTGCATTAGTTTTGTGGACTTGTTTGATCGTTGATCGACATGCATTTACAAATGTATGTTTATGTGATTTTTAATTTATTTTTCGGTTGATAATAGCTTGATCAATTTTTTCTTTTCGTGGAAATTTTTTGTGTGCTGAATAGAAATATTTAGGGATAGTAGAGTACCAGATGTTGTTGGTTTGAATTTCAATATTAGGTTTTTGCGTGAATGTTTCCATAGTAACGTGTTGAGAAGTATAGTTTGAAGTTAATTTTTCGAAGGGATTTGATTTAAGTACTCGTTACTGACGAAATTGAAGAATTTCTCTCCAAAGGTTTGGCTAAAAATGAGTGAAAGTTACATTTTAGTTTGACATTTATGTAAAAATAAAATTACAGATTTTTTTGTGATGATACGAGTAATGCTGATTACTCGTTGTGATTTGAGTTAACTGGGAATATTTGTAATTTATTGGAGTGTCATTCATTTGCACAGCGGAGTCAATACAAGATAAAAAAGAGAGAAGTCTTGTTTGAAGGAATACCCCCGTTTAAGTCGGAAGAAACGGGACGAGTTGATAGGTGGTTTGCGTCGGAGCTTTGGTGTCGGAATAAGGTGACCTTCCTGGGTACCAGGATCTCAGAGAAGAGCTTGAGGGCGTGAAAAACAGTTTTTCAAAATACAGCGACCAAATTCAGGGGGTGAGTTCCCCCAAAGTGGCGAGTTCAGCACTTTCCCGTCTGTCAGGAGGGTGAATTCCACCCATTCTATCATGATGGATGATATGGAGAATGGTTCCATGGGACCTTACCTAGATAGGCCTCGCACTTTCCCTCATAAGCGCACCAAATCTTATTCTCCCTTGGTAAGACTTCTTTCCGCGTAACTTAACAATTTTCTTGGCTTTGTTTATTTGGTAATTGATTGGGATCATCTTAGTATTAGGTTGATCAGGCATTTGATGATCTATTGCCAATATTAGATACATGGTCAATATCATTTTGACCTGATTATTTAATCTGAAATCAGTTTTGAATGTTATTTCTTGCATTCTAAAATACTTACTACATAACGACTTTTGACATTATTCACCGTTCAAGTTTATTTTATATATTGCGGCCAACGTATAAGAAAAATATAGTCAAGTGTTATCTTGTTTGAATCGTCTAATCGCATACTTTCATAATATTAAGTTTTTATAATTTTTAGATGTGTATAGTTCAATATATAAATAATCAAAATAGCACGTTAGATAATGTAAAAAATCAAATGTAGCAAGTATAGTGGAACGGAAGAAGTATGACTTTTTTGGGATACATTCAAATGGTCAAGATACATTTTCACTGAGTTAGGATCCTCTCCATTACTAAAATGTAATGGAGGGTCCATTACTCAGTCTAATGACTATAATTGCTTGATAGAGTTTTAATAGGGGGATTTTGACATTTTATTTTTTATTCTAAAATATGTGTCAAAATTCTAGCATGGGTAATAGAGAAAAGTAATGGAGAGGATCCTTGTGAAGCCATTTGATGGTGCAGTTTTGTACTTGCCACAATCGCTTGTGGGCTTTGCCATAAGTTAAATTTTCATCAATTCACGAAGTATGAAGTGTTGGAGCAAGTGACAATTGTCACGGAGTTAGAGTGGCTGATTGATGAGAGGTTGTTAGAATTTGAATTTTATAAAAGATGATTTGTGATATCTTTTCTTAAGGGAAACATAGAGTTAGAACTTCAAAATTTCTTCATACACAAAATACCTGGATATGAAGTATGTCAATATAAATGGAATGATTAGTGGCACTTTTATAAGAAGGGATTTGGGAAAATAGAGCACAATATACAACTACAAAGGCAATATGCTATTACGCAACAAATTTCCTGTTTTTATGCTTTTTGTATGTTTCTAGCCTCATCCTAACATAAACCAGATTAAAGAGCTTATATGTAAACACACTTCATAACGTGCTCATTATTTCGTCAACAATATGAAATGGTTAGTGGAGACTTTTGTAAGAAGGAATTTCTGGAAATAGAGCAAAACAAATAACTACAAAGATGTTATGCTATTACGCAACAAGTTGCCATTTTTATGCTTTTAGCTTCATCCAAACAAAAGCATATAATTTATGCTTGGGCATTCTTTTGTTTAAGTGGAGCTTGTCGCTTGAACATGATTAATGAGCTTATTATTAACACACTAAAGTACTATTACTAATATTCCTAACGTGCTCATCATCCATTCAACAATATGTCATGATTGTTAAAGTCTTTACCTTGATGCTTAGTTGATTTGCAGAAGGGTAAGAAGAGGATTGTATATGTAATTTCCTTTATAATGAGAAAGAGGTAATCTCTTGTGCATTATAGTGTTTTTACACTTTTCAATGAGTCAATTCAGTTCAGTACATTAATTCTTCTCATAATATGTCCTGCAATTAGATTTGATATGGTTCGGATGGGTAAGCTATATGTGGAATGTAGGATGTGGTGGGTACTTTAGTAAAAATAAGAAACGATAGTAATGTAAAATTTTAAATATTGGAAGTGAATGGTTAGAAAAGTGAAGGTTGAATTTGAGGAGTTTACACAATAAAGAGGTTTATGTTGCCGACCTCATGTTAGTATTAAGGCTCAAGCATTGTCTTGGATGGAGTTAGAAGAAAAGTAAATTATGGAGGGATAAAAAAAGGGTTGATGTGAAAGAAACAAAGCCGTTTTATTGCCTAATCTCATTTTATGACTCTCACCCATAGTGCAAAAAGAATGCCCAAGGTGCAAAAATATGAAAAGGTCTAATGTAAACAATTTCACAGTTATTATAACAAAGAGGTTGTTTCGAGAAAGACATGCAAAGGTAAACAACAAAAAACACGACAAGACAATGCAAGATATGTATATATATCTTTTGCTATGTATGATAAAGGGAAAAACAAAATGAGGTTATTACTTTGAGTGATTGAACCCATTTGACATTATTGTAATATTATGGTGACATTTTTCAACCATTTTGAATGAGTATAGTAGGTTATGATTTTAAATTGTATTGGATAACTTGTGAGCTAACGTAATTTACTACTTCTCTAAAGTTGTTTTTTAAATAAAAAAAAATTGAACTTCTTAGTCAAACAACTACGAGTTGAAATTTATATGCTTTATATTCACCCTATTAATATTTGGAAAATTGATGGAGCAAGTCTAATGCAAAAAAAAAAAAAATCTCTTTAGTGAAACTCATTACTTATTGCAATTTTGTAAAATTTTTGTGACATTAAATTTGTCAGACTTTGACATTTTATAATCCACCAAATATAATGTGTGTACCTACCACATTCTGTGTGAAGTTTTTAAATCCCTTACTCTTGTTGATTATGCTTATAAATAATTATGTCATGTAAATATCCTTGCTACCTTGTGTGTTTTGCAACACAACTACAATAGAATTTCTAAAGTGTATTAGTTCATGGACAATACTAATAGTTTCTTTTTACAGGTGTTTCAAATCATTATGGGTCTAAACACTCGCGTTCTATTCATTCTTATGCTTTTGATTTTTGGAGTTATCTTCTATATTGGAGCTAGCACTTCTCCGGTCATTGTATTTGTATTTTCAGTTAGCATCTTCAGCTTCCTTTTGTCGATATATCTGACAAAGTGGGTATTGGCAAAGGATGAAGGACCACCTGAGATGGCTGAGGTACATTTATTGCTGATGTCTTAAACATTTCTTTGGTAATTGCTATGTAAACTCATGTGGCTAATTTTACAATTTATATAAGTGGTACTATTTATTCTTTTATGTGGATATTAATGAATTCCCCGCACGTTTTAATGCAACTGACTCAAGGTTTTTTCTGATTCCTCATTTTCTCTTGGTTGTTTAAGTGTATCCAAAGGCTTTTTATAGTTTAATCCAACTGACTCAAGGTTTTTTCTGATTCCTCATTTTCTAACTCCGCTTTACCACTTGACATTCTTCTCGGAACATTTCATCTTATTTGCCCTATTTTTATATTTCTTTTACTTCATGAAATGTTGCACAAAAATCTGTTGGCAAAAAGAATGGTGCAAGGCATTCTTTGATTACTTTTCTCTATAGAATTTGAAACGAAGATATAAGATATGGCTTAGGAGTTGCAAATACTGAAGAGAAGATAAAGAGTCCTTTAAGATGGTTAGGACACGTACAAAGATGAGGTATTAGTGAACCGGTAAGGATGATAGAAAGTTAGAGTTTAGTGGACTTAAAAAAGAGAGCGAAGAAACTGCAAAAACCTGGCCGAGTGAAAAAAAGATGTAAAAGGATTTAGGCTTGCAAGTTAAGATTATAGAAATACATAAAGAAAAATTCATGTGGACGAACCCCTCAAACGGATCTATTTGTTCATGTAGCCGACCCCAATTTTTGGGGATTAAGGCTTTGACATTGTTAATGTTAGGGATACCCCCTCCCCATACTCATACCCACCATTTTCATTCCCACCATTTTCATTCCCACCAGTACCTACTCATTATCCTTGGCGGATGTAAATTTAATTCCCATGCTTGCCCACCTGGGTATGTGTTAACATCTATCCCCACTTACTCTGATCGACTGGATATACCCATCACGGTAATACCCACCTCATATGCACTCATTGTTCGTGCATGTTATATGCGTCCTATGCTATATTATATCTTATAGATCTATTTGTGTTTCTAATTTAATTTAATACATGTAATGTTAATAAGATAAAAATCAATATTTACAGTGAATAATTCATCATATTATTTATTAAATCAAAAATTAAAAAGATTTTATCTATAGGTTAAACATATAACGTACTCTTAACTAGGCTATATTAGGAAAATTTATTTTAACATTTTTTGTTAGATCAACAAATAAAATATTTTTTATTTTTAAAATAATATATTATGGATAAAAGGTGGGTAGGTACTAGCCGTATGAGGCGGTGCGGGTGAATTTGGAGAAGGACGGGTGGGTATGAGGCTGATATGATCCTTTACCCACTACCCACCAAACTCATACCAACACCCGTCCTAACCGGAGCAGATGCGGTGCGAACTCCGTGAAATTATAGCCGCCGACCAACTTGTTATTGTTGTCAATTTTACTACCTTGCCTGCAAGATTTGATGATCATATGGTCTCCCTGTTAGCATGATTTGCTGTTTCATTCATATCTGAGCTCACTCTTGCTAGATCTCATATGCCATTCGCGATGGAGCAGAAGGTTTCTTTAGGACTCAATATGGAACAATCTCCAAAATGGCCATTCTGCTTGCCTTGGTGATTCTCAGTATCTATTTGTTGCGGGATACAACACCTCAACAGGAAGCTGCTGGCATTGGGAGGTGAAAACATGTTTTCTATTGGTCTAACTCAAGAGAGCATGAACATTCTGTGTCATTTGTTTGTCCTTGACCATTTTTTTCTTTCATTTATTGATGCAGGGTTTCATCTGCGTTTATTACTGTTATTTCATTTCTGCTCGGAGCTTTATGCTCAGGTATAGCAGGATATGTGGGAATGTGGGTGTCTGTTCGTGCAAATGTTCGTGTTTCTAGTGCAGCAAGACGGTCAGCCAGAGAAGCCTTACAGGTCGGTGCTGTCTCTTGCTTTTAGAGTAAAGAGTATCTCTGTTGAAACATGTGAAGTTAAGAATTGGGTAAACTGTTTTCAGATAGCTGTTCGTGCTGGTGGCTTCTCTGCTCTAATTGTTGTAGGTATGGCTGTAACTGGGATTGCCATTCTCTATGCTGCCTTCTATGTATGGCTGGGGGTGGATTCACATGGTTCTATGAAAGTCACAGACTGTATGTGTTTCTCTTTTCTCTCCTATGTCCCTCTCTGAGTTGTGTTTTTCTATGTATGTTCAAGTATGGAATTATTTCTTATCTGATGTTTGATCTTTGACTAGTTGTAGACAAACACTTGCTTAATAATATGCTTTGATTGAAATTTTGTTTCTAGTGAAGATTGTAGCTGCAACTGTTCTTTAGTCTTTAGTGAAGATTGCACTTCCTTTTTCCTGTTTAAATTTACAACTCATGCAGTTATGCTTTAAGTGTTAAAGCGAAATTTACAACTTATGACATACATTGGTACTTTTACCCGCACTTAAAGTGGTATTTAGGAGTGTGGATTTTTTTACACTTTATATTTGATGCAAAATAAATGAAGAACAATCTTTTGCACTGAAAGTCTAACATGGAAGTTAAGAGGGATGTGTTATTTTGAAAAATCTGGCCATTTACAGAAAAAAAATTTATTATCAGTGATTTTGGAACTTAGTAGAATCTAAAATGTGAATGGTTTATTACTTTATATCCCTTTTGTGTTATGATTCTGTTAATAAAAACTATTATTGCACATAAATTGTAATTATCACATAAATTGTTAATAGAAACTGTTTATATCCCTTTTTAGTCTTTTCAATGTAGATGTAAGTCCATTAGCTGTTCTATTTCATCTGATGCTGACGCAGAGTTATCTGAAAACAACCATATCTTTCCTTGGATTTTTCCATGAGGCTGAGGATTCTTTCAGCGCAGTGAAATTTCTTTTGCTAGTAATTCTTGTGGATGTTGGAAAATGGAGATGAAAATATCTTTTTAACTTGAAATGACGTGCTGGTTGTCATCCTCGTACCCCTCCGTCTTTATAACATACTCCCTCCAATTCACTATATTTGTCCACTTTCTTTGGGCACGCGTATTAAGAGTAATGTAGGGACCACCTAAAAATGGCTAGTTGGGGTATTTTAAGTGATTATATTAATTGTTAAGGTGGTAGTTGGGGTATTTAAAGTAGTGTAAGTGGGGGTATTATGGTCTTTACTTGTGTGAACATGGGGTATTTAGGTAAAAAATACATGCCAAAAAAGAGAAGTGGACAACTAAGGTGAATTTAGTCTTTACCCAAAAAGGAAAGTAGATAAATATAGTGAATTGAAGAAATTATATTTTTTTTCCTCCAAAATTTGTGATCCCTTTGATCATTTGGATAAAAAAAAACTGCCTCTTTATTGGTGGCTGCACATACAATCTAATCAGTTTGTCTGAACAAGTATCTCAAAATCTGTTTCCAATCATCCCATTAAGTTGTACTTTGTCGCAAGGATATAAGTCCAGGAATTAGAAGCTGTCTAATTGATGAATGTCCTGCACTGTGTTCTGGAAATATTTCAAATATGGACACAATAAAGGCTAACATTTGCAAAGTAATTTTATAAGCTTAGAGCTATAGTGAAATTTTCTTCTCGCTTGGGTAAACCTCCTGTGCTCCAACAGATTAACAAAGTCATTTGACCGTCACATTCGATGGCGTCTTAACAGTTAAAGATGTGCTGCTTGAAGGGTGGGAAATACAAAATGTTAATTGTAAAGAATGTTGAATTTTTAAATGCCCTCCCACTTGTTATTGAGTTGTTATTGTTGCTATTATTCCTTTCTTTTTGTTTGGATGTTGCTGTAGTTTGACTAGTGCTTATGTTTGTTTCTTCCAAGTTCCTTAACATTAAATTTACCCTCTTTTTTCTTTTTTTTTTTTGATATCTTAAGTAATGGCTATGTTATGCACGACACATGGCCTCCTATACCACACGCTTACATTAGACTTTCCAAGAGGGCATTTAAGTAATTCTTGCAAAAGAAGAGCATGGAAGAAAAAATTAGGGAATATATACTGTTAGAGTTTGTTATGCAAGAACAAATTCAGTTAGCAAGTTAATAGGATTTGAGTAGTATATAAGCTCAAGGAGAGGAGGGTTAAATTCATGCTTTTGGAAATTACAAATTGTGTTCTACACATTGGAAGCTTGGAGAATGCTCAAAATACTCTTACGTTTGTAGCTATTGCAATCTTTAATAACTACTATTATTACTTTCATAAACATTCTGTTTTACCCCAGACTTCTGCTCAATTTTTTAATTCTACTAATTTGTCCAGATTTACTGTCTTGGCTAACTCATTTCATAACAGACTATTGAATGCGATGTACTTTTTGTAATTGAATCCTTGTACTTTCTGTTGTAATTTCTGTTAGGATTAACCCTTCGAATATTTATGGCAGTGCCTCTTCTCCTTGTTGGTTATGGTTTCGGAGCTTCTTTTGTTGCCCTCTTTGCTCAATTGGGTGGTGGTATATATACAAAAGCTGCTGATGTGGGAGCTGATCTTGTAGGAAAAGTTGAGCAGGGAATTCCTGAAGATGATCCTCGTAACCCTGCTGTCATTGCTGACCTGGTAATATATACACTACTACTTGAAACTTGATAACGATTGATTTTTATCTATTATTTTATGATCCCTTAACATGTGTTTGCATTATATACATACTTCAAGTTGGCTCTGATAGTTGAAATCAGATTTATGGTTTTGCCCTGCTGATGAGTATTCTTTTGATTGAATAAAGATTTTTTTAGGCCTTTAGAGATCCAGACATGCTAAAGATAATTTCTGGGAGTGGCATTATCTTATATGCAGAAAGCATTTTAGGATTGGTAATCAAATATGAGGTCAAGAACTGATCTGGACAGTTCTTCAATACATCTACATGGAAATTTTGATTATTCCCTTCTGCAAATATTGTGGTAATTGGCAGGGGGAATTTTGCACTCTAGTTTTCTAGTCTGAACATTTACCTGCAGAGAAACTTGATTTTTTAAATGGAAAGAGCAGAAGAAACGGGATGCCCTGCTTGTACATAAGTATCCATTCTTTCAGTTTTCTTCTTGGTGTCTCCTTCTCTCCCTTTTTATTTTGTTATTTTATGTGTGTGTGTGTGTGGGTTGGTATGTGCGGCTTTAAAATCATCAGTTCTTGTCTCAACTTAAAGTTTTTTTTAAAATCTTTGTTTTCTCTCCCTCGTCTCAACCTCTCCCTCTTGTGCCTAAGAATTTTTTCTAAGATGATCTTGTTAAAGTTGCATTACTCTGAAGGACCTAAGAACTCCCCAACCCTGCTTAGGGGGAGCTATTAAGTGGCATTAGGGCAATGCAATTATGCTATGATCTTGTTGTATATTGCACCAGGAAAGAGGAACTGCAACAGCTTAATGAGTTCATAAAAGACAACTCATATTTTCCTTCTTATGCCATGTTTTTTTATCTGCACATCTTTTGGGATATTTTTCATGCGTATTGTTGTCAGCTGGTGAACTATATGACTATGAATTTAGTAGCTGCAGATGTTGCATCATTAAATATATAGAGGAGATTCATTGGATTTAAGTGACACTTTAATGAAGACAAATTGATGTGTGATTTACAGGTTGGAGACAACGTAGGTGACTGTGCTGCTCGTGGTGCGGATCTATTTGAAAGTATTGCTGCAGAAATTATAAGCGCTATGATATTGGGTGGTACAATGGCTCAACGTTGTAAAATTGAAGGCAAGTATTAGATTTGTTGATTGTTTCATTCCCTTACTAACGTAGCCGGCTTTTTCCTTTGCTTGAGATTTAATTTATGCTGTCCATTTCTTAGAATAATACCTCATTGCTCCTAGCTTAATTAAGAGTTACTGGTAGAGGTTTTAATGACCAAAATGCATTATTACCTTAGATTTTTTTTTTGGTACTTTTGCAGTATCTTGCATCTTATAGATTAGCTGCCCTTTTTCTGGTGACGCAGATCCTTCTGGTTTTATCTTGTTCCCTTTGGTGGTTCACTCCTTCGATCTTGTCATATCCTCTGCTGGTATATTTTCAATAAAAGGCACACGAGAGGCTGGTAAAGGCATAGAAGATCCGATGAAAGTTCTTCAAAAAGGATATTCTATCACGATAGTATTAGCAGTTCTGACATTTGGTGTGGTAAGAGAAAAATTTTCAAGACTTCACTGATCTTCTCTTTACTGATTGTAAATGAACCCACTTATACCATTTATTTTTTCTCAGAAAGGGAGGGAAAAAAGAAAGCAAAAGCTGCTCATGGATTTTTCTTATTTTTTGGTTTTAATGTCTTTGTGTGCAGTCAACACGATGGTTACTCTACACAGAGCAGGCGCCTTCCGCTTGGTTGAATTTTGCCTTATGTGGACTGGTGGGAATCATAACAGCATATGTTTTTGTATGGATAACCCAGTACTACACTGACTACAAGCACGAGCCTGTACGCACATTAGCTCTTGCAAGCTCAACAGGTCATGGGACTAATATTATTGCTGGTGTCAGCTTAGGACTGGAATCAACTGCACTTCCAGTTGTCGTCATTAGCATTGCTATTATCTCTGCTTTCTGGTTGGGTCAGAGTTCTGGATTGTTGGATGAATCTGGAAACCCTACTGGTGGACTGTTTGGGACCGCAGTAGCCACAATGGGCATGCTAAGTACGGCTGCTTATGTTTTGACTATGGATATGTTTGGCCCAATAGCTGATAATGCTGGTGGAATTGTGGAGATGAGTCAACAGGTATGATTGAATTGTTTGAGACTTTTTTTTTTTGCACTATTTCCTTTTAGCTCATGCTAATAGTTAGTATATACCTCTGTACAGCCTGAAAGTGTTCGAGAGATTACTGACGTCCTTGATGCAGTTGGGAACACTACAAAGGCTACCACAAAAGGTTTTGCTATTGGATCTGCAGCACTTGCATCTTTTCTTCTTTTCAGTGCGTACATGGATGAGGTGTCATCTTTTGCTCGTGTGCCTTTCAAAGAGGTTGGATTTAGCTGCATTTTGGCTTTTTTGCTCATGTATTCACGGTGTTTCATTGCCTCTGAATGTTTAAAATGTCCTATATCAGGTTGATATTGCAGTTCCTGAAGTTTTCATTGGTGGCTTGCTAGGCTCGATGCTGATTTTTCTCTTCAGTGCATGGGCCTGTTCAGCTGTTGGTTGTACAGCTCAGGAAGTGGTAAATGAAGTCAGGAGGCAATTTATTGAGAGGCCCGGAATTATGGTAAAGTATTATTGAGGAGGCAATTTATTGCTAGGCTCGATGTTGATTTTCCTCTGTTAATTTATTAGTGATTCATCAGGTATAAGTTAATGATTGCCATCCCTTTACAGACTTACCAGGAGAAGCCTGATTATGGTCGCTGTGTAGCTATTGTAGCATCTGCCTCATTGAAGGAGATGATTAAACCCGGTGCTTTGGCTATTATATCACCTATAGCAATTGGTAGGCGACATGTTCCTCTATACTGACTACTGGATTTACTTCTGTAGATGATTTTTCTTTGATATATGTTCCTCAGACCCTCCTGGTAAACCTTAGAATTATGTGGATACTTTATCTGCTGTTTTGCCTCATTATTAACAGAAGTGTTACAGGTTTTATTTTCCGGATATTGGGACATTATGTTGGACACCCGTTACTGGGTGCCAAAGTTGTTGCTGCAATGTTGATGTTTGCAACTGTTTCTGGAATCCTCATGGCTCTTTTCTTGAATACTGCTGGTGGTGCTTGGGATAACGCAAAGAAGTATATAGAGACAGGGGCTCTGGGAGGCAAGGGGAGTGACTGTCACAAAGCGGCCATTACAGGAGACACGTAAGTTATTATAGTAATATTTTATCTTATAAGATTCTATGGCTCGTATGGTTCTCACAGAGCCAGTCTTGCATCAACTCTATCCTCTTTCCACACTTTTCCCTGCTGCCTACAGCACATTATCATTGCTGCATACAGGCATGCAACCTTTTGTCTTGGTTTGCATCTCTGTAACTCTCTCTCAAATTAATGGTTTTGTTTAATGTCTGAGATTATCAATATTCTTTGTTCGAAGAAAAGAGATTATCAATTTCTTGACATGAATAGTAAAAACCTAACTAACAAAATCGGGGTTCTTGGGCTTGGTTGTTAACTTTTGAGTATGTTTGGCAATGACGTTTTGATTTTTTTTTTTGGCTTTTGGATTTTTGGTTGGTGAAACAACTAAAAATATGCTTGGTAAAAAAGTTTACTTTTAAGCCAAAACTAAAAGGCTAATATCAATAGCATTTCCATTGACTTTTGACTTTTTAACTCACTTTTAGTTTTCTAATAAGCAACTATCGATCAATAACTAATTTTACCAAATATCTACATAATAACCGACTTAAACAAATAGGTTAATGGTTAAAAATCACCATATACTTCTATATGGTCAAACTAGCCGACAACCATTTGCCAAACTGACTAAGGAGATCAATGGGGAACGACCTTGTATAATAGTGGTCTTTGTCACAAATGGAGGTAATATGTGGATGTGGTTGAAAAGGGTAGTTGCCAATTTTGAGTGAAGTGAGGGATATGGACCGAGGATTTGGATTGTTCACTGAAAATTATGTTTAGTGTATTATAGTTGGGGTGGTGGTTCTGTCCAAGACATAGCTACATGGAGTGGAGCATAGCCACGTTCCGCGATCCAGGAACATTCGTCCCCAATCACCACGAAATGCGACCCAAATCGATCAAGGTGACATCCTGGTGTGGAAGACCTTTTTTAAAAAGTATTTTGGCCTTCATTTACAAATTAAAGAATAAAGAAGGGAGGACAAACAAAATAAAACCTAGAAAACCAAAAAGCTTCCATTAAAAACAATTTCTTAAAGCAAAAAAGTCATTTAATTTAATTTTGTTTTCAAATATATTTTCTAACCCAATCGTTCCAGAGTCAATCAAGGTTGTGTTCCTTGTTCCCGTTCCTGTTCCCTGTTCCCAACCGAATGTCATTCCAGGTAACAATGGTCCAAGAATGAAGAGGCACTCCATGATAGTGGGATGTAGGCTTATGCTTCAAATGTAGGTGATGGTGGTGGTTGAGAATGAGGATAGATACCTTGATTATTGGTTGCGGGCTTATGCTTTCAATAAGGTTGCAACCCCAAACTTTGGGAATTCAAATCCCAAGGTGGATGAAAGGAATTAGTTTCATGTTTTACAGTGATCTGAGAGAGAAACAATCTCCAATGAATTGCTCTTTATTGCTACTACACTTTCTCAGTTTCAGAAAAGTTGCAAGCAAAGGTTTGCACAAAAATTAACAAAATTGAGGGGAAATAGTGTGGGGCAAGTGAAAAGAGAAAGCAAGCGGGACCGTGGGAGGAGTGAAAGAGAAATTAGATGAATAGGTGTTAGAAACACCTTGAAATATAATGCTGCAATACATGTCAAAAATTTTCAAATTAAGAAGTATTGCGACCAACTAGAAATAAAGGAAATATTAATTGTGCAAGTACTGACTTCTGCTGCCTTGGCTGCTAGAACGAGCGGCCTTATTAGAATCCCCATTGTTTTCTTGTTGCTTCGAGCGAGCAACCAACTTCCCATGCCTTGCCTCGTTCAAGGCATGGTTCCTCACCCTTTGTAGAGCCTCTTGTTGTCTTAGCTGAAGCCTCATTGCTCTCCCTAATGCACCCCATACCGCCATACGCTCTACGTGCATCGCACTCGATGCTCTCAACTCCCTCACACACTCATCGTTGCTCATAACACGATGTGTCTTGTCTCGAGTTATCGGGTCACACTCAAGTAATTTAGCACTTGCACTAACATCTTGTAATGTTGATAAAATTTACCTTGGTAGCATTTGCTACCAGGTGCTATGCTGTAGATCGGCCTATGGTCACAAAATCAAAGGACCATAGTGTGTATTCCCTATAGCTTTTCGAACTTTGTCCTGTTCTTAGCACTTATGAAGCTGCCGTACTATCCTTTGGTCTCTCAGCTTCACAAGTTTCAGACATTGGTGGTGTTGTCGAAGTGTAAAATTTAATTGTGCGTTCACTGTTGAGATTTCAACTATCGAAGTTGCTTTTAGACTTGATCAAATTATTGTGCTTGTAGTTAAATTGACAAACCTTTTTCTGTTGCAGTGTTGGAGATCCTTTCAAAGATACAGCAGGACCTTCAATCCATGTTCTAATCAAAATGTTGGCAACGATTACCCTCGTTATGGCGCCTGTATTCCTGTAGACCTGTTAACGCAGAGATTTCACTCGGCACATCAAGCTTTTCCAGAGTCCGTATGATGCTGTTGGTCGTTGGTGGCATTTTAGTGAAGTCAGAGCGTGCCAAAATCTTTTGTCAAGTTGGTTACATAGAAATTTATTTTTATATAATCATAATCTTGAATAATTCTCTCTTTAGGCACAAAACAATACTGGATATCGTTTGCTCTTGTGTCGATGCTTCTCTGTAATGTATGCGACAAGTGGGTACGTGAGAAGTAAATGTTTATATTGAGAGATTTTGTAACCCAGAAAATGAGATTTATAAAAGAATCTTTATACGGCATATGTTGTTGAAGTCTGCGACCCAAACCGCATGGAAGTTTTCCTCATTTATCTTGACCACTGTACTCATAATGGATTATTCCGCATCAGGCATCGTAGTGGTTATACTTGGAAGATGGCGGGTGAGACCAACGTTTACGTCTCCGCTCTCCACTAACAATCTATCAACATTAACCCAAAATGCCCTTTCATATTGTTTCCTAAGAGTAAATGCTCCGTGCGGTGGTGAGGACGAGGACGTGGGCGTGGGCGTGGGCGAGTGGCTCATAGCTCCTATACGGCTATTCCCGCCTAATTTTATGAGCGCTGATATGGGTTAGGACTTAGGAGCTTCTTTTAGTTTTGTGTCCCGTCAATGCCACTTCAACCTCATGTCATGCTTTTTGAGGATTTTTACATTTAATGTTAAACGTATATAATTAATATCCTTGCAAATAATTATATTAAAATTTTTTTCTAAATCCTAAAATGTTAGGGGGCAATAATGAGAGCCTTGAAAAGAGAAAAACATTATCAAAAATAGTGTGAATAGTGTAGGAGTTGTATCTAGTCTAGTAATAATAGTAAACATTATGTATAGCATTTATAAATACACGTCTCCTCGAGAAAAATACTTGTAATATATTACGATATTTAAATTTTTACTACACTTTTTCCATATACTTCCTCCGTTTCATAATACTTGCTACATTTCACTTTTTTACCAATCCAATGTACAATTTTGATCATTAATTTCTTAAACTACACTTATCTAAAAATTATAAATATTTAATATTATGAAAGTATGCGATTAGACGATTCAAACAAGATTCCACTTGACTATATTTTTACTTACACATTAGTCGCAATATGTAAAATAAGCTTGAACGATAAATAGTGCACAAAATAGAAATGTAGCGAGTATTTTGGAACGGGAGAAGTATTATCCTTAATTCTTAATATAAAAAATATTATCGAAATATTTTTTTTTACATCCTGTCACTTCTCTACATAAAAATCATCAATAACAGTAGCAATTGTACAACCAAGTATATGACTTCTCTACATAAAAATCATCAATGATTTTTTGGTGAGATTAAACTTTATTATAATCCTAATTTATAAATAACCGCCAATATTATTGATATGACTTCCTAATTTATAAATAACGGCCAATATTGTTGATATATTTTTATAAATTTGGGGCAAATAATTGTTTTTTTGAATTTCATGTGGTGAATCTGAATTTTTGACTTTTTTACGTAGTAGACAAAAATTTTTTGATCCATATAGTGACCTTAAACTTTTAATTTTTCCACGTGGTAGACGAGAGGAAGTTTTTTTTTTTGTAAATTTTATGTTGTTTTTACCTAACTTATTGATATTTTTTTCAATAAACAAACGTCGTGATCACTCTAATTGACCACATATTTTAAAATTCAGTCGAAATAAATACTTAATTTAATAAAAAACTTAACATCATGGAAAAGTTAGAAGCTCGAAATCATCACGTAAATTTTAAAAATTATTTGTATAAAAGCCAAAACCTCGGAGACCACATTAAACTTCCTTTTTTTTTTTTGATTTTATAAACTTCTCGAAACTATGGGAACAATAAAATCTTATCTTAACTTTCAAATTTCACTTCACCTTCTTCAACACTAATTCATACCCAAAACCCAAAACCCCAAACCCAAAACCCTAATCAACTTTTCTTCTCCCCAATCAAAAAATGGAACCCCAATTCCCAAATTCCTCTGTTTTATCCCCTCAAAAATCCTCAAACTCCCAATCCAAAGACTCACCCACCCAAAAACAGAAACCAAAGCTCCCAACCCCACAAGATTTAATCTCCCATTACGAATCACAAGGTATGGATTCCCAGCAAGCCTCCATTAAAGTGATTGATGACCTTCAACACATGCTTTTTCGGGTTGTATCTTCCGGAAGAGGGAAAAAGGACAAATTGAAAGCTGAAACTTCTAGAAAGCTCGATAATGTAAATGCCCGTCTTGCTATAATTGAAATGAAGCTTGATTCGAAACCTGGGTACCCTGAAAGTATTGCTATTGGTGTTGCTTCTGCTGCTACATTTCGTGGGTTTTCTGCTATTTGGCCGCATATTGCTGCTGCTGCTTCTAGTGTTTGGAATTCTGTTAGGGGCTCTGCAAATACTTAGAGTCCGAGAGAATCGGGTCTTGTTTCAATTGGAGTTTGTAGCACATTTTGCGGATAAGGTTTTGTATTCAATTCTCGCTGCCCCTTCCTTTCCCGAGCCTACCCTGTACTCAAATAATACTTGTAATTTGAGAGATGTTGTTAGCCAAAAAAATCCAGGAAATTACAATGAGTTTATGTCATATTTGGGAGCGATAATTTCGTTTTGAAATTTAGAATTGGCTCAAATTTATTATTTAGTACAAATTTCATTCAAATTGAGAATGACTATTTAAATATTGTAATTCTTAAATTTTTCATTTTGAATATAGAATAAAGAAAAAAAAAGGTCCCACCGAGATTTGAACTCGGGTTACTGGATTCAGAGTCCAATGTCCTAACCACTAGACCATGGGACCATGTTCACGGTAATTACGACTTTTTAAATTACCTGTCAAATGTCTTATTGCATTGAATGTAAGAGGTACTAGAGTATTTTTGTTTAATACTTTATGAGCAAGTTCATGTAATTAGTCTATTTTCAAATTATTTTTAGTTGTTTTAACGAGTTTTTTATGAAATCGTCTTATCATAAGCGAGTTCATGTAATTAGTCTAGTTTAAAAATTACATATTGTTGTATGAAACAATCTCACCAAAAAACACGTCTTATATTTGGGTTAAATATTTCAAATTAATTGGAGCAACAAGATGAAATGGAGAAGGAATTAGAAAACCCCATTTCACCAAAAAAATTGGAAAAAAAAAACCAAATTAATAAAAAGAAAACCCATTACCCATTACCAAATCTGAGAAGGAAGATGGTGGTGAGTTCATGAGTTCAATTACCCAGAAATATCAAATTCAAAAATACCCATTAAAAAGTTATACTCATTTTAGAGCAATTACCCATTTTAGAGCAATTACTTAGAAAAATACCCTCTTTATAGCAATTACCCTTTAATTCTCAACGGCGGTGGGAAATACCCTCTTGATTCCATCGATTTCTGTTTCTTTTACCCTGATAATTTGAGCAATTACCCATTTTAGATCTTTAAAAATTAGTACAAACCCAGAAAAATCAGCTTAATTTTGGATTGATTTTAGTGAGAGATTGAAGCTTTTAAGGATTCAACAATGGAAGCTTTTAAGATGAAGATGATGAAATGGTGAAGAAGATGAAGATGGTGAAGATGAAGAAGTAAACAAGTTTATCTTTTCATCCGGTTACAAGTCATCCGTATCTTTAGATGCTGATGACCCCCAAAGTTCATGCCTTTAAAAAATAAACGTAAGTTCGAACGTTTAGAAGCAAATGAGGCAAAGTTCGTATGTTTAATATCAAATTTTCCTAAAACTTTTCATTTGAAATAGTTCTTGTTTGGCAAAGCTAAAATCAATAACAAGATATATTTACAGTAACAACTAACAAGTACAGATTGATATTTCAAAAAAAAAAAAAAGTACAGATTCAAATGCAGCATGATTTACACTAAATATGAGGACATGAGATTCCAACTAATTTTCATGTGGGAAGGCATGGATGCAACAAAACGAAGGACGTCCGACTTCTCATTGTGCTTAGGGTGATGTTTTGTGGACCGATGTTCTAAAACTCCGATGAATTTGGCAATGTTCGGGAGAACAATCTCTCGGCAATGGAGGTGCAATAATGGAACTTTAGATAAAACACTTCCCTTTTGAACATCCAAACCATCCGGTCGTCGCAACTTGTAAGGCTCTCCGCTCAATGGCTCGATGTTAACTTGAGTCGTCTGCTTCCATTTCCGATGCACCAACCAACCGTACTTGTAGTCACCCACAATGGGCGTGCCAAGTGCTTGAGCACAGTGCACTCGAAGCTACAATAAGAGAGGGTGGCATGATAGGATTATCGGCATTTTCAATTGCACAATGCTCAAAAAAATGATTTCAAGAAAAGAAAACTAAACACACACGACTACACGAGGAAAAAATTTCGCATTCTTAGTTGTAAAGGAGCAAAAGAAAATACGGTCATCAGACTACCAAATCAAAATAGAGAAAGTTCTATCTACCTGATGTCTTCGGCTAGTATGTGGGCGTAGTTCAAGCCATGAACACCCATTGATCATAGGACCGAGAACTCGATACTCAGTCACAGCTTCTTGAGAAGATTCTAGACCTGATGGATGAGCCAACATGATCCTCTCGGTTTTTCCATCATCGAGAAGCACCTGTGGAAAAATCTTCACAAATTAAATAAATCTGATATTTGAACAAAGATGTAACAATTATACCTTTTGCAGGTGCGGGAAGGGGAAATGTTTAAAAGGTGAGATAAAAACCTTTGTGAGAGGAGCACATATCACACCTTCCTTTTCTTTGGGGCAGCCAATGACCAATGCCCAATATCTCATGAATGTTGCATTACATGCGTCATTCCAAGCCTTTAATAGCAAAAAATATTTCGTCAGATTTCCTACTTCAGGCAGAAAAGACGACATAAAAGAATCGTAACAATAGTTGCCATACCAGACACGATGTTTTAGCCACATTAACATTGGTAAATAGTTGTTGAAGGTAAGAAACACTTTCCTTGGTCCTCCCCATCAAAAGGATACCACTAGTTTCTCTGTCAAGACGATGTACCTAAACACACATGGATGAGATAAGATAAAATGGACATAAAACCCCAAAGGAAAAGCTAATTTTCTACAACGGTAGCTGGTTGCAACTAACGCTTTTTTTTAAATAACCCAAATGAGAGGAACCTGGAGTTAGAGTACATTTTTTGAGTTAAGGGGCCAAAGTCTGAACCCCTTTTAGAATTAAAAACATAATCAATAATTTTTCATTTAAAAGCATGGACCTTTTCATGAAGTTATTGAAACATAAGAACATCCAACTCCATGTTATTGGGAATAAGGTGTTGACATTGTTGTAGTGTAGTGGCAATATGAGAAGTCATATTTCTCCAATACAAAAAGGAAATTTTTGATTCTGGCTTCTTACTTATTTTTTTTGTTGTTGTCTTAGAGTACTTAACTTAATCTCACTCACTTACTCAAGTATAAACCGGAAAATTTTTTGGTAATTAGGATCTAACTTTTGAAGGTTTTTAACAACATCCAAGGAGTCGGGGTTTACAATATTTTGATAATATTTTTGGACATCTTCAAAAAACACCTTGTGTTCTTGAACGGATGGTGTTTTTTCCTTTCTCCCATTTCTTTCTCTCTGATTAAATAAATACTTGCTTACATAATCCTATCTCTACTTCCTCTTTTACTATTATTTTAACAGAAACACCAAGGTCAAGATTAGCACTAACTATGCTCTAAGAGCTTTCACACAAAGTAAAAAGGCTACTGTAGAGACAATATTAGCAATATTTTCCTAATAACAAAGCAGTGGGGGGGGGGGGGGGGGGGAGGGGCATGCTCTTCAGTGAATGTCATACAGAAAAATAAGCTTCCTAATTATAAGATATCAGCAGCTCATTGGCAGTCAATGGTACTACAAAATAGAATACATTTTCTAACAAACATTAGATCGAGGCGAAAGCTTACCAACTGCGGACCTTCCTCATAATCATACGTTAATGCAGCAGCAGCTAAAGCATCCATGCTGTTGTGAACAGGCAAATTCCCCTGCCAAATATTCCAGTACGAGTTTGGTAAGAAAAGAAAGAGCATATACACTCGAGTGCCACATATAAACATGCTCTCTTAAGCAGTCACCTTCACGGGTAATTTTGGAGGCTTGTTAAGCACAATAATAGCAGAATCCTGGATGTCAACACAAGCAGAGGAAGTTAAAAAAAAAGTTCATAAAAGCATGAGATAAAGAAAATGTCTCATATTGGCAACATACAGAACTCTACAGTGTCCCAAAGAAGTCGCAACAAGTACATAGAATAACTTTATTAATTTCGATATTTGGTGTTAGGTAGAATAAGATAAAATATTTGAAAAGTGTGAATGAGATGTAAAGACAAGTTAAATGTGAAGAAAACTAAAGAGTGTGGTGTCATAACCAAAATTGGAAATGCAGTAAATCCCATCGAACGGACTAAAATGGAATATATAACAAGCTTTACGGAACGAAGTGAGCATAGTTTACTAACTTTTACAAAAACATTAAAGCATATATAACAATGGAAGACCTACCTTGTACATAACAAGCCTTTGCAAATAAGCAATTTCATCAGCATTTGGGTTTAAAGTTCCACAAGGTATGGGATCGAATCTCTTTGAAATCCTACTTTCAGCGATCGACACGGGCACGTAGATTCTTGCACCTGCCTTCATGACTTCATTGTGCTTAATCTGTAGGTTAGCTGTAGAATTGTAGGAAACTTAAACCAACATGGAAGTATACACAACAAGAAGCTCCAAGCCTACAAATAAAAAAACATTCATAAATGAAAACTTAAATAGACAACTACCTTTCTCATGGATTTCTTCCTTGTGATGCTCAACGAGTCTTCCATACACGAATCTTCCATTTGCACCTATAACCATAAAGACAACCAAAAAAAATAAGCACAATAAGAGTACCCAATGCATCACGGCTCTATTATCCCCCACTTATTAAAAGTTTTGATATAGTTCAGTTGAGTTGTAACGACTTCAGCAAAGTTCTAGTGAAGTGGAAAGAACCAATCCTAAGTGCCCCTATTTCATTTTCAGCTCATATATCAAGTCTCTTCACCTCAAACTAACATTATCACTTATCAGCAGTCAGCTTATCGAAGCACACTGAACAATTATTCACTCTTTTTAGCTTAGAAGCTGCTTAAGCTTTTAAATTTTACTATAGTAGTTAGTATGAGCTAATAGTGTTTTATAGCTCTTTCAATGCACTATTTTAGCCCCTAATATTGTTTTCTAAGTACAGGGTAGGACGAGGGAAGGGAAAGCAAGGGGAGGGGGGCAGCCAGAATCGAACCCATGATTTACTAAGAGAAGTGATACTTGCTCCAACTATGAAAGATCAGATTCTCCGATAGCTGTAATTAGAATTAACTAAAAACCTTAAAACAGTTAATATCATAAAGATATGCATTGACACAATTACAAATCAAGCAAGTTCACTCAAATTATTCTTCACCCAAATTTTTTTTTACTGAAAATCACCAAATTAAAAGGCAAAAAATGATTTTTGTGCTCTTCAAAATCACCAAAATTAATACCATAAACAGTAAACATACAAAAACTGACGAAAAAGAAGCCAACTTACAAGGTTTTTATTGAAATGGGATTGGATAATTGAATCATGAACTCCATCAAAGTAGTACTTGACCCAACTGATCGCAGTGACACGGGCACTCTTCTTCTCATTGGCGCATTTCGTCAAACACCTTGCGGGTAAAGGGTCAGAGGGGAAACGTGGGAGTGAGAGAAGCTGACGGGGCTTCGGCCCTTCCTTCCGGCTGCCCAATTGAGCTATATTGTTCACGACCCGAATCACAGGGTCGGGTCCAACAGGTCGTGGCGTTGATATTCGAGAGTAATGTCTCAGCCCGTTCATCAGTTGATGAGATAACCGTATTTTCCGACGGAAATTGACAACCATTGTCGAGTAACAACCGTCAGCGACGGTGAGGATGTCACCGGAAGGTAGTATGTAGGGGTTTGCGGGAAATTCAGGGCGTGGGAATGTGGGGTTACGCCGTTGAGTAGTTCGTTGTTCACATTTGACTTGAGGCCTGCTTAAGGTATCACACAATTTCAAATAATGTTTTTCGAGTTAGGTTAAAATCGAGTATTGTATTTGGAATAATTTTATGCTATGTTTGGTAATGAGAATTTTATTTGCAAATATGAATTTGACTCAAATTTAGTATTTGGCAAAAAACGAGAATTTAAATTTGAATTTGAGTCAAATTCACCAATATTGCAAAAGTAGTTAAAAAATGAGGATTTGAGAATGACATTTCAATCCTTGTCATTCTCAAATTCTTCATTGTGATTTCATAATTGAAATCCACAAATTGAAATGAAATATTTATTTCCAAACATATTCTTATGTCATGTAAATTCAATTTTAATGTCGGTCAAAGTGATGATGAGTTATACTAGTCCATTGAGTCTAAATAGGAGTACACAAAAAATTGATGAGTCTAGGTTCGAAATTCGAATCTTGTCCCATAATATGATATCTTTATTAATTCATCTCATCTTCACTTTTTTTATTTTCTTTCTATTACTTTGTTTTTATTCTTTAATACCCAATCCCCATATTTGAGTTTTGCTCTAACGAAAGCATTGGTTTCTAATAAAAATATTTGATAAACTAATTGTTAATTATCGATCGTTTTTGTTCAAAATGATCTTAAAGAACATTGTTGGTGTCATTTTCAATTATGTGTAATATTTAGCATTTCAAAGTCACAAAATCCTACCCCTATAATTATTTCATCATTATCGTATTCAGTTATTCAACCCATAGAAAAACTATGACCAGGGTTTAGGGAAGGAAGAACGACGGCAACTCATACTCATAAAGGAGAGGGCGGCCAAAGAGTCTCCGGCTCGAGAAAGAGTAAGATAAGATTCTTCAACTGATGAAATCGAGCGCAGTTAAAAGTGAACTCCGCATATCTGCATCTTATCACACACAATTCTAGAACATGGTTTCACTTTGATATATTATCCGAGACCATTTAGTAACACTCACCAACACCACAGAAGAAAACAAAGCTTTCAAAGACACTAGAGTCGGCCCTATAAAGGGGCAAGGGAGGACTTGTGCCTTGAGCCCATCCAAAAAATTAACAAAACATTTTAATATTAATAATTAAAAGGCCTATAATAGTATATATATTAATCAGAAGCCCATAAGAATGGCATCTTATTAATAAACACCTACCTAACAAAGATAATATTTTTTCTCTCTTCTCTCTCTATAAAAACCTAATATCTATAGTTAGTTTGGGCTATCATCAATCTTTAAAGATTGATGGTAAGCCCCTAATTTCTCCCTTTTAAGTTTTTTTAATATGATTAGCATAAATTTTTATCCTCTCCTTGTAAGAGAGTTGTTTTACCCATTCATTGGATTGATTCTACCCATTCATTGGGTTGATTCTACCCATTTATTGGGTTTTGAAGCCTCTCCTTGTGAGAGTTTGGAGTTATGAATTTTGGTCTTTAGTTGATTTGTTGGTAGAGATTAATGCGATGATGCAGCAAACACAAAATTTGCAATTATCATCAACTACATCAAATTCAATTCTATCTCAAGACTACAACAGGTCGAAAGACCCCCTTGTAAAAGGCTGTATCAAACAGCGATGTGGAAGAGAATATTCAGAATTGTCAGATCTCATACACAACGATCGTAGTTTTGTTATTTTTGAATTATATTTGGTTTTAGTTGCTATGTACTTGCTAATTTTTATGTCGGAGGTAGATGTCGTATGACTCTTTATTAATGAATCATGTATTATTCAAAAAAATTAATCAGAAGCCCATAAGTAACGTTTCGTCTCGAGCCTCTTAGATCTCAGGGCAGCCCTATCAAAAGCAAAGAGATCATAGCCATTGATTTTGAATGTATTGGAGGCAGATTAACATACACTCCATTTAGACTAACTACATAATCAGTCAAGGGTGTCATAAACAAATGACTTCTCATACATTGCAAGTCTCAAGCAAATTTGTATTTCAGCCACCATTGCTCAAATTACACCCCAAAATATGATCAGAATCACAATGCCGATAGACGCTAGAACATAACTACTAACTACTTGAACCATTCGACAAAATCTCCACCGTATTGTGTTTCAAAAGGACCAAAAGAAGAACCTAACAGGGAAGAATTGAGCCTTCCGATGCGAGTCATTAACACGGAAAGAGAACAGGGGAAGGGTCTCGATGGAGTTTCCCATTCGACAAGTTAACTTTTTGCATTTTGTCTTCGCACCATAGCAATTGCTCTTTGGTGATCCTAGCCATTCTTAGTACCCTCAAAACGATCTTAGCATCGATTAGACTCAAAAGCAACTCCACTTCTCCGTGTGATGAAGGCCATGACTTCTTTAAACTTTTCTTCTTGCTCAATTCCTTCAGTTTCAACCTTTTCTGAAATTGAATTATCAAAGCATAGATTAGACCTTTCCGATCTTTACTTTTCATTTTCAAACATGAATCACATAGCTAAACTAAATGTGTTTTCGTCGCATGCTAAAAAAGCACTAAATTTCATCCTCATTATCATACCCAATATATCCCACTCATAAATGATGAAGGGTTGGATGACCCCACTTAAAGTCCTAATCATGTTTAAGATTATTTTTTTTTTTGAAATGAACGAATTTTCAAGGAATTTAATTTGAACCCACTTAACAAATTTTCTAAATCCACCATTGTCGCAACAACCAGTCTCCTTAGAGACCATCTCTTTGATAGACGTCGTTCACACCACAGCCCGTTAAAGCTTAATGCCTAATTAATGCATCCTTAAGCCTTCTTACCGTATCCTTAATATCTACTTAGAATATTCTTAATGCCAACATAGTAAACGTGCAGTTCTTACCATATCTTAAATACCTACTTACAATATCCTTAATTCCTACCGAGTAACTCACTCTACACTTTTCTTTATGGGCAAGCCCAATTAGAGATGGTCTTTCAAAGAGACCGTCTTTCACAGAAAATTGTGTTGTCGCAAATAAAAGCTATGATCCGGGTTTGGGGAGGGTTTGATGACAACATACCATACCCTTATAAAAGGAGATAAGGAGGTAGCGCCAGCGGTCTGTGAAACCCTCAGCTTGAGAATAAAAAACAACATTTGATTTTAGGATCAATACCTTTTCCACAACTTGCTGAACATGTTGAAGAGATGTAGCTATTTGATTCTGGCTTCCAAACAGATTACGAACCCCGCCAGCTTTCTTCTTATCCATCCTCAAGAATGTGTAAAATGTCAATATTGATGTCTGAATTAACTTAAGGAGGTCAGGGGCAAGAATCCTGTAATCCGATTCTTCATCGTCCACCATATTCTGATCTACTCCTGAACCATCCATACGAGTGTATCCGATTATAATTCATTTAGACATCTACAAATGCAAGTTATAAAGTCGCACATAAAAGCGGTTTATAATTAGGTTGCCCAACATCCAACTACTTATATAAACCAATTACTACGAAGCTTTTGGGGGGATAATTTTACCTAGTGTCACATAATTCACTAATCTCTTCCAAAATAAAGAAAAAAGACAAATTGTGATCGGTTTATGGCTATTGTTGGGCCACCTTTAGCAAATAGCGAATTAGTAAACAACTTATGTTGCGCTGATCCTACCATATTGCAAAATGTGCTAATGGTTGTGATCGCAGTCACGGAACAGTGATGCTGCAATGAGACTGGTGCGGTTATCATAACACCTAAATATCGGTCGAATCATAAGATATACAGGCCAATATGCGGTATTTTTACACATTTAAGTCGAGGAAAATATCGGTTCGATTGTTTTGAAGACCATTACAATGTGGCCGATGTTATCCAATGCCCTTGTTTTTACACTATGATGTATGAAGTTTTAGCTTCGTACCTTGCACCTTTGGAACCTGTAGGAGCTTGGACAAGGAATTTCTGCTCCGAGCATATTTTTCTACTCGTGAACCTTGCTCAAACGGTTCGTTTTCTATAAATCTCTGCAACAACACATCAAACTGCTGATACTGTTGTGCACAGTGGTTATAACAAGTAGGATTGTTCTCGGGCTGACACGATATTTTCTGGCTCAGCTGCGTGTATTGGCTGTGAAGGGCTTCCCATGTTAAGCAAATATGAGCTACGTATGCGGTTTCTAGGTCTTGATAAGGAATATCATCCGGTTTCTGAAGCTGTTCAGTATCGCTGTCGGGTTCTTCAATCTTTTTCAGTGAGAGGCATCGAAAAGAAGATACAAGCTTTCGAGATGCGCCTCTCGGAGATCGTGTTGAAGGACTCATGGAACCTGCATCACAAGAGCGGAAAATGAAATGTTTAAACGTTGTATACGACAGTTGGATAACCCATTTAATGTCGATTCAGGTAAAACGTGTATGCAAATTGGAAAATCTGCATACATGAAGGGACAAGTAATGCACAACATTTTTAGTTGGCAAAGCGTATGAAATTGAATTCCGTGTAGTGTAACATGATTCGCCAGTTAATTCGTTTTTTGGATTCGCGATTCGCTCAAAATGACCCGAAAATAGCCCAAATTGACCATATTTTGCTTTTTTTTGATTCGCGATACACAAGGATATAAGTGAATCATGTGACAGTGATTTCGTGATTCACCAAGGTTATGTTTTATCACCCAAACCAAATATGTCCTTAGATGAACAATTTCCAAAGTCAAGTACAAACTTCTAGGACAATATCAATTGTGCAATCGGAGGATTCGGCCAAGCAAATGACAAGAACATGTTAACCATGTGCCATGTTACCTCGCATCTTCCCGAATGATAGAAGTTATCCTTGTTCACTCTCCATCTAATTCTACTGAAACGAACTAATTTACAAATTAACAATATTTTGTACTGATCACCGAACCCTTGTGTTTCTTCATTGCATATACCGATATCTACTGGTTTAAACTTGTGCTAACCGATCAAATGAATTTTATACCAATTTAAGCATAAACTTCTATCATGACTTATTTTCACTAAATAATTATGTTTGAAGTGGATGGAACAACACATTAAAATTCACCTGCGTAGCCATGGGCATAAAATCATTAGTCAATCAACAGTATACAATTGTGCAAGATCTTTTAAGAGTTATTTTAGATGTTTGTAGGAGTTGTTTACCCATTCTTCTCACAAAAGTCCCTCAAGGTAAAATGTGAAGTGATAAAACGAACAATTAGGTAACAGATCAAACAAAGAAAAGCAAGAGCAAATGAAAAAAAAAAGGAGGGAAACGCTCGGAGAAAATGCTAAGCCAAAACGAGATGGTGAAGAGATCTCAACATGATAGTGCCATAGAAGGGTATAAGCCGAAGACTCCTAGCTAACTTGAATTATAATAATGAACAAAACAAATGAAAAATAAAACATTCATGGAACTCCTCAGAGTTCGATATTTAAGTCAATTCAACTCATTGAAAAGTTAATCTACACGAATATCGTCGTGATCACAATGACGGTGCCATGTCACGGACGCAGCACCTCGCATTGTTACAAGTCATTTCGCAAATGATGCAATGTGAATAGTAATTCAAGTATTTTAGAACATACATAAGATTAAAGCTTGAAATAGACCCTAAAACCCAATACACTTTTTTATTAAAAAAAATAACTCCATGATTTTTAATCACATGTTACTTAACGGGGTATTGCAGTTCGATAAGTTCAAAATTTGTTATAAAGCAAATGTTATGTAACACAAAGGCCTTATTTTAAGGCCATGGATTGCACACAAAATCAATAAAGCAAATGTTATGTAACACAAAGGCCTTATTTTAAGGCCATGATACAAGGCAAAGGTAATAACAAAGAAATAAGAGCACATACAGTGGCGTAGCTAGCGTGATGTCACTGATGTCACTTGACATCACTTACATCAAAAATAAAATCATATATTATATGTAAAATACTCTAGATGAGTTGGTTAGCGTGTATTGTTTTCCACATATGTGACCAGGGGTCAAAACCCAGTAAGCGCGTTTTACTAAAATTGACATCACTTTTTTTTATCCACCATTGAGCACATAGACACTACAAACGACATATGGAACCCTTGCAAAAGAACAAGATTGATTAAAACTCAAACAAAAAAGCATATGCTTGCAGAAATAGAATCAAGCAACAACTAACAACACATACCATTACCTGCTACATTCAGTTGTTGAGAACTCATCCGATCAAAGAACAACATCCTCTCACAATACTTGATGTAAATAGATTCAAAATCACAATACAAATGCTCAACTTGAGTTCCAATATCCCTCCCCTCACTCGAGCTTGTCTCACCTTCCTCCTCTTCATCTTCTTCACCGCCCTCCTCTTCGGGTATGAGTACCATAAAACTATTCCTTTTCAATTCCTTTAACCTCCTCTTCACCTCATTTGTAATAAAATCATCATCATCATCATCCACGTCCGGTGGAGCATCCATAACAACCGACTTTCCATCTATATTATCATTGTCATGGTTAGGATCCTCAGGTTGTGGAATTGGCTTCTCAAATTCTTCCTGCAGATTCGGTTTACGAACTTTCCTAAACCTCCTTACTTTGAAGAAATCCATCATCAAAGTTATAACCTAAAGCCCTTCAACTAAATGGGAATTCAACGAGCACCAAAACCTAATTCTTTCAATGACAAACAACAATGTCCTAAGCCGTAAATTCTCTTGAGTATCTTTGAACTAAATGTACTAAAACACAATAGATATGACCTCTTTTTCCAATCACAGATAATCAGTACTCATAACATGTCACTTGGTTTGTATACTGAAAAAACAAAGAAACCCCACTAAATTAGTGCACATTCAACCAAAAATTTGCTAGATATCATAATGAATATCAATCAAACATAATACAAAGAATGAAGTTTATTATAATACAAGAAACCCTGTTAAGGAACCAACTCAACCAAAAGCTACGCTGATAGTTGAGGCCCCATGGTATATTTTTTATACACTAATACGCCCCCTCACACTAGAGCCCATTGGGCCGCCGACCGAATATTCCACTTAAATTTGGGGTGGTTGAGATTCGAACCTGTGACCTCTTGTTACATTGTCAAGAAACCAACTCAACCAAAACCTTATCCTCTAACAAACCCCCAAAGAATGAACAGAAAAGTGCAATTTTTTTGATTCAGGCTAAGCTAGAGAATCCCTAAAAGATGAAAAGATCTACCCAACCACTAGACTAACCCGGGATTCCAAAAAATGCAACATTTTAATAAACAAGTTAAAAAGTAGATTCAAACAATAAAAACTAGTGTCAAGATCCCACCATTAAATAACCCAAGTAAGAAAGTATATCTAACTTGAAAAACCAAATGAAATTTGCTTCTTATGATGCAGAAAACCCTTATAGAATGAACAGAAAAGTGCAACATTGTGAAGAACAAGTTACAAGTTCCCACCTTTAAATTACCCAAGTAATAAAGTATCTAACTTGAAATACCAAATGCAGTTTTCTGGACTACAATGCAGGAAACCCTCAAAGAATGAACAGAAAAGTGCAACATTTTGAAAAAAAAAAATTAAGTAGAGTTAAATAATGAAAACTTACATTTATATCAAAAGATCAACTAGAAATTTGCCATTTAGAAGTAAAATAGGATTAAATCTCCCAAATCTGAAAGACCCAGAAAGCATATCCTGATTTTGATTTAAGATAGAGAGCAGAGGGAGAGAGAAAGATGTTAGGAACTGAAGTAGCAAAAGTGTGAGTACCCAGTGGGTGTAAGTAAAAATTAGATAGAATCCAATAAACATCATGGTCATCATAAATTCATAATAGCACTACCTGCTCATAAAAAACTATTTTTTCCGTTACATAATATTTGCTACTGATAGTGTGATATTTTTACTCTTAATTTATAAGTTAAAACACAATCATGTGGGATTTTGTTTGATTCGTCTCAATACAAGGATTGTTAATATCAAATTTTTATAATTTTTAATCAAGAATGATTTGAGATATCAAGGGTTATAATATTGTCTCGGCAAATATGAAAAAACTAATGGGACATTTAGGGGGTGTTTGGCAATTAGCTTTTGGCTTAGCTTTTTGTTTGACTTTTGACTTTTGGCTTGTTGGTTGGTTAAACAGTCAAAAAAGTGTTTAGTAAATGGCTTTTAAAGCATCTGAAAAGCTGGCTATTAAACTAAAATGAGAAGGTTGCTCCAGCTAGCTTTTTGGGTTGGCATTTGGCTTGTTGGCCGACTTTTTTCTCTAATAAACAGCCAAGGATCAATATTCAAATTTACCAAGCATCTCCACAAACAGCTAGCTTTTTAAGCTAGCTTAAAAGCCAACAAAAAAACCAACATTTCCAGTTGGTCAAACAAGCCAACTAAAAAAGTCAACCACCAACATTCAACAACCAATTGCCAAACACCCCTTAGACTGAATAGGAGGGAGTAATAAATTAAGAAAATATCAAAAAAAATATATATATAGTGTAATAGGAGTAATTTATTTTCTTTACACTTTTTCTTCATTTTTTTCTCAATTTTCTCGTGAAATGTAGTAATTAAAGTGCTAAATTATGGTGAGTGTAGACAAGTACAAGAAATTTGTTTGTAGTTGGGACCAAAGATAATAAATCCAAAACCTTTTTGGTAGTCCATTCATGTGTTATTTTTCATGTTGTTAAGTTTGATTACTACTAATGTTTTTGTTTGAAGTTTTGGGGACTTAAGTTGTGGTTATTAGTGGTTACTCATTGAAAAAAGTGTTGATTTTGACATTTTATGAGAAACGAGAACCCTAGAACTTGAAGACTACTACCCCTTCCCTTTATACCACTTTCAAAGAAAAGTGATACTCTATCTCTTCTACAATTATTGTGATTTTTCTACAATTATCCAACTATTCATTAACCATGAATAATCTCAACTTTGAGGGATATGTTTCTAGAGTAAATCTGGTGACCGGATGATTTGCTATAACAAGTTTTATTTAAAAAGAAATAATTTAAAATAGAATGTCGAAATAAATGTTAAAAAAAATTATGATTTTTTTTATTATTTAGAATTTTTAAGGTAAATTTTCAAAATCTTTCTCTAATTTTGATTAATTTTCAGTTTGTTTTTTTGGTGAATTACCTACTATAGCAGGTCATCGGGTTACCCAAGTTTACTCTAGGCAAATACCCCTTAATGTTGGGATTATTCATGGTTAATCAATAGGTGGAATTATTGTAGGGAAATCATGAAAATGTTGGATTATTCTAGGTAATTTTCCTTTTTTATTTTGGATACTCTCTCTTATTATTGAATTACTAACGACACATTTAATAGGTGGTAATAAACAATGATAATAGGAATGAAAACTAGATTAATTTTATTTAAAAAAGCCTTCTGGCTACCTTAATGGACATATTTGAACTTCAATCATCTCATTTTTTTCATAAAATTCATTTCAATTTATTACCATTAGAAGAGTTGGTATTAGGTGGTAATGGAAATTTGTAAACAAAAAACTTTGTGTGATCAAAGTTTCATTACTATGGGAATGATATGAAACTTTTGATAAAATTTTACATCGTGAATAATTCCTATTACCACCCCTAACCAAACACGTCATAATTGTGAAGAGACTGTTTCTCATGAGTTGGCCCTTTAGATTTTTAAAAATAAAAAATGAAAAATATAGTTTAACGGAACGCTTACTCGATAGGGTTTTAGGATACCTTAAGTAGGCATTTAGGATACGTCAAGTAGGATTTTACGTACAGTATGTTAACAAATATGCTGAAGTTGTCAAGTAGGTGTTCAAAACATGTTAATGTTGTCAAGTAGGTATTATGTGTTATAAGCCTTTAGACTATTTGCTGTATATTTAAGTTATGTGTAAAGGTGTTTAAGTTACTATAGGTGTTTTTGTTATGTGTTGTAGGTATTTTTATTATGTGTTATAAGTGTTTAAGTTATTTGTTGTAAGTATTTATGTTATGTGCTGTTGAAATTTAAGTTATATGTATATATCTACTTCAGTATACAAGATACCTACTAAAAAAGATTAAATTGGATAAAAGACAATACTACAATTTACAGTTTTGTAAAAAAAATATTAATATAAGATCTATTTTGTTTTAGAAGGCTGTTAATAATTGATAAATAATTGATAAGTAATTTTCTCATATTAATGGTATTGGGTATGATGCACCATGCAAGGATTTGGAAGTTAGTGATCCTAATTCCTATCATCTTGTTGGATGCTTTGAATCCCACTTTTAATTTCTGATCAAAGGTTGTGGAGGGTGTGGCCCACATCCTAGATTCCAAGAGTAATACACTAATACTAATAGTTTAATCTGTATTTTACGTTTGAAACTATCCATGAATGATCGGATTGGTGAATCATAAGATTGTTGAACCGTGTTATAATTCTATCAACTAAATTCACGAACTAGGTAGGATCGCACGATTCTACCATATTAAGATCCTGCTTATGATTCGAATTGATCGCTTATTTTAAAATCGTAAGATTGTAAAATCATATATAAGAGTCTATACAAGAAATAGTCTAGAATTTTGAACTTACACTATTAAGTTTCTTTTTCATCGTTTTTGTTAAATTCTTTGTAATAACAATCAAAAGTATGAGAGTTGATGTTTATATATTCTATATATTAAAATAGAATATTTAGGATACAATAATATCTTGTATATTTTGTATATTCTATTGTAATATTCTAATATCTTCTCTACTATTAATTACCATGTTAGATATACTACTCAGAAAACTACACATATTGAAAATCACAAAAATAGAAATGGTCTTTCAATACAATGGCATGAACTACAATATAAATACACCATTTGACCAACTTAATTATTTGCTCATATCATTTCTTTTTTCTCAAGCTTTAGTGTTGGTGAATAATATTTTCAAGGGAAATTTCATGATATACCACTGAGTTTCTTCATAACTCATCATATACCACATCAAATGTTGTAGATCACCATATACCATTGAGTTTTAGTCCGTTAGCACATAATACCATTAATGACAAATTCTGTTAGTCTGCCGTTAGTGGTAATTTTTAATTCACCATATACCATTATTTTTTTGTTTTTTTTGCGTCAAATACCATCATTTTAAAATATAGTTATATCCATTAGTTAATGTAACTTTTGTGTGAAACTTGGTTTGTACATAACTATATTTTGTTAAATTCTTCGTTTGGACGACATTTCTTTTGAATATAACTATATTTTAAAATGATGGTGTTTGACGCAAAAAAAAAGAAGTAATGATATATGGTGAATTAATAATTACCACTAACGGCAGACTAACAGAATTTTTCATTAATGGTATTATGTGCTAACGGACTAAAACTCAATGGTATATGGTGATCTACAACATTTGATGTGGTATATGGTGAATTATGAAGAAACTCAGTGGTATATCATGGAATTTCCCTATTTTCAGTTATAACCGTGAGCTTAAATTACATTCAGGAAATAAAGAGTGATAGGGGACATGGAAAATTAATGCAAAAGTCATACATATAAGGAAGTATAAGAGAGAGATGTGACCACATCTATTCACTTAATCCTGGTGGACGAAAAGGGAACATCTATAATGGTTTCAATGGGAAAATTTACAATGTTAACTCATTCTAAATCCTGTGTGTTAGGAAAATCATATTTTTTTTTGCAAAATTTAGTGTTAACCCTGCAGCGGGTGAGTATAGATCAACCAAACATGAATGGAAGATGTTCTTCTATAAAACATCAATAATCGAAGATGTTCGTTCGTCTAAAATTTTATTAAGACATAAACGTATTTAAAAATCCGTGTATTGCACGGGTTTCTATCCTAGTAACTATTATAATTCAAGAACTTTTATGCCACGTGTCATTCTGTAAAAGTCATTCTTAAAGTATAGTAATCAATTTTGCCGCCACTTCATTCTATATTACTACTTCATTACTACATTACTACTTCATATTCCAACCTAAGCCATTCTTAAAGTCTAATAATAATAATAATAATAATAATAATAATAATAATAATGATATCTACTATAAGTAAGACTTTACAACTCCTTAAGTAAACGTGCATTAATTCGAAACACTCTTTGGCATGCTTCTAAATTTGTTCTTAGGCATTAAAACTCTTAATAAAGATTAATGTTATACAACACAATTTGCCGCCTAAATTAATACTCCACAATTTTCATTTTCCTATGTATTTTTTGCATTAAAGCTCTTAAATATCAATTAAATTTAATAATATTGAAACTCTTAGTCTTCATCAATTTAATTTATCTTTCTCTATATAACTATACATATGCTAGAAAATAAAACTATTTGTCTTCTAAATTTAATTATATTGTAGATGAAAAGACAAAACTTTAAGATTTTGTGTTACTGCCACATATATAGCTTGCCTTATTTATGTGATTGAATTTCAACGTCTTTGTTTAGTGCATCCCACAAATTTAAGAAAGAGTAGATGATTTTTTAAGAATTGAGTTTATTGATTAATTCAATTAGTATGAAAATTGAGATAAAAGTAGAGAAAGATATGAGTTTTTATTTCGTTGCTATGTGAATATGCAATTTTATCTCAGAAATCTTATGGGTATAGATGTGGAATAAAATAAAGTTTATAAATTGAGATCAAATTTTGAGTTGAGTGGAGATGAAATGGAAGCAAAGAGAAAGAAGATATTGATAAAGATAATGTTTAATTTATTTTCATGTTGACATGTTGTCAGTTGTGTAGTTATAGATGTCATAATAATTAAATATATGCTTTTATGATGATGATCAAGTTTAGTAAGCGTATGAGTAAATTTTTATTTTTTTTTTGAAAATATGAGTAACTTTTGTTTTGAGTATCACTTCTTTCAAGGGTTTGTAAATATTTTTAATTAAAAATATTAATATTAGATTATTTGATAAACTTAACATAAATTGAAGATGTTTTGTATTATAATTAGTTGATATTTTTTTGTTATGTTAAAACTTTATAGATATAATTGTTCAAAATAATATTTGTATTAATTTTAACGATGATGTTTAAAGTAGTATTATATATTTGATAAACCTACATGTTTTCATATACTTCGGATCGAAACTAATCTCCTCCGAGATAGACAGTCTCACCGAGAGACGCACCTTATGTATCCCATCTAATACCTAATATGAGAATATGACCTCGAGAGACAATCACTTACAAGACTAATTCACAAAGATATTATACTCTTTGTTCGCTCGGGCTGTAAATTCGGTTACTCGGTCGAATTTCATTGGGTTCAGATATTCTCGGGTTCGGGTTTTCCTATGTGACTTAGCGCTTTGAATCGGGTCGATTCGATTACGAGTTCAATCGAGTGCGGGTCTATATCGGGTTAATATCACACCGGGTCGGTTTCGGTTTCGGGTCATATCCATTTCGGTTTGGATTTGTGTTGGGTTCGGTTAATACAATTTGGATTCAAATCGGTTATGCTGCAGGTCGAATCGAGTTCGATTAGACTATGGGTCGGATCATTTTTTGTTTAGGTTAACGTTAATTCAGATTATTTTGGTTCAGGTTGACTTTGGATCGATTATATCTTTTTGAGTTGTGCATTTAGTTTTTCTCAAAATTCGGGTCGATTAAAATCCAATTCAATTGAGTTTTATGTTGAATGAAATTTATGGTTATTATACAATTAATTTATGTTGAAATCGTTTGGGATGGAGAATGAAGAGTTGTATTCGGTTAATTAAGTTGTCGGTTACTAGACATATTTGGTTACTAAACTTGATTCAATTCAATCAAACTTATTATTAACTGAATTAAAATTGATACAGTTAAATCAAATTATATCGCTTAATCACATTATCGGGTTAATCTCGAGTGTTGATTATGGGTCATTTTAGGTGGGATTATGTCGAGTACCTATCGGGTTAAAGACGAGTTCGAATTGTAACAGGTCGGGTGCAAATCGAGTTCGGATAACCACATTGTCGGGTCAATCTCGGGTGTCAGTTATTCTCAAGTCGGGTACCGGTCGATTATTGCTCTAAAATAATCGGGTACATGTCGATTGACAACGTCAGGTCGAGTTTCGACGGTTACAGGTCACTACACCTCGGGTCAACCAATGGGTCAAATACGTTGAAGGTCAATTTACAACAAATCATTGACTACCTTCTTTCGTAAGATAGAAGGAAATATATACTTTTACATTTCAAATGCTACTTGTATTGTATTTTCATTAAGGACTTCTTCAATTTGTGATTCATTTGCTACTTTCCATTCTTTTCGATTTGCTTCCACTTTTAATTCAATTCTGGTATGTTTGTTCTTCCCCTTTTTCTTTCTTTCTTTGATTCTATTTTATGTGCTTCTTGTTATGTATTCTTGTTTTCTGTTCTATCATGCTAATTCATTTTTTGTTAATCAAAATACAATATTCATCATCGATTTTTTATGAATTAAAAGCATTTAATTTGAATTAATTCAATCTTGTAGCTGTTTTTTGATTTTGGTATTGTTCAATTTTCGAATATTTCTTGTTATAGAATTTAGGTGTAAATGATCACCGAACTTGGTTGCAATTTGCATGTATTCAATTATATTTGCTTGATTAGGTTTAGGTTTTCATTGATAATTGGGGACTTTAATTGGAATTCTTGGAGTTGGTTATTGCAATTTTTTAAATATGTTTTTTAATTCGGCCCAGATGTTTTATATTTTTTAGGAGAAATTAAAATTGAAGAAAAAGTAAAGAGGGTTGTGAGATATTGTGGAAAATTCTGAATAGAGAAAGAGAGCAGTGTAAATGTTAATAGGGGAGTAAAACTGGGTAGCAGTAGCACATACTATGAGATTTGTCCAAAATTGATCCAATTGACGACCCGGCCTGACCTGATATATCTTGTATGTAAAAAGTAAAATTAGATTGTCAAGATATTCGCTTATACTCAAGAATTAAATTAACACAACACGAGATATTATATTCGTGAAACCGAGCTTGACTCGACCTGGTCTGAATATCCCGTACATTAAAAGTAAAATCAAATTGTCAAGATATTCACTTACACTCAAGAATTAAATTAACACTACGCGAGATGTTATATATCCGAAAAACACCGGAATGAACACCTCATGATGTAATTTTGTTAAATAAGACCTATAAATCTAATAGAGCCTCAATACCAAAAAGTTGGTGTCGGCTACATGACTCATGATCATGAGTCATTAAAAGTCTGTCTATCTCTTGTTTAAGTTTTTCATCTAGTACTCTAGTTGAGTCACTAATATTCAGTTGATCTCTTGTTTCCCTAATGCCATTTTTTTTACCCCTGATATGTTTTGTTGCTGAAACACTAAATTGTTGCAACTTTGTTCTTGGGTTTGTTTGGCTTGATACTTGATCTATATAAGAGCTGCAGCAACTAAAGATTTTTGTCTCAGTTTTTTTGTTATTTCATCGATGATCTAAGTACGTAATGAACACAGAGGGACTTTCAATCCACATTACAAAATGTCACTCTGGATTCAAAAATACCGCTCTTTGTCATTGTAGCTGACTAGCTGTTTAGCTTTCTGCTTGAGGGTGTTTTTAGCATTTTAGGAGTTCTTACTTATAACGAATCTACAATTTTACATTGTAGTAAGGACAATATTACTAGGGGTGAAGGTTATAAGGATTATAACTGCAATTCATATCAGACCAAACCGAATAGGAATTATGGTTTAATGTTTACTTGTAATGTTTTGGAAGACTGTATTTAGTGTTTTGCAAGACTTTATGAGTTTATTAATGTTGCAGCCTAAATATGTAAGACAAATTCGGTCTACTAATTCAGTTTCAGCAGTTTGCATTCTGTCTAAAGCTTAAAAATACGGTTTGGTGTAGACTCAAATAAAGTTTTGATCTGGACTGAAAAAATGGAAACGGAATTAAATACGGTCTGAATTGGTTTAGCTAAAAGTCCAAACCGTACACTGAACTTTCACCCTTAAATATTACGCATGAATGTTTTTCTCCTTCATATTAAGACTAGAAATCATGGTACTGTATAGGTGTTTGAGCTTACCGTCACCATAATATTAGGTGGACAGAGTTACAAAATAAATTCTTTTTGCCCACAAGAGTGGGCGCTTAACCATCGTCGCAATCATGACTGCATCTTAAATGAATGACTATCCCCGATTGATGCAACCTCAGATACTATGTTTCAGTTATCGATTTTAGTATTGAGCGAAGGGTGTAACCCTTGTGTTTTGTACTATAGGTCAATCCTACTTCCTAGTAATATAGTACCGATAGGCGGCATAGGGGAAGAAACACCAAACTTAGCAATCAACAACACGAAAGCTTTGTTAAAAATTACTTACCTACTCCCTTTATTTTCTTTTCCTATGGGGAGGCGATGTTATTTTTTTTAAGGGTGGGTGGCGGGGGAATGACTCTATATTATTTAATAAATCTATAAGAAACATTTACATTTCTATAGTTCACAAGAGGCTGGCCAGAAAATTTTCTATGTCATCCTTGTTTCAATGCTTGTGATACAACGCCTTTCAATAACAAAACCTTTTTTCTTTATAGTTTCATCTGAAGCGTCGCTTTGAAAATGGACCTGACTGATCATACCAAGGTCTGGGAAATCAAGCCTCTAAAGATGACTGGTGAAAACGAGGCTCGAAAAATCTTAGAGAATGTGGCAAAACAGGTGCAGCCAATCATGTACAAGCGCAAATGGAAAGTTGAGGTCCTGTCCGAATTCTGGTAAGTGGGCATGTATGTTTACATCCACTTAGTTTTTCTTCGGAACTCCGTATTCATTATCCTTCTAATGGGTCCCATAATGTAACAATCACAGCCCATCTAATCCGTCCCTTATGGGATTGAACGTTGGTGGAGGTGCAGAGGTTAAGCTACGTTTGCGTAGGCCAGAAAGGCAATGGGATTTCTTTCCTTATGAACAGATTCTTGATAGCATGCTGCATGAACTGTGCCACAATGAAATTGGTCCACACAATGCCGATTTCTACAAACTATTGGATGAACTTAGACTGGTTAGTGACTTTACTTCTCATTGTTTCCGAATTCAATCAAATAAGTTGTTTGAAACATAGAATTGCTTGATTTTGTAACTACATGAAGATGAACCGTGAAGGGCTTGTCTATTAACTTGGTTCTTTTGCTTAATCCTTCAAGCCTTTTCCTCTGTATTGCTCTGAGTTTGCTACGTTTTCCTTTTAAGAACGTTTCACTAAGTTTGCTACGTTTCTTTTCTTGGACATGTCCCCCTCACTCTAACCAATTCTCATCCGTCACATTTCATTTGTCTTCATATCATCTCACACATTTTATCTTGTGTATGCTCTCCAAAACCAAACCAACAAATAATTGTTCAAATGCATATATAGTCAACTTACAGGGTCAAAGGAGTACTTACTGATAAATTTGTTTAGGCTTGTACACTATGAGACCCACACAAGAGGAGAGTTGATTGCACACAAGTTCAATGAGGTTTCATCCTAAAACCAATTGGTAATAGGAGTAGCCGAGTAGCCCATCAAGCTTATATATTAGTCAGCCTCTCTCTAACTCTTCGATGTGGGATCACATGTGGGTTATTTTTCCAACACTTGCTACGTGTCACATCTAATCGAGAAAATTTTATCATCAAGTTTATTTTGTAACTGCCTAAATGACTTGGAGTTTTCTTATATTTATCTTTCAGGAGTGTGAAGAATTAATGGCGAAAGGAATTTCAGGAAGTGGGAAAGGATTTGATCTACCAGGACGACGTTTGGGTGGGTTCTCGCAGCCACCACCTTTACCATTGCTCCGCCAAAGTGCATTGGCAGCTTCTGGGCCTAGGCATATAGGTGGTGATAATAGTATTAAGGCTGCACTAAGCCCAATTCAAGCTGCTGCCATGGCTGCAGAAAGAAGGCTTCATGATGAATTATGGTGTGGATCCCGATCCCAAGAAGCTCATGGGCAGCAAGCAAATAATAGTGCGTCTTCCTCCACTGAATCTCGTGTGCCCATTTTGAGTGAGCAAACTTGGCGACCCCATGAGACGATAGAAAGTCGAGACACATGGCAATGCTCTTTATGTACTTTGATTAATAAGGTAAACCTCTACATTCTGGGGTATTTGGCGAACGGTTGATAGCTGCTAGCTGATAGCCGATTACAATGACCGATTTGACCATCTGATTTTGAACCCGCTGCTATGAGCAGTTTGTTCAAAAACAGTTATTCATAACAATAAGCTGTTTCAACAGCTAATTTACCAAACATTAGTATTGAATGGTTGTCCAGTAAGCTATTTTGCCAAACACCCCCAAATTTTTTCCGCAATCTATCCTTCTCTTCTCATATGGAATTTGATGTGATGATCTACGAACTATAAATTTGTGCTCTAATCTTGAATGATCTATGTCATTTCAACTTCATATATCATGCAATTGCCTTACAAAATCTAATCTGTGGTTAATGACTAAAATGCAGCCTCTAGCTCTTGCATGTGAAGCATGCCAAACACCGAGAACCATGGAAATCAAGTCGAGTTTCAAGAATTGGTCCTGTAAATTTTGTACTCTGATCAACGACAATGAACTAGAAAGATGTTTGGCTTGTGGAGAATGGAGATATTCATTAGGCCCTAATGTTGGTGGTTATACACCTCATGTTGGCACTTGATACGAGGGCTCTGATTCTCGGAGTAAATATATACATACTACATAAAACCGTATTTGATGTACAAAATCGATAAGTAACTACATTGTCTATGTAATTTATAAGCAAGTTAGCTACAAGTCCCTCAGTCGTATAGCGTTCAAGACATCATTGTTTGAGAAGCTTTTTCCGTTTAGTTGTAGTTGCTACATAAGTCGTTGTAATGTGAAATCATTTTGGACAAGAGACTAGTTCAAAGTTGTAATCGGGTCGCTAAGAATTCTTTCATAGGTCGTTTGGTTATGCTCTGAGTCTGAGCCAATGCGAACCAGATGATGGGAGATTTGACACAACACGAGTTCTATTGTTAAGACTACTGAATTCGTCCCCGCCTTTGGCTCACACTGTTCTGCGGGTTCCTAACTCCTTGCAAAATCATAGTTTCATCGTCCAACAATAGGTTTTAAGAAGAATAAAACAAATTCTTATATGACTATTATTTCTTACTAATGAGTTAAAATTGCCAAAATAAGATTGAAAATGAATAGTATTATCATTCATATGTAGCGGGTATTGTGAAAAGGGGAACTAATTAGAACCAAAACGTGCATTGCTGAATGCCAAAATAATTATAGAACTGCATTAAAAACAGAAAGTATATTGTTAATAAAACGAATAAACGATAAATATTATAATAATTATATAATAATAAACAAAGGAAAAATTGTCTTGATCTCACCTATTGTCAATATGTTGTAGATAATCCTTACTATTGAATATATCTAAATTATTCAATCTTATATATGTTTTTTGCTAATAGCAACCCATTTCACAATTTAACCGGCTAGTATAGGTACTTACTAGCCGTCATACTCACTTTTTTTTTCCTTTAAAGCTTCTTCGTTGGTCTAACCTTGTTTCACTTCGGTGGTACAATACAATAACCAGTTAAAATGTGACAGGACCAGCTATGTAGCAAGGGCTACATGAGCGAAGGCTTAGGGCTCCTTTTTTTAAGGGCCCAAATTTTTAACATATGCACTTTTTAACTATATACAAAAACCTATTATTATTATTATTATTATTATTATTATTATTATTATTTGAAAGAGCAATACACATAAGTCATTGTATGATTCATGTTAATAATTTTTGGTTTAATGGTTACCCAATATTATTTGCTCTTTTCTGATTGAGAGATCATCATTAATTTTAGGCATAAAATTATTGTTAATTTGTTGTTTATCATTGGTTTATTCGATTAATTAGTAATAATTTATATTTTAATTTTCGCTCAGGGTCCCTAAAATGTCAAACGACTCTGAATTATTTGGAAATAATCAATAGTTGATATTATATACAACCACCAATGGATAATAACTAGGATTATTCTGAACAATTTTTCATGAAATAATGGTGGATGATGAGCATGAAAAGACTTCAAACAATGGAAAATTTCCTTCACTATGGCTTTGTTTGGATTGAGGGAAATGGAGGGAAAAGAAAAGAAAGGATTTGGAGGGATGGAGAATCTCTTGTTTGGATAGCAAAAAGGGAGGGAGGGGATTTGGAGGGATTAAGTCCCTTCATTTTGTTAACATCCAAATCTCTCCATAAGAGGAAAGATGGAAGGAAATAAAATTCCTTTCTTTCCCCTTCCCTTCCTTCCTATACAAACAATGGAGTATTTCCCTTCCTTTCCTTCCCCTTCCTTTCCTTCCCCTTCCTTTCCCTCCCCTTCCTTTCCTTTCCTTTCTTTTATCTCCTAATTTGCTATCCAAACGTAGTGTATAAGAATGGGGCATTTACCTTTTCAACAATTGTATTTTTCATTTCCAAATCTTAAGCTCAAAGCTATTCATAAAGAATGTTTTTGTACTATTTGTCCTCTAGCCAAGAAGGCTAGAAACCTTTTTCCTAGAAGTAAAATAAAGGCAATTGAAACTTTTCAACTTTTATATATTGATATGTGGGGGTCTTTAATGCATAATTCAAGAATAAATTGTAATAGTTTCATAACATGTGTAGATGACTACTCAAGATTTACTTAGGTGATTTTCTTTTTTAAAAAAAAAGTAACATTTTTTTGACACATTTTAAACAATGCTATGCATTAGTGCTTACACAATTCAATAAGAAAATTTAAAGTATAAGAGTTGATAATGCTCATGAACTCTCTCAAGGAGATACTTTATTGTTCTTTAAAGAAAAAGGTGTTGTTGTTCAAACTACTTTTGTTGCTACCCCACAACCAGAGGCGGATGTAGGCGTGGTCAATGTCAATTGACAACGTTTGACTTATATACATGCCCATTTTCCTTTATTCACTGATGAAAAATGTGTCTCCGTTGGTAGGAGGTTTTGCATTTGACAACACCCAGTTAGGATCAAACCCTCCTAACAACATATTTTAATTTTTTTAATAACTTATTACTGCATCTTCCCAAATCCCACATGACCCCTACATTTCCCAATTTCCCTCATCTTGACTTTGTTCATAATCATTCATGAATCATGAATAATTCATGGTTCATTTGATTTTAGGGTTAATCAATTATTCAATTTAGGGTTCTTGGTTTAATTGGTGTTAAAAGATGTGAAGATCTTATACATCGTTTTCTGAATATGAAAACTCGACGTGGTCAATTGCCATAATTAAAACGTTGATTATGTAATTTTTTTATTATTATCGTTATCGACATCATTTGATTTTTTTCTAGTTCCGCCCCTGCCCACAACAAAATAGAGTAGTGGAACGCAAGCGTAGACATTTGTTGGAAGTGCTAGAGCCTTATGGTTCCAATCAAAATTGTCAATACAGTCCTAGGCTCATAGTCTAATGTGTGCAGAATGTCTTCACAAACTATAAAAATAAAAGAGTTCCTTATGAAATCATGTATGGTGCTATGCCAAATTACAATATACTAAGAGCGTTTGGTTTTCTGTGTTTTGCATCAACATTTAGTAGAAATATAACCAACATTGATCCAAAAGATATAATACTTTTCTCATAAATAATACTATTTATTGTGATATATAAGATATAGTTTTCAAAATTAAATCATATTTTTAAAACAACAGGCTCGTTAATTATGTGGTTAATTAAAAAAATACAAATTTTCAAATCAGACCATCTTAGTGGAGGTAATTTATGTACACTTACAGTGTTAAAGTGGTCAATTAGAAATTGACTCATTATATAAAGTTTATTGCTTAAAAATTGTAATTAACTATCAATTAAGATTATAAAACTCTAAAAAAATAACCTAAAAAGAATAGTATTCATCTCTTTATTTTGGTCCTCACAATGATGAACTTACAAAAGTTTAATGTGATTATATAATGTAAGTTTGGAATAAAAAAGAAAAGATTTTTATTCAATTTGATACACATGAGTAGGATTGTTTATGATTTTTACATATTTTTCTTTCTCCTATTTACTAATATTATCTTATTTGGGTTTTCACGTTTGTTAATGCACATTGAATTATAAAAATCTGAAATTGTGTTTGGTTAAAAATTATGAAATGTTAATGTTAGCAAAATTTACATCGAGATGAATCAAACGAGATCTCACTTGATCATATGTTTTAACTTATATTATACAAATCAAGGTGATCGACGAATTGAATCAAAAAACCAAATGAGCCAATAATAGTTAATAGGAGGGAGTATCATGTGTATCTTAAATCCTAATCAAGTTATGTGTGAGTCTCGGAAAGAGTAATTTAGTTGGTAGATACGACAAAAAAACTAAGATGATATAAATGAACAGTTAAAATGAAAAGAAAATAAATTTGTGGACGAGATTAAAAGAAAAAATTAGAACATTCGTTAAAAAAAGAAAGAATATAAAATCAATAAAATGAACTAAAATGAAAAATATGGATAATTTGGAGGGAAAAAAAAGAGTAGGATTTATCCAAAACACATACTCCCTCCGAATCATTTTAGATGTCCCATTTTATTATTTGACAAAATCATATCAATTGTCCCATTTCCTTTTTTGTCTATTTTTTTTACCTAAATACCCTCACTTTTCCAATTCCCAGTACTCAACTATCACCTTTACAATTAATTTAATCAATTAAAATACTCAACTATCACCTTTTTAATGGACCCTACACCACCCTTAATAACCGTGAAAACCCAAATAGGACTTCTAAAATGATTCGAAGGGAGTATTAGTTATGCTCAAATTTATTTATTCCACAAGTAATAATAAGAACTAGGCAGAACTCAAAAATTAAAAAAGAATTACTCTAGTAATAAGAACTAAGCAAAATTCAAAAATGAAGTCTTGAAACTAAAATTTTCACCCAAAGATAACCTATTTGAGTAGAGGTGTTCCTTCCGTTCATCAGGTTGATTTCGGATTATGTGTTTTAAATCAATTAAAAATCAAGTCTTATTTCGCATTGATTTTTACATATTTTTATATATATTTTGAAGTCGGGTCAAGTCGAATTCGATTACAAGGTCGGGTAAATATCAAATCGTTAGATCTGTTTGAACACCTATTCACTACCATATTTCCACCCAAATATATGTATTCACCCTTGACAAAGCAAATAAAAGAAAATGTAACATTTTTTACTCTAAAATCAAATGAAATACTACAAGGCTACAAGCTCCGATTACAGGAATGTGCAGTCGAAAATCGAATGAAATACAGACAGTAATTCTCAAACAAGTTAAGGTTTGGTACACAATACTACAAGCTCTGATTACAGAAGCTGTTCGAGGAATGCTCGGAGAAAAAACATACCGATGAAATCAGAAACCGCAAAACATTGAACTACCTAATGTACAAGAACTCGACAATCGACATGAAAGTGCATTGAATATCTTGAGAAGATTTAGCCAGGGCCAACTTTAGGTATGTCATAATGCTCACTCAAGTTGGCTAGATACTGATTGAAGTCGTCTAGACGGTCACGATGAGAATTCTTGGACATGTTTGCATACTTGTGGACATCAAGCTGTTCTCTCTGCTCGATATATCGTTTTTCAGCTGGGGTTAAATGATCAGCAAAGTTGGGGGCCTTGTCTTTTCGGGTTAACTTGTCTGATTCATTGTTATCGTCTTCGTTAGTAACAATTGATAATTCTGCATTCCCATCTGCACAAAAACTCAAATACGGATATGGAATCGGTGAAAAAAAATTCATGGCATTGGGTAAATGGAATGTTGTTGTAGTATGAAGATCGGGAACTAACCATCTAAATTGGCATCTTGTTTTATTTCTGAAACGTCCTCATATTGTTTCTTTTGCTTCTTCTTCTTCTTCTTTATGCCACCGGTCTTTACATCCAATGCTTTTCCTTTCAGTTTCAGCTTACCACTAACAACATTGTCATATGCTGACATCTTATCTAAATGCAGAACAACCAGATCATAAACAAAATCCCAGAATTCACATTGAATAAATAAACCAACACATTGTCTGTTAAAGAAATTACTTTTGATGAATCAAAATATTGAAACAATGCATTCGCTCATACATTTCACATAGACAAAATCCCACTAAGCAATGAATTTACATGAATAAATAAGCTGTTCAAACAAAATAAAAGAATCACTACAAGTCTTGTATGAAACCATCTCGTCATGAGACGAGCCTATATAATTAGCCCATAGATCTAATTGATCAATTTGAGATTTTAAGTGATCCCTGACTAAAAAGGGGTCATTTTGAAACTCTAAGCGATCATTTTAAGATCGTAAGTGTACATTGAATCAGCCCAATAGAGATGGTTTCACCCTAAGACCATCTCATTTGAGAAACTCAATACTTGTGCTTAAGCTTAATAATGAAACGGATATCAAATTGCAAGTTTGAATGCAAATCAAACGGCAAGAACGAAGATAGGATACAAAGAAACTATTTTTTTTTTTTGAGTTAGTACAAAGAAATTATTTAGTTATCAAATGGAATGGATATTGGTGAATTTCAATTACAGACACCTTCAAGTCGAACAAGTCTAAACTTATAAAGCTCAATCTACAAATAAAGAAGCTCTAGTTAGGATAGAGTGTCTGAAAAGAAGCTCGATCTTACTCTTTTTTCTCCTCCTTTATCCATTAGAACAGAAAATTGTAAATCTTAATCAAAAAATGATGAATTTAACAGAAAAACGTCAAATTTTCAGACCGATTAACATATACAAATCTAAAGATGAGATTCATGGGTCAGCCTAGCTATTGAAGGTTATGTTTTGCACCTTTGCGACAAGGGTTTGATTATCATCTCCTACACGAAAGATTATTCCCCTTCCCTTTACTAGTACGAATCCTACACGATAATAAAAATTCTAGACAACCTGATTTTGCTACAAGTAATAGAAAACCTGAATCATATCAGCACCATACAAATTCTAAGATAACGTAATTTTCGTAAATAATTACCCTGATTCATTTACAATGAATAAGAAAGGAGAAGATTCCTGATCAACATATCAAGATTTAATACTTTTCAAGCAACTAATCAAATTGCAATTCGAAATTTTTTTTTTAACCATACGCCTCCTATAATTAATTCACAATTCTAGAATTAATTTTTAATAACAAAGAAAAGACGTACTTCACTACATAATGATCAAAATTAGATTCGATAGAAAACCTACAGATTAAAAAAACATAACTTAATTGTTTTAAATTAAATCAAATAAAAAGGTACCTCTACACCAAAACAGAGATTTGGAGTCAGCAGCAACAACTATGTGTCTAGAATTAGGAGTAAACCCTACCGGGCTTTAGAATCAATTCTGCGGCAACTCCAATTTTTGCCCAAAGACTAATACTCTAATTGTGAGATAATTATAGATGGAGAGAGCAGGAATAGCTAAAGAAAAATTGTAAATAAACCCTACCGGACTTTTGAATTGGGGAATTTGATATTTGGGTCTTTTTAATTTATTTTTTTTTTGAAATTATCAATGGTGGTCCTAAATTTTTGCATTTTATCAATGATAGTTTAAGTTTTTCGATTATTAATGGTACCCTCGTGTTATTTAGCGTCTTACAACTGTAACATTTTTTAATTTTTTCCGTCCAAAATAGTTCAAAACTGTTAACTTTTTTTCTTTTTCTTTTATTTTTTTAATGTTTTAAATTGAAAAATAAAAGAAAAACAAAAAAGTTAACGGTTTTGGACGGAAAAAATTACAAAAGGTTACGATTGTAAAATGCTAAAAAACATGAGGGTATCACTGATAAACGAAAAAACTTAAGGATACCATTAATAAAGTAGAAAAACTTACGAGTACCATTGATAAATTTTTTTAACCCTTCTCACTTTTTGTAAGTAAAAATTTACTACTCTCCGTTTCACATTTTACAAGTTATAATTATTATAATTCAAGTTCCACTTCAGAAAAAAAAAAAAGTAGTAAGAGTTATAATGGGGCACATTTTCTTTTCTTTCTCCGATATGAGACAATTCACATGTGGATAATAATAGACCCTTTAAAAACAAAACAAGAAGTCCATATACCAATACTTGTATTAGTTGGACTATTCAACAATGTATGAAGAACATTTTATGGAAAAATCATCTTATACAAACATTTGTAAAACAACTGTATTTTAACCATCTAATTTACCAAACACTAACATTTAATACTTAGACTATCTACCCATCTTTTTATACCTAAATAAGCTATATTGTCCAACAAACTATTTCGAAAAAACCCCAAAAGTTTGATTAATTGGTGATACAAAACAATTATTATTACATTAGAAGTAATATTCTCCAAAATGGCAAAACTACAAGGCATACTCTTACAAAGTTACAAGTCAGCCGGGCATTTACAACGTCTAAGATATTCTTCTACAGAAAAAAGTAATAGATACTAAAAGCGCACATCCGAAAAATTGCACTTCCGATGAACTACAAGAACGCATAATCGCATTTTACGAAGGCTACAAAACAAACTAGCACCCTGCTCGGCAGCTGATAAAAAACGTGGTAACGGAAATGAGTTTGCAAATTCTCTAGCACAAGGATGAGAATGGAACTTTACGAAGAACGCATGTTTTCCATTACAACAGACATCAATATTTACGGGTATGGCTTTGTTTCTATAAGATACATACTACAATAACTCTCAATACTGTCATATATTAGATATATATATCCAAACAGGCTGTAGATAGCTACGCAAATCATTAAAGTTGTGCAAAACGCAAAATCTTAAACCAAATCACTGTTGATTCGGCTGCCTTTGTTGGAAATTCTGTAAGTTTTGAGGTGCATTTTGGAGAGGTACCATATTCTGTTGGAGATTCTGAGGATTCTGCGACATGTTTCCGAAAGCACCAACTTGTTGCTGGGGTAAACTCATCATACCGGCTTGATTTGCTCCCATATTAAACACTGCAAAGAGAGAGAGACAAAGAGCTTTGAGTTGAAGCAAGCCATAAAACTTCTCATTTATAATCCCCCCGTATACGCAAAACAAACAGAAAAGGAAAGAGGGGTCTCATACTCTGATCACTGAGCATTTGGGAAGGAAGCGCTCTTTGGGGGTTGGCACCACCTAATGGAAACTGAGGCAAAAAAAACAGGTAAATTGTAAATGCACATTAATATAGTAACAAACCAAAAATAGCGTATTCACAAATCAAAACTATACAGTTGCTAGATATATACATATATATAAAATGTTAACGGAAAGGGTATATTTTCCATAGAATGCATTTAAAATAACAAATGTGGCGCGGAAGGGGAAGGGGGTGGGTTGGGGAGAAGGAAGTGGAAGAATTGGCGTAGAATTGAAGTTGATACTCTCTAAACCAGTAGCTAGGAGTTATACTTATATAACAATAAACAACTAGAAGAGTCGAGGGTAAACAGAAACAGAAGATTCTCGCTGGAATTTTTTTCAATCAAACAGAGTCAATACCCTTAAAGTAAGAAAATGCAGAATAATCGCTGATCTCAGAAACTGCTCTTTCTTTAACTCATCATGTGAAGACAGCTAGTCACTGAAAGCTTTCCTTGTATGCAAGTGTATTTGCGGGGGGTAATATTGAATTTTATATCCTACTGGCTTGGCTTATGAAAACTACCAAAAATTTGTGAGATTTGTACCTCGATCATTTTTACTTTCCAAATCATCCAACTTATAATTTTTTTTGGTATGGTAAGATGAAGAAACACACGAAGGGGATGAAGGGCAATTAATGAAGATGCACTCAGTAAAAATCCACCTAGATCAGAAGAGGGAGATAAATCAGTACTCCACACCTCACTTATTAAGAAAATTGTTTATTAAAGAGGAACATACAAAAATCTCTTCTAATCCTTTACTCACATTCCTTGGCCAAACCTGATAATAAAGAAGACATAGAAATTGAACCCTTCACTCACTCACTCACTCACTCACCCTTCTCTCCCCTTCTAAAACTAACCATCCCGACACTTGCCTTTCAGATTATTAATCTCCTTTCATTCCCTCTCCAGTTCTAAAATTCTTATTAGAACAAACCATAATTAATATTTTACATACAGGTACCAGCAAAGAACTTTAGTTCCTGTGGATAAAAATAATTAGGAAAAAAAGAAAAGAAAAGAGAGAGAGGGAGAAAAACCAAGGTCCAAAGTAGGCATATCATATCATACATCAGATGAATTGGAGTTTGGCCAATATATAATGCAAATGCTCCAGAATACTACGGTGGCCTATTCCAAATTTCTGTGAAATCTTGGCGGTGAAAGCTTCAAGTAAATTTTTTCCCCAAAAGTAAGGAGGTTCAAGTATGACCCAAAACATCCATGTAGATATACCTTGTAACGTAAGGCCAAGTGGCTTATCACTAAGCACAACCTTAGTAAACCATAACACTGTCCATGTGAAGTATTGATTACTAGCTATAATCTATCTCTACAAATAACTAAAATATATACATTTAACTTTTAGGTAGAAGAACAAACTTTGTTGAAAGCTTCGAACATAGTGAGAAACTTATCATCGAAAAAGCTAAGAACAACCTTGATAATTATTACAGAAAAACTAAAGCAGAAAAGAATCTTCATTCTCTTCCCAAATTCCATAGTAAGATATATCAAGTACTCCCAATGTCACAAATAATTTGCTATAATTTCCTTTTTGGTATGTCCCATTCCCATAGAATTTGATACAATTCTATTTTTGTCTATGAACAACAATCTTTCTTTTATTTGAGTCCACACATTTAATATTTCATCCAATCCACACATTCTTTCGGCTGCTCATAAAGTACATCTTTTTTCCCAACCCTTATAGACACTCATTTTGTATTTGTAATTCTTTTAGCACAAAGAAGTACATCATTATAAATATACTCTCGTTCCCATAAGGTTTACAGCAAGTACATTTCATATGCAAATCAAAAAACATGTAGGAAAAAGCTTAAAAAAAGAATACTTTAGGGGAAAGTGTGAAAAGTAGGTGGATGAGATCAATAAATAAGTTAAATGTGTGGATGAGAATAAAAAAAATAAGTGTTGGTCATAGCTATATTAGAAATATAACAAAACCTATGAAACAGACTAAAAAGGAAAACGTTGCAAACCTTAGTCATTTTAATGACTTGCGACAGTATCTTTGACATAGAATATCTAACATTATACATAGCAAAAAATTATGAACATTTAATATCTAGAAAATAGATATTTAAATGAATCAATAAGATTCCACTTGACTATTTTTTCTTACATATAAAGAATATGTGAAATGAGAGTACCTAATGAATAGTGATTATTATAGCAATGTTGCGAGTAAAAAAGAACGGATAAATTACTTAAAATAATAGAGCGAGAGCTTCTAAATCATTCTCATCATGAAACAAAACAATACCACTACTTATAAAAAAGTCATGATTAAACCTTTAAATATACTAATATGGAAAACACAAGTTGTATTTGTATCAAATCTAAGGATGTCAAGAAATTGATTTCAAGTAAAGAGATACAAATGGTGTTCTCTTGGATACCAAAAACAATTTTCAAAATCTATTGGATTCTCTTCCACCCTAATTCACCTCAATTGATGTCAAATTCCATAAACGTGCATATGCGAAACTAATACAGGTATCATAACCTCAGGTAGATCTAAGTTTGTAAGCTAAAAGAGATAACTTGACGTCAATGAACTCTAAACAGGAGTATATAATAGCCTTGAACAAAGGAAACTTAAGATGCATTTTGCTTACTAAATATACACAGCATAAAAACAGCTAATACCATGCATGTACTTATTATATCTCTATAAAGGCGTCCGATTTTGGTACTTAAGGACTCATAATATATCTATATATAAATAGAGCAAATAAAATGAAAATAAAAGTCATTAAACACTAACCTGCATCCTTGGGATTAATGGTTGTGACGACATTGTAGCTGACATGTTGGAAATCTGAAATGAAGATCAAAAAATATATAATATAATCTTAGAATTCACAAATTAAAAGTGCCAAATAAATACTTCTTCCTAACATTCTTCTATTTAAAATAACATTGATTTTATATGAGATTAGTCTACTACTTCTTTATTAGGATCACTTCTCACTTTTTATGGAATGACTTTCAATGTTTATAGCAAACTTAGAAACATAAATACTAGGATGATTTCTTACTTTTTATGGAATGATTTTCAATATCTAACATACTTAGGAGCATAAAATACTTGTCCATACCATTTAAAACAATTTATATTATCATTTATTCCAATATATGATCGCAATTTAATTTGTTATGGTTCATATAGCCAATTGGAATTAAGGCCTTGACACTATTGTGATAATTGTATAATTATAATAATTCTCTTGTGCTATATGTTGTGCCAATCATTTAAAAGTAGTTTTTAAATATTTTAAAAATATTATTTTACTGCTATTGGAATCTAAAATAACCTTTCTTATTATACGAGTAAGGTTGAGTACATCTAAAACCTCGTAACTCCCCCAAGGCGGGAGCCAAGTGGCATTAGGATAATGGCATGTTGTTGCTATCGTTATTAGTTCTCCCTACCCAAGGGTTTGAATCTTATATGCAGTTTCAGCCACGATAATTCTCACTAAGCCACTTTAGCAATGAGTATGATTTGTCATAGCCTAACATCACAATTTACGATGAGCTCAAAAAATTTTACAATGTGGCCGTAATCATAATTGTGATCATGAATCATGATGTGATGACCCAATCTGAGTTGAGGTTGATGTTGGGTGGATGATTGGAAGTTTGGAACCATGGAGATTACAAAAGAGAACAAAGAAGGCTAAATTCGACTTGAATGGAAAAAAGAGGATGAATACAAAATATTAAGGGATAAAATTTAATATGACAAGATACAAGAATGAATGGGGGAGGAATATTTGATTGAAGACTAAATTATTGGTTCATGTAGCAAATCTCATTTTATGAGATTAAGGCTTTGGTATTGTGTTGTTCTTCAGGTTGATGTAGGGTAATGAACAAATCAAATAGCCACTTATTTCACCCAAGTATTGATGCCACGTCAAACTTAATGGACGATGAGAATTAAAAAAAACACTTAATGAGCCATAACACTAATTCCTTCATGATCCAGATGATTCTTTTTAGTTTCCATCATCCAGTACACTGAAAGAATACCTATACTCCCTTACCACCTACCCCTCTCCCAATCACGGGTGCTTGTATTCATAATTATCATCATCAAAATCAGTACATGATATGTTTGTTGGTTTCATTTATAATCTATTCACTCATTATCAATGATATAACTAGTTCTCAAACCATTTTTCAATCAAGTTTATTCCATCAACACATCCAATCTAAAAATGAACAACAACATTGCACAGGAGAAAGTATAAGCCACTGATTAGTAAAAGAAGCATTTATCACTCAACATGTTAAAAAAAGAAAAATAAGCATCAATTCACAAAATGATGCAATCTAATAAAGAACATATGAGAGTGATCAACATATTCTAATCAGGTAACACAAGGTGATACCATGAAAAAGATCATGGACGAGAACAGATGTATTCACATATCTATGTGTTGAAGAAAGACAACCCTAGATTTTTTACATTGGCCTGTCTGTTTAAAAGCTAGTGAATGAAAATAAGATTTAAGTTTGATGCAAATGTGCAATGCAATGAAGATTGTAGCAAAATTGTTGAAAGGGCATAGAACTCAAGATACGATGCAATCACTATTTCTGTGAAAGATGAGAATCATGTTCTACCACTGGAGAATTAGGTGAGTTCTGAGCAGCGTTAAATAATGCTGTGTTAGCAGCTCCGGAAAATTGGCCAATATGACGATTCAGCTGCCCTCCTTGACTCAGTTGGCTTTGTCCAATAGCATGCTGCATATGTCCAGCGGCAAGCTGCCTAGCTTGATATTGTTGACTCGCTAATGGTTGAGAGAACTGCATCTGATTTTGTCCTTGCAGCTGTCAAAAATATGAAGAGGGATAAGAAAACCATCAAGCATAGAAATACATGCCCCCACTATCCAAATTCAATACAATATTATTACAGTAATTCACAGACTACAATACAGATAAGAGTTCTTCGCTTTACCCTAGTGGCGGATTTGGTGACGGTATTAAACAAATGGAATGGTGATGCAACTTAAGTGTAAATTTGCTCCCATCAATCATCATTTGGAGAAATGGTATTCTAGTAAATAGAATTTCATGAAGAAAAAAACAAATATTTTAGGGTAGGGTTAATGCAAAAATGTAGCTTTGGCCACAATATTGGTAACGACCAAGTCATCACGACACCAATCACGGTGATAGGGTGATGTTGTACTGCCAAATATTAGCCAAGACCAAGATATATCCATTAAACCAACTAAAAATCGATTTTTTTTACACTCTTTGCAATGGGAACAGCATGGGTTTTGTAGATTTTAAAACCTTTATGTCTTGGCCAATAAGATACAAAGTGGCCTCTCTTGACAGTAGGCTACCTACCATAATTATGACATGTAATTTTTATGGAAATCTCACTATAATTCAATCCAATTACCAACATTGATGACCAAGTACACATGGGCCGTAAGAGAATAGTAGGAAGCAAAATATAAAAAACTGGGCTTATAAAAGGTGAACAATATCTCAACATCAAAGAAGCCTTACAGCCTTTGGCAATCAGCATACTATCATAAAGTCTAAAATCAGGAATAAAAACTTCACTTTTGGACAAAAAACCACTATTCTGTCGGAATAAAAGACATTCTCCTAGTAACTGCCAACTGGACCAAGTAATAGACTGAGTTAAATTACTTCAAAGTTCTACAAAGCATCATAGAATCCATGTACAGCTACCAAGAAAAAGAAAAACTTCCATGGCATAATCAAACTAAGCAACTCTGGGAGGTGCAAGCACAACAAAAAACAGAATCTTAAAGGCTAGCATGTGGAATGCTACCTATAAATAAGTTGTCTACAGATGGCCAGTTGTCAAGTAGACAACATAAAGTATTCTTACTTATAAGAAAAACATTTCCAAAGCACACAGTGAAATATTGAGGAGTCATTGAGAATACCGATGAGAACTTCTGATGTGCCTGAGTCTGCATATCATGTAGTTGTGGTAATTGGTTCTGCAAGAAATTGATGACACAATTTGATCAAAAAGAACATCAGAAATTAAATTGTTTATGACACTTTTCTCTTTGGGAGTTTGCTCAAGCAATGGAAGGGTAATAGCTAGCCACGACCAAACAACCCTGCTCCTCTCATGTAAAAAACAGCACAATTCCCTTACAATCTCAGAAACAAACAGAGAAAAGAAACACCAATACAAAAACAAATATAGGCATATGATATATGAAGACAAGAGATCATATCCCCCATCCTGAACTTCACTTGGGACTCAAAAATAACTCAACCAGGAATATTAGCCCCAAATATGTCTTATGTATAGCTCAAGTATGACCCCATGCAGAGAGAAAATATAATTCTCTTCGGCTCTTCCAAATCCAAGCTCCACACATCAAACCTTTCAATATCTTCAGAAATTTGCAACAGGTACACAAAGAAGTCTAGAGAAAACTTCCTAAGTTATGAGAAACTCTGAATGACACATCTTAAAAATCAAAAGTGATGAGCTGACAAGAAAGGCAGGGGCAAAAAAAAACTCCTTTGAAGATACTGCAACCTCAGTTTTCGCACTCATAATCATCCACCATTAGAAGGCAATGAATATCCAGACTCCAAAATCTTTAAAGATACCTGAGTCAAACCTTGCATGGCAGATTGTCTATATTGCTGCTGAACAAGAAGCTGCTGCTGCTGCTGCTGCTGCTGAGGAGCAAGCTGCATCATTTTCCTCTGTTGTTGCAGATGTTGCTGTTGGAGTGTTTGCTGCTGGGGAGAAGGTGCATTCATTATGTTTGTACCAGATCTAGGAGAATTTGCATATTGCATCGGAGATGCTGTATTATCAAAGGAAGATGTAACTGTGGCAGTAGAAGGTGAAGGCACTGATCTTCCAAGAAGCTGTGCTCCAGAAGCCTGCATCAGAATTGTTTTCAACCAACTAATAAGACCAAGAAATTCACACTGAATCATGTATCATTTCTTCAATATAATAAGGAAGAACATTTGACAATCAGAAGCAGAAGACTAGTCAGAGATTGCCCAACAAAAGTCTACGGAAGTCACAACCTTGGTTTTGTGAATAAATTATAATTCAATTTTGAAATTAAGCACTAGAATAACGGCAAAATGCAGAATTAAGCTTTGTTACTCGGACTCTTCATTTTGCTTCATGTACCCGTGTTCGATCCTTGATCTTCAGACATTGGTATGGCACTTAGACACTTCAATTTAGACGTAAAATTGAATGTTTAGACGTATTTGACACTTGGACACATACCAGTATCTAACATAAGTACCCAAGTCCAAGTAACATAGGATATAAGAGTTCTAGAGAATATGTTTTAATAACCAGATGTGTAATAAAGAGAGAACATAGACTCCAATTCAACTGGTAAAAAAACTACATATCTTGAGTTATAAAGAATATGATGTGGACAATAAAATCGAAGAGTTCAAGCATTTAAAGAAAGAAGCAGATCAGTCAACGCCTAGAGAAAGGTTTTTGATCAGTCGGTCGGCAGCAGAGACAGCACCCGAGAACATAACCAGAATGAATACAAGGCTTGACTAAATGCCGATTAATGCAAAAACAGGAACCACACAAGTGCCAAGATGCCAACCAGTAGCTCTTCAAGAAGGACTTGAGGAGATTATTGACTTTGCTTGTTCAAGGTGGATAATTGGATTTCTTCATATTTTTAGGAAGATAAGATAGAGCGATGTGAGCTCTTTTTTTTTCTCTCTAATTTTAAATCTTATAATATAATTATTGGGCAACAAAGAACTGTCAGAAAAGGAGGGAGGAGAGAAAAAGAAAATTCCAAACAAAAGGCAAGAAACCAAAACAAATTTGAAAGCATTTCAGTCCGGAATTTGAGAGAAGTATAGCACTTCATATACATGATACAAACCTGTTGTGGAGTACCCTGACTACTCTGATTGCTAGACATCATAGGAGGATTCTTAGAATACATACCTGAAAGTGGACACATTTCACTGTAAGAATAACATTGAGAAACAAAATAATGACGGAATACAGCTGAAGCTCAAACATGAAGACACAAAAAGTTTTATATACCAGATCCATCATTATAAGTCTGCTGCGCATCACTGACAGGGAGAACGTCAACAAGATGTGAAGGGAGGTGGGAACTAACTGCTTGTCTCTGGTCTGCAGGCAACCTTAAACCTGCCCAAAATAGAACATAGAGATCGATCACTTCTGCGGTAAAAAAATAAAAATAAAAATAAAAATAAAAATAAAAAACTACCAAAACAAACACACAATCACACTTTTCCTGAAAATAAGGGTCAGGCATGAGAAAGAGAGCATACTAGCAATGTATCCAGTTAGCCACTAAACCAGGAAAAAATGACAAGTTTTCACTAGATCTGCATTAGTTACCCCTCCTCCTCTAACTCAGGGTTCCAAAGGGTCTTCTTATCATCCATAAATCCACAGCATGACTACAAAAATTTAGTAACACTACCGAAGGAAAGCAAAGAGCTATGCCATATATCACGACAAAAATTGATTACATAGGCACCAATCACTCACAAGTCACAACACCCAGAAGCCTATCACTAACCAAATACAGGCCATAGGCAGGCATATTGACTGGCCTTGCAAGTTGCAACCAACACAGGAATTAATTACTTAAGTACAAGAAAAAATCACAAAACCATAAGTACAGTCGAGTCAAATACAAACATAAAAGGGGATAAAGTGAATCATGAGTCAATAACAATATTTTAAAAGGCTCAAAGCGCAATTTGGAAAGGTTGAAATGAGGAGTTTCAATCCTTAAAATCAAAGTCCTGTGTCTGGAAACAGGTTGCAGATAAATAAATGCAGCTAGTGCGCTTTTTGAGTGCCTCGGCACTTTTTTGCACATGAAGTGCACCACAAAGTTGCAGACACTCGTGCCTTGGGCTTCAATGTCTAGGGGTGCATCAGGAACACTTTTTCAACATTGGAATACAGATGTCAGGGAGTCAGCATACAAATATTTTCCTTGCAAATAACTTCACATTCCTAATAAAGAGATATTTTGGACTATTTAAAGGCTCACCTTCACCGTGATTGACAGCAGCGCGAAGTAAGTTTTCTTTTTCTTGAATTTTGGCAGAAAAGGCCCTGTCCAAATTAGGGATAGTGCTCGCCTTTTGACGGGTATCCAGTCCATAGGCTTTGCGAGTATCAGCTATCACTTTTTCAGCACTTTCACATGCTGCAGCAATCATGTCAATTCTGGCCTGCCACAATCACCAGTCATCTTTAACAAAGAATTGATTTAAGAAGTAGTTTACAAAATCAGTAACATCAAGCCACCTTAAGCTTCTCAATTTGTGTGGGTATAGGCAGATTTTGCATGCCAAGTAGCAACTGCTCTCTCTTAAGATTATCATCCACTTCCATCTCAGGCAAGAGCTTAGATGACAGCATGACCGGTAGTACTGCATGGAAAAATTGTTGATATAAGGAATCTCTTGTACATTAAATCAGTTCCTAATAGTCCTGACTTCGTCTATCCATCTTTGGTTGCGTGAATGTATATTCTCAGTTTCTCACTCTACTTCAGTCCCCAAACTTCCCTCCTTCATTTTCCAGCACATTGTCCTTTCGTGTAGAAAATTCCGTCAAGTTATACATTCTCTATCATGCAAATTGTTATACTATGCAAATTTGAGAGACCCAACCCCTGTTAATAAAAATTGTTTTAGACACTTATGTAATGAACTCTAAATTTTGCAATGTTTGAAATATGAACTTGACAACCTCAATCATGTTTTAAAATCAAGTATTCCTCGCCTAGCATACAAAATCCTATATTAGCATAAGTATGCAGAAACATACAAAATTATTAAGGGACAGCCACTTACTTGAAGCATTTTCAGCATTAACATTCTTAGGATAAACAACAAAAGCCTTTGAGGCCTTCTTAATGTCTTCCACAATGCTGAACAACTCAAGATTCACCATCGAAAACTGTCCGACAACATCTTGCCTGGTTCCAGACATAAGCACAAAGTAAATGACACACAATAACATGAAACTACTTCTACCTTTGACCTACTTTCGCAATATAATCCATCAATTAAAAAAACATATTCTGAATTCTCCTAGTCATTGGGTAATGTTTAGCAATGTGGAATTCATTTCAAAATGGGGATTTGAATTTTGGTACTTCAATTGACACGTAATACTTAGAATTTTCAAATTTTGATATTAGGCCCAATTGACATTGTCATTAGAATCGAATCGACCTCATTCTACATTTCAAAAATTTTAATTTGCCAAAAATAATATTTGGGTCAATTCAATTCAGCATTTGAAAATGAATTTCAGGTTGCCAAACATCCCACTGAATGGAAAATTCTATTCATGCTTGATACCTCCCTTCTAAAGTCAATTCTTTTTTAACAATTACGCTTTGTTTGGATTGAGAGAATTGGAAGGAAAGAAAAGGAAGGACTTGAAGGGATACAATGTATTATTTTGGATAACAATATTAGAAGCGAGGGATTTGGAAGTAAGGGATTCATAGAGATCAGTTTCTCAATTTTGATGATGAACAAATCAATCCAATAGTAGAAAGATTCAGAAGAAAAAAGGATACTTTTCATTCTGTCTCCTTCATTTCCCTTCCCTCCTTCCCTTCATTTGTTTTCCTTTTCTTTCTAAATTCTTATCCAAACATAGTTTAAGTTAACGTATTGCACTTAACATAGAATATCAACTAACAAATTTCAAGCAAAATCTTCCAAAAAAAAAAACATGATCCTTCAACGGCAATAGAAAACAAAATGAGATCATTCCTTCAAAACAACTAGGGTTGCCATAAATAGAGTTGAAAAACTAAAACAACAAGAATTTTCCACAACAAATCAACACAGCTTCCAGATAGGCCAGGAACAAAAAAACTAAAACCCTAATACGGTGAAATTTGCATTCGTCCAAAAGAATTAGGGTTTGCCACAAATTAAAAGTAATTGCAGGAATATAAAGAAAATCAATACCATTTGGGGACGGCATTGGAGCGAGAAATGAGATCAAAATCATCAAGAATGCGAGAAATGGCTTTGAAGAGACTAATGGCACGAGTTTTAATATACTCCAAATTAAGTTGTTGTTGTACTGCTGAATTAAGCCTATCCACTGCTTTTGCAGGTTGTTGTACTTGTTTCTGCTGCGATTGATCCTGGACTGCTCCCATCATCGCCTCCATCTTTGCGATTGCTGCTACCGATTTCTTCGAGAAGACGAGCGTTGTTATATAGTTACAGTTACGAGTTACGGACTCACTGAGTAATGACTGTTTTTTATCACTCCACAGAAGGTGACAAGTGTATAGTCGTAACTCGTAAATATAGGTAACTACTATAGAAGCTCGTGCAATGCACGAATTTGTTAGTGCGAAATATAAATAAAAATAATTTCAAATAATAATGTAAGTATAGTATACTATTGTTCTTAAATTTATCAAATTCATGAATTTTTAAAACAAAATATAATTACTGATGTTTATTTTAATTATTTACTGATAGTATACATAACTTTTTTTTCATTCAATTGAACATATTAAATTCTAAGTTAACAAATTACATTTGCTATATAGTATATCATACAAATATTTTACCTAATTTAGTTTCAAACTTAAACAAAAATATTAGATTTTAAATTTGATAAATATTTTTCATACCTCTTTAAAGGATGACACTTGGAATTTTCCAAGACTTTTATAGTATTGTATGATGTATGATATGATATGATATGATATGATTGTATGATTGTATGATTAAAGGATGACACTTGGAATTTTCTAAGACTTTTATAGTATTGTATGACTAGTCTACTCCAAATCCAACCTATTCACTGCAAGTGTCTCATTTACTTTTTAAACACTATTTATCTATTACTCTTAATTTGCATTTTATTATTAATTTATAAGTTACAACATAATGCAACGATTATTCATATTAACTTTTCATAATTTTTAATAATGCACAATTAAAGATATTAAGAATTAAATAAATGCATTAGATAGAGTGCAAAAAGCAAATGAGACACTTATGATGAATAGGAGGGAGTATTATATATAATCTCGTTTAATGCACGGTTTTGTATATTAGGGTTGTACAGTTGTACTAGATAATACCCGTGCGATGCACGACTTTATTAAAATTTGACATATTTGTATAAGACAAAAAATAAAAAATTTACGGCTTTATGTTTTTACCATCTCAAAATATCATATACTCATTTAATAAAAAAGATTATAAAGATTTTATAAAAACTTGAAAAAAATAAAATAAAATATACTTCTATGAGTTTTTAATACATTAAATGATGTGACATAAAAAGTAAAAAATCAATCAATTCGAATTATATTAGCTAGTCATACTTAAACATTAGTAAAGTCAAATATATTAATAGTAGTCATTATAACAATGACACCATCTTTAAGTTTTGGAGTGAAATTTTTTATTGAGAGAACGACACGTAAGCAAATTTGATAAGTGATGACATCAGCAGTGTTTTATTTTAGTAATAGTTATAGATGTGGTACTCTTAATTGATTATTGGTCACCTCAGCATACTGGTAACTACTATAGAATCTCGTGTCATCACTAGCGAAAAAATAAGTTATCTATCAGGCAACATATGTTGCAGCTTTTTTTAAGTATGCATCATAAAAGTAATAGAAAAAATTTAAGCAAAAAAGAAAATATAGGGTATATGCTGCGGTTCAAGGTGAACCGCAACATATTATATGTTGCGGTTCTCAAAAAATCACAACATATGACTTTTATGCTCCGATTTCAAGCCGGAGCAACAAATAACCTAATATGCTACATTACAAGTGTTTGAGGCATAAACCGCATCATATAAGTGTGATACCCCATATTTAGCTTGAAAAGGGATTGATAGACTACTCATATCAATAGGGTGCATCTTTTTTTCATGGGAGCCCATTTGCTAAAAACTCCACAGTTAAGTGTGCTTGGTGAGGAACAATCTTAAGATGGGTGACCTCCTGGGAAATTTTCCTTGGTGCGCACAAGTGAGGTCAAAGTGCGCTGGAAAGACTTGTGTTGGTCTATAGGGTCAGTCTACAGTCTCCACGAGTAGTCACTGGTCGTCCGTTGGATTGTGGTGTTACAATAAGGCCCAAAAAACCGCAACAAATAAGGTTTTTTTCCACTGGTGAATGTACGAAGTTATACATTACCCTTAATTGATTATTGGTCACCTTATTGATCGGCCTTAATTATATCTTCAATTACATATATGTCACTACATTTTCCATTGTATAGCCACATTTTTCAATGTTTTACAAATTTGAATGGATTTACAAACTTATATTTAAATCCGGAAAAGAAATTCTCATCAAGGCACTGGGTCAATCACTTTTTACCTTCACTATGAGTTGTTTTAAACTTTCCCTTTCCTTTTGTCGAAATAAGAAAAGGATTATTCGGCAATTCTTATAGAGCTCGTCTTAATTCATGAGTTTTCATTTTGCTTTCATGAATGTAATATTGTTGCCCACATGTTAGCCAAGTGGGGCACGTTTGATGTGTGATGAAGTTTGCCTTAATGGTGATCCAATTTGATTCTTCGATGTTGGTTTTTTTAATTGAATTCCTTAATTAATTTCGAATCTACCTTGATGATAAAAATAAAAAAAATTACGGGAAATACACTTAAAGTTTGAAAAATTTATAAAATATTTTTTATTGACAAAAGAAATAATAATATAAAGGTACTAAAATCCCTATATTACTTTTCTACTTCTATATTTTAATATGCTAAGATTTTGACATTTATTTTAGAAAGAAAAAACCGAAATTCCTCCTTTTTCTTCATTATCAAGCAATATCAACATTTATATCAAATTAAGTCTAATACTTCCTCTATCTCATGACTTTTGCTATATTTTTCATTTTGGTTCGTTTCACAAAATTTACTACATAATTTTTATTTTTGACTATATCACATACTATTTCTTTAATTCTCCTCTACACATCTAACTTATTTTTTCGTCTCATCTATACATTTCTTACACTTCCCATAAATCATACTATTAGTATTTACTCATTTTTTCTCACTTTTATTGATTCTCACAAGGTTTGTACTTGCGGAAAAACCACAAAACAGAAGGACCTAACGCAAAATATTTTATAATGAAACACTAATTAAGTAGTTAAAAGTAGAGGTATCATTTCAAGTCATTTGATCAAATTCAAATCGGTTCAAACTCAAATCTTATGTCTATATAGATTTGACACATTTATAATTCAATTTTTAACATCGAGTCAAATTATACATAATCAGACAAATATAAAGTCGTCAGATTTATTTTAATTTTTAAAACCATCTCGTCAAAGGTTATAAATTTTTTTAAAAGTTAGATCAAATTATATTCAATTATTAAATCGAATAAATATCATATATCTATCATCTATCTATCATATAATATAAACCGAAAAGTGTATCATCATCCACGAAAGGTAAGATTACTTCCTTTTCAGGAAGGCTAGAAGCCGGTACATAACAGACCAAAATTGGAATTTTGTCACCTGACTGTGACGTAATCCACCTCACTAATTTGATCATATTTCTTTATCTTTATTTATAAAAATTGTCATAATAATTCCACTAATTATTTATCGGCAATTAATAATCTGTACTATTAATTAATTCTAAATAATCCAATTTTTGTATATTTATTTGCTGAAAATCCACTTGCTATATTTTTACTGGCAATTGTAATTACCTCCCACCAAAGACTAAAAGTAGACCAACAAAGGAACATGAAGAGTAAGCAAAAGTTAGTGTAATGACAAATACATACTTATAGTAGCCGATTAAAATGTTATAACATGTATTGTCAGCAAAAATGTACAGTGATTAAATTATTTAGAAATAATCAATACTAATGAATTGTTCCTACAAGATTAGCAAAGTACTAGTATAGAAACTCGTGTAATTTACGAAGCATAAATTTTTATGAGTATAAAATATATAAAAATATAACTTCAAAAATTAAATTGACTTTTTAAAGCAAAAATTAAATATTGCTTTTTTATCCATAAAAAAAAATTACTTTTTAAAAAAATTATCTATCGAATACATTACCTTTTCATTTAATTAAATATATTAAATTTTAGGTTATGTTATGTATGTCAGATTTGAAATTAAGTAAATATTATCGTCTATTAAATTAAATCTATTGTCAAAATTATGGTTCACTAAGAATGACATTTTTGTCATTTTCGAGTATTTTTATTAGTAGCTTGATAATAATACTTTTGATTGATGATTTGATCTGAAAAAAAAAATCTCATTCTAAATTAGAAAAATATTATCATCTACTGAAATTATATATTTGTCAAAACTTGCTAAAGATGACATTTATGACCCATTTGGTAAGTGTAATAAACGATGCCACGATGGTAATGGAAATGAAAAACTAATGTAATTTTGGTTGAAAAATCTCTAAATTACCTTATAACCATTCTTGTCCTACTTCAATCATTTCATTTTCTTCATAAAATTTATTCCAATGCAATACCATTGAGGAAGACGATAAAAACTTCTTTTGTAATCAAACTTTTATCACCATGGTTATGATATACTCCCTCCGAATCAGTTTAGATGTCCCATTTCCTTATTTGGCAAAACCATATCAATTGTCCCATTTCCTTTTTTATCTATCCTTTTTTTTACCTAAATACCCTCACTTTTCCAATTCCCAATACCCAACTACCGCCTTTACAATTAATTTAATCAATTAAAATACCCAACTATCACCTTTTTAATGGACCCCACTCAATTCTTAAAATCCGTGAAATCCCAAATGTGACATCTAAATTGATTCGGAGGGAGTAAAGCTTTTGATCAAATTTTACCCTAAAAATCATTTTCATTGCTCTCGTTCTTTACTACTAATCAAACGGGCCGTTGTTACTTTTCTAACATTTGTATTAGTAGTATGATGATGATTCGCGATTTTTCCTTTTTTTCCTTTTCAACAAAAAATAAAAACCGAAAAGGAAGTCCACCATTTTTTTCTCTTTCTCCTAATCATATCAAATCCAATTCTCCTGCTCATTTTGCTAAGCTCAGATTTTCTTCTCAATCACTGCCAATCTTTAAAAGCCGCCATTTTCGTTACTTTTCATAACACGAACTCTACTCTATCGCTTCTTTCCATTGTCGGCAACCTCCAAGTTGTGGCAATGGCAGCTTCAATCAGGTTCTACTCATTTTATTTTTTAGTGAATTAATTCGGTTAAGTTCTTCATTTTTTCACTTCTTGATCAATTTATTTCGCGAAATGGCGTTGTTTTGATTTGATGAGATCTTGAAATCTCTTACTTTGATTACTTGTTTATCTTCCTGCATTATAAAGTAATGATTTAAAGATCCGCTGGTTCTGCGTGTTTCAATAATCAATCTGAAGATTGTTCAGTTTAGAAGATATTTCGCTAGGTTTAGGGTTGCTGGCTTTCTTAATGATAATTGGACGTTTAAATTCTGAATTATTTGTTGGTAATTAAATTCCTTAGCTAAGCTAAATTGGTAATATAATCTAAACTGAATCGCGATTTCAGTTTGAAATAACTTCCATTTTATAGTCTATTATCATGTCCATTATTACGTCCCACATGAGGATATGCCACTTTATAAATCAGAGGAGTAGCTCCTGCCTCCTAATTCTACTAATTGGTTTTAATAGTAAACCTCATTTGAATTCGTATGTGGGTTTCCTCTTCTTCCGTTCATTAGATTGTCCAAGGATATTTTCTAAATTTTAATACGTCAGATTTCTTATTGTTTGGGATGCCTAGGCCCATTTTCTAAATTCTAACATAGTCTAATTTTACGCATAATATATCTAGTAAATTAGCATACGAGGAGTATATGTAAAAAAATTCAGGTAACTTTATTGACGTTACTCTCAGTTCTAAATTCATTGTTAGTAGCCAATGTTATACAGAGGTGAACAAGATCTATATAGTAATAAAGCATTGATTTTAAGCGAGAAAATCTGCGTTGGTGCTTTTTGAGTGACATGAAATACTTAAGAGTTTATAGTTTTGGATTACTTATTCGGAGTTCCAGATTATATCTCAAAGGGATGTATACTGATTATTGTTGTTGAGAATGGTTTGCATTTTGACAATAATACCAGTTTGTTGACTATATTGCAAGTTAGGGGATTGAAATTTGGAGTTGGGACTTTGTAAATTATGCCATTTCTTTCGTTTGCAGGAGTTTTTGTAATTAAATCATGAAATGGTTAGAAAGCTTTATAGATCAAGGGATGATTTGTGCTCTTTGACTCTATATCATCCGCAATGCAATTAGCATCCAATGGCAGTCTTGGAGAAGATAGTTTGGAAACAGAACCTATCTTGTCGGAATTCATTGTTGAAGAGTCCGAGGAAACTACTCTTTGTGAAATTAGAACTGTTGATGATGCTACTTCGGTCATGACAGATGTTGATACTTCCGAGAACTGCAGTCTATTGAACTCTGAAGAACCACAATGCCGGATATGCCTTGACCACGAAGGTCTTTCACTATCTAATTTTTATCTTTCCAAAATCTGAATTATCATGGTGCTACATTTCTGTTTCATTGGGAGGCCACTTACCTATCACAACTGATTTTATCAGTAGGTGTTAGATATTGATAATCAATTGTTTGGTTTTAGGGGAAGATTTAATTGCTCCTTGTCATTGCAAAGGCACTCAAAAGTATGTTCATAGATCATGTCTTGATAATTGGAGGTCCACAAAGGTATATCTGTGTATCATTATTTTTATCCCTTGAAGCTCTAATTTTGCAATCAGAAGTTTAGTTCTCATACGACAGTGATATTGTTACTTCTAGACATTTAGTCATCTTTAAAAAACAGTATTGTTTTGTTTGTAGCTAGAAGTGTATTATTATAAACCCAACAAAACACATGAACCAGAAAAATGCACATTCATTACTAGTAACTAATTTAATTTCACAAATGATGTCGTCTTTATACTGAGTGTACCACACTCATAGTTCTGCAAGGGCTTTTTGCTCATTTGGACTTCTTCTTTTACGTTTGATGCTCATTTGAGGGATCAATTAAACCAAAAAAAAATATTGTACACTTGGTTTTATTGTTGCTAAATGTAAGTATTTTGAGAAGGTGTTCCTGGTCAATTTACTGAGGTGGCATAATCAGTTTCTAATTAGATGGTGATGGTTTATTATTCGTTACTTGATGTAGGTTTGATCAATTGGTATCTGCACCCACAAGCCCCAAGCGGCCATGTTTTCTGAAAATTTGATCTTTCAAAATTTTTACTTGCTCACTACCTTGTCTCTCCTCTCATCTTGCGCCTTGCTTTGACTACGTTGGCTTAGTTTTGGCCAACTTTTATGCCACTTTTATCCAGTAGCATATTTCTAAAAGATATTGCAAAAAAAAGTGGTCTTTGAGTTTAAAGCTTTTTACTTTGAGATAGCTTGAAATCTTTACATTATCACTGCTATAGTAGGTAAAAATGGGACATACTTTCCTGTTTCCCTATCTATGCTTGTAGTAGGTGAAACTTAACTTTAAATTATTATCATAGCCTTGTCCTTTTCCAATCAAGCTAGACAATGTTGGCCATGGCGTTAAACACACGTAGTCCCTTACTTTATGGCGATTGATCTATTTTCATATGATAAGTGACTTTTGTAGGTTAGCTTTGTTGTTACTTTCCCTCTCCATTGAGTCTTATCTTATTTTGAGGTGCTTTGGCTAAGAAGTTTTCTTCGTTTTTCCTTTTAAAAACAAAAAAGTTGAACTTTTGGCGTCAGGGGTCTTTCATGTTTCAATATTATTTGGAATGTTTATCTCATCCTTGCTTTGTTAGTTATGTGACCTGATGTGCTCTTGAATAATTCGTTTCTTGCAATTCTTACCATCGCTAGTTAGCAAATAGCATGAAGAAATTTATTCACTCCGATGAGTACTCATTAACAAATGTCATCTTTCATAAGTAAGTTTCTTTTTTGTGGATTAATTAATTTAATGTTTCATTTGTATCTTATTCCCAGGAGGGATTTGCTTTTGCTCACTGTACAGAGTGCCGGGCAAGGTTCTTATTGCGAGCGAATTTCCCGTCTGATCGCTGGTGGTTGAGATTTAAATTTCAGTTCCTTGTTGCCAGAGATCACGCATTCATCTTCATATTTGTTCAACTGGTAAATTCCTAGTTCGTGGCATCGTACAGAATCTGGAGTGTTAATGAAAGTTTTTGTTCAGTCCGATTTTAACAGAGTTTACCTAATTAAGATTCATGATATATTTCATCATTAGTGATGTCCCTTGGTGTAGACTAGGAAAGAAACTTAAATTTTAGGGAGGTAATTAATTGATGAGATGTAATACTTCATTTCTTAATAACAATTCTTTTGACATGAAAGCTTTTACCTATCCTCCCTCCTTCCTTTTAAAATTTAGGAAGGGATGTGGGGTTTATTGGATTTCCACCATCACAACCATGACACCTTAAAGAATAGGGTCAAAAATTTCGTATTCAAATGGATTTATCTGTGCACAAGTATTGATTGTATTGTTATTTGTCAACCTTTAAGCCTTTCTGTTGTAGTATGATCGTGCTAAGCACGTGTTTTTGATAAGAGTTGTTAAAAGTTAGTTTGTTAGTTACGTTAGTGTATAAGATTTCATATGAAATAGAATAATATTCTTATCCTCTTTTGAATTTCTGGTCTTCTCCTCTCTTTTCTATTTTTGAAAGTCTTTTAGTATTTGGTCTCATATGGTTGCTTGAGATTCAACAACCATATCCTTGGTATCAGAGCCAATCCCCTCTTAAGAATGCACACCACCGGTTTGTAGAAGTACCATAATGATCATTTTGATGGCAATAATGATCATTTGTTGTCTTCTGGGTAAAATATTGAAAGTTTTATTGGTGGATTGAAGGAGGATGTGAAACCATTTGTAAGAGCCTTTTTAAACCTAAAAGCAGATCTGAGACTATAAGTATAAGATATGCAAGACTTCAAGAAGCACAATTCAAGGCTAGCACTTCTAAGACTATCTTTAAACCCTTTTCTCACCAACCTTTGTTCAAAGCTCCACAAAAAGATTACCAAACAAACTACCACAAACCCCCTTTACTTCCCACTCCATAGCCTAAATTCACAACAAAGCACTCACAAAAATCCTTACCTTACATACCTGCTGATGTTAGGGCTCAAAACATTGCCAAAGGGTTGTGTTACTGCTGTGATGAAAAGTTTGACAGAAATCATAATGCAAATTTAAAGAACCTCAATTGTTAACAGTAGAAAGCAACTATGATTCAAGTAAGGGACATAGATCAACATGCATATGAAATAAAACAGTATACTTATCCTCTTCTGAATTTCTTCTCTTCTCCTTCCATTTTCTACTTCTGAAAGTTAATATTTGGTCTCACATGGTTGCTTGAGATTCAACAACCATAACAGTTTCCCTCAAGGATATGCATTGGCATATCTAGACCTCTTTCTCTAAGTTGAAATCTGAATAGGCTGGCTTTGCGCTTTGAAATCAGTATTAGCCAAGCAACTTATATTTTCATACATGGGTGTGTCACTTGTGTGTGTGTGGTTGTGTTGATTTTATTGCATGTATCAGTTTTACCGGTATGTTTTAGCAGGTAGAAGGTTCTAACTAAGTTGTTTCAACAGATTGTGGCCATGTTAGGCATACTGGTATACAAATTTTATGGAGAACAGCTACGTGAAATGTTTGGCTATCAAGAGCACCCCTATGGATTTTATATAATGGCTGGTATGAGATTACTTTCTTTTAATGCTCTATGGTATAAATTAACTAAGTATTTGTTTATTTTTCTATGATGTGACAAATATCAAATACAAGAGAAAATCTTTAGTTTAAAAAGTGTACCTGGGACGGTCTAGTGGGAGTACCAAAAAAAACAACTCTAGGCAAAGCGCTTGGAGGTGCTTGGAGGCGCTTGAGGCACATGTGCATAATTATTAGATGTTGTTTGGTATCGTTTTGGTTTCCTATTTTTGTTTCTTAAACAGAAATAAACCAAAACTGGTTTTGCAAAACAATTTTTATAAAAAACTTTTGTTCAGTTTTTTGCAAAACCACAACATAATATTGAAAACCACATTTTGCGGTTTTAGAATTTTGGTTTTAGAAAATTATTCTTCAATCACATGATAACTAAATATGGTCATGCACTTATGGGTGTAGACGTGTAGTACCTAGTCGAAACTTGACCCAAACTTGAACCTTAAACCTGACCTTAATTTAAAAGTCTTATTTTATGAGACCCAATGAGTAAGGATCGAGTCTTGGTTTGATAAAAAATTTCTTTTAACTTTAATATTTTTGCTCTATACTTGACCAATTGAACCTACCGAACTCAACCCATGCTTCATTTTATAGACTTGAACCCCCACCTGACCCGACCCTTGAGCCATTTCAAATTCAAAGGGTCTAGATGTTATTTTTTGGGACCTGATAAGTCACATTTTGCTCTTAGTCCCAATAAAAATAATTGGTATGGATAGATTGCATTGAAATCATACTCGAACCTTAAATCCTATCCAATCTTGATTCAACCCTATAACTCAGACTCAAACTCAAATATAAACTAATGTATGACTAATTTTCACCTGACTTGTAACTAGATCTAACCAATAAAGTCCCAACCTAAGTCCATCTTGAGTCTTGATCCGCCCATGATCCATAACCCATGAGTGCATGACCTGTTTTAAACCTTTTTGGACCCATACTTGACCCTAATTTAAAGGTTTCGTTCTATTTTTTTTACCTAATGGGTTTGGAATTTGGATCAAGGGTTTTAGTCTAATAAAAACTAATTCGCAATCGGTGTAGTCTTTTCAATCTAATCTCGATCCATAGACTTGAGACCAACTTATACTCGCCCTTTTAAACTTTCCAAACCCCTTAGGTGGGCGCCAACTAATGGTGGGGGCCACCTAATGGTTTTGGGGTATTTGAATGTTGTGTTGTTTATTAGCCTGGTGAACTTATTAAAGTGCTTCGTTGCTTATTCCTTGTTCCATATTGCAGTCTTGGCCATTATACTAGTCGGTTTGCTCTATGGTTTCTTCATAGCAATCATATGTGGACAGAGAATCAATGAACGTCACTATCATGTTCTTGCAAAGCAAGAATTGACAAAGGTGGTAACTAATTTATTAAAGCATGTTTTGATGATCACTAACTTTTTGGGAATACATGAACATTGTCGTTGCGTCTTTTGGTTCAAGCTCTCATGAATACCAGGAGGTTTTTCAAAACCTCTAATATGTTATTTTGCACTTCATTTGGAGTTTGTAACCTATATTTTTCTTGATATATTTTTGCTATATGATATGTCCTGAAATATCCTGTAGTTATTTTATTTTTTACGTCATTTACATGAGCACATTAAAAAATTATGTATATAATTACTAAATTTTCTAACTATATTTATTTATATAAATTAACAAACTAAAAAATTTATGTATTGCACCGGCACATATACTAGTATGCATATATTTTGCTGGATATAATGTTCTGATCTTAAGTTCAGAGTTCTGATTATTCTTTCTGTAAAATGAATACCAGAACTAAATCCTAAGCTTAGTGTCACTTTGTTTAAGTATGCCTTCCATCTAACATTCTAAATCAAGCATTTTTTGTAGTATTTGATGATAGAATTGCTAATCCTTGTTTGGAGTTGAATGCTTTTTATCATTCTGTGTTTTCTTTTTTGTTTTCTTTACTCTACTACGCGAGTTGCTCAAACTAAAAATTTGATTTTCCCCAATTAGCTATTCAGTTTCCTGTTATATATGCATCTAAATTTATAAGTTTATTTCTTTGCAGGAGTATGTTGTGGAAGATCGCGAGTGTAAAGATGTTCCTGAACTTGACCCTAGCCAAATATCAGAGCTGAGAATGTTGGGCCTTTACTAAAGCAAACATATAAACTTCCCATGACGTTCTAGTAGGTATGGTTCCTTTTTCATTTTTCCTTTGTTTCTTTCTTCCTTTTCTTTTCTGTCCAGCTTTATAGGATTTTCTGCAAATTTTTTCTTTGCTAGAGTTTCTTATTCAGTTGATATGAAATTCACTTTTTTCCTGAGCTAGTCTTCTTGAGTATCCCTGTATTCTTATACTTTCATGGGCGTAGTTGGCTGAGAAAATTGTACAGTAGTTTTTAGATGAACATAATGTGAGTCTTAACTTTTGAGTTATGTTAAATGTCACGGAATGATGCTGTGCATTAGTTGTGACTTATTTTGATTGTAGTAGGGCCCGTTTTCGGCCCGACACATTTTTAACCTGGACCTGAAAACCCTAAAAAAACGGGCCGAATTAGGGCTCGAAATGGGGGTCTGGCCGTTGAACACCCTACTTGTGAGGAGGATGTAAACTGTTTATTGAGAACTTTTTCAAAATGCCGAAGGCCTACTCTATTCCGTTATCCCAACGCCATAAAATGGCTCCCACCTAAGTGGGGTTTGGTGTGGTCGACTATATGCAACTTTACCTTAGTAGTGATAACAAAGACATTGTTTTCGATTGATTCTTGGTAGCAAATACCATTTACAGCTTCACATAAATAAGAAGTGAACATGATTTAAGAAGCCAGTCTATCATAATCCGAAACCGAAGAACCATAACGAAAGGCCTACTGCAATCCATTTCTTATCTTCATTTTCTCTGGGCAACTCATTTCATTAATCCCTTCAGTTGAACATGGAGTCCTTGTTATTTGGCCTACATCTGACTTGTAAATTGTAATCTATTTCAGGCGCGGTCATAGCTTTTTAATTGGTATCCAACAACATGGAAGCGGCATGCTGTGAGCCTGTGTAGCATATAGAGGGTGTTTAATTTAGGGAAAAAACTTTTTTTTTTTGGTTTGGCTTGAAAAGGGATTTCAAATGAAAAACTTGTTCGGAAAATCGCTTTACAAACGTACGTTTTCATCTAAAAATGAAAAATCAATTCTCGTCCACACTTCCATCCCAACATCTCTCAAAAGAAAACTAACTATCGTTTGCTTTCCCATTAGAAGTTCGTTTTCGTGAAAAATTGTTTAGTTTTCCGCCAAACCAAATACATACTCCTTTTTTTTCAAAAGAAAAAACCAAAGTATTATATAGTATCTGTTGTAAAGTTTATAGGCATTCAATTTTCTTAGTCTTGTCTTCCATTCTGTGTTCTTGAATCTCTTGCAGTGAATGTTGTTTGCTAATAAAGAAACAGTCCAATTTGTATATAAGCTGTGTAATATCATGAGTGATCTTAGCTATCAACACCCAATTTTTTTGTTTTGGAGAATCTATATATTGGCTTCCTGCTTTTTTTTTTTAAAAATAAAAAATAAAAAATTGTATCATGACATTATTCAGCACTTCAGTTAATGATAGTAAAATAATGCAGTTAAACATCTTTGTTTAGTTCTTGCATGAATACTATACTTCCTTTTAAGTACGAAAAATGAAATTAAATTAACATGTTCAACAAAGTGTACATTAAATGATCTGACTCTAATTACGTTAATTGAAAGCCGTTTGTGGACTAAAATTGCTAAACGACTCTTATTAATATCAAATTAAGAAAAATTAGAGCTATTAATATCCTTACGGCCTGTTTGGTTAGTGGTACTAAAATGTGTACATTTCCATAATAATGAAACTTTGATTAAAAAAAGTTTTTTGTTTACAAATTTTCATACCATCTAATACTATATCTCCCAATGATAATGTATTGGAATGAAATTTATGAAGAAAATAAGATAATTGATATTGGACAAGCATAACCATTAAGGTAGAAAGAGATTTTTCAACCAAAATTACACTAATTTTCATTCCCATTATCATGTTTAATACTACATACCAAACGGGTTGTTAGCACTTTATAGGAAAGGGTTTCAGTATTTAACAATCAATCACCCCTTTTCTCAGCCTACCCTATAATAAAAATACAATAAATAACAAAAATTAATTGCTTGTAAATTGCTTTCTATCTACATCTCTACTTTATTTTTTCCTCCATTTTAGTTTTTCTATTGAAGTGCTTAATATACTTCCATGGCTCATGTTGCAACTTTGTACCATTAAAAATAAAACTTGCCCAAAATTCCAAAAACTAGAAATATGAGATAGTTTTTCACGTCAAGAAGCTCATGAAGGAGATATATAATAACACTCCCAAAAATTACCACTGAAGCAGCTTCAGGGAATCATCTATTGTATGATTGTACATTCAACACATAGGAGTAAATAAAAAAGGAAAACACCAGGTGAAAAGTATAATACGTACATTCGATTAACAGTAACAGACGCGCGTAAATATGCAAGAACAAGTACACTAAAAATGCACCGATGTTCAATCCTCGACAAATCTGCAAACAAAAATCTCCGAGTAAGCCGAACATCCCTTCAGAAATCAAGTTCTAGATGTTGGTGAGCTGAGCATTGAAAAAATCACATATCCGGATGTGAAATCCAACTTTATTACTGTATGCAATCCCAAAAGACAACAATGTAATCCGGTCCGGTCCAGTCTGGTCTAGTCCTCCGGTGATTTGGGTAGCCAATAAGGTTCTATGAAAACAAGTCAAAAACTTAAATACCAATCACCACACCCTCAAAAGCCGCTAGCAGAAGAATTATTTTCATCGGGTTTGGTTTTGCTGATTATCCCTTTCCCGAAATAATCAGCAATAACGGAGAATCCATCTTTGGAGTTCCTAACTTTCTGAAAAAACTGATCTTGGTCTCTAGAATTCTGTTCTAGGTTTCTCTTCATGTCGAGCACGGACCTGTACTCGGGAGCACATACAGGACACTCCTTTTCATTGTCGCCAAGGCAACGTAAATGATACGAGTGCATGCACATAAAATGGACCGCTGGAAGATCGAGAGTGAAGGTACATGCAGTACACTTGCTTAGCTGAAAGATTCTTGCATTTGTCCTCAAATCCTCAATTTCTTTCCTCATTACCGAAGTATCCTCCTGCAAAAGTATTTATGGTAACATATATCGGCTCTTCTAGCATGGAATATCAATTACAAGCTTCAACCACACAATGAAAATAATATGAATTTTTTCCTTCACAAAAATATGTACACCCTATAAGATAGTATGTACGCCTTTTGCTACAATATGTATATCTCAATTTGGTTTTCAATTTTCCTACTTTAGCCGTTTCACACTAACTTTATTAAAACATTTTTCTATTAGTTGTGGTTTCTATATTTTTTCCACTAACCTTCTTTCAATATTTTTATATTAATTATGGTACTCACTTTTTCTTCATTAAATTTATTATTCAATAAAATAATATATCCACTATCTAAAAAATTCTATTTTTCTTAATTCCCGTGAACATTCTTCGTGAGCACTTCATTAAGGAAGTGAGGGAGTATATAATAAAATTGGGCAAACATACAAATGACAAAAAAAAAAAAAAAAAAAAAAAACTGATTATAGATTACCTGATACTTCTCAACTGCCTGCCTATCCTCTTCAATCAGCTTTGACTCCTGTTCAAGTTTCCGGGCAATATAGTCCTTTATTACAGATAGAGTAAGACATGGATTCTGGGACAATGTTTGAACAACAATGATTGGTGGCAAAATGTCGTCTCTCTCGATATATTTCAAGACCTCTTTAACTTCTCTGGTGCAATCTTCTCCAAGTTCACCAAAATATTTTAAAAGATCAGCCCACAGAGTGGGATCTCCACCCTTACCTGAATCTCCAAGCCTCTTGCAGCACGCAATCAATCCCTCATGATCATGGGCCTGCATGTAGCAAGCAATCACCTCCTTGTACAGTTTCATTTTCTCGTAAAGGAACAAAAGCCCGTCTCTAAATGCATTCATTTCACACAGGATAATAACAAGATCAACGTCGTAAAGTGGATTTTCCTGGTCTGATGGCCACGCACTTCTAAGCAAGTGCAGCCCTTTCTCACGTCTTATAGAGCGACTCTTATCATCATCGAATGATACTTTCCCGTTTGACGAAGATTTTGACAATGATGAAACCCCAGATGATATCCTTTCTTTATCATCGACATCTCCGTTTAAGCTATACTGTGACATCGACGGGAAGGTTAAATCATAGGATAGATATAACTCCAGCAGGGTATTGTGAATTTCGACCTGCGCAGGCGTGTCCTTCACTTTATCAGTGTATTTCTCGAGGAAATCCATTAAAGATTTTGGGTGATGTACAAAAATGTTGATGAAATCAACCGGAGATGGCAGCATCGATAAAGAAACCTTCTTGGCGGGTTTTCCCTCCTCGGTACAGAGCTTCAGGAGTATTAGTATGGTCTCTCGAGGTTTGTGTTCTATGAGGATTTTGCCATATTCCTTAATCGTCACCCCGGCTTGGCTTGGATCAAGTCTTGAAATATACTGCAAGGCTTCATCATATCTACCAAGATCTTCTAGCAGAATTTTCAGGTATAACTCATGCCTACCCGCCTTTTTAGCAACATACATCGCATGTTCGTGATAATTTGCAGCACGGCAGACTCGTATCACAGTCTCGACATCAAACTTATGTTCCCCACCATCCTCACTTTTAATAAAATAATTCAATTTATCGACATCCTTTAACTTTGTGTAACAGTTCAACAAGAGAGTCGTATGATCTTTTGATGCGAGGCCCTTTTCGTGTAAATTTTCCAAGTAATTGGTCAGATTGTGGATTCTCTGAGCATCCAAGAATTTCTGAATCACGTATGATGGTTCAAGGTGACCGATCGTGAGGATATACTGAGCCATAGCCTCGTCATACTCCTGCTTGCTGTATAGGTGATCACCATACTTTCTAAGCACTTCGGCAGTAGCTACAGCATCGGCTTGCTGAGTTTGAACAAGATTGATAGCCACAGAATAGAGATTTTTCTTGAAAAGCACATCTAATTTGCTTTCCATGTCCTTCTCTCCAACACAAACTGCGGATTTATCAGCCATGATGAGGATTATGTTGCCCCATTCACAGAGCATATGTGAAACTTCATTAACTGGAGCACTATGTGCTATCAAGCGGTTCTTAAGGTCGTAAATATTAAATGTATTCTTAGTAGTTCTTTGATCGGCGATCACGCATAAAAGATATCCACGGAACCATCCAAGAAATTTCTTCTCTCCTTCGAATGCCCAACAAGGACCACGCCCATCATCTTCGTAAAAATACACAGCTTCAGGCCTACCAATTATCAGCTCCTGAATACAGTTGGATTTTTGGCATGCGTTATTCATTAATTGAAGACGTAGAATGAGAAGAAAAATTGTCTAAAGACAAATGAAATGTGAAACAATTTAGAACAGCATACCGAGCGATCACTCATCGCAACACTTTTTGAATCACAACCAATCTGATCCAATGTTTGCCTTTTCGCGGGTTGGAATTGGAGGTTGAACAAACTAACAGAAGATGGGGTTACTGCAAAGAGTTGCATGGCTGGACCATCACTTCTAAATCCAAATCCAGTTATAGCTGCATTACCCGATGAGGCATTTTCCACCCGAAGCGTGAATCGGGTAATTCGTTCACGTGCAATGTCACCTTTGATGCAGTAGATGCTGCCATTTTCCAATCCAATGGCTATGAAAAGTATTGGAGGGGCTTCTTCTAGCACTAAAAAGGACGTAATCTGCATTAAGAGACATAAAAACTTATTTGATAGAATTAACGGTTTGAAGGATAGAAATTAGACAACAGGAACAAAGATTCAAGAAAGCATGATTAACAGGAAAAGAGTGAAAAAAGAAAAAGAAAAAAAAAATAACTAGAAAGTGAGTGCCCCATACCTTTGCTTCAGGGAACTGGTTGGTGAATATACGTAATATTTGGACACAATCAGGAACAGCTGCATTTGTGCTTGTACCCTCCATTTGTGTCTTATCCAGGTCGAAAACTTTCAGGCACATAGCTGACGACTGGGGAGATACTTGTTCGTCTTCCCCAATAGTAAGAAGATAATTGCGTTGCTTTTCAAACAGGATAACAAAGCATTAACTAGCATAAACCTCCAAAATGATTCAGGAGCACCACTTATGAAATGATGGTCAATACTTATCAAGCAGGATTTACAGTATTGATCCCCATGCAAGGGACCATGGATGCAAAGAAGTAAGCCACTCCTCACAACAACGCCAAAGCCTTAAAACCAAAACAAAACATACACAAAACAAGCATCTCCAACTTCATTTTCAATCTTCCATTCACTTGCAAAATTCTTTTGATGAACTCATGAACATCAAATGGATACTGCTGTTTCCCGACACTTAATTGGTTCAGTCACATACTATGGATGAAAGATGTCTAATTAGGCTAGTGCGGAAGCCATTCTGAACACATAAATGATAGCTACCTTTCAAAAGTAAATAAAATGGAAAAATAGGAATAAGAGTAATCTAAATAGTTTCCATATAGTTGATAAAGGGTGCAAACAAGTACTAGAGAAAGATTAGGAGCCTAATAGGATGTATATTAGTCTTCATCAAATGGCCAGGTAATTAATATACAGAAGATGTAACACAGGATACCGAAATTACATTCATACTCGGTGGAGTGGTTAAGTAATAAATAGTTAGCACTTAGCACGGTTATGGCTTACAGAGGAATGTTGCACTTGATCAATTGTGAATTTTGAACCCCTCCTAGTCAATCTATGGAGAAGATACTTAAAGGCAAGGAAATGGTGAGGGAATAAGAGCTAGAAATCACCACTACCATAATTTGTGGCCAAAAAAAATTCTAGAACCAACCTAGTATGTTAGGAAATAAGAGAATGGAGATTCTTCATCACAATCATTTCCCAACTGATTCGACAATTTTCCACAAGCTAAATTACTGAAAATTTATAGTTTTGTTCTATGTTTTGTCTCCTAGTGAATGAAAATTGAATAAAGATCAAAATGAGCGAAGGTCATTTTTTAAATTGAAGAAATAAAGCCATTGCAGGAGGTTATAGCCACTTCAAGCAACATGAGTGGAAATAAAGATCAAAATGTTAATTGATAAGATGGCTCATGTCCCCTCTTTACTGAATCATTTTACGAAGTACTACTTCAGCAGTTCAGCTAAGTCAATTAACCCATGAGGTGTCACCTACTTTTTTATAGGGGGGATCCTTTATATACATAGTGAGAATCGAACTCTGTCACAAGGATGAAAGAAAAAACCCTCAAAACTAGGCTGAACCAAGATTCTTGAAGCGTCACCTACTTTGATATGACTAGAGTTCAGCAATTCAAAACAATTGCCACAATAAACATGATTTTCTAGAACAAAAATCAGTCCGAGGCAAGATTGAGTCGCGGAATACATAGATGAATTAAAAAAAAGCTTCCCAATGAAACAAAGCCCTTTTGTCATAGGAATTGTCATTAGTATAACTTAGATCAATAGGTGACCAAATTTCAAAATCCACCACCCCATTTTGCCAAGGTAAGTATCAGATAATATATGTCCATTTCCAATGGACACAAAGATCTAGAGTTCTAGGGTTTCAGATTATAATGGACTAAAGTAAAATGGCTCATCAAACATGGTGCTACTCTTATTTATGTGAATTGTCACTTGCAGAAGTTTGCTAATGCTACCCATTACAATAGATAACTAATACATTGCATCCCTTCACTACCCAAAAGCCCAAAACACTTTCTCAACAGCTATCAAACTCAAAGGTAAGAAAGTTAGCATCTGGATAATCATTTTCAGTATGTTGAAGTTAAATCAAAAAACCCATATCAAATTGAACCAAATTCTAGAGCTTTGGAATCTTAGAATAAGATCATCCAAGACTGTGAAGTCCCAAAAAGGCAACCACAAAACCCAGAAAATGGGTATAATACAATATTATGCAAACAACAAAAATAACAAATCAATCACAATAAAGATTCAAAAATTACTAATTATTCTAAAGTCAAAGCAAAACCCAGATCAAAATCAACCAAAGTTTGTTAGAGAGAAGAAATTAAACCTTGAGCTGTTGAAGAAAAAGCACAGAAGAAGAATGAGCAAGAAAAGCATAATTGAACTTGAGACCTCGATCAAGGATACTAACAGTCCCATCATCACATCCAATAGAAACTTTGCCTCGTCCACAAGAACAACACTTAATCTCCCCAGTAATTTCCTCAGGTACCTTGAATTTCCCTTCATATTTCTCCTCAAAGAACTCAAATTTCCGCCATTGATACATAGTTTATCCTTCCAATTGGAATAACAAAGTGATCTCTATCCGATTGGGAAATAAAGGAATTGATTATGATGAGACAATTTGATTAATAATCCCGCATTGGAAGCATGTGATTTGGGGAAATTAGTGTTACGAATTAAAGAGAAATCGAATGCCTAGAAGATGAACAATGGGTTTGGTTTTCATCCTAGTCTCAAAGGGGTGAGTTCCAGATTTATTTTGTTTTCGTTTTATTATGTGCAAATTTATAAATTAATTCGGATATACAAAGGACTTAAGAAGAATTAATAAAGTTTGGATTCTTGAACATTTGAAAAAAAAAAGCATTTTTTAATTAAAAAATTCAAAATTAGTATAAGGGAAAATTAATTTTTAAAATAAGCATAGAACCAGATAAAGACAACGATTTTGTATTCGTACGGACGGAACTTAAATTTGAAGGGGTGTCTAATCAAATGTCAAAGTCGTTGCCAAGAACATCGACTTCCTTTAAACTAAAATCGGTGCAAATGAAAACTCAATATTCTTATACAAATGAAGTGGGAAGTTGTAGGAAAGAGCAATTTCTCATGTCAATTAACTTATTGTGTTTTTGTGTGTTTTTGGATGTAAAGTGACAGTCTTGTGTAAATTTATTGATCGCATGAAAGATGATGGACTTAGTGTAGAACATAATTAGAATTAGTGCATTTGTAGTGTAAACTTTATGTTGTAGCTTGAAAATTTCAACCTCAATATAACTAAACAAACCGGAGAACTCTAGTCACATAAATCCCTAAATATGGAGTAGTTTCTTAGCATGCTCATCATTCTTCATTTATATGGACTAGCCAACTTGATTTTAACACATTGCTTCAAACTCGACATCATACTACAATAGTTGTGAGTAGAGGTGTTCAAAACCGGGTACCGGATCGACCCGGATCCGGAAATTCGGGTACCCGCTTTTTCGGGTACCTAAAATTGCGATCCGGTTCCGACTCGGTTTAAACCGGGTAGCCGGAATTCGGATACCCGGTTGAAACCGGATCGGAAACCGGATACCCGGTTTTGTTAGAATGTTTTTTTTATTTTTTATTTTTTGTCGTTTTGTCGTTCGACCATATGTTTGTTTATCTCTATTTTTACTTAAAATATTTTTTTATATAAAATATAAATACAAACTCTCTAAAAATCTTTAACTTAATTAGTCATAAAAGATTAATTAAGAAAATGAAAGAATAATATTAATGTTAAGTAAGAACAATTATAAAATTCAAATACTAACTCTCCAAAAATATTCAATCCAAGGTTAGCTTAAGAGATATCATGATCATTTTATATACGAAAAAAAGAAAAAAAATAATAATTAAATAAAACCGGATACCCGGTTTCCAAAAAGCTGTGACCCGGATTTAAAACCGGGTAAATTACCCGGTTTTAGAAAATTGGATACTGGATAATCCGGATCGGGTTTTCCGGAGCGGGTTATTGTGAACACCCCTAGTTGTGAGATACCCGTTAGACAATAGGGTTTGGAGGTATGGGCGAGAAGCGGTATTTTATCGTATTAATCAAGTATTGAATTAATATCTATTCATCAATCACTTTTAATTTGTACATTATTTTTAATTCATATATTAAAACATGATCAAATGAGATCTTATTTGCTTTATCTCAACATAAGATTTATTAATATCTACTTCAATTTTTTATAAGTTTTTTTGAAATATAGTTTTTTAAAGTTTTAATTATGCATAATCAAAGTTAAGTATTAAATTAGTGTATTGAAAAATGCGAAAAAAATACATTTAAAATGAAACTAAGGAAGTATAAAATATATCACTTTACTAGCTTTGTTTTGCACCAATTTGGGAATATCACAAATGCTTGTATAAGACAGTCTCATCGTAAGACGTGTCCTATACTTGGGTCAAATAGTCCAATAATATAAACTTTTAGCGAAAATTTGAAATAAGTAAGATTATTTATCAAAAAAAAGCACTAAATAAGATCAAAATCAACTTTATTCTAAATATAAGCGTCTAATTGCGAACAAGATTGTTTTTTTAAAAAGTCAAAGAAGTTGTTCGCACTTAGTAACTAAGAACAGGTACTATTGACTTTTTTTACCCTGTTGCTACTTCCTTTTTCTCCATTTTCCCCAAAGTCAAAAAAAAGTCAAAGAATTGTTCGCAGTTACTAAATGCGAACAACATGTTGACCTTGTTTGACATGTTCGCACTTAGTAAGTGGGAACAACTTGGTTGACTTTTTTTGACCAGTTTGCTTCTGTTCATAGTTACTAAGTGTGAACAACACCGAACTCTCTGGGGTATTAGATGCTTACTTTTGGAAATAAGTTTAAATTGATCTTATTCTTTACTCTTTTTTTTATAAATTGTCTTATTCATTTGAAAATTTCACTTTTAGCATAATAGACCTTTTGTACATACTCGTTTTATGATAACACGGTGTCATAAAATAAGGCATGTTTGAATATTTTGTACCAATTGGCTTGGGGCAAAATGGAGTCTAGAAGACCAATAAAAACGTTGGACAACCGACAACCAAATCCAGTAGCGAAAACCGTAAAGCCCTTGTCTGTGTGCCGCGCTTTCTCTATTTCTTTCTTTCTTTGGATAATCATCATCATCATCAAAGCTACTTCACTGATCACTGATTACTGCCGATTTTTCTCTCCCCAATTCAATCAATCTCCATTGTTAACATCAGGCAATGAGATTTGTAAGGCACAATCAAAAGCATTCTTCATTGAAATTCGCACTTTTCGATCATTACTTGCACTTGTTGGAGCTGCTTTTGTTGCAGATCTCTTATGGACATCTTCTTCTTCTTCTACTCTTTTTGCTTTTCGTTATGTTACTGATAGTTGGTCCGTTTCGTATTCTCCCACGCTTAATCTTCCCAATTCTAGCTACTCCGCGCGATCTAAGGTATGAGTTTTATTCATTTTTCCCCAAATTTTTTTGCCCTAATTTCTTCTTTTTGCTCTCAAAATTACTCATTGTGCTTCTTGATTTGTTCATGTATGACTGATTTTATGGACTTTTAGTTTATAGATTGTCATTATCGTAATTTTTAGTTTAATAGGGATGCAAGTAACTAATTACTGGTAGAATTAAACTTTGGTTATTACATTTTGTAAATTTTATCTTTCAATGCAGCGACTGATATTGTAAATGATATGTTCATAGTCATTTGAATTTTTGGAATGTATTGATAGTGCGGGGAAAATAGTGTACATTTTGGGTATTTTATCAATTAACTAAGAAAATTGAACTGATTTAGATGTTATGAACGATGTTCTTACTATAGGTGAAGGGTAAAGATCAGGGAAAGAATATACCTTCTGGAAGAATTCTATCAGCTACTTTTGCCGACTACCAGGACCTGAACTACATTGGGAAAAGTTGCCTACAGCTCCGGTGCCTCGTCTAGACGGGGCTGCCATCCAGATAAAGAATCTTTTGTATGTGTTTGCCGGATATGGAAATATCAACGCTGTGAGTATTTTTATACATTTTTATCAAGTGTTTGCTGCTATTGTCTTTTCTCAAATGCTTGTATGATTTTTCAGCTGGATTAGAAATTGGTACACAACTAGTTTAAGTTCTTTTGGTCTTGCATTCTGATAAAGGAAATTTTAGCAAAACTTGGCCAATTTTAACTGCTCTTGAACAATTATTTAAGCTACTTATTCTTTTGAGAAAGGGATTTTGTTTCACTTTTTCTTGACTTTACGAATGTTTTTTACCTTCTCCATCTAGGCTCAGTGCAAAACTTCTCATAAGCTGTTGTCCTGTGTTTGATTATTTTTTATCCACTAGTCGAAAAAAAAATTTGATAGATGGTAGTGCACTTATTGATGCGTGACTTGCAAATTCTAGAGCTAAAATTTGGAGCACAGAATCATAGAATTGGATGGTTTATTAATGCTGTCAGTTATTTTGTAATGTGCTACCTAAACCTATAGGTGAACAATTGTGGTAATCAAACATGGGTTTGTGTTGAAATTGGAATTTGGTTACAACTGCATGATAAGTCTCTTTATCCTGTTAATTTATGTTTTGCAGGTGCATTCCCATGTTGACATCTTCAATTTCACCGACAACACTTGGGGTGAAAGTTTTCCAATGCCAAAGGAAATGGCTCATTCTCATTTAGGAATGGTAACCGATGGGAGATATATATATGTAGTCACTGGGCAATATGGTCCACAATGCAGAGGGCCAACAGCCCGTAATTTTGTGCTGGATACTGACACAAAGCAATGGAAAGACCTTCCTTCTCTGCCAGTCCCAAGGTGAGATCCATTTCGAGGTCCACTTATTTTACTGATTTTGCACTTGGATCTTTATGGATAAACTTCCAAACTGCCTTATGAGGAAATATACTCCACTCCTCTTTGTTTGGTTTCTTTTGCCGTTTAAGTGGTGTTCTGAAAAGACCCTACAATATCAAATTACTATTGAGAAATCCCTGGTTGAAGTTAGGGCTTCATTCAGACGTTAAAAGATTGCAAATAATACATTTTATGAACTGATTTGTGTGTATCAAGTGAGATTTTAACTTTGATCCCATCAGTATTATTTTAATCTACTCAGAATATACATGAAGTTTGAATATCTGAGTGTTATGACACTTTACTTGATAGTGTTTGATGACTGGACCCTGTGTTCTTAGCACGTGATTAAAGTTGTTTACCAATTAGCCAATCATATAAACTCATCATTTTATAGGTATGCACCAGCTACTCAACTTTGGAGAGGAAGGCTGCATGTCATGGGAGGTAGTGGAATAAATCGGTACACACCGGAATTAGACCACTGGAGTCTGGCCGTGAAGGATGGGAAAGCATTGGAGAATGAGTGGCGATCGGATTATCGGAAATACCTATACCTCGTGTTGGACCTCACAGGTTTGTGATTACATGTTTGTCAAGCTTGCTCTTATAAAACTGGACTGGTTCAAATTATGGACTTTGGCATAATTTTCAGATGACGTTTCTTTCTCGTGTACATAATACATTACAATACACAACAACAATGTCAAAATTTTAATCCCAACAACATGAACTAAAAATTGTATGTAAAATACCATTCTATTGGCCAGAAAACTAGATTACCATTCCATTGGCCAGATAATTACTTTTCAGCAAAATGAAAAACGATTATCGAACTAAAGTATTCATTTTTTGTTGTAGGTTTTTTCATCAAATAGATGTCTATTACAGAAGTCAAATCGTATACTAATCCTCATCATAGTTGATTTTACTAAATATATTTCAAATGCTTGATGTTATTAGTTGTTCACTTGGTTGAGGATGTCAATACAAATAGGTTTTATATTTAGATATTTATTTCGTCGTAAGACAAAGTAAGTGAATGAGTTGTTAGCTGAGCGGACTGTTAACTTCAGTTTGTCAGTCAGCTTTTGAAGAATGAGCTACATCCTTCTTTTTAACTGCAACCAATGAATTATCATGCTCTTCAAGACACACTCTTGATGATCAATATCTTCAGTAAGATTTATTCCAATTTGATGGCACAATAGTTTTTAATGATTCTGACAAATCTCACATGATAATGGATTTTAGTTAAAATTACGGTCAAAAATTTCGAACTTTAACCCAAACAAGTCCAAAAATGCAATTAGCAAAGAACAAAAAAGTAGATTGTATATTTGTATCTCTATGCTGCAGTTGTGTTGTGGCTCAATGAACATCTTTTTCTTATAGTAAATGTGTCTGACTATGATATTACTTTGCGTTTGTAAATATCTGTATTTTTCTTTTCTCCTTCTCTCAGGGCTTGTGTTGTGGTTGATGACAAACTACTGGTTATTGGGGGTCAAGAGGGTGATTTTATGGCCAAACCCGGGTCACCGATTTTCAAGTGCTCCCGCAGGCATGAGGTAATTTGCTGAACCTTTTTCAGAACATCATGGTTTTCTTTTGTTGTGTTTTTGGTAGCTAATAAACCCTCTGTGGTCTGTAAGATTTTTACATTAGCCAAACAAGATCTGGAAATCATGTTTATTCCCGCTGCTTTTTGTTTGTAGCAACTGTTTATCAGTTGTTTTGAGTTTTTTATTGATGAATGCATATGGAATACCTGTGATGTTTATTTTCTAGTTTTCGACATTTTCAGCTAGGGGGTTCTTGGTTTGTAGTGTTTCCTAGGAGAAATATTTCCAATGGTAAACGCAACTAATAGTTATTTTTTGGTTCGATGGATAACTCTTTGGGAAAATGAAGATGTTAGGGATGGAAGGGTGGAGTAAATTTTGTTTCCTTCCGATTTTTGAGGAAAATGTTTGCAAAAGGTGTGGATTACACTTTTCTGCCCGAGCTTTTTTATTTTAAATATCTGATCAGACAGACCAAACAACAGAAATTGTGAAATAATCTTTCAGGAAAATGTTTTCTCCCAAACTGAACACTCCTTTTAATGATTGCGCTTCTGTATTTGGTATTTAGCCTCTGGGTTGATACTGTTATGGCCTTAATACGCAGGAAACTGGTTGTCGTTTTCTGCTGTGACTTCCCATCCTTCAGAATCGTTATGTGGGAGGTTCATTTCTAGTTGAAATCTATTAAATAGTTTATAACATGGCTTCAATGCTCGAAACATTGTCCAGTTCATTGATTTCGTTATTTATTGAACACTAGTTTTGTTATTGAAAACTTATCATCCATGGTTTTATTTTATAGCTAATACATCTAAATTTATGGCACAGAATCATGTTTTTGGGCTACATTATCGAAAATGTGATCAGGTTATGTTGCGAAGGATAGTCAAATGACTGTCGCCAATAAGGAACTATTCATTCAACACTTCTAGATACTTAACTTTCTATTGCTTTAGTAATAGTAAGGACCTGTTACTTGCGGGAGCAAAAACATCATGGCAATGTATGTCGCAACTATGCGGGATTTTTTTGCAGTACTATCTAAATGAAAGGGGGGAAAGATAATTTTGGACATAGTTGTGCTTATGTAGATCGAAATACATTTTGTTTTGGTCATATAGATTGAAAGCAGCACATGAACACTATAGTATCAGCTAAGATCATCGTGTGCCATACTGGTAGTGTGCATGTCTTAGTTATGACCTGATGAGATAGAGGCTTTTATTCACAGCACTTTTTTTCTGTACTAGGTGGTATATGCGGATGTTTTGATGCTGGACGACGAGATGAAGTGGAAAAACTTGCCTCCCATGCCAAAGCCAGATTCCCATATAGAGTTCGCCTGGACCATAGTTAACCACTCCATCATCATAGCTGGAGGTACTACGGACAAACATCCCAACACAAAAAAGATGATCCTGAATGGAGAAATTTTTCGTTTTGATCTAGACACACTGGTGAGAATCCTTTAATACCGCTTCTTGGGCTGTTCTTAATACGTGTATATGCATCTGATCATGTTCTTGTTTTAAATTTACCATCTTTTACAGAAATGGTCGGTGATCGGTAAACTTCCTTACCGTGTCAAAACTACTCTTGTCGGTTTTTGGGATGGTTGGTTCTATTTTACATCTGGTCAACGCGATAAAGGACCTGATGATCCATCTCCCAGAAAGGTCATTGGAGAAATATGGAGAACTAAATTAAGCTTTTAGTCATTTTTTTTACAATGTTAAATTTAGATAGGTCATATTCTTCATATATCAACCACTGTTAGATTTGTTTCTTCATATTCAATACCAAGAAGGAAAGTCAAGGAATATGACATTGAGGTAGAAAAATCAATTTGTTCGTTTCAATTCATGTATATCTCTTGTAATCTTTAGAAATCAATGAAGTCTAGCCCTTAATTGTTAAGGGCATTTTGTGTTTCTTTATCAAAGGTGAAACTAAGTATCTCAGCATTCTTAAAGGGTATAATCCCAAATGGTAAAACAAAAAAAAAGTAAAAAAAATTATTTTTTTATAACTTATTGAGTATAATTTTCTAATCTTCAAAAAAATTAGGGGCTCTTTTTACTCAAAGTTGTAGGATGTCATTAATCATCAATTCTCATTTTTGGGTTAGTATGCCAAGTTATTTGGCATTGTTCACCCATTTTGCCATAAACAGCATTTTAGGATTATTTCACTCTAGTGAATTTTCCATCAATTTTACTAGTCGTTGCGCTCATACACATATTGTAAGTAGTAAGCACTATTTTCCTTATTCATCATATCTATCTTACAAACCTTCTTTAATTAATTCAAAAAATTAGTTTAAAATTTAAAAAATATTCATAAACTTCATCATTTTCTTTCCCAATCACAAAATTATGTGCCAAATTCATTACATTTTCTAATTTAGTACATAAATTTCAAAATTAAGTAGCCGTTATACATACATTTCTAATATTAGAACGATTAGACATCAATAAACAATTACCTTTCATAAGATTCACTATATATATATATATGCGTGATTTTAAATTATACTCTTATATCTTACAAGATTAGGTGCATCTAATTAATATTTTAGAGAGTAAAAAATAATATTGAAAGATTTAATAAAATCTATAAAAAAAATATTAAAAAAATATGTCAAATTCATCAAGGTGTGCAGCTTGCAAATATTTGAGAAGAAGGTGTCCCAAAGATTGCATATTTGGTCCTTACTTTCCTTCATCTAATATTGAGAGATTTGCTTGTGTTCATAAAATCTTTGGAGCAAGCAATGTTGCCAAGATGTTAAAGGTACTTTTATAAATATCCTCTCTTTAAAAGAAATAATTTAAGCTTAATTTTGTCCCTTTATTCTATTTTTAATTGGTAAACATATTTTTTTAATGAAATTTAAGAGAATTAAAATAGTATTATTGTTTTTTCTTCCAAAATTTAAAATTTTAAATGCATTATTATTACTCCATGGTACTTTAAAATAACGTTATTTAACTCAAAAAGCTCTCACATATTTGAATTAAAAGATGCAATCTCATAGGGACAGATAAAGTATTATTTTAAACAATTTGACAATTCTATACAACAAATATGTTCTTTTGACCAAAACCCGTTATTGTTAATTTGTTATGAATGCAACGAATTCAAGATACTAATATAAGGTGAACCGAACATTTGTCTATACAACAAATATGTTCTTTTGACCAAAACCTTTGTTTTCACCCGTAAGAGCTTTTTAAATGAAATGTAGCTCTTATTAAAAAATGGAGATAATTTATGTTACAGTACTTGTTAATCAAATGATCCGTGTCATGGCAGGAACTACCGGAGGAAAGGAGGAGGGAGGCAGCAGAGAGCCTAGTAATGGAAGCGAGGTTTCGGGTTCGAAACCCGGTGTATGGAAGTGTTGGAATAATTAACCAACTTAGGCTACAAATAATGGAAGCTGAATATGAGTTGGCTAGGACACAAGGTCTATTAGCATTGTACCATGCACAAGCACAATATGTTCATAATCACCAAAATGCTAACATATTACAACCAATTGAAGGCATAACTTTCACTCCTCAAAATCAAGATGATCATTCTTTACTATTGGGCCCACAACAAGAACAATGCACATCATCATCATTCATAAATGGCTTGACTACTTATGAACCCTTTATGTATAATCAGTTGATATAATCAGTGTATCCCGCTTATATGAACTATTAGTTAACCCATTTACTTTGATGAATTGTTTGGTTTCATGGAAATATTTTTTATGAAAATTATTTTTCTACATGCAATGCGAATAATTATTCGATTTTTTCGTTTGGTTCAACCAGTGTTGTCTTAGCGGTTAATTTGTTTTTTGAATTTGCGATTTGCACAAAATGACTCAAAAATAGTCAAAACCGATAATACTTTGCTTTTTACAATTCGCGATTCCACACTTCTTTTACCCTCAACTACACATTTACATTATCTATTAATTTTATATCATTTACACAACTTTCCATATTTCATTCTCATTGGGACAAAAAGAGTAGTTAGGTGGAATCTTGTTTGATTTGCCTCTATAAATTTTATTAATATTAATTTTTTATAGTTTTAAATCAAGCACAATTATAGAAATTCATGATTAAAATATTACATTAACAAGTGTGCAAAATTAAATTAAACATTTAATTAAAATTATGAACACGTACCAACACGTTAATGAATTTTACCAAATTTCAAACAATAACTATTAAGCAAAATAACTAAATTTTAGCCATGTATACAAGTGAAGTAGTTTCTATATAGTTGATAACAATATTAGTAAATTTTGTCAAAAAGAAATAAAACAGCTTCATAATCATGCACTTATGAAAATAAATAGTTAATTTCAATTACTTAGATATAATTCATATATAAATATTAATTTTAGTTAGAGCTGATAATAATATACTTTTAGTCATGCTTCTTCAACTCCAAAAATTTCTCATATATATAACTATAGTTAGGAAATGTTGAGCTATGTGACTCGAAATATACTAATATTAATAACAATAAAAGGTCGAATCACCCCAATTTTAGGAATTTAATCAATTTTTGTAATGTTAACGGCAAAACCAATGAATAGATTGACTTATAATGTAGAGTAAAAATAAGCTATGGGCTAAATACATCATATAAACTACACTTTCAGTATTTTTATAGTGTGTTGTGAGCTCGCGGCCAAAGTTTGCCCTAATGGTAACTCCTAGTCTCCTATCACTTGAGTGGGAGAGCTTATGGTAGTAGCACCGCCACCGATGACTTAGCTTACCGGTACCACCAATGACTCTCGTCTATGGCTAACGACAGTTCACCCACGATTGGTCGCCAAAGTTCTGGAAGAAATACCACATGTGCTAGACTTGGTCTAATATAGTTGTAATAGAGCAAAATTTCGATTCTCCGAAATCAATACATGCTTCAGAACCTCCCCCAACACCTATAGTAAACAAGTAAATGGATGTTACTCGGACTCAAGCACTCATCCGTCACAGGTATGTGTCCAACCGTCAAATTCGGCTAATAAAAACTCCCATATTTTTGGTACGAATGTGTTCTATCATGTTTGAATGTTGAGGATTCGACAAGAATACATGAGGTAAAATGAAGTTTGAGCAACATAGAGTAATGGACAATCATACGATGATACAAAAATGTAGGTTTCCCAACCGTCTCGATTTATTCTATGGAACAACTAACTACTTTGTACGAATAGGAGTGAAACATGCGATGCAATACGGCTTATCACACTATCCTACTGTGAAACTTATACACTAATTCAGACTGTGCATCGTTAATAAGATGCAATAACGCGAACTTATCCAACATACGATTATTCGGGGGGGTTTGCTTGCAGATGATCGTCTTTCAATCGCGCAGTCATGTACCTTCATTTCTGAAAATTTTGCACCTTACCCTTATTTATTAATTGTTGGAGAGCAGATTTGGCATCCTCCAGAGTCTCGACGGAAACTCCCTCTTCAAACGATATCCTTTGTATGTTGAACTGTAAACAAGAAAGAGGGCATCAATAAAACACAAAAAAAATTCATAAACAACCTAAAAGAATATTGGTTGGAATTAGTTGCTTCACCATATTGTTTTATTCTTTACTACACGAAAAAAATATAGTCCAGCATGATCTTGTTTGATTCATCTCAGTGTCACATGATTCGTTAATATCCTCGCAAAACGCGAACCGAAAAAAACGAATTATGGTCGGTTTTGGGCTATTCTTAGGCAAATATGAGTGAATCACGAATTCAAAAAGCGAATTAGTTAGTGAATTATGTTACACTGAATTTCGTCTAAATGCACATATTCATAGCAACTAAAGATATTAAAAAATCAATATAGTACATTGGATAGCGTGAAAACAAGAACTATATTATGTACCTGTGCCCCTTGACGAACCCTGACATCAGTTCCTCTGCTATCTATAGAAATAAGAGCAGCATCATCTACCTCAACTTCGGTGGACAAAATCTTTTTCAACGGCTTCGAGAAAATGGCATTGAGTTCCTGAAGATCAACTTTTCTAAGGTAAGAAGCATCAACTTGCCGATGACTAAAATATATAGAAGAAAACATGATACCTTCAAATATTGTTCGCCTCCTTCAAGAGCAATCCTGTCGGGATTTAGATTTTCGTATTCCTGAACGTCAACCCAAGCAACTGTACCAAAGCCACCAATGAAATAGATATCGCTGGAGCATTATTCACAAAACGAGAAAGAATCAGATATATATTAATACTTCCGTACAAAACTACTAGTTTGGTACGCAAAAAAGGTCCACGGAAGAAGGCAAGGAACTCAAAAATCGACATCACAGTTTGGAACAGGAAAAAGAATCGGATACACAATCTAAGATAAAACTCATTTAAGTCGGGCATAATTTGCTTAACAACAAACAAGTACTTCTATTACAGCATATGGGTTAGCTATACTAACTAAAAAAATCAACGAGAAATAGTTGTTGAGAGGTGATACTTTAATAAGCTTTATCTAATACAATGATCATTAACACATAATCTTGATAGCAAATTTTATTTAACTGTACGGTGTATGTGTAATAATATACGGGTCAAACACAAGGAAGCTTGGGTCAATTTGGTTTAGTAAAAAAAATATACTAGGGTATTCAGAATCACCACAATTGCATATGGATATCATTTTTTAATCATTATTCATAAATTATGGGTCAATAGCATAATCAAACGGGATCTTGTCATTTCTTACTACTTTTTGAGGTACTTTCTCGATTTTTGTATTCTTGAGTGTAAGCCAAATATGGGGGAAAAGTGGTTTGGTTACTTGAACTACTCGGCTACACTTGGGTAGAAGATATTAGGAAGATTGGCATAAGAAGTTGTTTAGAATATGCGAAGACCATGATTTAGCCTTGTTTATCATCAATTCACCTTGAGCTCAAGGACGTATTTAGACTAATAACCTAACTTAAGTGATGACCATCCACAAGAATTCTTCTTTTCCCCTCATTTTGATTTCCTACCATCTCAACTCAGTAAAGGTATATAATAGACAACCATCAAAACTAAAACTTGGCACGAAAGTTGTAGAAAACCCAAGACTGTGAATATTAATGAAAGCAACAATTAGACAAAGTTTGGTATCAACACCGGCAGATCTTAGCAACAAAATTAAAATTCACAAAATACTGTCAATCACATTGAAAGGGTGCAAAGGCTTTCTTCCCAAAATTTAGTATTTCAAGAGAGAAATTCATTCATCAGAGAGTAAAAAATAAGGAAAAAGTGATATTAATACTCCAACTTTTTACTCATCTGCTGTGAATAATCCCACATTTGGATTATTTTTTAATAATCCAGCTTTTTGTCCTTAGTTTGCTATCAACATAACCTTCTATTTTATAATAATTCAACCTTTACCCTTAGTTTGCTATCAGCATAACCTTTTATTTTATTCATACCCTATTAGTATGCTAACAACAAATTAAGGGTAAAGGTTGGATTATTAATATCAATTTCTCCAAAGAAAAACTGAGGGAAAGAGATCATACTTTATGTTTTGCATCCTGAAGTAATAGAAATTCCCCCATTGTTGCGAAGGCCCTTGAAGATGTTTTTTAATGTATTGTTTATGAGCCCATTCCTATTGATAGACAATGTAAGAGTCATTCTTTGACTAAAAATCGAACAAAATTTGAGAAACAAGTCAAGTCAGATAAACGAAATTTAACGTCATGTCTCTGGACAAAATGCCTATATCTTATACTGCATAACAGTATTTTGTGAATCTACTAATATAAATCTACGGCTAATGGTAATGATATGACAATTACTGAACATATTCAAGCAAGTGAATAGTAAATCAAGCATTCAATCACCTGTTGATCTTCAGATAGTGGGACGATATCACCGAAAATTGTCACTCTTGCATTGGATAAGCCACTCCATCCAGGTATCTATGAAGCCTAACGGTCAATAAAACAAATAAATAGAAAACTTACAGTAATAAACATCAAAAAAGGTGATGAATAACGGGAGGTCAAACCTGTATAACAAGCGTACATCGAGGATCAGCCAACAAATTTCTTGTGTGGATAGCTAATGGTGAAAGGGAGAAAATTGGATCTGCGTTCACAAAAAAGAATTCACATACCATGTCATATTAGTATAAGATATGATCCCCAGGAAATATATATGGCTTAAACATTCTCTGGGACTAGTGATTTGGAATTTATCAAATCATCACAAAGTATGAAGAAAACACATTGAAATATTTATCCTCAACTTTCAACAGATTCTAGACATTTCAATGTTAAAACAAGTTATCATGTAGAAAGTTCCCACCTTAGTTTTAAAAAGCGTGCATGGGGGGCGGCTGGCATCAAGGCGCACCCAAGATCCATGAATACAACTGTTAAGCCTTTAGTCGAGGCATTGTCCATGAGGCGAATGGGTAGGGACGGTCATGAGTGCATGACCAGATAGGCCTACGACATGAACCTTATTTATGGGTTGGATTATGGGACCCAACAGATTTGAGTCTAATTCAAAATAATTGGGTTTGGTGTCTAGGTTTCATATTTTTTATATTCAAATACACGCAAGAGTCAAGACTAGCTTTATAGAATTTTCAAATAAATTCTAATTTTCATCCATAAATGGGCCTTAACATTTATGATGTATGGTAACACTATAACAGAGGATTATTTATGATAACTTAATACTTTAACCTTTCCTTGTCTTTTAAATATTATCTCATTTTTGAATTCAAGTGAGTTCACTATGAATTTTTCTGTTTTGATTTTTGTGAATTTGAACAGAAGTTGTATTTTCATAACTCAAGTTAGCATAGCAATAGACCTTTTTTCCTTTCAAGTACACAATGTACATTCTTTTAATATCCATGCAAAAACCAATATAAAGAACCACAAAGATATAAATATAACTCAATTTGAATTCTAGATCCCCGTGAGTCATGCATCTAAAATTGTGCCTAGATCCGAATGGCTCAAAATAATAGGTCTTGGTTTGGACCGGACATTCAAATTCATGACTATCTCTATGCACAAAAAGGGGCATCATTAAAGAAATTTCAAAAAATTCTTAATATATGACAACATGTTTCTCTACACGTTTCTCCCAAAAGCGCTCAAAGGTAGGCCTAAGGCAACAGAGGTCAGGCACAGCACAAAACTTTGTTGACTTAATGCACCTCACACTAAAAAATCGATGCAACGCTCAATGACTTAAGAGACAATAAAAACTAACATTGTGGATCTTTATGATTCAAAATAGACTTTTCAAGGACAGAAGGCTAGTAAAGAACACAAGTCACTTACGTCCCATGGAATCTGGGGCAAAATCCACCAGTGAACCAAATGGATATCCTTCCCTCCTGTGATGCATACGAGACATGACAGTGCACAAATGAGCAAACCGAGCCTAGATCAAAAAACACAATAATTATTAGTTCATAGGTTCCTATTTTACTTTTTGGAAATGATATTATATAGACTCACCTGTTCCATCAAATTACGGACAGCTAGTGCTGGTCTTGGTAAACCATGAGCGGAAGTCGCACTTTGAACTCCACCAGAGATTGGTGTTCTGAATAGTCCTGCCCTAGTGCTTCCTCCAGTTCCACTTCCTGGTGTCGTAGGTGACGATTCAATCTTTGTGGAATCGTCAAAACTCTTCTTGTGACTTGGATTTGGATTAGGATTAGTATTAGCCTTCAGAATGTGAAAGAAAGCATCACAACACAATCGAAGCAGCCATTTTGAATACCCGTTCACAAACTAAATAGAAAAGCAAATGTTCTACTTCTATCAGCCATTACCTTGGCCAAAAAAGAAAAATGTGCAATTGGAAGGTTGCAGGGCAAAATATAACTTCAAAACAGGCCAACCTTGTTCAAGATAGAAGTCTGAAAGCCAAGATTCCCAAATCAAAGACTACAATCTAACTTTTAGAGTACAAGAAGTCCTTATTCATCAATGATCAAACCCACCAAAAGCATAGTAAAAATTGACAAATTTTTTAAAGGTTCGGTGCAATTTCAAAATTTATGATATCTTTCTAACAACTAGTTATTTATAAACGCTTAACATATTACGTAATTTGATATTAAGGCCTCAATTATTGGGCCCTATACGGTCGAACATATTGAATATGCTCAGAGCCTCCCTCTCTCATTTACTCATTGAAATTACACAAAAGCCTAATACTCATTTCGCATCATTTCGGATTACAATAGGAGAGGAGTATCTCCAAATTTCATCATCATATAAATTCCACAAAGTACAGAATCATACAATCAATCGGAAATCATATCATAAGACTACAATAGTACACTACTTCCAAGAAAAAATCAATATGAACCTCAATCATAAACCCTCTTAAAACCCAATATCAGAAGTTCCAAAACCCCTCTTAAACCCCTACCTAAATGTCTTCAAATTAGTCATAACACAACATTGCAGGCAAATTTCAGTTATAATCTTATCAATCAAATTCCAAACAGTTTTTTTGGACATTCTTTTAAACAAAGGGGATGGGAACGATGCAAAAATGGGAAGATTTTAAATTACCTGATCAAGTGAAGCTTGCCCATCATCAGATTCTGAGTTCTTATCACTTTCACCTGAAACTTTCTTTGAAACAGCCATAATCCTTAATGACCCAGGAACCCCAACTCTTTTAGGAATTGACACCCATGAAGAAGGATTCAAATTTTCACCAGTATTCAAAATCCCAAATCGTTTATTCCATGGTTTGTTCGCAAATTGGGGTGGTAGGTGAGAACTTGTGTAGATGTTTGTTGGGGTTTTAGGCATTAGTAAAGAGCTTGGAAGGGATTCCATGGCGGAATCTTTTATTTAACTCTATCAATCAAACAAGAAATCAAGAACTGAGAATATTGAGGGAATTGAAAAAAGTAAAATAGAAATTTTATTTCTTATAATTTGTTGTATAAATACATGGAGATTATGATTTGATACTGAAAGAAGTATGAAGAAGTATACTGAACAGAAGGCGAAAATATTGACTGTCGAGTTGGTGGGAAGATCCATAAGAAACGGATAGGGCTGTCCATTGGATATTTGGACGACCCGTATTCGGTTGATTTGTTTAAATCTTGTGGAGCTTTTATTGGAAAATTTAACAAATTAAGTTTTTTTCTAAATAAAATTCCTAAATTGAGCTTCATATTGGATAACTTAATTTCCCAAACCAGCGTTTTAAGTCAGAGCCTGAGGAATGATTTTATTCGTTGTTAATAACATTGGACAACCGCCGTAACTGAGTCAAAAAGTTAGCTAGCAATTGTTTGTTGTTAGTATACAAAAGGCGATTGTTGGGCTGATTTTTTGACTCGGTTTTATTAATAGTCTGTTGTTATTAACAATGGACCATTGACATCCTAGTAAAGGGTAGTCAATCAAGTCAAAAAGTCGGCCCAAAAGTCGCTAATGTTAGTAACATCAGACGATTATTGGTCTAACTTTTTGACTTAGTTTAGTAATTGTCCACTACTAGTAATAGCGAACCAGCAAGTCTCCTGAGAGAACATCTTTCTGAGAGACCTCTCTCAGGCTCAATCCATTAAAGCTTATTGCCTACATTTATTCTACATTTTCCTAATGGACCAACCCAATTAGAGATGGTTTCTCAAAGAGACCGTCTCTCACAAGAATTTGCGATAGCGAACAACAGGTTCGTCCCTAAATATTTGGGGCCCTAGGCAAAATGAAAAAGAAAGCCTCTAAGAAAATAATTTTACTGGGATTTATCTAAATTAAAAATTTAGTGGTATCAAAATTTAATAATTGTCTTTTGCATTATAAATCATGAATATCAAATCGAAGCAGAAAACAAACCCTACAAGCAAGTAAGTACACTTTTTATCACTCTACCACAAATAACAGCACAAATTGAAATAATAGATTTCATTATACTTGAGCCCGTATTTTCTAGCTTCAACAAATTTATAAAAAATGCTTAAAATCTAACAAAAACCATAAAGACAAATACATAAAATCTATCTATCTATAACTATTACTAAAATAAAACACAGCTTACGTCATTACCTTTCAGAATTGTTTATGTGTCGCTTCCTAATTAAAAATTTTCCCTCTAAAATTAAATGATAATTTCATTGTTATTATGAACTTTGACTTTCTACTTTCTTATTTTGAGTATATTATTATTCTTATTAAATATTTTTTTACTTTTTTAGTCAAATCGCATTTAATATATTAGAAAACTATATATTATAACTTATTTATATTGATTATTTTAAAAATATTTTCAATTTTATTTATTAAATAAATATTAATTTATAATGTATTGGATATTTTGAGATGATTAAAACATAATATACGTTTATTAAGATTTATTTTTGTTATTTATACTCTTAGTTACTTAAATGCAATGATTGATTCTAATATGATTTAAGTTGTGACTATTTTTATATAAGTCACTTATATTTTTATGAGAAAAAATTAATTTTGTCGTTTAAACTAATAAAAATAATTTTACATATTTCTATGTATTTATATTTGATTTTAAGGTGTGTTATTAATAATAATACTTCTATACATCAATTTAATAGTTATTTTTGTAAGAAAAATTAATATGTTATTTTTTATTAAAAAAACTCATAATTTCGCATTCAACCTAGGGTATGAACCAATTGCTCTTTTATTCAAAATAAAAAAATAAAAGTATAAATTTATTATATTGCGTATAATGCAAAATATGATATATGTAATGTGTATACAACTGTTCAGTGTGAAATAAAATATACTTAAATACACAAATATGTCGGAAAATTTAATAAAGTCGTACATCGCACGGGCACTATCTAATTGAGAAACAAAGTATATAACAAAAACCCATAAGTTAAAAAAGAAAAAAAAAATCAAAACCCACTAGTTTCATCATTAACTTAGAAGTAGAACCCATTTGATTTCATCATTAACTTAGAAGTAGAACCCATTTGATTTGAACTTGCTGTAAAGTGAAAAATTTATTCCCACAAAAAATTTCATTAAGATTGAGGCAAAGGAGAGGCCGTTAAAGTTTCCCAAGGACCAAAATTTCAAAAACAAAATGGACGAAACCCACAAAATTGATCCCACAATCAAATCTACAGTGTGAAATTTGTACAACAATTTAAAATGTGTCCTTAATAGTAAAGACACATTTTAAATTGTTGTACAAATAAAATAAAAGAATCCAATTTTTATAATCCGCCACCCTTTTTATTTTATCGTCATCCCTATTTTAAATTAATTAATTAAAATTACGAAAATGCTCTTGGACTTAAATCTATCTATTACTATATACTAAATGGGTTATTCAATGGGACACATGTCACTCTCATGTTTATTGTTTTCCCTCCAAAATGATAAACATGTATTTTTAGAAAAATTTCTACCTTTGGCTAAATTGGGTAATTATAATTAGAATTATTCTTTAATCTTTATGTATTTTTAGAAAAGTCCATTCTATCATTAAATTCAAGTAATAGCATAAATTTCATAATTTAAAGCTTGACTTGCTTATTTTGAAAAATATCAGCTAATAAGGTAATGAAAAATATCATGTTAATTTAGGATAATAAAGTGCCAAGTAATCAATTCTAACCTATTTAATAAATTCATTTGAAAATTTTTTAAGAGTTTGTCATTTGTCATTTACCAACTCTTTTATTAATATTGTTTGATACGTGCAAGGGCGAAGCCAGGATATGCCGAATTGTTGATATACTAGCAAGTTATTTATTATATATAAACTAATTAAACTATGAAAATTTGAATCATATAGACCTAATTAACTTGAATCATAGCAAAAATTATTTGACAAATAGAGTTGGAGCTTCCCTGTAATTACCCTTTTGAAAAAGAAACTAAGTGTTTGTGACTTTATATATTTGTCTTTTTAGTCTCCAAAAATAATTACTATTAAAATTAAGATAACTAAAATACAAAGACACACAAAAACGGATGAATATGAACTATGAAAGATAGATAGTAATGACTTTATAGTATAAATTAAATCAGCCCGTCTTATATGAGACCGTCTTACCATGAGACGAGTTCACGAGTATATACAAGTAAGCCCATTTGTCTAAGTGATCACTTTGAGTGATCACTTTAAGGTTAATTATAAGTGTAACTTTAAGACTAAAAAGTCAGCACTTTAAAAATAAATGTACATTAGGCCAAGGCAATTAAAATGGTCTCACCGTGAGATCGTCTCATATGAGAATTTATGTAAATTAAATTTATTAGTCTACTAAAAAATAATAGTTCAAATTTGGGTTTGATCTTTTACTTTAAATTACAAATATATTACCTCAACCATTGACCTATAATAATTTTTATTACAATTATGTACTCTTTAAATTATATAATATATTAGTAAGGGGGCCGAAACCAAAAGTACAAAGGATCACATTTTCGACAAGGGGGGTTGGGCCTCCGCCGGCCCCCGGTGTGGCTTCGCCCCTGGATACGTGATTCAAATTAAAAAATGTGTATTTATATAAAAAGAAATATTGAATGTTGTCACGCTATATATAATGTCATATTAAATAATTTATATATTCAAAAGGCGTAAGAATTCTCAATCGTCATACATACGTTTCTAAAATTACTCAAACAATAAAATTTTCCTACGTACACTACTACATATATTAAAAAATCATTTATAAAATATCTTTCCTTTTTTTGAAATAAAATATCTTCCCTTAAGTCATCAAAAATACACAAAAGCACTAATGAGTTTAAAAAATTAAGATATTAAAAATGATATACCTAAATTATATATACAAAATTACACATAGAAGTAGATATTCAAAAGATTAAATTGTGGTTATTATAATACTCGATATTACATGCATAAGGACATGTAAAGTGATACGTTTAATTTCTCTTACATGTCAAGTATTATTTTCTCTATATTTATTATAGTTAACAAATAACGAATTAATACATGTAAAGTAATTTTGTTTATATTTAAAAAATTATTTGATTATTTTTAAATTATCAGTGCTTGGCACGGGATTCAAGCTAGTTCTCTATAAAACTTTTTTTAAAAAAAAGGAAAAGGGGCCACGGTTCCCACGCACGTTTTGTGCGAGTGGCCCCATGTTTCCCTTTTTTTATATTTTTTTTTTGAAATTTATTAATATTAATTATTGTTTTTTATTATTTACTTTATTATTATTATGTTATTTATTATTTTATTTATTAAATTTAATTATTTATTATTTTGTTATTATTAGTTATTATTATTATTATTATTATTATTATTATTATTATTATTATTATTATTATTATTATTATTATTATTATTTTGAAATTTATTAATTAAATTAAATTTATTAATTATTTATTATTTTTTGAAATTAAATTATGTTATTATTATTTTATTTATTAAATAATTTAATAATAATAATTGTTTAATAATGTTAATTTTATTTATAAATTTTTTTTTTAAATAGTTGTTTTATTGTTTTAATTAATTATAATTTTAAATAATAATTCATTAAATTATGAAAATTGTAGTAAACGGTTGGAAACCAGGGTAAAGGCAAGGGTTTTTTTAGAGGCCTATTGAGAGGCAACATGTCTAGACCGACTTTTCTTGGGGGGACCCCCATGAGAGAGGGGTTACGGGTTCTGCGAGGAGGGCTAGGCAGGAAGAGGCGGCCAGACATAGTCAGGCGCAACGTTCGAGTACGCTGGACCAAGTGCGTACTCGCTTTGACCGACAGACGAGCTTGTGTAGTGATATGCTTGGCTCAGGGGATGATGAGATTGACTACGATGAGTCTGTCGGTGAGGAAGAGTCTGTTGGGGAGCCTGTTGATTGGAATCCAATCAGGGGGTCTGCCGGTCAGTTTAAGCGTAGAGTTCATAGCTCGGGTGGCCCTTCTGATCAGGCTGGAGGCAGCCAGGTTGAGGATGCGGCTCCACGGAGGCGGAGGCGCTCGCAGTCTTCTGTTGCGGACTGGCTGATCACAGCACCGCAGCCCGAGGGCCCGATCGATACTCGTTTGATACCCAGCTACGGGGAGCACATAGCGAGGGTTATTTATCAGGGATCAAAGCGTACCCCTCCGGTTTGGAGTGTCGACTTAGGAAGAAGACGGTGGACGCGATCATCAGACTGCAGGACATGTCGGATGAGCTGTATCAGGTTTTACCTGCGAGTTCCCTAGGCCGTCTGTAGTACATTATGCACCAACACATTGACAGTGCTCTTATATCGGCCTTTGTGGAGAGGTGGCAGCCGGATACCAACACCTTCCACATGTCGTGGGGGGAGATGACGATTATGTTGCACGATGTGCAACGCATTTTAAGCCTTGGTATTAATGGTGCTTTGCCTACTGATCATGCTGACGGTGAGTGGAAGATGGCCCTGGCCGGTCTATTTGGGGAGCCGGTGGCTGAGCTGCGGAGAAAGGGGTATTTCAAAGAAGGTAGCATAAACGTTAGTGACATGTTACAGCTGTGCCACCGTTCTCAGGCGTTGGACACGCAGACTACTGCGTACTACATGTCTATAGTGGGCTCGACACTGCTGGTCGATAAGACCAGAATTGGGATGCGTCCGCACCCTATTCTTGCTGTTAATGCCGATCAGGATGAGATCGCCTGGGGTACCGTGACGTTTGCGTACCTCTATCGCCAGTTGGGAATGGCGTCAAGGGCCGGTTGTCGAACTATAGTGGGTTGTCTGACACTGTTACAGACATGGATTTACGAGTACTTCCCATCCTTTCGCCCGCATCCTAGCCTAGCTGATGTGCGTAACAAGCCTAGGGCAGAGATGTGGTCCCCATAGAAGCCGACACGGGAGCTTGGCAGGCTGAGAAACTGTAGGAGTATACTGGACTCCATGACGGAGACACAGGTTTTGTACTTGTGCTCAAACATCTTTTCATTGGTTATTGTAATTTTATATTATGTTGTTTATGTTGTTTTTTTTTTAAATCAGGTAGAGTGGACTCCGTACAATAATTCTCCGAGGGTTTTATTGAGTGTGCACCCACGCACCGCCTTCATCGGTCACATCACCTGTTTTGATGTCGTCGAGGTGTACTTGCCTGAGAGGACAGTCAGACAGCTTGGTTACGTACAGGCTATTCCCGTCCCTCCTTTGACACCCAGCGAGGCTCACCGACCAGCTAAGGGTTCCTACTCACTGACCTTCCATCCAAATGGTTCCTACACGTTGACATGGAATAGGTTCCCTTATAGTGCCCGAGTTCTTGATCAAGAGCTGCGGCGTGCGGAATTTCCCTCAGAAACTGTTCCTGAGTACATCGACTGGTGTACCCATGCATGTATCACCCCTGGTGACGGACCTAGCAGAGCTTTTGCTTCAGCGGATAACAAACTTGGTTACGTAAGTGCTTCTAAATTTTAAATTCTCTTTAAATTTTATTTGGTTGTCTAATAGTTTTGATTTGTTTTTGCGTTTCTTCTGAATATTCGCAGCTACCGTTGATTAGGATGGGACCTGTTGAGCAATGGCAGCCTCAAGATAGACAGGTTGCTGAAGTGTATTTGGAGGAGCTCAGAGAGTTATTTGGCGAATGGCAAGAATATAAAGATGGGGCGTATTGATGTATTTGAATTTTTAAACAGTATTTTTATGTTGTTCTGTATATGGATGAACTTGTTTTATTATTGTGCTACTTTTTTAATCATTTACGCGCTTTTGTCATATTAATTACGCGCTTATGTCATATTAATTAATAAAAAATAAATAACTTAAGCAAATAAAAATAAATAAATAAAATAAATACATCATTTAAATAAATAAATAATTTAAACACATACAACTTAAACATATTTACATATAGTTCAAAAAAAAACATATTTACATAATTAAATACATAATATAAACACATACAACTTAAACATAATTACATAAATAAATAAATAATATAAATAAATTAAGTAAATTAAAAAAAATAAATGCACAAATATATTAAGTAAATAAATAAATACACAAATAAATACACAAGCTAAAAAAATAAATACACAAATAAATTAAACATAAATACACAAACAGAAAAAAATAAATAAATAAATACACAAATAAATTAAACATAAATACACAAACAGAAAAAAATAAATAAATAAATACAACTTATCGAATCGTATTAATGCTTGTTTTGGTTCGTCATTGTTCTTCGATTTTTAGTTTACAGATTTAAAAGTTTAAAGATAAGGGGCATTTTCGTAATTTTAATTAATTAATTTAAAATAGGGGTGGCGATAAAATGAAAAGGGTGGCGGAGTATAGTAAAATAACAATGGAAGAGTTGATAGAAAGAAAAGAGGAAGTACAGAAGAAAAACTAAATTACTCCCTCCGTTCTTTTTTGTTCTTCTCATTTACTTTTTGTACAGTTTTCAAAGCAACTTTCAAGCCTAAATATCTCTAAATACGCATTATAAAACATATATGATAAAAAAGTATACATTAAGACGAATTTAAGGAGATCTCATATAGTCATATGGATATATTTTATCTTTTATAAATATCTTAAAAATCTTAAGTAAATTTCTCTCTCTAAAATGAAATATTCTAAATGGGAAAAAAAAGAACGAATGAAGTAGTAGTTTAAATTTAAAAGCCAATGTTTTTTCCCATAAGAGGAAATGAAAATGAATAAATATGATGATTTATACTATTTTTTCCCATTCCCAATGTAAATTGACGAAATTTGGGGCCTTTTTGTTTCAAAAGTTTTGGCCCCTTACAAAGCTAATTTATAGTTTATACCTTTAAAACCTGAATCCTGGGCGGTGACCCTTCATGCCTACCCTCAGGATCGAGCTTGACAAACAATGTCATCCTTTAGGCTTTGACTAAAAGACGTTTATTTAGGAAAATAAAATGTTTTCAAGTTCACTTTAAAATTTTTTTAGAAAAAGAAAACCTTATTTTATTCAAAATTTCCTCTTGTTGAACTAACAAATTCTCAAATGAGACTTGTCTTATGATCAAACATCTTGATTGTGATTTATAGAGCTAGCTCAATATATACTAATAGTTTTAGTATGTTCACATACAATCTTAGGATAAGAGGAAATACTTAAAAAATAGACTATTATATAAATCCGTTCTATTGTAGCAAGGACTCAAATAACAATTTCTGTGGATATTTTTTGTTTGAAAATTGCCTAGAATTTCTCAACGTGTTCGTAAATATGGGCTAAAGTCTAAACCCATGGAAATGGTGTTGTTATTTTTCGGCTCCTCTTGTGAGAGACCGTCTTTCAAAATACAATTTCAAAATAAGAAGCTGACAATTTGATTTTCTTTTTAATTTGTATTAATTGGACTATTTAGCTCATACATCTAATGCGTCTCTCGGAGATATCGTCTCTCACAACATTTTGTGGTTATTTAAAACATATAATAATTTTTTCTTTCAAATTGTTGTCCTTATAATTTAGCCTAGTTAAGTACATATGTATTATTGCTTGAAATATACTTTATAATCCTAGTTAAAGACATAAGAGGGACTTGAGGTTGGGAAATGGGATTTTTAAGTAAAATTACAAAAAGTTCCTTGTTTGTTTAAGGGGATTGAGAATTGAAGAAGGATGAGACTTGAGACTTAGGAAGGCAAAGTCCCACAAAAAAGTCTGGGGGGTGGTATTTGAGGATGGGACTTAGAAATTTATAAAAAGACAATTTTGCCATTAATGAAAGTAAAGAAATTTAAGAGTTATAAGGACAATTTTGTAAATATAATCAAAACGGTCTCTTAGAAAAGGTGCTGTAACTGTTATTGTGTTCAATGAAGTATGAGTTAGTTATTTTCTTTTAAATTGTTGGAAATGGGATCACATAGAATATCTGCTCTCAAATATTGTAATTTGTTGGAACAACCTTAGATATTATTATTATTTTTTTTAATTAATCCTTTCTTGAATTACCTTCTCAACATTAAATATTGAGATTTTTAAGATTCCCTTAAATATCTCATCCAACATGTGGATTGAAACAAATTACTCCAACTTGCACATACTTAAAGTTGAAAAGGTGTACCAATCTTTAACAGTGTACCAACCATTCTTAACCATAAATTTATCATTCTAATTAATTAATTAATTATTAATTGATAATTTATTAGGCTAATTCAAATCTTCAAAATCTATTAATTTAATCATCTCTTAGACAAAGTCAGTAGTCATAATTGAAGGGGTTAGTACTAATCTATTATTATCAGTTTAACATTCCTCGTTCTTTCCAGCCTAGCCACCATTTTCATTCATCTTATGTCCCCTTTCATCAAATTTTTTTAGATTACAAAACCTTTTTTTAATTATAGATAAAAAAAGAATTAGATGAAAATCAAATTTTAAATATTTTCTAAAAAATAACACTTGATTTTTAACTGTGATAATATCCGGAATTAATTTTATCATAAATGAATAGAAGATAAAAGAAAATTGAGATCAATATATAATACTCTACTATTTTAAAAATTATACTGAATTGTTTAGTTTTTATGCTAAAAAGAAACGAGGTTATTTGACTGAAACAGATGAATAATTTTTTTTTACATTATAATAATAATGATACTTCATGTGGTGTATAAATTTCTTCACTAGTCTTAGGAATCTAATGCTTTACATCATTATTGGAAGATGCCATGATATTATAATTATATACCCAAAATTTATTGATCAAAAATGTCCACTTGTATAAGTGTGACATATTACTAGAAATTTGATTGTGAAATGTTTACCATTATGGGACAAATGTCACAAATTGCAACAAATACTATACTTAGAGAAAAATACTGCCCACATTTTGTAATTTTTGGCAGACCGTATATCTAGCATTTTTGTTTTATTTTATAATATAGAAATTAAAAAATTTATTTAATGAGCACATTTAAATTATATCAATGAAATTTAAACTCAAATTTTCTACTTACAGATGTTAAAATCAATTCATTTTGTTGATCAAGTTGTAGTGTAAAAGATCAACCAATTTACAATATAGTTAGGAGAAAATTTTCTCTAAATTTTATTAATTGTTACGGTTAATGATATCTTGTGAGAAGAAATATTACTATTTATAATAATTAAATATCAAACCACCTAACATACTTGTGATACATGGTGGCATTTATTTTCTTGTACTTGCAACTCACTCTAGTGACACATAATTTAAAAAAGAGAATCCGACATAATTCAAAAAACGAGAATACAACGCGTAAAATCAATCGCGGCAAATCATGAGCCATAAGTTAGAGGGAGCCCAATATTATTATTTGAAAAATTAAGAGAGTCAAGATATGAACCATCTCAATCTCTTATTTAAAAAGTAAATCGATTATTTACTACTAAATCACATATATACTAGTATTATTGCACAAATTGATTAAGACAAATTTTGATTTTATAAAATGAACAAAAAATTTTTAGGTGCTGGAGGCAATAAAAGATCCCCTAATAATGTAAATACTCTATTAATTTTTTTGAATTGTTACCTAAAATGACATGATAGAGAAAATAAAAAAGTTAAATATGAAGTATATATAACATATATTATGCTAAATAATATAGTTCTAAAAAACTAGATAATGTACATGAGTACATCTAAATATACATTTAGTCACCCATAGTAGTATAATATATTGAATCTAGAGTAGCCATTGTTCTCTATTTAGTTTCTCAAACTACACTTCCAAACACATCCAATAAAGAATTTAAAGCATTTTTTTATCCTAAAATCTACCATTCCAATTTCTAGGTCTTGTTGATAAACAACATAGAAATTACAACCCCCAATTCTACTAATCATTTTTCAAGTTGGATAGAATGACAATTTTTTTCATTTCATGTTGATTAGTTATGAATCTACAAATAGAAATTTAGGATTCAGCCCAACCTTCCTCGTGATTATGACTTGATCGTCTACGTTTAACGAAGCGCACTATTTTAGCCTCCGCAGCCAAGATCAGCTTAACCGGCACACCTGAGATTTGCTCCACTCTCTTCAGATCTTGACACGTGGACGAATAGCTGGCTCCGTTTCTCCAATTACAAACCTTGACCGCGATCCAAAACGCCGCCGCCAGAGAAACCCTAAAGGGTAAAATCGTAATTTTATCTAAACAACCGGTCAATAACTCGACCGCCATATTCACGACATGTTTAAACTTCGCTTCCTCCGCGATCTCCATTTTACTACACCAATTTAACAAAATACCTTCCACCTTCAAATCCGTCACCACCATTCCCTTCACTCTACTCCGTACAACATTTCCAGATTTCTTATTCTTCATCGACGACGACGTCGTTTGAGCTTCATCACCTGCACCTTCACCCGTACTCGAAACACACGAAGAACAAGACGACACAGAATCATCATCAGAAGGCGAACAATTATCGCAGAAATAATTCATCGGAGCAGTAAATCCAACGCCGGTGATAGAACCACCGTCCATTTTACGACAATTAGGGCAAGTAACAAAACGAACATGACGAGCAACAAGAAAATTAGCACAGTGAACTTTAGAATCACAGTTATGACAAAGAAAAGCATTATCAGAAGGACAATAAAGAGAAGCTTGTTGATTACAAAGCTCACAATTCCGGTTGATTTCCGCCATTAAAGAAGGAAGATAAGAACACAGAAGAGAATAAATGGTAAAAGAGAATGGAAAAATATGAGAGGAGGTTTTGATATGGAGAGAGAGAAAATCTTTAGAAAAAAGGAGAAGAAATTAAAAAATGAATGATGTGTGAATTAAAAATCTGGCTTTTATAATAGAAGTACTAAGTCGGAGGAGTGGTCTTCTTTAATCGCCACAAAATAAAATAAAATAAAATATTATTATTGGTTTTGAAATTAAGTCCACACAAACCTCGTTTCCCTCGAAATACTCGATTGATTTGTTAGAAATTAGAATTACATTGAGAAGAGATGTTTCGTACTTCCTCTTTTCCGAAATAATATGGTGAATTTCGTTTTTTGGCACTATTTATCGTTTAAGTTTATTTTATATGTTGAAGCTAATATGTAAGTAATAATATAGTCAAATCTTGTTTGAATCGTCTAGTCATATACTTTCATAATATAAACTTTTTATAATTTTTAAAGGTGTATAATTCGACATATAAATGAACAAAATATTACATTGGATTACATATAAAAGTCAAATGTAGCAAGTAATAAGTATTATGCAACAGAGGAAGTATGTTAATAGTATGTTCTACACTTCTACCACGCCTTTTATCCCGATATCGTCTCACTTAATTTGTCTTATTTTTTATTTTAATTTATTTTAAAAATTATAATTTATTTTTAGGGAAATTACATATGATAGTATTGAATTTTTATGAAACGTTAGTGGTAACACTTTTATAAAATTTTTCACATAGTACATCCAATTTATGTCATCTAACTGTCGTAGCATTTTTTGTTAAGTTCTTGTGAATTTTCATTTAATTCACCATTTTGACGTTTAATGGACCGTTTAATACATCAACGCTCTCAAGTGTTTAGAGAACCAACACTTAATAAGGGTAGAAACGTCAAAATGGTGAAGTAAACAGAAATTGACAAGAATTTAACAGAAAATACTATTGCGATTAGATAAAACATAAATTGGATGTTACCATGTGAAAAATCGTACAAGAGTGCTACCATCGACTTTTCACGAAAATTCGATGCTGCCACGTGGAATTTAACTTATTTTTTATTTTTAGATATGATTTTACTTATTACTCTTTATATATTCTTTTTTTAAAAGTATGTTTAACTTTGATTCACTATATCCAATTTATTAATCTTTGAGTTATTTAATAATGGGTAAATATGATTAGAACAGAGCAGCAATATTTTGTGAAACTAGATTTGATATTATTTTCTTCATCATTTTCATTATCAACTCAATATCTCACTCTTTAGGTGAGAGAATGTAACTAACAATTTATACCCGTATCTCCTCTAAAGAGAAAAATGTGATTAATTTTACCCAATTATTTAATTCGCTACCCTTTTCATTTTATCACCACCCCTATTTAAAATTAATTAATTAAAATGAGGAAAATGCCCTTGGACTTAAAACTTCTATAAAACACTTCGAACTCACCCCATAACACTTTTATCACTCTAAAACTAACTAAATCCACACAAAAAAATTATCGCAGCTAAAGCATTGGACTTCGAATCGTTACCAAAAAACCGAGGTAATTTCTAACTTAATCTCGTTTCAAAATTCAAAAAATTTTTTTTTAAGGGAATCGCAAATAATGTGAGTGTGCACCATGGTAGGATCGCACAAAACGTGTGATTGGGCCATGGTACAATCGCACATTCGACATTGTTCTTCGATTAATACTTTTAGCTTGTTTTAGTTCAGAGAGTTTTTTTTAGAGAGATGTTAAAGTTTCTGAGTTCGAAAAATATGTAGGGTCAAAAATGAAAATTCAATATATAGGGTGGCGATAAAATGAAAAAGGTGACGATGTATAATAATGCCCTAATTTTACCCCTAAATAGTGAGTGCTTTGCATAGAATGAAATATGAGTGACATCATTAAGTCAAAAGTACAACATTAGCCATAATAGGATTGAAACAATAGAATAAATACATTGAGTAAATAAATGGAAAAAAGTGTTAGTTGCTAGAATAAATACATTGAGTAAATAAATGGAAAAAAGTGTTAGTAAAAAGCAACTAAAGAAAACTATTAGTGGTCTAAAATATAAGTCTAGTGTCTCCAACTATTTATATTCCTAGTTAGATCTTTAGAGAAGCGCAACTCACTCAAGTCTTGTAGATGTAAATATTACTTCCTTCGTTCTTTTTTGTTCTTCCCATTTACTTTTTGCACAGTTTTCAAAGCAACTTTCGAGCCTAAATATCTCTAAATACGCATTATAAAAAATATATGATAAAAAAGTATATATTAAGACGAATCTAAGGAGATCTCATAGGATAAATGTCTTAAAAATCTTAATCAAATTTCTTTCCAAAATGGAATATTTTAAACGGGAAGAATAATAAAGAACGGAGGGAGTAACATTTTGCCACGTTGCAAAGATCTTTATCAACGTTACTCATAGAGGGCAAAGGCAAAGTTCTATATACATACCAGAATAAAGAAAGGAATTTATCATCAATCAAAGTGTTGATAGATAGTAGTCTGAACTCCGAATATTAATTTCTTACTAAGAATTTATTGTTTTCTCCAATAAAGAACCAACTCAATCAAAATCTTAAGCTGATGGTTGAGGTCCTCTAACACGCCCCATCACACGCGAGTCCATTGGGCTAGAAGTGTGGATGCGCACATGTGTTGAATATTCCACTTTAAACGAGGGGTGGTCGAGATTCGAACCCGTGACTCACGCTGGCTTCTGATACCATGTCAAAGAACCAACTCAACCAAAAACTTAAGCTGATGGTTGAGGCCCTATAATATGTTATATACTCTAACAACACAAAGTTGAAGTAAGAAATATTATATATATTATACAATAGTAATAAAAGTTACGTTTTATGGTGTCCTACTTCTAAGATAAATTAAAATTGTTTAATTTGTGAATATAACTTGATTTACAAGTAGTAAAAGTGAAAATGTACCAAACTAAGGTAGAAAAGTAAAGAGTAGACTTAAAATGAAAGAATAGTCTTAGAAGCATAAGAAAAGAATGGATCCAAGTGTGTGATCAATATCATAATGGATGAATCTCTTGACCACCCATAGTTGGAAGATATATTCAACCACCCATAGAGTTGGTTGGGTAGAATTTGTGATGGATATATAATATATGTTGCATCACTCAATATTCTAGACTCTAGAGTACGTTCAATTATATTGTACCATAAGATATGCATCCGTTGGAAATTTGATTTTTCCTTGCAGGGTCAGGCTCTAAAGGTGGGTAAGAGGGGCCGTCGCCCAAGATCTCATGTCAAAAAAACAAAACTAATGGTTGTAAAAGGTCCATATACGTTATAAATTGCAAAGAAAATGGCCACAATGTGCTATTTTGCCCAGGGCCTCTAAATATCTAGGACCGACCCTGTTTCCTTGATCTTATTATGTGACAATGGGTATACGGCTATAGTGTATTGTGTATATAAAATATCTTAGAGTCTCGACTATTAGCTTGAGGTTTACCAAATTGTTCCACTTTGACCTTTTTGCTCATAAGAAGTTAGCAAACGTTAATTTCGAAGCTTTAGATTGTTGTACACCTATTTATATAGAATCAACTCAATAAAAATAATCTCATCATAAAATCATCTTATTTAAAATTTTATATAAAATAATTCTCGCTCCCTCTTGCAGATTATTCTAGTCCAACCCATGACCATGAAGTAACGCTCAAAAAATCTTTTGAAAGGTAACATATGTACATGAATTCAATGGATGAAATACAAGTTAGTTCACAAATGGAAAAGGTAAGGTGGGGAAAATATCCAAAATTAGTGTGTGATGTAAAATAATACATGGTGATTTGTAAGTTTGTAGGCGAGAAGGTCTTAGTAAATAACGGTTATTTGTGAGTTTAATAAATTACTCTTATCTAGTAGGATGTAATAGGGTGAGAATTTTGTTATTTTAATTTATTTATTTTGATTTTATTTACTTAAATATTATTCCTTTTGTCTCTTTGTTGCGATTTACAAATTACGGTTAGTGATTAGAAATTTTTATTTGTATGCAAGAAATTTAAAGGTAACCCGTAAATACTTGACCAAGTCGCGGTCATTGAATGGGCGACGCGTCAACTATTTTGGACACATACAAATCACAACTCCTCGGAAGCTTCACTCTTACTATACATATCAAGTTATGATCACTACTACATACTACTTTTATATATATATATATTAGTTAGTTTTTTTTTATTTAATCTGATCATAGTTAATCCTATAATCGAGATACACTGGTTATGTTGATGATATTTTTTTTTGAAAAATTTGCTCAGAATAATCTCAACTATTAGCCGTTGGCAAAAAATAATCTCAATTATCATCCGTTGGCCAAAAATAATCTCAAGTATCAGTTATTTTTTAATAATCCCAACTATTCTAATAATTTGTTGAAAACATACTCACCCCTTGTCATCTGCTGGAACAGGTAACTTTTTCCACTTTTTTTTTTCTTTTTTTACATAACTGTTCAAATTTAACCCTTCCCCTTCATCTATTAATCAAAAAGGAAAGAAAAAAGTGGAAAAGTTACCTGTTGCAGCCGGTTAAAAGGGAGGTGAGTATGTTTTCAATAAATTATAAGAATAGTTGGGATTGTTAAAAAATAATTGATAGTTGGGATTATTTTTTGCCAACGGGTAATATTTGAGATTATTTTAAACAAATTTTCCTATTTTTTATTTAATAGTTCTAATTTTTTTACTACTCTCTCATATTCATAGAGTATGAGACATTTTCTTATTGGACCATTCACTGAAAATGTCCCATTTATATTTTTGTTATTTTTTTTTACTTTTTTACCCTTACTATATCAACACAATAACATAAATATCTATACCCTTTATGGAAAAAGGGAGTTTTTCACTCACTATTAAGTGGTCCCCCAGCTCTCCTTGGTTTTGGTGCAAAACCTAAATGTCTCATTCTCTATGAATAGGAACATTTTATTATTTTGGCACAAAAATAACTATATAAATGTCTATTTTGTCCTTGTTTTTTTTTTCTACCCATAAATCATTAACTTTTACACCTATCACTTCCGGAGTTATAAACTTATAATAATTTTTTATCACATAGATAGATATTAAACTAGATGATTGCCCGTGCTAAGCACGGATTATTTAATATTTTATCATATTTAACATATATATTTTTACGTAAATAAATAAAAATTATCAAAAAAGATGAATAAAAAAATAATATTGATACGCAATTCGAAATATAGGTTTGTGTACCGTAATATACTTTATGACGAAAAATAAAGTTAAACGATATATAAACCTGGTAAAATGGATACATTTATAACAACTTTTATCAACTATAAATACTGAACCACTTTTTTGTATACGATATTGTAAGTTAATGTATAAATATTATCATAATCGACCATCTTTAGTTTTTGCTTACTTTTGACCCATGAAACAACTATATATGATTGATCAGGCATTAATACATATTGGTAAAAATTTAAAATATATTTTAAGTAATAATCAAATGATTGAATTCTAATTTTATATCTTAATCATTATTCTCCTATCAGAAAAATAAAATTTTAGATTTTGTATTAGGAAATAATGTCACGATTGTTATTGTCAATCCTTCTCAAGTTTAATTACTCCTCTGTAGATTTCGTTCATCTCTAAACACGACTTACTTCTCCTCAATTTGAATAAAGAAATTAAAATTTTCTAAATTAGAAAAAAAGAGATCTAGATGTGTTCAATTAAAATAATAAAAATAAAAAGTAATTAAAATTTAAATTTATAAATAAATCATTCAGAAAAATATGATATCAAAAATCAATAAATAAAATATTTAAGAAAATAAAATATAAAAATAGACTAATACAGGAGATATGATTCATTCATCGAGATTGGTTACATGCTTTACTTCTCTCTTTGATTCGAATTAGCTAAACCCAAAAAATCTATTGAGAGAGATAATTAAAAATTAAAAACCCAATTTTTTAGACATAAGAATAAAAGAAAGATAGAGAAATTTTTTTGAGAAAAAGATAGAAATAATCTTCCATCACAAGTTGCAATGATCTTCAAATAATGTGATAATTAGTTTAATGAGACATAAAAAGTCATTAATGTTGTAATAATTAATTCTTTAATTGCAGGAGTTATTATAGTAGATAATCTAGATATTAAAGGCTATATGAGATAATAGCGTATTCAGTACTCTAGTTTTTAGGCGGGAAATAAATTCATCAGAACATGACACGTGTCCTTAGATGATCTCTGTTTTAGTATTAGATATATAGATATAGATATTTATGTGAATCATATATACGTAATTTCTGCAAAAAAACTATAAGAAAACAAAAGTAATAATACAAAAGTAATATTATATTCTGTAAATATTTTATTTCCTAATTTGAGCATGTAAATCAGTTCTCAATATTTCCACTGATTTCTGTCAATTTTATGATAATATTCGAATATTAAAAAAAAAATAAATATTCATAATTTAAATTTTTTATTATAAAGGTACAAAATCAGTATATTTAATAGGTCAGAGATATCACTTAAATAATTCTTAATATGTACAATCATTATATCATCTCGATGCAAGAACAATAAATCCAGTTGATATTGACAACTTAAAGATTAGTTGAGATAATTTAGGCACAAAATTGTACTAATTTCTGCAACCAAATCAGTCAATAATTCCTGCAATTAAATCAGTATATTTTCAATGATTTCGGTCAATTTAAAGATTAGTTAAAATAATTTAGGCATAAAATTGTACTAATTTCTACAACTAAATCAATCAATAATTCCTTGCAACTAAATTAGTCAATAATTCTTTCCTTTTTCCAATGATCTCAGTCAATGATTTCAGTCAATAAATCAGTCATCTAACAGATTAATGACACATGGCAATGCTCCACTAATATTGTTCCACTTGACAAATGCTCTTAAAAAAAGACACGTGGCTTTTCACAACACGTTATTAATATATGTATACGATATTGTAAGTTAATGAATAAATATTATCATAATCGATCAACACATATTAAAATCTTGAGTTTTTGCTTATTTTCGACCCATGAAACAACTATATATGATTGATCAGGCATTAATACATATTGGTAAAAATTTAAAATATATTTTAAGTAATAATCAAATGATTGAATTCTAATTTTATATCTTAATCATTATTCTCCTATCAGGAAAATAAAATTTTAGATTTTAGTATTAGGAAAAAATGTCACGATTGTTATTGTCAATCCTTCTCCAGTTTAATTATTCCTCTGTAGATTTCATTCATCTCTAAACACAACTTACTTCTCCTCAATTTGAATAAAGAAATTAAAATTTTCTAAATTAGAAAAAAAGAGATCCAGATGTGATCACTTATAATAATAAAAATAAAAAGTAATTAAAATTTAAATTTATAAATAAATCATTCAGAAAAAATATGGTATTAAAAATCAATAAATAAAATATTTAAGAAAATAAAAGATAAAAATAGACTAATACAGGAGATATGACTTATTCATCGAGATTGGTTACATGTTTTACTTCTCTCTTTGATTCGAATTAACTAAACCCAAAAAATCTATAGAGAGAGATAATTAAAAATTAAAAACCCAATTTTTTAGATATGAGAATAAAATAAAGATAGAGAAATTTTTTTGAGAAAAAGATAGAAGTAATCTTCCATCACAAGTTGCAATGATCTTCAAAAAATGTGATAATTAGTTTAATGAGACATAAAAAGTCATTAATGTTGTAGTAATTAATTCCTTAATTGCAGGGATTATTACAGTAGATAATTTAGATATTAAAGGCTATATGAGGTAATAGCGTATTCAGTACTCTAGTTTTTAGGCGGAAAATAAATTCATCAGAACATGACACGTGTCCTTAGGTGGTCTCTGTTTTAGTATTAGATATAGATACCCATTTCTTAATTATTATGTAAAATCCTTATGTAGTGACTAGTGAGTATACTTTTCTTATTTAAACATTTTAAATTATTTGTTATATTAGTACTACTTTGACAAAAATACTCCCTTCTATCCATAGATAATGTGACATTTGCTTTTTCACACTATTCAGTGCACTTATTCAATGCTTAATATCTCGTATTATACATAACAAAATATTATAAAAAGTGGATATTAATAATTTTTGCATTGAGACGAATCAAATAAGATCTCACTTGATTATGTTCTAATTTATAGATTAAGAGTAAAATACAAATTAAGACTAATAAGTGAATAGTGTCAAAAACTAAGTATCTGTTTTACTCCTACTTATACCTTATTGACTTTTACATATTTCTCTTTATAAACTACTTCTATAATGGTCTTTTTAATACAAAGATATTTATTTTTTAATTCTTATGCTACTCCATCCGTTTACATTTGTATTTTGCTTGTTACCATTCACTTTTTGCAAGATTCTACATAATGTTTTTTTTAATAAATCACTAAGAAATTATAGTCAAAATTTAACATTAAAACGGACATAATACAAAAAGAAGAAAGTATGTTGTGTTCTTTAGAAACTAATTTTCCATTTGCCTTCTATATTTTCTTTTTTTTGTACGTTATGGGCAGAGAGTGGGACAATCTTCAACTCTACTACATTATGACACTTGTAACTTGTTTCACACTAGTACAATAGTATAGTGTCACACTGTCACTCATTTCTTGTGGATACAGATCTTCTTAAGGAATTACTGTATCCGTTCCATTTAATTTATAATATTTTTTATTTTATTCTTGTCTTATTTAATTTGCATTATTTTTACTTTTTAGTGATGACTGACCATTTTCTTTTAATCTCATTTATACATTTTTACTCTCTTTTAATTTCATCCACACAATTCATTTTCTCTATTCATTTATTATCATAAAAATTATCATCTTTCTCTTTGATGCAAATCAAAGGGGACGGAAGGAGTATTATTTGTCACTTCTCCTATTTCTTTTGGTAATTTTATGACTTACATTATTTAAATAGTGAGTAGCACAGAAGGAAAAATTGAAATTAATAATCAAATATTTCATTTATCCGTTGTGAATAATCTCAACTTTAGATTATTTATTAATAATTCAACATTTGTCTTTAGTTTGCTGTTAGCATACTAAAAGGTTATGCGGACAACAAATTAAGGGCAAATGTTGGATTATTATTAAATAAAAGGGTGTAATGATAGCAAACTAATGGCAAATGTTAGATTATTAAAAGATAATCGAAAGGTGAGATTATTCACAACGAATGAGTAAAATGTTGGATTAATAATATTAATTTTTCCAGCATAGAATAAACAACACAATCGCATATTTTGTGCGACTTTGGTGCGACTAAACTTTTTATTATTTATTTATATTTAATTGTTTATATTCTTTGAATATTACTTGTTTTAATGACTTCACTTTAATAATAGCTATATTTATCGATAGATCTTATTTTATAATTTTTTTGAGTGTTAAGAAAAACATAGTTACTTGATATACTTCTATATTTTTATTATATTAACTTTAAGAAATTTTATATTATACATATTTGAAGGTAATCTAGGTTAGAATAATACATTAGATAAAATAAAAATTAAAAGTGTAGTAATAAAAGAGAGAAGAACTATTACTTTTATTTATTTATATCGATTGATTTTTTAAAAACATTATTGTTATTTGTTTTTTATAATTATTTTAACTAGTTTTGTTTAAGATTTGTGATTAACGACTAGTTTTATTTAGAATGTCTTGTGAAAATTGTTATTACTATATAAAAAAATATAAAGTAAGAATAAAGTAAGCTTTGATAGACTGGGTCTGAGAGACGTCTCTCAGAAAGACGATCCCTCAGGAGACTAGTTGTATTACTATTTATATATAAAGCACGTTTCACAGTAAGGCCCTCATACTTCAATTGATGCTAAATAATTGGTCTATATCACCGCAAATTCTTGTTGTATTATTTGATAGACTGGGTCTGAGAGACGTCTCTCAGAAAGACGATCCCTCAGGAGACTAGTTGTATTACTATTTATATATAAAGCACGTTTCACAGTAAGGCCCTCATACTTCAATTGATGCTAAATAATTGGTCTATATCACCGCAAATTCCTGTGAGAGACGGACTCTTTGAGAGACCATCTCTAATTGGGTCTGCCCGTTTTAAAATATTGTAAGTAGGCATTAAGGATAATGTAAATAGGTATTTAAAATACAGTAAATACGTATTAATCTTGAATAGGTTGGATTTAAAATACGTCTCTCAAAAAGACGATCTCTCAATAAACCGGTCGCTATATCACTTAAAATTGATGAAGTGTTAACAATTTACATAGTCTATATTAGGAATATGTTATATGTACTACTCTCATCCAATCCTTGCCATTTGTCACCTAACTATACTAGAATTCATATAAACATAGCCACATCTTAGATTTCATTAGAAAGTTAACAAATGGGTGAATAACATTAGAAGTTGGCACATTGAAAATTCTTTTGGGCAGTACCAAACAACTTGGAGTAGCACCTTTTTTTTTAAAGTATCACTCTTTCAATATCTATCATTACACATAACTAGAGGTGTTCAACAGGACTTTGACCCATTTTTTAAAAGTTAATAAAAACATTTTTTTTATTATATTTTATGACCCGTTAGGTCGATCCACTTATGATTATAATAATATCATTTAAAAATTTTAAAAAAAAGGTGGCAAATTTTTTTTCGCAATTAATTCTTATAATTATCCGACCCTTGACCCATTGAGTCGACCCGCCCCGTTGAACACCTCTACGCATAACACATCTCTTATAGTGACTTTGCATAAGCTTTTCTTTTTAATTGTTATTGATTGTTAATAAAAATAAGCTATAAGACATAAAAGAATCAAGAAAAAGTCTTTGTCAAGAAAAAGATATTATAAATCCTTATGCAATTATAAATTTATATCAATTTTACTAAACTAAAAAATTAGAAAATTTAAATAAAAATGCTTTAACCGTTCTGGTTTTATCTTTTCATAATTTTGCATTTTATATTATTAAGTTTTATATATAACTCAAAATATAAACGATCTAAATGATTGGTTAGGCTAGATTTTGGGTACATTTTTTTAGAAAAAGAATTATAGGTTTAAATCGCTTGATACAATATCATCTGATCACTATCTCAAAAAATTAGCTTAATTTGTATTTTTGACAATAACCAGCACTTTTTCATTATTATCAATTATCATCCATTTATTAACTTATATTTTCATCCAGCTATATATTTCTTCTACTTTCTCTCATAAAATACACTTTCTAATGAGTGATTTTGCTTATTTTCACTCTATTTATATTGAAGCTAGTTTTTTTAGACAGCGGGTTTAGAGGCAGATTTAAGACAATCAATGATGTCAATTGACAGCATTCAACTTATGTATAATATTAATAAATATATGTGTTAGTTAAGTTGGTAAATATTTTATTATGGGAATGCATTGACTTAAGTTCAAACCTCCTTGAACACATTTTTTAAATATTATTGAGATCTGGGGGTGTTTGATATTTGGCTTTTACATTGGCTTTTTGGTTGCTTTTTGACTTTTAACTTTTTGGTTGGTCAAATATTAAAAAAAAGTGCTAGGTAAAGGAGTTGTAAGCCAGCTTAAAAGATGGTTTTAAGCCAACTTAAGAGTTGGCTTTACGCAAAAATAAAAAAGCTATTCCAGTTAGCTTTTATTGTCGGCTTTTGCTTATTGACCCTCTTTTTCTCTAATAAATAACCAGTAACCAATACTTAAATCTACGAAACATCTCCATAAACATCTGACTTCAGCAAGCTTAAAATTCAACAATAACAACTTACATTTTCAGCCGATCAAACAAACCAACTAAAAAAAGCCAACAACCAACAACTAATAGCCAATTGTCAAACAAGAAACAGTGCATATGATTTTTATTTAAATCCCCTTGGATGTAATTACTTCCTTTGTTTTGAAATACTTGTGACATAACAAATAATGATAATATTCTTCGTTTAAGGTTAATTGTTAATTGTGGCTAATGTGTAAAATTAAATATAGTCAAGTGAGATCTTATTTAAATCGTTTAATCGCATACTTTCATAATGGTAACTTGTTATAGTTTTTAGATATGTATAATTCAAATGTACCAAATATAGAGGGTGTTTGGCAAACAACTGATAACAGGTAGCTGATAGCTGATTATAGTGACTGATTATAGAAAAAATATAGTCAAGTGCAATCTTGTAATCGCATACTTTCATAATGTTAACTTTTTATAATTTATAGGTATGTATAATTCAAATATCAGGTGCTCTCTGGAGAAACCGTCTTTTGTAAAGACGACTCTCAAAAGTTCAGCCCAAATCTATATTTAGAGTTGTAACAATATATATTTAGAATTGGACTGGACTTTTGAGAGCCACCTTTACAAAAGACAATCTCAAATAAGAATTTGTGTTTAAATATAACAAGTATAGTAAAACTGAGAAATTAATGAAATGAGTAGTAGAAAGCAAAATTATGGATTTAGGTAGGCTACCCTTTTATGTAGCCTTTGTTTCCAAGGGTGGTAGCATATTGCTTTTACTTACCCTTGATTTGGAGTAGTCCTACTCAGCAAGATAGTGACTGACCCACAATATTAGTACCCTTATTGGGCCCTACTACTAACCAAAAATACCACGTCATGACGTGGCAAGTTGGCATCGGACAGTTATGGTCATCCAATCACATTTCACATGAGAAAGCAACCTCATGAATAACCACACATTTTAAAATTTTTCAAATTTTTTTTGAAAGGAGTATTATGATTTTTTGAAGAGTAATTTAATAAAATATCACATATATTAAACCATCAGTTTCATGACACGTGCTTTAAAAGGAGTTGTTGATCTTGCTAGATGATCATTGATCACCATGGAATGTTATGGTGGTAGAATATGCCTCCTCATTACAAATCATCATCATCATATCCAGTATATTCCGCCCATAAAAAACTATGGTCAGGGTCTGCAGAGGGAATGACGGCGACAACGCATACCCATAGAGAAGAGCACGACCAAAGAGTCCCCCGACTCGAAAAATGATAAGATAAGATTCCGATTCTGCAACTGATGGGGCCGAGTACAGCTGCAGCGGACTCCGCCAGTCTGCATCTTATCACACAGAAGTGTAATCCTTATACATAAGATAAATATAACTAGAATGCACATGGATACTAGCTTTGTTTTCAAATATTTTTTCCATTTATATTTTTGGCAGATCTCAATGCAAACTTTGAATTTTTAAAAATTCTAAAGTTGATGTTTAGAAAGCACATATTGAGACGAATCTAACAAGATTTTACGTGAATATATTTTTTCTTATAGATTGAGTATTTGAGAAGAACATGTGAAAACGAAGGGAATACTTCTACTTGATTGATTCTAATATTTGTTTTTTTAAGTTATAAAGTGGACTAAAAAAAAGAGAATAGAGCCACTACGTGATATTCATTTTTAAAAATTTTCTTGAAAAAGAAAGTATTTATTACAAATAAGACAAATTATGATTCTCGACTACTCTAATACTTGATTTATTACCCTATCATACTATTAACTAAAAGAACGGGAAAATTCCATGTGGCATGCTCATAATGATTTGCCACATGGAATAATCTTAGAATTTTTGCTATATTTATTAATAATATGATTAATTAACTGCTATATTTATTAAACTAAATAATGTAAATTTGATTTTATTTTATTAAACTAAAACAAATCCACCAATCATACTATTAACTAAAAGAACTTAAAAAATTTCATGTGGCATCCTTTCAAAGATTTTTCACACGAATAAGCAAATTAATTAATTGTTATATTTATCAAACTAAATTGAATAAAATTGGGTAACTCAATAAAATGCATTTAATCTTGACCTATATCTGTACCATTAAATTATCTTTGAGTAACATTTATTTATAGTTAAATTTTGAGTGAATTAGAAAAAATATATATCTCATCATATATTTTAGAATTACAAATTTAGTTTATACATGTATTGTCAAAATAAGTAATTTACTACATAATATCTCAGGCTTTATTTTTTTAAATTAATATATATATTTATATATGTCGATGCTAAAAAAACCGTGCATTGAACGGGATTCTATACTAGTTTTGGTATAATTGATAACCACATTGGTGTATACTAGACTATAGAGTGGTCTATAATGATCGATGATCAAATATTTTAGATGTATCGTTAGAATAGTCTGAATATTTATAGAACACTATACATAATCTTAAACATAAACTTTAATAAGTTACTCATTAATTAAATTCATACTCTCGACTTTTAAGAAATTAACTCAATTTTGTTTTTATTCTACTCTGCTATTTCTTTTACTTCGCTAATATTTACACCACTTTCTTTTGTTATATTATTTTGCCCTAGAGTCTAAAATACAAGTTCGAGCATTGTTTTTAATACAACAAAATGATCAAATAATGAAGGAGTATTATATTGAAATTAAGAGTTTATTCTTGGTTTATTCCTACAATTCCAACACTACTATCCTTAGAAATCCACCATCATACACATTTCACATAATTACTACTTAGTCTAGTATACTCTATTTGCTCATCTAGATAGCCCTAATTATAATCATCTTTAATAAAATTTATTGATTAACAACTACTTTATACTCCATAATAAATGAGGAATAGTATTCCCCCAACTCCTTTTAGAATGCAACAAATTAATTTTACACAAAAATTAAAAAATTGTGGGATTAATTAAAATGTGTAGATGATATTAAAAGAAAACTGTAATATGTAGATAAAATTATAAAAAACTGGTGGAAACATTTCCTTTAAAAAAAGTTATAACAAAATTAAAAAAAATACCGAGTAAACAATAAAGTGTAACAAACAGTGTTGTTCCTGACATTGTTTGAGCCCTAGGTAAACTGAAAGAAATGAATCCTTTTTATGGAAGGTTGAATCTGAACTTAAACGACTGTTTGAAAAAATAACAGAGATGAACCATATATTTTATAATTAGCATTGAAAACATAGATGTTTCATAAAATTCTTAAATGATACAAGAACCACTAATAAATTGCAAATTTTTAAGTATTTACTTTAATTAACAAGTATTTTCTAATTTTAGGGCATTTTCTAACTCTGAACCCTAAACAAATGTTTTTCTATGGTCAGAAACAACCCTGATAACAAAGGAATAACGATTAGATCAAACTTAGGGTCGACCCTAGATATTTTAGGGCTCTGGACAAAATAGCATATTGAGACCCTTTTTTTTGTAATTTATAACTTATATGGACCTTATACAACTATTAATTTTACTTTTTTGACATAAAATCCTGGACAACGGTCCCTCTTGCCAACCCTTAAGGCGGCACTGATCAAACCTGAAGAGAAAAATAGCATGGAAGGCAAATATCGTGGGATTCTAGCTCTGACGTGGGTAGTGAGGAATGATCTTTATAAGGGCCCACAAAAGTTACTTTTCCTTTTTCTTTTTTCTTTCTTTCTTGTGGATTCTTTGATTTGGTCCACTTATAGAGTAAGACTAATGGGAGCCACAAAATCATTCCCATCTATGTGTTTGGTTATTATAGTATCTAGATTTTATTTTCATATACCACTGTTTATGTTTGCCCATAGATTGTTAATGTGGTACGAGTTCCATCATACAACCCAATTTGGGTTAGGATGAGTGGTTAATTTCAGTGTACATTACATTGTATAATAGGTTTGAACTTGAAATTGCGATCTTCATCATATCATAATTGGCAGCGTCTTATTCATGTCTTAAATTTCTGACTCTATACCTCTAACCTGTGAATGTCTTGATCTCTAACTTTTTACATATGTTCTTTTTTTTTGTCATCATGTGTGTAAGTTGCAGGCTTTTCATGTAGTTTAAGTGATTATAATAATTATTTTTTATTCTTTAAATTTACATAATTGTGTACATGGCACGTAAATTTCTAGTATTTTCGAATATACTTATTATAATAGAATATATAGCACATTTTGAAACTCCAACACTAACTTTAACTTTTTGACTTTTTATTCAGTTAGTTCTTTAACATGGTATCAGAGCCAACATTATATAGAGTTAAGGGTTTAAATTTCATCTACCCCTCAACTAAAAGTGGAATATATAGGACTATGCATGCAGAGGGCATGTGTTCCATCCACACTTTCCAAAGACCCTCGTGTAAGAAAGTGTTCTATAATAGGGTCTCAAGCAATAGCAGAATTTTTGAATATAGTTGATTTCATAACACCGAGTTTAACCACCTATCTCTTTAATTTCATTGTACTTTTTCATTTTGCTACACTACTTTTAATTTCATTAAAAAAATTATTTTCTCTTTTCATCTAATCGACATATTACATCGAGTACACATCATCATTGAATCCATAACCACAATATGTGTTGATGAAGATATAGTATAGTAATACACATGTTAGGTAGAAAATAATGAATGATGGGTGATGATTTGTTTTTCAATATCTTTTTTTGCTAGTGTAGCACAAGACTAAGACAAGACTCGTGTGATCATAATTTATTTTGCCTTAGGGTTATGGTCGGAGGTGCATCAATGTTCTAAGATATCTTAAACTAATATAGGAGCAAAATGGTTTACGTCCATTTGTTATTATTTGTGTAATGCCAACACCACAATCAAATAATCAATGTTAGCCATAAATCATGAATGATATGGTGTATCATATGAACCATACATATAATTAGAGGTATTCAATGGGGCAGATTGGGTCAAATTTAAATGGGTCGGATCGAGGCGGGTCATGTTAAATATTAAACGGGTTGGAGCGGGTCAAGTCCGTTATATACGATCCACTTTGACATGTTTTTTAAGAGTTCATAAAATAGTTTTTTTTTATTATAATTTATAACCTGTTAATTAGGTCAATTCAACTATAAATATAATAAATATTATATAAAAATATAAAAAAGTGGTAAAATATTTTGGAAAATTTGCTCAAAATAATCCCAACTATCACCCATTGGCCAAAAATAATCCCAACTATCAATTATTTTTTAATAATCCCAACTATTCTCATAATTTGTTGAAAACATATCTACCTCTCTTTTAACTTGCTGTAACACATAACTTTTCCTATTTTTTCTTTCTTTTTTTATTAATAGATGAAGGGGAAGGGTTAATTTTGAACAATTAAGTAAAAAAAAGAAAAAAGTGAAAAAGTTACTTGTTCCAGTCGATAACAAGGGGTGGGTGTGTTTTCAGCAAATTATGAGAATAGTTGGGATTATTAAAAAATAATTGATAGTTGGGATTATTTTTGGCCAACGGGTGATACTTGGGATTATTTTGAGCAAATTTTCCAAATATTTTTTACAACCAATTTCTATAACTATTCGACCCGACCCGACCCTTTACACAGAGGCCCGTTAATGACCTAGCCCGCTAATAACCCGTTAATATGTGACCCTACCCTTAACCCGTTCGATCGACCCGACCCGTTTAACACCTCTACATATAATTTTTAAGTTTGTCTTTTTTTTTTCTTTTCTTTTCAAATTTGTGGTATTTGTATGATAATTACAATTTGTAATCCATGCATAGTCCATACTTACCTAGTTAGGTAACTATATCAAAGACGAAATTTAGGTAGCCACTATTTAGTACTCGTCGCTGTTCGTCGTTGTAGTTTCGTCGATATTTTGTTGCTAAATGACAATTTTTTTTTTGGAAAAATGGTAAGTGATCCTTCTTTCTTTCTTCACTCTAATTCCTAAACTTTTGAGTATTGTAGAAGTCTGTTCCATGTAGTATTGATGCATTTTCTTGTAAGATATTATCTTGTTTTTATATGAATGTTAGGTGAGACTTTCTGGTGACATACGGCATAATTTATTTTTAGTGGGATATATTTAGTGACATTAAAATGTCGCTATTTCAAATTTCTCATAGTATATGTAGAGGATTTAGTGATATTTATTAGACCTTTTAGCAGCGTATTAAAAAGTCACACTAAAGTTTTTTGCGATATAGGATCTAGTGACGGGCTAGCGCACTATAACATAATTTGCTTTTAGTTAGCGATATTTAATTTAAATGTCGCTATTTCAAATTTCTTATGGTATATATAGAGGATTCAGTGACATTTATTAGACTCTTTAGTAGCATAATAAAAAGTCACACTAAACTTTTTGCGATATAAGATCTAGTGACATTTCTCACAAATGTCACTATAGTCTATAGTGACAATTACATATGTCACTAAAGACCGAATAAAGTGCTTCTAAATTACTTTATAATGGAACCTAAAATAAAAACCAATAATTATTACACTAAAAATATAATAATTCAAAGTTAAATTTGTTGTAGTGACGACAAATCATGGCATAGTTTTATATTAAAAAAATGATAAAATAATGTGAAGCTAACAAAATATATTTCGTCAGATAGTCTCTAATGGCTTATTTCATCGCAATTTGCTACAATATTTATTTGCTAATTAGGTTCTTAGCTATTTCATCAGTTTATATTTTTGTATTAAATCTAATCAAATTGGTATTAACATTCTCAAATCTCGACACATAAGGCACATCATGGTTGAATACTTCACATTAAAATACACTATTTTTGTTTTTTAAATTTTCTACTGACATATTCCTTTTAGTAACAAACTCAAAGGAATATGTGAGTTCTCTATCTCATATAGATAATACTTTTACATAGAACTTTTGAAATAAATAAGTTTTTATAAAAAAATCCTTAAAACCAACATTCTTTGAAACCGGGGCCCACCCTAAAATATTAGGGGTTTGGGACGAAAAATATATCATCAGCTCTAGTAGTATAAAATATAGATTAATAAATACAAAATTTGTAATATCAAAAAATGTTACAGACCAATACATCTTAATTAGATTGTCCATAATGAATGAAATAAGTGTTGAATATTAAGTACATAAGGTCTCAAATTTGATGTATATGAAGGCAAAATCTGTCTAACTTTTCGTGGGCCCTGGACACATGCCCTTCTTTCCCTTGCGTAAGGTCGGCCCTGTTTGAAACTATTTCTCAAAATAAGCATCTTCTTGTTTGAGCCTTTGATCAAGTGTTGCTCGTTGTTACTTATAGCAAACAAGAGAAAAACTGGTCAAAAAATTTAAAAAAGTTTTGTTCAGTGTTGGTAATAACTGATAAGTGAATAAATAATTTTTTTTCTGATTTACCAACTAACTGATTGATCATACATCTAAGTTATTGAATAAATAATTTTTCATTTTTGACCTTCTGTGAGTAAATAAAATGATCATAAAAAATTAAATAAAAACTAACTATAATCCCCTTATATACGCCTAAAGTGCTGTATAAATAATTTATTATTTTGTTTTTTACTTTTTAACCTGAGTAAAATAATACTAATAAATAATTATGAAAACTAACTATTTAATTTCCTTTTATATTCATAAGTTGTTGCATAAATAATTTTTTTACTTTTTATATCTTTCTTTGGAGATCAGTAGAATAATAATAGAATAAAATAAAATAAAAATTAACGAATTATTTCTCTTTTATACACATATAAGATGTTGAGTATATCTGAAAATTTTATAAAACTCTTCTACCTTCCTTAAGTGAATTAAATAAATATTTAAAAAATTATAGAAAGCTTATTTGATAATTTTTTGTAAAAAAACTTATTTATTTCAAAACTTTATATAGATTAGTATCAAAATATTACTATGGGCGATCAAATTTCAAATATTTGAAACAAATAAGCTTCAAGTATGATTTTAAAATAATTTTCAAAAATAAGCATGTCTGTGTTCAAGCTTAAGGTTATGGTTTGTTTGTTGTACTGACAGTGAACAAGAGAAGACCATGTTAAAAGTCAGAAATTTTTTTTACCACGATTTAGTTCGCTGTTAGTAACAACAAATAAAAGAAAGACAAAATTATACTTTTTATAAGAAAAAAACATACAAGGATTATACATTGTTTATAACAGCAACCAACACTAAATGCCTTTATTTTATTTTTTTTTTAAATTATAACTTTGTCTTCTTTTTGTTCACTGTTAGTGAATAAAATCGTGGTTATTTTTTTTTTGACTATTTTAACATATTCTTCTCTTATTCATTATTAGCAACATCGAACAAGCCTTAATTTTTAGGCGGTGACACAAAAAAGTTTATTTTGAAATTTATTTTAGAACTAAACTTATTTTTTTAAATCCTTTATTAAAAAATCTATTTTTTCTACGCAAATTCTCAAATTTCCCAGCCTAGTAGGGACTAGGGACTAATAAACGATGATATTCGGCATTGGGTCAGGCCCAAAAAAATAAAGAGAAGTTTAGAAAGCGAGAAACAAGGGGATTAATTTGAAGATCACAAATTATTACTTAAGACCGCCTTTTGTAAAGACGGCTCTCAAAAATTCAGTTCAATTCTAAATATATATTGTTATAACTCTAAATATAGATTTGGGCTGGATTTTTGAGAGTCGTCTTTAACACAAATTCTGGGGTAAAATTGACCTTGTTTCTTTAATATTCCCTCTCAAGGGAGTACGAGTATGGATTGTTTGTCACATTCCCTCACCCAGACCCTGCTTTCGAGCGGGATATTTGGTTGATGATGATGATGAAATGACTTTAACACAAATTCTTGTGAGAGACGATCTTCTGCTTAATTAGTTTGTATTTGCTCATCTTGTGTATGATAGTATGATACCATGAGAAGGATCCATATAATCAATTTATTTACCTAATTGATTTCTTTTAAATTATACGTGATTACTTCAACACATTAAATGTACATGGGCGAACTCAATAAAGATGATCTCGAACCAGACCCATATATATTTAGTGTATTAATGTGATCACTTATAATTTTAAAGTAATCAGTTCTAGAAGTAAACTAATTATATAGGCTCGTAACTCGTCTCATAGTGAGACAGTCTCATACAAGAGATCCAAGAGCAACAATATTACTCCCTCCATTCTTTATAATTGTTCTCGTTTTAGGTTATTCTATTTGTTATTTCCATAAACAATCTTTCTATTTATATGATTATCGCAAATTTTGGACAAAATTTGTTCATCCTTATTTTAATATTTTAATAATATTTATGGTCCCCACATAACTTCTAATAACTTTATTTTAACATTGCTTATATTTTCCACATGTTTTTCACTAACTTTGTAAAAATACTAGGATAAAAACCCATGCAATGCACGGGGTTTTAAATACGTTAATATTTTAATAAAATTTTAGATTGCAGACCATACTTCACTTTTTCCCTAAAAGCCAAATTGTAATTATGGTAATCTAACAATATAAATGACTAACTTTTTTTTTGAGAACATATAAATGACTAACTTTAATGATCATTTAATTGAATTTTATGTCATTTTAGTTATAAATAACAATTGATGGAGAAAGGGGCTATTATGTACTTCAAGTAATTTCCTAAATTTTATAATTTTATAATTTTTTACACAGTTTAATTTTGCAGTATAATTTTTTGCGCTGTTTAATTCTAGAATTTTATTAGACAATACTTAGTATATAATATTCTACATAGTACATTATGTATTTCTCATTATAATTTTGAATAGTGCACTTATATAAATTTGTGTAATTAGAATAATTGTGATTTATTACATCCATTAATCTATGAGTTTTTCTGAAAATATAAATTTGTAAATATGGGAAGTGTAAAAAATGCAAATCAGTCAAATTTTATTAATACTAACAAATGAAAAAAAACAAATAGCATGCTTACAATCAAACTTCCTTTTTGTTATTATACAGTAAAGTTAATAGAATGTATGATTTTTTTTATAATTTTAGTCCCCATTTTTTTCTACTAAAGTATCTCTTTAATGTTTATGATCTTCACTATCCCTGTATCAAATTTATTATGTTCATTAAAATAATATCTTTACCATTTAAAATATTCTACTTTTCTAAATTTCTATAAATAATTATTGAAATTTTTTTAAGGATGATATAGAGGATTGAATTTAGCATTGATTTAAGCTAATTTATAAAACAAAACACGACTGACATCATCATCTTTTAAAAATGCTTTTGTGTCGCTTCCTCATTAAAAAATTTATCTCTAAAATTTAACGATGATGTCATTGTTATTATGATTATCTTTAACTTATACCTTCTTATTTTGAGTATATTACTCCTATTATTCTTATTAATTGTTTTTTTTTTTTACTTTTTAGGTCAAATCACATGTAATGTATTAGAAAACTATATTCTATATTTTATTTATTTTAACTATTTATAAAATATTTTTAATTTTATTTATTAAATGAATATTATGTAGTGTATTGAATATTTGAGATGGCTAAAACATATTATACTTTATTAGGATTTATTTTTATTATTTATACTCTTGGTAACTTAAATACAATGCTTAATTCTATATGATTTAGGATGTGACTATCTTTATATTATATAGCTGTAGTTACGACTTATTTTTAAAATTTTAATTTATTAGAAAATTTTGATAAAGTCGCACTATCTTGCTAAATCAAAGGTCCAAAGTACAAACTCCAAATATTCGTCGATAACGACACCAATTCCTTCTATCCCCCTTTTCCTCGGTCCTCTCTCTTTCTATCTCCTCCAATACGCTTGCATATCATCAGCAAACTCCTCAATCCCAATTCATTTTCATTCCTAGATTATTGATTATATTATTATATCTATAATATAATAACAACTTTGATTCGTTCGATTTTCAAATTCCCTCCTTTTTAAGCTTGTAATTACCCTTCTATTCAATTATTAAACCCTAATTCAATCTCCGAATTTTCAGGTATGCCTAATTTTTTGATTCCCTTTTCTTTTAAATTTTGTTAATGGTACTCGACTTATTGCATAGAACAAATGTGGTAGGTGTGCTTGTTTTTGGTGGAGTTGAAAGCTGCAATAAAAAATCTAATTCTTGGTACAATTCGTTGATTGGGGATGAAAAGGAGATTGTTTAGCTGATTGAAGGAGAAATAATTGTGTGTATAGGTATAGAACAGTAATTAGTGTGTTATATTGGAAGATACATTGATAAAATTGAAGGGGTGAAGTATAAAAAAAGTAGACTATATAATACAATTGGTGGGTTGTTAATAAGGGGTTGGTGTTGCTGTAATCATGGATGATTTACATGGTGATGATGCTCAAATGCATATGACAGAAGCTGAGCAACAAATGCATGTGCATTATGGGATGCATCATTTGAGTAATGGTGCTGGAATGGAGGATGATCATGATGATGGAGCAGTGGGTACGGGGGAAGGGATTGATGGGGAACTTCATAATGATCTTGGGAATGTTTCGGATAATCACGGGGGTATGATCGTTGCTAGTGGTGATAATAATCAGTTAACTCTTTCTTTCCAGGGTCAGGTTTATGTGTTTGATTCTGTCTCACCTGAAAAGGTATGCCTTGTTTTGTGTTTTTTGTAGTTTTGATTGCTTATTGTTATGGTGATTGTTGCTCATGTTTCATGCTTTGATTTCTGTTGGATTAATGTCGTTTTTGCAAGTTTGATGTGTGAAAGTTGTTATTAAACTGTGCGGAGGAAAGACAAGTTTAAGTATTGGTGAACTTTAGAAGTGTGTATGTCCGGATGATTTGAGGTGTACTTATTTAGTCAAAAACTTGGTTGATTCACTCCTTGGAGATTGTTTTCGTATATGTCTGCATTTGATCGACCTTTCTAAAATTTTCTAACTATTTATATCTTGTAAGCTTCATTAAGTGGCTAGTTGTTTGTCTTAGTCTTAGTTTTAAAAAGCACGAGGAAGAAAAAGTTCCTTAGAACCTAGGCGCAAAGCGCAGTGCAAAGGCGAGAGCTTTTTGTTGCAATTTTTAGCTAAAAAAGCTTAGAAATCCAATTTAAAACATATTTAATGCTTATAATAACATGGCCATTATAATGAGAATATGATAAATATTCAAAGTTATGTTCCTCGTCACTTGCTTAAAAAAAACAATGGTTTCTGGAACTTCATATTTAAGTAAATTTGGGTTTTAAGTTTTGTTAGCTTTTCAAACAAACAAGCTTAACTTAATTACACATGCACACACCCCAACAAGGAGGCGTATTGGCCGCACAAGAAGCGAAGTGCAAAGTGAGGCGCACTTTTTAAAATTAAGGTCTCAGTAAACACAATCGTGAGCACATCCTCGCCTAGTCGACATACAATTACTACACAATATCCACACTCTTGATTGAAATACATTTGGGAATGCCATTTCATCGCTCAATAGTGTGTCAATATTGGATAAAGCATCATCACAACTCTAAAAATAGGTACCCTTCAATGTCTATGGATTCCCTCTAGAAATAAGATAGCAACCTTTTTTTGTAATAATTAGTGAGACAACTACTTTGATGGTTACTGTTAGGGGGGAAGTTGCATGAGCTGTTATCGTTTATGGGGGTAATTCTTATGGTGTTTTCAAGTGGTTTCCTTGATAGCTATTGGCAGTTAAGCTCTTATTAATGGTAATTTGAAGATGGTGGGTTGTGTGGTAATGGGAATGTGCCACAATCTAACTGGTAGTTGACATGACATGGAAGAGCACTACGGTGAATGGCAGGGTTTTGACTTTCATGGGGTGTTGAAGAGGGATAATGGGCTTTAAATCACTTGTTACCTATCTTCAACAGCCAGGTATATCGTAAATGTGATTGGCCCATTATAGCTTCTGACATCATTGGATTTTAGAAACCATCCCATTCTGGAAGATTGAAACGCTCCTAGGCTTATTATGACCTTATGAGAAACCAGGATAAAGTAGAGAATACAAGTACCTGTAACAACTTTATTCTTGACGGGGCTTGATTATAATATCTCTGCTGCTAACAGAGTGAGTTAATCTGCCTCATCCAAGAGCATTACTTATTATCAGCAAACTATGGGTGACAGCAGCCTGGTGACAGAGGCAAATATTTCCAAATATGAGTGCGGCTGTATTGGAGTGATTTTATTGGCACCGAGTCTGAAAGTTTTTGTGTTCGATATCTTTGGCTAACACCCATTGTTAAACGGTTGCTTAAATCATTTTACTTTGTTGTCCATATAATTTCTACTGATTAGGATGATGAAGAATTTCTAGCTGCTCTGGTACATTTTTTTCCATGGTCTAACACATTATTTCTTGAACATTGTGGCAAGTCTGTGTTGGCAACGACATCTTTTTCTCCAATTGCTTTTCTGTATTTGCTGTATTTTTTCCCAGTAGAAAAATAATCCTTGAAAATTTTTATCTAGGTGCAAGCTGTACTTCTTTTGCTGGGGGGTCGTGAAGTACCGTCAACTATTCCTACTGCACCACCGACCTCTCATGATAATAGGGTAATGTATAATGGTGGCGTTGGGTTCTATGATTTAGTTTGATATTTATATACTCATAACTCATCCAATGGTCTATCGTTTAGGGTGTGGCACCCACACCGCAGAGGTTCAATGTTCCGCAAAGATTGGCATCACTGCTCCGGTTTAGAGAAAAAAGGAAAGAACGTAATTTTGACAAGAAAATACGATACACAGTTCGCAAGGAGGTTGCTCTTAGGTAATATAAGCTCTTTTAAAATATTATTGGTCTCTATTTTTCTTCCAATCATGATTGAGGCATGCAATAACTTTTTTTGGGAACAATGCGTACTTTATAACCATAGTGCAATAACAAGGTCACACTACATTGCATCGCATTGTAATAATTTTCTAAAAAGTCGAACTGATAGTTGTCGCGTTTTCTACGCATTTTGAGAAGTATCTCATGCATTCAGTCGATATATTGGCATTATGATTAATGCATCACTCTCATTACCTTATCACTATGTTGTTACTTGTTATCATTACGCCATTTTCGCACTATTTTTTGCGATGCGCGGGACATAAAAAAAGAGCGAGGTAGACCGAAGATGACGTAGAGGGCTGCAATATAAAGGATTATCAAGGATTTAAACTTGAAAATCGATATGAATGAAGAAGAAGACGACTGACGATCACCATATTCGTTGATTTATTCTCGAGAACTAAGATGGCATAAGGGGTCTTACCAAATTTCTTATTGTATATATCACAAAAATATATAGTTTTCAGAATGTTAACATATTTATAATTAAGGATGTTAATGGTTTAAATCCAGAATTTGCATTTTGTAATGAAAATGTCACAACTAAATAAAGGAGGAAGTAGTATGTTTGAAATTGAATTATTTAAGGCATTGAACAAAAACACTATTGCGGATGCATTTGCGGAAATGGTCGTGGTGTCACCGAAAACGACAGTAACCGAGGGCAATGCGGTTTGTATTTTAATCATTTTGGTGTTTTAAACTTATAATTTCATTTTTGCTGTTGAACCACTATTATTATGCAATAGTATGTCTGTACCCATTATAATTGAACTATAATGAAGTACTTTTAGCGAATTTTTAATCAACTTATTTGTTTCTTTTTTTAACGATTTAAATTATGAGCAACTATAATTTAGGTGATATGTAATTAAAGTAATAGATTTTATAAGAACTTATTCTACAATTTAGCGAGATGTTAGAAGAATTTTTTTTAACCTTTTCACAACATTGAACTTCATAACGGTGAAATATTGTATACCTGTTAAATAGTAGGTGTTACATGTTTTTTAACAATCATCGTGAAAATCTATGCAACGTTACATGATAGGATTTAACGTCGTGACTCTCAAACAAGTTACATAATGGCTGATCGATGAGTTTTTTTATTTCATGATTTAGGGAGCTCTAAGGAGACATATTTAGATATAGGGAGCTCTTAGGAGACATTTATCTACCGCAACCTACTTTTTTGAAGAAGACATGTAGACTTGTAGGATTGAATGGAAAAGTTGCCTCTTTCACACAAGTGCAAATTGATGTTCACGCCGTTAATTGGGTGAATCAAGAAATTTTCTTAAAACAATATGGTATGTAGGTGAACAAAATAAGCGATACCTAAGGCAAAGTTAAGTTTACAAAGAAGTATGTAACTAGTTGGACTTCAGTGAAGGGAGAATGATCTTTATAGGATGGGCAAAAGGAGACAAGTGATTAGAGAAGTTGTAGTAAAGTGAGATATGTCAAGGATAAACAACATAACATAATTGTCCAAGATGCAGAGATCAAGGACAACAAAAGGTGTATTTTAACAGTTGGTTCAATGTATGCCAAGACTCAAGAGGGTCAATAGGAGACATCTTGGTAGAAATAGTGGAAGACAACTAGAAACTTATGTGATGATTTAACAAAGTAGAGGTGAAAGAAGGTTTGTAGAACACAAAGTAAAAGAAAGAAGTCGTTGTGCGGTATTCCTATCAAAATTCGGAAACGTCTAGGGTAAATAAGATTAAATCAATCAACTCTTCTATCATCTAGATATAGTGTACAAGCCAGATCCCAAAAGATGTGAGGATAATCTATAAACGAGAACACATGGGATTTGCAAGATTGGTTTAACTTGAATGGAATTAAGTTTTTGAAAAACAAAAGTTCTGGGAGCGTACAAGCATTTCCAAATATCAATTTGGTATTATGCCGAAACAATCTACTATGTATTCATCTAGAAAAGTGGAATCATCTACCATTAGATCATCTTTAATCATTTTGGTAGTCCTTTTATGACCATATTTCTTTTTGTTGGGAATAAAACTTTCGACTTTAAATGCCAAAATATTCCAAACTAGGCCTTTTGGGGTTTCATCATGTTGTTTTTGCATCATCTTTAATGATCAGTTGAGAATATAAAAATTAAAGTTTCCATGATCCTCGTGTGGTGAGTATATACTTTTTTTGGAATGCTGGAAGATGCATATTGGGCTCATAAGGATGGAACCATTAATGTGTAAATTCTGTAGGATTTTTTGAACTTCGTGTTTTGGTCCATTGCAAGGTATGGGACTTGTCCCACGTCGATTGTGTATGCAAATTCGTGTGGGGTTTATAGGCAAATGGACTCTCTCACCTAATAGGTTAGTCTTTTAGGTGACCTCTCCTATTTGTCCCATAACAATTGTAACTGACCCGCCAAGAACTGTAATCAAAACGAGATTAATGGTAGAGCCATTCGAGTTTGCCCAGACTCCTTTGTTATTTTTCTTATTTCAATATATCCAAAAACTATCTTATTATTACAGAGCTGGCTCTTTATATAGCCTAAGCCCAACAAACAATATACTAAAATACATAAATTCTAACTAACAAAATAGAAATACTACTAACAGTAAAATGTCAATAATGCCCTTAGACCCTTTGACCCAATTCATCACACTTCGCTAGTCTGTCTTTTTTTTTTCTTTTTTTTTTTTTTGCAATATTCATTAAGAAGACATCAATAGGATCTGCTTTTAAGTTTTAATTAAAGAATCTTGACATTGAAACATCAATAGGGATTTGCCTCTTAACCAAAGCTTAACTCTGTATACTCTGTTTGGTTTCATTCGTTCAATAAAGAATAGTGCACTTGCTGACTGAATCAGTTTTAAGATATTATGGATCCATTTTTAAAAATTTTTGTATGCTGTTTTTATGGCATTAATAATTTCTTTCATTTGAACACGACTTTGATGCCAATTTGAACAAAAAGGTTAATCAAAGGGGCATAGGATCAGAAAGTAGAAATCCTTGCATTAATTTGTTGGAGAAGGTGATATGGATTTTCATCATTTCACTCTTTTGTTTTTGTTTCAGGATGCAGAGAAACAAGGGTCAATTTACTTCTTCAAAACCTAGTCAAGACGAGTCTTCATCAGGAGCTACAAGTTTGGAGTCTAATCAGAGCTGGGGACCAGATGGACCTGTACCGTTGCAACAAGAAGTTTGGTGAGTAGTTCTTTTGCGTTCCTCTGTTCAATCTGTTTCTCATGTAAGTGTCAAACCTGTTATTGTTTTTGGATTTTGACACTTTTATCGAGCAACCTTCGGCCTTCTATTTTAGATATGTGCAACACACAATTGATCAATTGGTCTTCAAAAGAATGATTAACATTTATGTAAGATAGTAATATCAAACTAGTTAAGATAATTAGGATTGAACCTAAGACATCATGCTCGATTAGATTGGACTTCAATCCATTCAAAAACTTTATGATTGTACCTTGAAGATATAATGAGGAAGAATGGAGGTATACTATGTCCATAATGCCAGTACTCAATAACGTATCCATAAGTCTCACCTACTGTAGTTAATATTCGCTCGCATCATTTTTCTACTGACAAGCTCCTTGTATTGTTGACCTCCAATGCGTGAACTACCCTTATTTTCTATTACTCTGGATAGCATACTCCAATATGTTAAATTTTTACTGTCATAGCAATTTTAGACGATGATTCCAATAGTAGTGTTTACTTGTGGAATTATATGTACAACAATATTGAAATTTGCACCGTTTTCTTCTCCTCCAGTTTCTCTGCTATAATAGCTAATAAAATTTTTAGAGTGTAGAAAGTACTTTAGGAAAAATTAATGGTCAAAATTCGACTTTAAAATGTGTACTGGGAAGTGGCTTGTATTGGGAATGTAGAGGATAGCACATCATTTTCTTATTCAGAAGTTTTGTTTGGCGATAAGGTTCTGGTTTACTTGGCGTGTTCACCAGCCAATGAGTGTTGTAGTTATTTATATACTATATATTTATTTGTCAGCGACTCAGTTGTGAATCGCCAGCTATCTATATTAGCTGTTTTAGCATTCATGGTTTACGAAGGTATCTTGTTAATCAATTGTATTAATTTCCAAGAAGCTCAATAAAATTTTCATTTAATTGATAAGCTGTTCCCAATAGTTTTTCATCTATTTAAGCAGTAGATGATCTACTAATTAATAACAGACCTTTTGGGCTGTTGGACTGTAAGGCAAAGCCAAAATCCATTAATTGCTGGAGTAATTTGCTTTCCATTTTTGATCTGGCGCTGGTATGCATACAAACTCGAAAAAGCATGTTCACTAGAACTGATCTATGTATTCATGTAGCCGACCTTAATCTTTGAACTTAAGACTTTGGCATTGTTATGATTATATCCGTGAACTGCTAAATTTCTTCGTTAAAGTTTTTAATGCTGTTTGCAAACATGTGCTTAGCTGTCGACATTGTGGCATAAGTGACAAAGCTACACCGATGATGCGGCGAGGACCTGAAGGACCAAGAACTCTCTGTAATGCTTGTGGGCTTATGTGGGCTAACAAGGTATCTAGGAATTTTCTGTTCTCATTATCCACCACTTTGAGGCATGACTTTAATCAATTAATGCTTGATAAGAAAGAATTTATGCGGTGGTTCATCTCTAATTTGTTTTCAGTTTTTTGAGTCTTGGTCATTATTAGAGGTGTTCAACGGGCTGAGTCGGGTCAAAATTTGAACGGGCAAGGGACCTGACCTACTTTGACCCATTTTTAAAAGTTCATATAATAGTTTTTTTTATTTTACTTTATGGTCTGTTGGGTCGACCCATCTATGTATATAATAATATCATATAAATATGATTAAAAATAAGAGGTAATTTTTTTTTTTGTAACTAATTCCTATAATTATCCGACCGGCCCAGCCCGAGCATAAAACCAAGGCCGTTATTGACCAGACTCGCTAATGACCCGTTAAAATATGACCCGGCCCTCAACCTGTCAGTTCGACCCGCCCCGTTAAACACCTCTAGTCATTATCGATCTTTTTCTGTAAACTCGCTGGTATTACCTCAATATGATTTTGTTGCTTTTGTTAAATTACAGGGAACTCTTAGAGACCTCTCAAAATCAGCAGTTTCAGGTGTACAGAATGTCCCATTCTCTAGGAATGAAGAGGTAACTTATAGCTCAAAGAAAAACTCGAATAAATATAGCTGAACAGATATATTGAAGACTCATCATCTATTGTCCTCCGCTTGTTATCTACACGCCTCTCATCTTTTTTATTATGTTTTGGTTTGTGGTTTTTGCTCCCACAGCAGAATGGAAATTTTTTGGACAACCAAATGGTTTAGAGTTACTGGAAATGTCGGTGATTCAACGTGATGACCTGTTATGAGCGCAGTCAATGCATCGATCAAAATCACCATTGAATTGGTGTGGAATGCGGATCTTTGATTACCCACCCTTTTCGCGTGGAAAATGGCGGTCGAAGATAGGATTAACCCTTGTACTCTTTTAGAGCTAGGCTTGAGATTTGTTGCTACAAGCAGCTACAAATTGTGTCCTCATGTGTGCATTTTCGATTGAATAACTTCTTTTTTATGATCAATTCTATTTCACATTCAATTGGGAGGGCATTGATGGCTCACTTTTGGATTTTATATTCTATTTTTTTCATTTACATATATATGTTTTCGCTCCATATCCGTTGGAAACAAACCAAAGCTCTGATGCCAATTGAAAGAAGGGGCTTAAACCCAACAATGGTAAGAACAAATGTAGCTATTGATGAAAACAGAATGACAAAAGAGACGACAAACACACAAGTTTATGAGGTATCTTGGATACCTTCCTCTCTAAAAATGTTTACTTTCATTAATGAATTCAACAATATATCAATGATTAAATTCACATATACTTGAGAACAACCTCTCAAGTTATATCTCACAATCATACCTCACAATACTAATACATAGAAAAAGAAGCTCTCTTGGTGTTTACCCTAGTTCCTTTACATTGTATAGCCCTTTTAACAAGTTGTTTATGTGTGTTGTGGTGATTTGATTTTAAGAATGATGTACCTTTTTAGAGACTCATACATCATTATAGAATCATCACTTAACTCACCAATAATAGCACATTAACATCCAACATTTAACACAACAATAAACTCTATAACAATGTCCTTTAATATGCCAATAAGTGACATTTTAACTCATCCGTAAATTAGCAATTAATAATACTACCTCCTATTCAGCCTAAATGTCCCATATTTTTTTTGGCATTATTCATTCATCACTCTTAATTTGTATTTTACTCTTAATCTATAAGTTAAAACATAGTCATATGAGATCTTGTTTGATTCGTTTCAATACAAGGATTATTAATATCAAATTTTTATAATTTTTAATTAAGAAAAATTTGAGATATTAAGGGTTAAAATGTTGTCTCGGCACGTGTGAAAAAACTAAATGAGACATTTAGACTGAATAGAAGGGAATATATATTTTAATTGACTTTTATTGCAACCTTAATGTTGCTCTTAACATGATACGCCTTCTTCTGGCTTATTAATCACGATCGTCACACATAAATAATTTGACACTTGAGCTAATAATTTTGGATCAATTTCTAATTAGAGTTAAAATATTTAATGTCAAAAAATTGAGAGTTTTAATGACTAGTGTACTAGCAGTTGACTTGTGTAGTCGACATGTTCAACAGTCGTCAACGAATCATAACCAACGTGGCAAAACCTAATTGGTTAACATAACAAGTCAAGAATATATATGCTTGACTTGCAACTTACAATATGAACAAACCGAATATCAACAAGATTTTCCAACAAATCCCATCAAATTATCTTCTTAATAAGTGTATGTTAATTGATTTAACCATTTTATTTTATTTATTTAACTATAATTAGCAAAAGTTTAGTAGTAATTTAGTCTTTAAATATTCCTGCATTCTTCTTCCCCTGAATCCACCCAAAAAAGCTCCTTAGATCAAAAGAATTTTCAATTTCTATTAAAAAGGGGAAATTATTTTAAAAAAAATGTGATTTAGTGAACCAATTTTCATCGACTTAAGATCTCTTATGGTTTTTCCGATTATTTTGATTTCAATGTATATGTATTTCCCCGAAGAATTCAATCTCTAGGGTTTATAGGTGATTTCTAATTTTTAATTTTACCCCACAAAAATTTAAATGGCGAGGACTAGATCATCATCTTGTTGGAGATTTGCAAATCCTTCTTATTATTTGAAACGACCAAAAAAGCTTGCATTATTATTTATGGCATTTGTTATTGGCACTTTATTGATTTGGGATCGTCAAACTCTTGTTAAAGAGCATGAGGTGACTAAATTCATCTTTTTTCTTTAATTTCATGTTAATTAGCTTAGTGGGTAGATCTGTTTTGTTTCTTGTAGGGTGTTTTTTGGGGTATTTTTATGAGGGGTTATTATGAAAAGTACATAATTTTTTCTTTAATATGTATGTGACAATTTGTACTCCTATTAGTATAAGGTTATAGAATGCATAATTTGGTTGCTAGTGGAAATTTTCATGGGGTGAATGTTTTGTGATTGATGGTGCAGATTGAAGGTGTAAAGTGAGAGGATAGGTGTTGATTTTAATGGTTCATGATGGTTGAGTAGATAATGATGTTTCATGTTTCTAGTCCTTGATCCTTGGAACAATGGAGAAATCAAATGACATTGTTTGAAAGAGATTCTAGAGATGATAAGAATGTAAGATATCCTTTTTGGTTAGAGAATTGAGAGTAGAATTGAGGTGTTTACAAGCTGAAAATGTAGTATAGCTAAATAAGGGAAGTTCTCTATGTGGTAGTGTTGATATTAATTGTTTGTGATATTGATATTCCTAGAATCAGAAGTATGTGTTGAGTGATGTTGTATAATGTGATAGCATGACTACATTGTTGAATTTGCAGTTTAGTTCTTTGGTTAGTAGTCTCAATTGTTGCCTTGTTGGCGGGGGTTCTTTGAGGGTGTGCGAGGTGATCGACCACACAGGGCCCCTCTTTCTCCCGTATGTGAAAAAGTTAATCAAAAAAAGATATATTTTAAGTTTATTAATATTAAAAATATATATTTACTATAAATAAGGCACAAAATAAATAGGGCCCCCAAAATTTTCAACACGGCTTGGCATAACAAATATTCTCTACTTGCTAATGGATTTTAGTGAGTTTTGAGTTTAGCCAATTTTTATCCTCTTTTAGTTCTCGTTCGAAAAATCAGTCAAAAAAAACCCAATATCCTTTATTTTTCTTTCCACATTTCCACCCCTTTTTCTTAAATTAATTTGTCTTTCGTTGTTCACATGTAAGTCCCCCTAGGGTATATGCGGTCTCACAACACTTTGCGTAAAATTTGTTTAGATCTAATGTTGGTAATACATTTTTGGGATTTGCTGCTTGTGATATAACTGCAAATGAAGTTCAAGTTTGGCTATATTACATATGTCATTACAAATGTACAATTTGCTCTGGAGTTTGGTGCAATATTCTGACATTAATTTTAGTAAATCTTTCTGATTACAGGAGCAGATTGCAAAGCTAAAACTAGATGTCAGGCGGTTGCAGGAAGAGGTGAGCTAGTTCCTATGTTCCCCTCCCCCCTTTTTGTCTCTATCGTTTTTTCTTGCTTCTGAATTCATTTTAATATTTTTTTAATGGTTGTTAATTCTCTTAGCTGATTTCTTTTGTAGAAGTATAAAAGGTTATTTGCATTCTCAAAAGAAAAACACTTAATTTCAAATGATTGGTTGATGAACAAAGATGTTAAAAGTCAAGCTCACCCTTAATTTTCAATTCGCATTAGTTGAACCAACAAACCAAAAAAAGAAAAGACAGGGCTGTCTTAATTTTCTTCGCTATTACATAATGGTTCAATTTGCAAAAGAGTGTTATCTACTGAGCAATAATGGTGCAAAACTACGAACACTAAAAGAAAATTGATTAAAAATATGTTTATAGTCAAGAAGAACTATGGGTCAATAAAGTCACCAAACCCTATGTTCACGCATAGGCATACTTATCCAAGTAGTAAACCATGCTTGTTTATTGCAACGTCTTTTATGTATGTAAAAATTTGAGTTGTGCTTCAGTAGTTTGATGGTTTGATTATATGCCAAGAAGACTTAAAGTTGCACCACATGGAAAGTGGAAGGTTAAAATTTTGAGAAGCTTGGAAGAGATGAATGTAAGTCGAAGATCATTTGGGTAATAGAAGTGAAGAATGATATAAAAATGAATTGAGAAGTAGAATATATGTATATTATTATTGACATTGATTTTCTTAGATATAGATTAGTAAATTGATTTACCATGTTGATTTGTTTTGGTTCGTATACCTGATTCCATATTGTTGGAATTAAGGCTTTGGCATTGTTGTTGTGCTATAACCCAACCCTTACTCGTTAATGGAAGGGCCTAAGTGCTATTGTAAGAACTAACGACGAAGAGGTTGTTCTAGATTGACCCTTGATTACGAATATGATCTACTACTTTATATAACGTCGCATAAATAAGAAGCATACTTGATTTAGTGAGACATTTCAATATCTAATTGGTTAAAACTTAAAACCTAAGAAATATGTATTTTGGCTTCATTAGGATTTGAGGTAACCATGTTGGAATGTTTTTAGTGTTCTTCTCGTTAAATAGGGTTGTGTAAGTTATAGTTGAAATTGGTGATGAAGTTTGCAAATGTGGAAGGAGAAAGAATATATCTAACTATAGCTGGTAAAAGGAAGGACATTTGGGATTTCCCCTCTATTTGCTACGACATGTATTGGGTTTTTCCACTTTGTTTTGTGAAGGACATTGTAACAATATGCCCCTCTCATCTACATGGTCCACTTGTGTCTGCTTATTTCTTATGCGTGTATTTTTGTGTATAAATTTCTTGATATTGTCTATCAATTTGTTTGTTTCTTGTAGATTGAAGGTTCCTTTAGTGCTAGTGTAATAAAGAATGATTATTCAACAAAAAACGTACTTTCAGATGATCCTATTGATGTTGAGCGGCGTCAGAAAGTGAAAGAGGCAATGCTTCATGCTTGGAGTTCATATGAGAAATATGCTTGGGGACAAGATGAGCTTCAGGTACATGATGATAGTGAGAATAATTTTTGTTGGTTTTGAATTGTAATGTGTTCGTTCTTGATTAATGAATCCAACAATCTATATTATAGTGAACCATAGTAAAATGATTTTTAACATCATGTGCACTTATTCTTGTGAAGTTGCAGAGGAAATGTTGCATCCATCTAATCTCTTAACCCTGCTTATGGGTTATGGGAGTCACTTAATGACATTCGAGTAATAGAATGTCGTGTTTGTGAATTATACTTCTATATTTTCGTTTTGTAGATGTGAATTATCATGCTTTTTTGGGAAGTGGGGAACTATATAGAGAACAAATTTATCATTTTTTATGATGTTGGATGTCACTTGTGTGATGAGACTATCAATAACTGAAACATGTTACGCGGGTTGCTTTCGCGTTTGGCGATTTGGTTTGGACATACCTAAACGCGGGTTGTTAGCCATCTAAAATGACACGGGACGCGAACTAGCAGAAGTTCGAGTAGTTGTTGTGCCTTATATTAATGCTTTAATGGAGTGCTCTAATTGAGAAACAAAAGATGGATGAGAGTGAGAAAGTCGAGAGTCTTAGACTCTCAGTATCCACCTTCATAATAGGGAAGAAAGGGGGGAGAGAAATTACTTAGCAGTATTTCATAGAAAGGATAGAGAAGGAAATAAAAGAGTAGAGAGAAAATGAAATATCTTCCCTAGTTCAACCCTTTTCCCCTTTTGTCTTCTTTTCTCATCTCACAAGTAATCCTTTTTCTTCTTTTTTTTTTCACATATGTCAAGTGAATTTTTGATCCCATTTTCACCTCGCAATAATTTCTCTTTAATCTACTTGTTATTTCTCATATCAAATTATTACCTTATTTGATCCAATTATTTATTTTTAAGATTGCATAATTTTATTTTAATTTTGTCACTTTAATTTCTAATATTTTCTAAATTTTTATAATTGTACTTGTTCTATAAATTTAATTTTATTATTTCTCTAAAAATAAAGGATAATTGTTTATCTTATACCCGACCATCCCTAAAATAGCACATGAAGCACTCTAGGTCCCACGTTCCCGTTCCCATTCATGTTCAAATCGATTAAGGTTCCAAGTAACTATGGATGAAACTTTGAAAGCCTTTTCAAATGACAAACTATTAATGCAATTCTGTTGACCATTGATTTTGTGAACTACACCTTTTCTATTTTATACTAATGAAGATTATCTCATCTATGCAGCCTCAAACAAAGAGCGGTGTCAATAGCTTTGGAGGTCTTGGCGCTACACTAATAGACTCATTGGATACGTTGTATATAATGGGTCTCACTGAACAATTTGAGAGAGCTAGAGAGTGAGTTCTGATACCTTTTTAAATTGCGTCCTTTAAATTCATCTTTTGTAGAATCTATACAGGAAACGTCTTGTGTACAGTTTCCTGGATTGGTTGGTTCTTAGTCCCACATTATTAGCATTATGTACTTTGTTAAAAATCTTCGCTACAAAATCATGTTGTTTATCAATAAGATCAAGATGCTGCAAGCTTGTGAGTGAAACAGATAGTTTCTTATTTCATACTCCCTCTGTCCCATTATTATATTTATTTATTTCCATTTTGTTATAAACTTTGAACAAAGAACTCATTCATGTATTGATTTTTCTTTGCAAGTGAGGATGATGTATCATTGGTATCCAAGCTACATAGTATCTTTAAGAGGCCTGCTTTTGTTGCTCATTTTCATGATAGAACTAACACTTGGGACTTTGTTCCACCATTGTTCCCTCCCATTGACATCATGTTGTTGCCTCATCCATATTTATCACCTTTCTATTTGTAATATCTTTTCATCTGACTCTACAATTTCTCAATGATAATATGCATCTTCTTTTGTTAGGTGGGTTGCAACTTCCTTGGATTTCAACAAAGATTATGATGCTAGTGTCTTTGAGACAACCATAAGGTTGCTTTATAAGGTTTAATGTCAAAAAAATTCAGAGTTTTCCTACTAATTTTCTTTGAACTTCATTTCTTAAACCATTTATTGTATGTATGTTTTCCTTAAACAGAGTTGTTGGAGGACTTCTAAGTGCATATGATCTCTCCAATGATAAAATTTTTCTTGAAAAAGCTCAAGAGATTGCTGATAGATTGCTGCCGGCATGGGACTCTTCCTCGGGTATACCATATAATGTTATTAACTTGGCTCATGGAAGACCACATAATAATAGATGGTCAGGGGTAAGTTATAAACTCGTATTCCATTTTGTTGAAAAGTCGATGGCAAAGTTATATAAATAATGCAATATTCGTGGTTCTCCACCTTGCATATGCCACTATGCTTTATTGTACTTGTAGAAATTTCTTTAGCAATGAATGTTTGTAGACTTTGTGTTGGTACTTATGTATTTTCGTGCATCTTTCTATAAAAGTGTGCATTAGCTTTTCGGGCAACTTATTACGTATTATATGCAATAGCAGCCTTCAACAAAGTGAATTCAAAATTTTGCTTAACATTGTGAAAAATATATATTAATACTTAGTAATCACCTGAAATTTTTGGGGAGTTGGCAATGGCAAGATCAGTGTCATATGATTCACTAATTTCCTCGCGAATCGCAAATTGTAAAGCGAATTATGGTCGATTTTGGGCTATTCTTGGGCAAATTTGAATGAATCGCGAATTCAAAAAGCAAATTAGGTAGCGAATTATGTTTCACTGGGCAAGATATATGACAGTGGCTAATAAATTTTTGACCTTTATTATTATCTTGAGAAAAAATGATGAAAGTCTCAATATGCTTCCAATCCATGTCCTTTTGACGTGGGAAAGCGATGTTTTTACCAAGTTCATTGTCACATTTGTGAACTTTTTCTTTGCAGGGTGATAGCATATTAGCAGATTCAGGAACTGAGCAACTTGAATTCATCACACTCTCTCAGAGGACAGGAGACCCCAAGTACCAGCAAAAGGTAATTCTCGAGCGTGATTTGGTTTTATGTTGAAGGGTTTAGCTCTACCTAGGCATGATTTCCTAATTGTTGTAAAGGGTCTCATTCTAATGGTATTTTGTTATGTAGGTAGAAAATGTAATATCGGTGTTCAATAAAACCTTCCCTGATGATGGTCTTCTGTCTATATATATTGATCCTGATACTGGATCGGGATCACGTTCAACTGTTACTTTTGGCGCCATGGGTGACAGGTGAAGATTGTTTTTTCTGTAAGCTGAATTTCATATGTATAGCGTCACAACTTTTCTGGTTTTTGCCTCTTTTATAAATGATTTTGTGACTAACATAAGGATTTGGTTGCAGCTTTTACGAATATCTACTCAAAGTATGGATACAGGGGAACAAAACTGCATCTGTAAAGTTGTACAGGTGTGTTTTGCTTGTTTCTACTTTGATTATAATATTTCCGTGCTTAGGATAAAGTAAATATTGGATCAAAGCTACCAAAATTTTTAGTCACACATTGTATGCTAAGCTCGTTTCAATAAGCCTAATATAATTTAGGAAAAATTGACATTAATAATCCAACCTTCTACTTATCCGCTGTGGATAATCCCAACTTTGGATTATTTTTTAATAAACCAACCTTTGCCTTTAGTTTGCTGTCAGCATACTAAAAGGGTATGCTGATAGTAAACTGAAGACAAAGGTTGAATTATTATAAAATAAAAGGTATGTTGATAGTAAACTAAGGGCAAATGTTGGATTATTAAAAAATAATCCAAAGGTGAGATTATTCACAGCAGATGGTGAAAGGTTGAATTATTAATATCAATTTCTCCCATAATATATTTGGTGTTTGTTTATTTCTTCTTTTTGCCCGGCTGTCATAAACTATGTTCACTAATGCGGAACCTAGAGTTTTTAATGTTTTATTTATATGATATGTATTTATAGAAAAATTTTAGTTGCGTGAAAATTTCTCTTATTTTGCTTTACCATCTTGTGAACATCTTGCAAACAGAGAAATGTGGGAGAAATCAATGAACGGCCTTTTGACTCTGGTTCAAAGAACAACACCTTCATCTTTCACTTATATTTGCGAGAGAAATGGGAATTCTTTAAATCATAAGGTAAACCTTGGCCTTCAAATAACAACTTTCATCTTTTGAATCTTTTTTATGCTTATTATATGTTACTTATTTGTTTAGATGGACGAGTTAGCATGTTTTGCTCCGGGAATGTTGGCTTTAGGATCATCTGGTTACGGTCCAGGTGATTCAGAGAAATTTATGTCACTTGCTCAAGAGGTATTTGAGGAAAATGTTTTTGACAATGCATTGTTCAATTGGTTAATTCCGAGTTCTTTTCAAAGTTTAATATCTTTTGGGTTTCATTCAAGCACATTATATAATAGTTTAATCTTGCAACGCCTTTCTGACTGAGTTTCTTGTCCCTCATTTGATATGTGAATTATGACGTCATTTGGATGGTTATAGTTAGTGTCTTTAATTGTCACTTTGACAAAAGCCATTGATGAAATTGTTGGGTTATCATCATCTCTTATGAGATTGGCCATTTCTAGCAATGCTAGCAATAGAAGAAATTGGGTGCTTCTAATTGCGCATTGGATTTTTATGGTAGAGATAGAATGGAATGCCTTCTGGCATTTGGAAAGAAGACGATATCATAGTGCAAAAACAAGGCCACATCGCATCGACTGCATTGTAAAGGTTATTTTTTAAAAAACGATCTGTTATTGCCGACTTAGTAAATATGTAAACAAACCCCGCATTTTAGGCTGTTTTTAGAGATATGTCCTGTTTTTGGCTGAATTTGGCGTTATGATAACCGCTTAACTACTGTTATCACATCACTATCTTACCGCATCATTGCTCCATTACCGCAATCGTGACTGTGACTGCGACTGTGACTGCATTTTTCACTATGGGCAATATGGATATAAACTTTGAAGCCTCTATTTTGCTTGGTGGGTTGATTTGATTTCAAGTATATAAAAAATCTCCTTACTGATCCTCATGTTATTGGGGAGCAGGGAGCTCCATAGTTTGTGGCTTGTTGATTAGCGGAACAATTCCGAAGGTTTTGATACAACCAAGAATTAATACTTGTTAGCAAGATATATATATATATATTCGCGATACAATTGTTTAAAATAGCTACTTAACGACTCCCTCCCTCCATAGCATAGTGCAAAAATGCGGTAACAATCATGGTTGCGATAATGAACACGATAATGGGATAGCGTGGATGATACACTTGGAAACAACAAAAAATATGGTTTTTTTTACTCCTTTACAATGCGGGTAATATCGGTTCGATAAATATGAAAACCTTTACGATATGGCTGATACGATAGGACGTGACTGTTTTTGCACTATGCTCCATAGCTCAAAAATGTGGAAACATGCATGATTGGGGTAACGGACACAATGATGCGGTTGTGGTACTACCAACTATCAACTTAAACCATGAAATATCGTTTGAAGCGGCCTAACATGCGGTATATACACTTTTACAATGAGGTTAATACCATTTGTTTAAGTTGAAAACCTTGACAATACAGTCGATACGATACAATGCGGCCTTGTTTATGCATTGTGCCCTCCACCAAAAAAATATATAGAAAGTTGTAGTGTGTGTGACTTGTTTTCGTTGGTTGTAGCTAGCATGGACCTGCTATAATTTCTACCAGTCGACGCCTACAAAATTAGCAGGGGAAAATTATTTCTTTCACACAGGGCAGGTAAGTCCTCATCTTATTCATTTCTATATTTCGAAGTTGAAGTACATCTCATATGTGCTATCGGCTTTTCGTGTAGGACATGTCTGTGGGCACATCATGGAACATTTTGAGACCAGAAACAGTGGAATCACTGTTCTACTTGTGGCGCCTTACAGGAAATAAAACATACCAAGAATGGGGTTGGAACATATTCCAAGCGTTCGAGAAAAACTCCCGCGTAGAATCAGGCTATGTAGGGCTCAAGGATGTAAGTATCTTATCTAAAACTCGAAAGCTTCTAAATTACATCCCTTCGTAATGTAAGTTTTGTAGTTTCGAGAGGATTAACATACATCTTTTCTTAGGTAAATAGCGGCATTAAAGACAATATGATGCAAAGTTTTTTCCTTGCCGAAACCCTCAAGTATTTGTATCTTCTCTTCTCACCCCCATCGGTCATTCCCCTAGATCAATGGGTTTTCAACACCGAAGCTCATCCACTAAAAATCGTAACACGACATGACAATAGCCAGCAACACTATAGACCTATTATTCGACAACGTGCTAGGAAGGAAGGCCGAAATTAACCTTCGCACAAACACCTCAAGAGTAGATGTGGAAGCGGGATTAGATACGACTTAGTTTTGATTTGAGATTCTAGTCCGATTGATGGCTTAGGACTATGAGGCGTTCCGCCCTTCAAATGCCGTATTATCTACTGGGTTAGCTTCATTTTGTATCGTATAGCCGTATATTGTGTGTAGTAGAACCCCCAACATTAGCTCTGTTGTTCATTGTTGTAATAGTAATACTTACATGACAAATATGTACATTGTCATGGTTTTCATTTGAGCTCTTTGTGAAAATTTTGGTTAATATTGATAATTGACTTTACTTTTGAATCTTATGATTAATTTATATTTATATATAGGAAAATGATATAGACAATATGTCGGCTGTATGTAAGAAAAAATCTTGTATATATTGCTTCGATTCTCAAGTTAAAAAAATAAAATTTTAAAATAAATAACTCTACAAATTATATAAACAAGCTTAGTTCATAAACAAAAATGCTATACAGTTAATAGAAATACATACTAACTATAAAATATTTTATATATTCAATAATATAAGAAATATGTTTTTTTTAATAAAAACAGCAAAGAGTTATTAGATTTCATTAAAAAAAATCTAATTTTATGATAACTATCACTAGTGGTTATTAAGTAGTGAATAGTCAGTAGTGTAATAAAATTAGGATCAATCAATCAATCAAATTATTTGAGCAATTTGTAATAAATCGTTCTATTTTTATTTGAATTTTAAAGTTTAAAAATTTCATCAATATCTTTGATAAAAATCCATCGTTTAATTGGCATATAAAAATTTCACTTTTATATCATTCATTTCTCAAAAATACTTTTGATGAAGAAGAAACTCAAATCTGAATATGAACCTCAATATAAAATCATCATTATCAATTCAATATCCCGCTTGAAAATTGGGTCTGGGTGAGAAAATATGACAGACAATCTATACTCATACTCCTTTAAAAGGAAATACTAAAGTTAAACAGTTAATTTTACTCCCAGAAAGTGAGAGCCCAAACTTAAATCTATAGGGTCAAATCTAAGTGTAACCCTATGACTCTAATACTCATGTCGATTCTTATTTACTTTCACCATTCATAAATACTTGTTTGTTGCGTCATGATTAATTATTACGATTATTGGTCATTGAAATCTATCTTATAAATTATTGGTTTTGTGTAAAAAAAATATACTTTCTCCGTGCTTTATAATTTGCAGCATTTTTTATTTTCGTCCGTCCTACTTAAATTGCAGCATTTTTATTTTAACCCTCTTTTAATTTCATCCACACAATTCATTCTCTCTCTTAATTTATTACCACTTTATTAATTCTCACCATTTTTCTCTTTGCTACTATCTCATAGGGACAGAGGGAGTAGTTAACTAGTATTTTATATAAATCGATAATTACATAGTATTTTATAATATTAATTTTTTTATAATTTTTTATGATATATATTAATATATCCGTATTAAATTAGGTAAAAAGTGAAATAAAATAATATAATGAAATAAAAGTCAAATACATTCTTGTCGATATTTAGGGGAAAAATCAAGAAAAAGAGAGAAGAGTTGTGGTGAGTAATCGCACTAGAAACTTGAAGGAAATTGAAGTTGGAGTGAACTACAATTGATATTTGTTATTAAGGTTGAGTCCAAGGCAAAATTGAACTAAGAATTTTTTTAAGGGTTTTTTATGAAAAACAGCCTCAAAGTTAACCCTTTTTATGAATTACAGCCTCAAAGTTTTTTTTTTATGAATTACAGCCTCAAACTTTTTAAAGTGACCAGTATTACGGCCAAGTGACCGTTGACCAACATGTCCACCGTTGACCAAGCCTTTTCCCAGTCACTAACCAAAGGCTGGTTAGTCTTTTAACCCAACCCCTTAACTACCCAACTAACTCCTTCTTTAAAATCCCCTTTCATCTTCTTCCTTGACCCATTTGCTCTCTCTCTCTCCTTAAGAACTCCATTTTTTCGATCTCCATAGCTGAAGAAGGTAAAAATCGTCCCTTTTCTTTGTTCATTTAAATTTCTTTGCTTTTTTTGTAAGTTTGAAACCCTAATTTTATAAGTAGAACCCTAATTAAAATTCGAACCCTAATTTTAATTTGCAATTTCAGATGCCTGTTAATTTCTTCATCAATGATAAATCAAAGGAGTGCTACTGTGGGTATGATGTTACTGTTCAAAGGGGATGGACTACCAAAAACCCAGGTCGAAGGTTTGTTGCTTGCCCTGATTATGATGTTCACAGTAATTCAAGGGGTTGCAATTTCTTCCAGTGGGTGGATAATGAGCAAACTGATTGGCAAAAAGATGTCATTTTGAAGTTAATGGAAGAAAGAACCAAGCTGCAAAGGGATGTTGAATATTTTCAAAGGAAATTACAATTGGCTAACAAGAAGATTCAAAGAACAACCACTGAAAGAATTATGATGAAGATGCTTTACCCACAAAGGGTTTGGAGATGTGGATTGTTAATGAACTGTTTAGTTGTATTTCTTGCTCTTATTCTAATTCTTAGATACCTTATGTAGAGACATTATGTAGTACTTTTAGTTATGCTCTGTTTTGTAATCGGATATGGCTTATGCAAGTTCTTTTGTAATTCAAAAGTCAATCTGGAATGGAAAAATTAGAATGATGCTTGCATATTAATGGTCATACATACATGAACACATATTGTTCATTCCAGCATTGTTCAAAACAACTCCAACCCAAAATTACATCTACTTAATGTTCATACATACATCAAACTAATACATAAACAACTTAAACAAGTTAAAACAATTCTTAAACACAAGCAGGAGCAGGACTGTCTGGGTACTCAGCATCATTGACAACAGTTGATGCTTGAGATAGGTTAGCAGCTGATGCTTGAGACAAATTAGCAGCTGATGCCTGAGAAAGGTAGACGTTTTGAGACTTTAGCCGTTTAGCCCTATGCAATTCAACAAAAGGGTCATCCTGCAATGGCCTTCCCCCTTTTCCCTTGGTCTCAGAGACTTCACTTGGCTTAGATGATGTGCATTTTCTCTTATTGTGACCCAATTGATTACACACAGAGCATCTACTCTTTTTTCCAACCTCCCTGTCTAACTTTTCTCCCCCAATTTTCTTCTTCTTTTTGGACTTTTTCTCATCAGGCTCAAGCCTTCTCTTCTTTTTTGATGGTCTTCCAGGAAGCTTCCTAAATGGTGGTGGATCAGGTTGAGTGTGTTGTGTTGTCTCCCAATCAGATGGTCCAGGCATGGGCCTAATAATTGGAGCATAGGCTTTTGCATATGAAGCTCTGCTGTAGTAGTCATGGACAAACTCTTCAACATTACCCCTACTCTCCATGATTGTGGCATAAGCATGATGACTATGATTCTTGGGCTTCTACTAAGAGGATGGAAACATGTTTCTTGGGCTTCTACTAAGATTCTCTTTTTGGGTGGTCCCCTCAGGTGGGCTCCCTTCATCCATGACCATGTAGACAGTGACAAATCCAGAATTAGTATCTAAAGTATCCAAACATCCAAGAGCCTCATCCTCATTCACTATTAATCTAAGCCCCTCTTTCATAGTTTGACCCTCTTTAACATAATACAATTTAAAAGAACTAGTCAAACTAAGTCTTCTCTTCACCATCATATATAAAGTCTCAAAGTCATACGTTTCATAAAGCATTATGAAAGTTTTGACAGACCCAAACAGGTATTGAACAACATCATCTGAGATGTAAAAATTACCCCCATGATATAAAGCAACTTGTAGAAACTCGTTTGAGATTGTCATCTGTATGTAAAAATCAAAGAGCATTCAATAAACAACCAACACATGCACCCCAAACATCTTTCAACATCACAGAACCAACACATAAACCCTAAAAATCTAACATGAGCATTTTACAAGAAATTTGTAAACCCTAACTGTCGAAATTGAGATGAAGATGTCGAAATTCAAACCCAAATCAACAAAAAAAACAAAAACTTTACTCAATAAAGTAAATAAGAAGAGAGAAGAACTAACCTTTAACACATTGCAGTTTCAATGGCGAGCCTCAATGGAAGATGAAGTGACAGCAATGGAGATGGTGAGAGTGACAATTACCCAAATGGAAATAAATGGAGTTGCAGAGAGGGAGTTGCAGAGTTATGATTGAAAGATGAGTTTGAAAAGGTTGGGTTGGGTTAAAAGACTAACCAGCCTTTGGTTAGTGACTGGGAAAAGGCTTGGTCAACGGTGGACATGTTGGTCAACGGTCACTTGGCCGTAATACTGGTCACTTTAAAAAGTTTGAGGCTGTAATTCATAAAAAAAAAACTTTGAGGCTGTAATTCATAAAAAGGGTTAACTTTGAGGCTGTTTTTCATAAAAAACCCTTTTTTTAAAATAATGACATTTTGTGATGAATTGAATAAAACAATTTTTTTTAAAAAAAATTTCTCAAAGTAAGCTTTGAGAAATTTTAATTTCCTAAATAAGTTTTTTCATGTTCGAGCCTACAATTAAGTTTGTTCGCCGTTACTAAGTGTAAACAAGAGAAAAAAATAACTAACAACAAACAAAAGGAACACAATATCTTAACATTTAAACATACGAAAAAAACTAAATAGTATGTTCACTATTATCCACAACCAAGAAAAGTATTTTTAGTTTTTTTTCATTTCAAACGCTATCACATTATTTTCATTTTGTTCGTTGGTAGTAACCACAAACAAACTCAAGTTAAAATTTTTTTTCTCTTGTATGCTTTTAATAACAAGGAACAAACCTTAATCTTGAACTCGGACACAAAGAGACTATTTTGATAACTAAAATTTTACACAAAAACTTAGACGAGACGGTCTCAATTTGGGCCATGTAACAATATTTCTATTTTTTAGGCATTTATCAATTTTATTAAAATTGATACCTTTAAGGTCAAAACCGATACTTTTAAGATCAAAATTGAATAATGCCCCAAAAAATGCCCAGGTTGTCACATGCGCAAATTAGACCGGCCCAAACTGACGATCTCATTTTGAAGTCGTTTCGTCCAAGACCAGCTGAACTTTTTAAACCTTATCTTAAGATATTTTCTAAAAAAATTATTTTATTCCATTTTTCACTTTCTAGACTAGATTCTAGCATCAAAGTATCAAACATTACTATCCTTAAAAAAAAAAAAAACATTACTATCAGCAACATATCACATCCCAAATTTCGATTTCCTTGTAGAGGATTGAATACACTTCTATAGCAGCCAGTGAGTAGTGACATTTTTGCCGCCGACGAATACTTGTTATCGCCGGCATCACCTTCTTCTTCCTCCTCCTCCCTTCCTGAGATTCTCTTCATCTCATGAAAATGGAGAATCAACGCCATTACTAGTCACTGCTTACTGCTTACAGCTCACTGGTCACTGGTCACTGGTCACTACTCGCTACTCACTCTACAATAATGCTTAGCCGAATGCGACCATGTCGCTTTTCATCGCTCCTCTCTCGCCGTCAACCTCATCCTCAACCTCAATTTGTCTCCCATATTGTTCGTTCTTCCGATGATTCTAACTCTTCTTCTACTCCTTCTAAATCTGTTGTTGAACAAGGGTTTTCCAGAACTTCTTCTAACACTATTTCTACCACATTTTTGAGAGGGTTATTAGCCTTGAAATCCGACGAAAAGGGTTCTTCTCATTCTAACCATTATCATCATCTTTCTTTTCGTCGCCGTAATACATTCTTCTCTTTTTGTTCTATTATTGGTTTATTGTTATTGTTGATTTTTTTTTTATTTTTTTATTTTTTATTTGTATTGAGCTGCAGATTTTTTAACTCGAGCTAAGGAACTTAAACCCATTGAAGTTAATGATCAACACAGGTATTTAGTTGATTTTTTAAAAATTTTTTGTTAATTTGTTGTTTCATGGTTAATACATATTTTTTTTTTTGCTTCTGCTGGTTCAATTATTAATTTTGTCGCACGACTCACTAATCTACATGCTAATTATGTTCGGTTTTGGGTTATTTTTTGGGCCATTTGAATGATTGTGAATTTAGAAAGCGAATTAGCTTGCGAATTATGTTATCTTGGATTAAACCAAGATAACTTGGAGTCTATTGAGTCTACTTAGTTGACGAGTTGGGTTTGCTCATTGTTCAGTTCGGAATTTGTTTATTTTCACTTGATTATTCATTCAGTGTGATTTTATTGGTGATGACTACTTTATTCTTTTTATAGATTCCATAATTGCTAGGATTTTTAAAAATGGAAATGGAGAAAATGTATTAACACCACTCTCATTTATTTTTGTTGGGTGGTTTACTGCGATTGATAGATTCCTTGGCCATCTCTTTTGTCTTGTGATTGGTGGTTTGTTGGCAATTTGTAATATGATATGCCAAAATTATCAATGTTCCTCGTTCCAATAAGTTTGCTTCTTTTATCATTTTGTTTGTACCAATGTATTTGCTATATTTAATATTTGACATGGTAAATTAATGCTATGCTTTTCGTTTTATATATTACATGCATTCCTCTCACATATTCATTCCTTCTTCCACATTTTAACATAGAGATCCCTGTAATATTCTTATAATATCCATTATTGTTTGATGGCTTTCATTTTGTAATCTATAGCTTCACAGATGAACTGACTGATTGAATTTATGTGATTTTCAAGTCAAAGAGCTGTCACAACAGCATTATGGTGCAATTTTCTTGTATTTTCACTCAAATTTGGGGTTTGGTGGTCGACCTCTAGCCATGTTATGTTGGCTGAAGTTATACATTCTGTTGCAGATTTTGCCAATCAGGTAAATCCATTTGTCTTTAACTAATCTTCCTTTGTCACAATACATGGTGTGTATCATTGTTATGGTACATTGAAATTGACTCTATATTGGCTTATAAATGCACACTTATTAATTCATCTTTACATTGTAGGCGCTTCTTGCATATGGTTTGAGTAGTTCAAGGCGTGGACCGGATGCTATTCATCCGTAAGTGTTTCATGGAAACCAGCTCTATCAGTTTTGTGCTTTCATTTTATTTTGTAGGGATTAACTAAGTTTTGGTGTGATCTTGTTAAATAGGCTATTGAGTGTTGGAATGATGTAGCATTGGGGGTGACTAATCATCTGATACATTCTTAGCACTAAACTTCACATAAGAGTTTAGATATATGAGGTTTTGAGAGTGTGTTTTTAGGTTTAGATGGTGTAAAGAGATGGTGATTAAGTGGACAAGAAGAGGGGTTGTATTCTACGGTTTAGAATAGGCGTAGGATTGAAGAAACAATGATATGGATGAATCCTTTTAATGTTTAGGTTAGACAAATGAATGAGAGGGGTTCGTGTTTGAGTTGTTGTTAGAAAGGAGTTATGGAAGAAGATATGGCTTCTTTGTAGGCTTAGTGGCGTAAGAAAAGAAAGGAAGGAAAGGGTTCTTTGTGAGTTTGAGTTGGCGTAAGAGAGGTATATCTTCTAAGACTTTGTTGGTTGTGGTTATGGATAGGATAGGATGGCTTGGTTGTTTGTTTGTGTTTATGTGCTTGATAAAAGAGAGAGATTTGTGTCTAATGGTTAAGTCAAAAGTCAAACATGAATTATGAACAAGAAGTGGCACCATATGACATCAGACGTCCTTTTTCAATGTTTGAACAAATCAAAACACTTTAGTTTCCCTGGAAAATAGTCTTGTGCTGATTGAATTTTAGTTTCTTAGAAATGGGCATATGATCCCTTGATAAAATGCATGGCATGTAAGGCTTTGAATTTGAACTCCTTTTTGAATTGCTTGACCGACTCTATGGGAGGTTTGTACGTCTATCACTTGACAACTATTCAAGCTCCTACATTTATGCCTTAAGACTTAGTCTTGAATGTTTTGAATTCAAACTTCAAATTAGCATTCACTTGGAGTAAACTTGGCATTTCGGACATAGCTTTAAGGAAGGGTCAAAATTCTTTAACCCTATATTAATTCTTGGGCTTGTTCTCATTGGATCCCTTCTAAGTTCTATTTTTATTCTCAAACTTAGATTCCTTTCATTTATGGACCTCTTTTCATCATTCTCACATAGAGTCCAGGCTGAGCCCATTCCTTTCTTGATCTAACATAAGATGGTTTCGATATTTTAAGCTTTGAATTAATTAGAGACTCAAAGCAACATACTAACTTAAGCTCCTAAGAATTGAAACATTGAAAAAGAAAATAGTTAGATAAACATTCAAAACATTCAAATGAACCCTAGATAACTTAATTTAGAACTCTAATGGACATTATTGAGAAAGCAAGAACATGATTTAGAATAAAATAATAAATAAAATCTATTTTCTACTAGATCAACTATTAAGTAAAGGCTTCTTAATGAACATGTAGAACAATTGACTCAATATACACCAATGGAACCTTTGAAAGTGGACCTCTATTGTAGTTACATAAGACTCTAAAAAATGATGGACTAGGATCTTCATGATAGAAAGATGTTCAGCATTGAGGGAGATGGATTCATTTTCCATTGCATTAATTGCGTGGGTGGAAATATGAAGTGGTTACTGGGATACTATGTGATCGAGGTGTGCCCTCAAAGTTAAAGGGCACGTTTTATTGGACAACTATTAGACTAGATTTATATGTATCAAAAAAGGTTGGACTATAATGGTAAGTAGTAAGAAGATGAGAGTAGTGAAAATGCAAATTATTCGATGAATGAACGAACATACTTTGAGGGATAAAAATTTAAACGAAGATATAAGTAGGGTTTAGGAGTCACAAATGTTGAGGTGAAGATGAAAGATAATCATTTAAGATGGTTAAGTCATGCTCGAAGACGATGTATTTGTGGATTGCTAAAGAAGATAGGAAGTTGGAACTCTAGTCGAAGAACTTTAAAAGAGGGCAAGGAAGAATGAAGATGACTTGGAGGACAAGAGTTTTGTTATGCAACAACCTACAAGAAGCAAGAAGTCCTCATACGTATACAAGGCGGGGTTGGGAAAAGCAAGGGTAAATGAGTTTTTTCCTATCCAGGAGAAAGAATAAAGATGTTTGTATTGACGAGTCAACATACTTAATGTTTTGTAATCAATTAAAGAATATCTAGTAGTATCTTGCCTTGAGTTTGTTAGACTCTTGGTTATAAATACTGGGATGTAATAAAGGTTGAGCATGTTTTTGGAATAAAATTGAGTTTCTTACTTTAATGTTTTTCTTGTTCTTTTATTGTTTGCCTTCTTCTCTACATAGGGTCTGACGTCTGTTCTTTATCAAGTTTATAACAATATGAAGGATAGTCTGGGATAATATAAAATCAAAATGAGTGGAGAGGAAAAAATCTTGTGAACGACCACTAGAACTAAACTATTGGCTCATGTGGTCGAGCCAATCTTTTGGAATTAAGGCTTTGGCACTGTTGTACTAAGGGATTCATTTTGTTTTCTGCTGCATTTCAAAATTATTTTGAATTTGTTATAAGTAGAATGAGTTAGATACTTAAAAAATGTTCGAATATATTATAACTTTTCTTGTCTTAAACATCATATCCAATAGGATATATAATTCAAAATAGTGGATGGGGGCATAAGAAGTAGATAGTGGGAAAATCAATTTGGAATGGATATTGCATATTCATTGACCTGGTGTTGATTCATAGACACCTATTCTCGATCTGCTTGCTTGATCATTCAGCTAATGCTATTAATAATTTTTTGACTTAAAAATTTTGTTAGATGAACGACTATTAACACCTTTATTTTGATATACTGGTAGAATATCTAGCAGAATGGTATCTTCAATCCGTTTGCTTGATATCAAACTTGCTTTATCTATCTAAATATATGATATTTTCTTTACACGAAAATTTTCTTTAAATTTGTTACTGATGCACATTTTAAAAACAATGGTCGTAGAATATGCATTATTATTGTATCGGTATAAATGTATAATGCAACTAATGAAATAAAAAAGATATTGTCTTTAGTTGTAGTCATAGTTAAAATATCAAATACATCACCGTACTGCAACGGTGTTGTAAAAGTTTTTGGCATTACCATGGTCGGAATATAGGCTGAGACAACAACAAAACCTTCCACATTGGCCGCCAAAGTGTTACCCTACAGTAACCACGATCCTGACAGAAAGCAGATCTTTGTACTATAATTGTGGTTGATGGGGATGTGAAGAATAGGATGTTTCTGTCATATGTGGATGGACAGGGAATTTCATCAGAAGTGAGGTGACATAAGATGCTTAGATGAAACATAGTTTAATCAATAGGGAAACAACAAAGGTCAATTATGAAAGTCAAAATAGTTAGAACAGTCATCCTCAGTACATGTGGGATCTGTTAACTTACATAGTTTTCCCACAAATGTAAAACTCACAAGTGAGCTTGAAATTGGGTTGTTTTTCACGAGGGAACAGTGCTTATGTTATCTTTAAACCGATTAATGCTTCAAGTTGTTTTTTTGTTGGCGGAGGAGGTTGGAAATCTAATTCGAATGTGCTTTTTTGTCTGTAAAATGCAATTGAATGAGCCTACAAGTTTATTAGATAAGCCATGCTAGTTGATCATCACTACTTCTTTCATTTGCTAGCTTTTCACTGACATGGTTTACATTTGTGTTTCATAGCTATGGCTACTCGAAGGAAAGATTTGTTTGGTCTTTGATATCTGCTGTTGGAATATTCTGCTTAGGTTCAGGTGCAACTATAGTTCATGGATTACAACACTTGTGGGACTCACAGGTACTGCTATTGAAAATACTTCACTGGCAGATGAGTTTTCATTCCAACTGCTTTAACCCCATTTCGTTACTTTGGCTTTATTGTTCATATTTTTCAGCCCCCAGAACACATGCAATATGCTGCCTTTGTGATTGGTGGTTCCTTTCTTATTGAAGGTAAAGTCATTTTAAATATGAATTCTAGTCAATATTTGATTGTTTTATTTGATTTTTGCCCCTCACACAGTAGCAGTTGTTCAGGTGCTTCTCTAGTTGTTGCAATACATGCTGTAAGAAAAGGTGCTGCTGCAGAGGGAATGAAGCTTAGAGACTACATTTGGCGTGGACATGATCCAACTGCTGTTGCTGTTATGACTGAGGTAGATGTTTGTGCTTGTTAATGTGGTCAGTAAGAATGCTGTTTATTGTTGCAAAGTCTATAGGTTATAAAGTATGCATATGATGTTGCTAATTTTTATCATGTTGGTAAAGCATATTCTTTTTTTGTTATATGTATGTGTATAATATATATAGTGGTACACAGAACCATAGTTACCAGAAACCGGAATCCTTTCACCGAATCCCATTTCGAGACCTTCGCTTCCGAAACTCTAGATTAACGTTTCTGAAGCTACATTCTCCAAATGAATTTTCAAGCCCAAAAACATATAATTATTAATACTAAAGCCCTTATTTTCTGTTTTTTTCTTCTTATTTGTTCTTTTTAGTAACTTTCTTTTCTAAACTTTTTTACTCAAAATTTTATTTTTTGTTGTAAAATAAAATTGTAACTACTTTTCCTATGTCTCCGAAACTCTAAAAATAATAGGATTGTTGATCAAGCATGTGTTTTGCATCAGAACTTGTCATGTATTCATTTTTAGTACTTTTAGAGGATGCTATCAGAAATTAAGTATTTAGACTCGGTTATTGTCTTGTTGCTCTGGGTCTTGTGGAATTTGGTGTATACAGAAAGCTGGTGCCCGTGTCTGTTTAGTGAAGATATTTTTTGATCAGGAAATACTTTAATTGATGAGGAAATACGTCATATATCAATGGGATGAGGGATTCGTAGAAGCAAATAAAGATAGCTACAATATCACATTCTTATTACTTCAACATAATTCATCAAGAGAGCAATGGTTAAAACTTAAAACATCCATGTGCGTTAGCCGAAAGTGATGCCAAAAAGATAAGACAAGTTGTTCGTTGAAAATTTCCTATTCCCTTCTAACCATATAGACCATAGAATGCTAAAGGAATAAATCTCCCACATCTTTTTGAGATCATTTGTAAATGTGGTGTATGCTTGCTCTTTCTCTCTCTTACTACTCTAATTCTCACTCGATTAGCATAAGATAAACGTTATGGACTATATACACTCTTTATGGGCTATATTCATGCACATGGTATTAGTTCTTTTATCATGCATCTGTAGAATTAATTTACATAAGCATGTCAAGCATTCGGTAGAAATACAATAGTTGAGATTACTTTTGTGCCACTTGGTAAAATTATTGATTCAGCAAAAAGGCTTGTGCTACCTCTTGAGATTTTCTGCTAATTTTTTTTATTAAACTGAATTCTACTTAACAGAACTATATGTTGTTCATTAGAACAATTTTTATGGTAATTTTCAAGTATATTTCTATGCAGTTACTGAATTTTATCCATTAAGACTGAATTTTACTTTGTACTCCCTCTATCTCTTGATGTTTTGTCCAAATTGACCCAAATAGCTCCCACATACTTGGGTCATGTAGTGCAAGTATAAGAAAAGAGGTAGTAGTCTTTTGAGTTGAAGAGAACGGAGCAATAGTCTGCTATTACATTTTATTAGCTTATAAAATAAATTATTTTGCTGAGTCCATGCTGCTGGGATTAAAGCTTTGGTGTTATTGAATAAAATAACTAATTTTCCATGACCTTATTGATTTATTTAGTTACCCTGACTTGAAAAATAATTCAATAGTCTTGATTGACTCTCTCTGCTTCCCTTGACTTACCTCAGCTCTTGGCTCATATACTTGCACTTGTAAAAATCACTGCTGACACAAACTTTTTGATTATGTACTTATCTGCAGGATGGTGCTGCAGTTACTGGCCTAGCTATTGCTGCTGCATCATTGATGGCTGTCAAGGCCACTGGGAACCCAATTTATGACTCTGTTGGATCAATTATTGTTGGGAACCTGCTTGGAATGGTGAGTAATGTCTGGTAGTCTGGTTATATTTTCTGTTGTCGACATCTCTAGAACCTGTGTGTTAGTCTTGTTGATTTCTTTTCTCGTTTTTGTTCTCCTTCCACGTCCTTGTAAGAAAATTAAAACTCGAGTATTATAATTGGATATGGTTGCCGCATGGGTACGCTTTCTAGTGCCATACTCGGCCTTCTGCGATTTTTTCCAAAGCAAAGTGTCAAAAAACTGATTAGTAAGTTTGTGTATCCAGGATCTAATATTGTGTACTTGGTTTTAAATAAAGGCTCCGAGTAACAAAGCATATGATTGTTTAAGATTACGCATGCGGATGAGAGCAGTTAATAGTAACATTGGTCTTACAAACTGAAATGGTGTTAACTATACAAATGCATAAAGTGCATGTAATTTTTATTCACTGAGGATAGATTAATTGATTATCATAAATTAGCTGAGTGTATAAGTGTCTAATAACGTGAAATAGAGGGTCTACCTTAGGAGAAGTAAAAAAGAGTGTTAGAAGTAGGCTCTATTGAAAATAGATTTCAGGAAGAAAGAAAATAAGTTAAAATTATGTGTTGGAAGACTTAGTGAGTAAAAGCACCATGAGCATGATTCAGAGAGAAGCTACATATGTAACCCATTCACATTAAAGAGTTGAACTAGATACCTACCAAATCATCTTCCAACTGCAGAAACACAGGCTGTGACAAATTTAATTTTCTTTACACCCTTGAAAACTCACTATTACCCTGCAAGGTATGCTACTTGAACTCCGCTGATCCTTTCATGAGTCATGAAAACACTACATATCAAACTCAAACGGCAAGCCTCCTTAAATAGAGAAAGCAAGGAAGAGAAAGAACATTAAGCCTCTGAAATAATGTATGCTTATTACAAGCGTAGCCTATGTCCTCGGCTTTGTGTAGTTTGTTGTATCTTCACTTTGGTTTTAGTCGTTCAACCAAGCAATGCACGTCACAAATTCCAGCTTCAAAGTAAATGGTGAGAACCCAAGACTTTCTAATGTAAGAGCAACTGGTTCATGAACGAAAGAACTTTTTTGCAAACTTGACTTTGGATCAAGATTCATGACTCATGAGTTTTCCAACAACTCATGAGTCACAAATTCTTGACTTTTTTGCAAACTTTTTGCAAACTCTATGCTTGAGGTGTCACTGTCATATTCTGCCTACCTGTGTTGAGCTTCTACACTCCAGTTAACCAACATGGATAATTTCATCTATTTAAGTATTAGGCTTCTAGTTGATATAATTAAGATCAGAGAGAGAACATTCAGGAAAATTTGAAAAAGAAAAAATCACTTGATAGTGGAAGCTTTAGTAAAAAGTCTAACACTGTTGTCAACAGGCAATAGTAGCATAAATTATTAAGATTTGATCAACTCTAATGGTGGCTAGACATTATTAGAATGTATATCGACTTGATTAGTTTCCATGTCAATTCTTAAGCAAATTATTTTTCATATGAAATTAGAGGTGGGCTACTTGGCCAAATTTGACCCACCTGAAAACGTCCTTTGAAAATGAAACTGAAGTAATACGTGGAGGCACTTACCAAACTGAAAATGGCTAGTCGCCAAAAACTATTGCCTAAATTTGACCTGATGGCATCAATGCCCACCTTTTTTTAAAGCCAACAGAAGATAGGCTGTTGCATAAATGTTGGCACATGGTTTGTGCTGTCCAATTAAGAAATTCCAGTTTGCTTTTTTTTTTTTAAATCTATTTTTTTGAGTGAGAATATTAGAATTTTAAATTTAAAAGACCAACTTACAAGAATGGATCATATCCTTTAGACTTGCCTAAAATTTGCTAGTGTGGTGATTAATACTAGGCTGTTCTTTGGAAATGAATTGGAACTATTTAGATAGGAAGGATTAACATCCATTATATACTATTATCCCCTTGGAGATGCTATATTCAAAATTAAGTTAAGTGGTTAACTTTGCAGCTTGTGCCTCTTGAATACTTATGTATATTTGTTTCTTTTTCTTTTTTGGGTATTTTTGGGACAAATTCAGGTTGCCATATTCTTGATCCAACGAAATCGTCATGCTTTGATTGGAAGCGCTATTGATGATCAAGATATGCAAAAGGTTTTGGAGTTTCTGAAAAATGATCCGGTGTGTCCTTCTGGTGCCATCTCTACCAATTGAATAACAATTCAAATCAATGTCTGCAATGATTATTGTGCCTCTCTTTTGATCGTGTCTATGGTCTTTGGCAGGTTGTAGATGCAGTGTATGACTGCAAAAGTGAGGTGATTGGACCGGGTTTTTTCAGATTTAAGGCAGAAATCGGTAAATCTTTACTAACCTTTGCTGTAATTCATTCAGATTAATTTTCCCATGGGATACACTGTAAGGTCTCATCGAGTGTTTTTCTGCATCTTAGTGGCCACTGTGCTACTAAGAATATATTAGAGTATTTTTTTTGGGTTTGGGACAGTTAGGGGTGTTTAAGGCTGGGTATAGCGGGCATATACTGAAATGGCCATTTCCGGATAGTTATCAAAGGAAGAAAAAATACCCGACTCGGCAAGAGTAGAAAATTGATTGCAAAAACAAAAAAGAAAAGAAAATAATTCACTACAACTTTCTTATATTTTCCCCTGTTTCCCTCTATTTACAAAAATCTCAAATTCCCCAGAAGGTAGTGACTAGTGGGTTTACCTGTCCATGCTACAAATTTCTAGGATGTCGCAGGGGTCACCATCAGATCTAAATGCAATGGATCTTCCTTCATGTACTCCTCTCCTTCTTACATGTATGGCACTTTTCTTTCTGACATTCGTCCTCCCTTTCAATCATTTCCTTTATTGATGATGAGAGATGGTGTGAGATACATTTTGCCTTTCTCTCTTCTTCCATTTCTCCCGGTTGGTGACAGGTGGTGTGAGATTTCTAAGGTTTTTTTTTTACCCCAAACTTTTGGCAATGACATCACTAAGTATTTGGCATGGCCACCTCAGATCCACATTCTTTTCCATTTTGGAAGCTTCCATCGATATCAAGTCAGCCACTTATGAGCCACATTTCTGTTGAAATTCATTGCTCATCAAAAAGCTGTGATACAAATTGGAATAGATTGAAATGATCATTTCTGGGTAGTTATGAGAAAAGGAAGAAAAGATAATAATTAGAAAAATGAGAGAGAACAATTATCTTAATTGCAGAAAATAAGAAAATACTTACAAGCTTCTGAGAGGCTTGCTCTCTCCTACGAATTATAGAAGCTCTCTACAATTTTCAGAAACTTTTTTTCTGTATTCTTCCTCTGTATTTATTGGCTCATACCCAGATGTTTTACAAAATTCTCTTTGAAAAAACTAAGGAACATGTACGTTACAATTTTTATTTCCTTCGAGAAGATTTCTTTTGACATTAAGCATATTCTGGCGGCGTTTACAATGGCATCCTTTCGGTTATCATCACTTTCCTTAGTTAGTAGTTTCCTTATTTTCATTTGCCCAAGTTTCATTTCAATGGCTGAGAATAACTTGTCTTCATTGCAGCGTCTTTCGTTCATAAAATCTCTATCATTGAAAGGACTGGCCGAATGTTCGCCTGTATAATTTCAATGGTGTTGTGCTAATCCTGGAATGCTATTTTGTACAGATTTCAATGGTGTTGTGCTTGTCCAAAACTATATTAAACGTGCTGGGCGTGAAGCTTGGGCTAGACAGGTTTGGTTTGTCTTTTCATCTATTCCTGTGCCCCTTTCAATTTTCCGTTGCCTTGTTCTTTGTACTGCATGACTCAACTTATCCACTTAGCCTAAATTCATCATCATCTGCAGTTTCGGGATGCTACGAAAGGTGAAGATGATACTGAAGTGTTCAAGGTTATGTCAAACTACGGTACGTATTTGCAAACTGATAGTACTTGAGTTTGGCAATCGATTGTTAGCTGGTTAACTTGTCCCATTGAGGCTCTGTTATTAGCCAAAATTCAGTGCGAAAATGTTCTCTTTAGGTATTCAACTTATCCGAAAAACTGGCGTTTGAGCGATTAGTACTAAAAATACCTATATCGGCTATATGACCTTGTGATTTGTGAAACATACAAAGAATATGTACGTACGTACGAAAAGCCAAATTTAGAAAGAGGTCAATCCTTTGTGAATTCTATGTAGTCACATAGAATAATAAATGTGGATCGATGTCAATTATAGAAAACTAAATTACTGTTAAAATGTAGGTGAGGAAATTGTAACTGCTCTTGGAAGTGAAGTAGATAGGCTTGAGACGGAGATTCGGAAACTAGTTCCTGGGATACGACATGTTGACATTGAAGTTTATAACCCAAATGTCCCTTCGTCTTGATATATTTGTTTTGCGCTCTAGCCATTTTGCTATGTAATTACCGAAAAAATTGCTTAATTTGAGAACTTGTGTACATAACGCACGGGATTTATGTATATCACTTTTTGTTAGCAATTGATTCGAACTTGTATCCCATGATTATTAGTATTCGTTGTGAATTCGATTGATAAGAACTAGGTAATAGTGTGATACAAACTCAATTCTGCGGCTCTCTTGTTCGGTGCATTGCTAACTGCGTTGTAGAACTATGTGATGACTCAGAGAATTTTGCGTCTTTTCAAGAGAAATCTAAGCTAATCAAAATGACGTTTTTGGAAATGCTTAGATTTTTTCGTTCGTTCTCTTCGTATTCAATTTTTCTTTTGGGATGTCCAAATTATACTCCTAGCCGACTCGAAATCAGCTAGACTATCCTTAGAAAAAACTAAGGTAAACTATCCTTGGAAATGCCAACTTATGCTCTGATCTCATTGAACCACAAACCTGAGGTGAAGAAAAAACTATACATACAAAAGAAGAACGAGAACATTGCACAACAAGATTCGAAAAGCAAATAATGCTCATTATCATACCCGATATATCACACTCATAGAAAGAGTCAAACAAAACTTGAGAGAAAAAGTGTGATATTTTCTTTTTTAGTTAGTTCCGTTTACTTTTCTATATTAAAATTAAAAAAAAAAGAAAAATTATAACATTCAAGTTGTCATCATAATCATTATCAACTTAATATCTTGTTCAAAAATGGGTATGAGTAAGAAAAGGTGATTGATAATCCATATTCACAATATATGACAATTTATATTACATGCAAAGGACTAAATTTGGAGGATAAAGAAAAAGGCAATGCCATAAAAAGATTAGGCACTTATTGAATTTAAAGAGCCCTGAGCCGCCAGGGCGGAGGAAAGGGGGTATTCGGGTAGGCCATGGACAACACTTAAATATGTGCAAAACGCTAGTTGTACTGGACAAGAGAGCATCTTAGATTAGATGGTGAGGTCCTAATAATGCTAACTTTGTTATCCAGGATTAAATCCCAAGCACTACATTCATCTTGCTTTTTAAATTTGTTTTGCTTTTCAAAAGGTTAGTACTTAACTCACTAGTCTTCAACTTTGACTTGCAATTTGAAACAGTGGGTAAGATAACTCTTCACTAGGTTAAATAATACTCCCTCCAATTCACAACTATTGTTCTATTTACTTTTTCACACTTGTCGAAACAACATTTTAACCCTTAATATCTCTAATTATTTTTAATCAAAAATTATAAAAAGTTGATATTAATAATCCTTGTATTGAGACGAATCAAACAAGATCCCACATAACTATATTTTAACTTATAGATTAAGAATAAAGTACAATTAACAGTGATACATGAATGATGCCCAAAAACAAATGGGACATTTGTTTTGAATAGGAGGGAGAATAAAGTAGTATTTTTAGTGAATCATAATATAATTGGTATTTGAAAGAAATAAGAAAATGTAGTATTTATTATGTGGCACTTTTAAAATACAAAAACTCGAATAGGACTATTACCATTAATAAAACATTATTAATTTTTATTTTAATACTC